>CM026175.1:1841267-3041267 GCA_014825975.1 Bombus haemorrhoidalis
CGCCGCCACCGCTGCCCCGCCGCCACCGTCGCCGCTGTTGCTGCTGCCGCTAGAACCGCCGGTGGAGGTGGTCCAAGGGGTGAGACCAAGTAACCGAATCCAACGCACCCTTGCCTCGCGCCCATTGCCTCCCCCAGCAGAGAAAAAACCGAGTGCACCATCTCCCCCACTTCTCTCCTCCACCTCATCCTCCACCTTTTCCATCTCCTCCTCTACCATCTCCATCTCCACCTCCTCATCCTCATCCTCGTCCTCATCCTCATCCTCATCCTCATCCTCCTTCTCGACCGCCCCTGACTGCTCTTCCTGAAGCAGTCCTACACTCTGCCCTCCCCACCGCCACGCTTCTCTATCTTCCTCCCTCGTCATCGAGTTTCTTCCGCCACGAAAAAAATACTTCAACTTCGAATGACGTTACGAGCGACCTCCGATCGAACGCGACGAATCTTTGCGCGCTCCTCGACAGTCACGCGCCAACGACTTCGCGACTACTTATTAGCTTTTACCATTCTGGCCGAGGGTACTCGTTACAACGATCGATATATTCTAATCACGGGTCTAATTAACTAGAAATCGATTGGAAGGAATTTCAGTCGGATCGATTCGATTCTTTCGATTACTCTTCGTCCAACGATTATCCGTAAAATTCCAGTTTTATCTTCCGTATTTCGATTAACAACGATCTACAAAATTCCGATCTATCTTCTATGTTCCAAATCTTCTACCGAATAGCCTACTATTAACTATAAGATCTTATCGATCGTCCGAGAGTGGGTGGTTTTGGGAAACGACGTGCCCCATTTGCAACAATGCTAACGATGATCTACGATCAGCCGATTTGTAAGCGCTGTACGTTTCTACGATTATCAGAAAGTACGTTGAAATCGCGATTACGTCGGTTTGAAATCGACAAGTCCGTATAGTACAAGGCCATTGCAGAGATGTAGAAAAGAAAACATGGATAGTAGAAATGGCCGTGTGGATGTACTTAAAGAAGAGAGAAAGAGAAGCACGGTGAGATAGTGAGGGAAGATGGGACAGGGGAATCGAGACCGTTTGTTCGTCGACGGAAATGCAGGCTGGACACGGAACGACGGAAAACGAAGCGAGTGTGTGCGAAGCACTCCCCGGATTCGCGTAATGGGAAAATCGATTAGGAACCGAGCGAGTAAGGTGACCGTCCAAGATGTACAGATACACCAAGAAGAGTCGTTAGCTCTTCTACATCCGCAGAATTAAACGAGTCGTGAAAAAATCATTTTTCGAATTCGATCGGCCGACCGAACGGCTACCACGAAAGGTTATTTAAATTCCCAAACGTATAACCACGATTAAGATACTTAATCGCTGAAAAATCTTAGGACATTCATTGTGTGCTGCTTCGTTCGTTATCGACGAGTCGTATCGTAATAATCCATCTAACTTCGTGTTTTATGAAGGAAATATCTATACTGCAAACGTATTAACTATTTTATTTAAAAATGCGTGCAATTTGATATTCTCAAACCACGTCAAACATCGAAATTTTATTAAAGAAGAAGTCCCAAGGTATTCGAACGCAAGTGTATGTAATTAGAAATTGAAAAGAGGAAGAAACGAAAGGAAGATAAACGTCGAAATCGAAAGGTCGAACAAAGAAATACTTAATATGGCAAAACTCGAGCATCTTAGAACTCCGACCACTTCAAGGTACTCTGAGAGTCTAGTCACTTTTCCCTCGCCCAGCATGCCTGCGAAGGTTCAATGACATCGGTAGAAGCTCCCGTACACGTACACAGAGGCGCACCGAGCTGAAAGTGGAACGCGTAGCAAAAGCGTTCGCTTTTTTTTTTTTTTTCTAACGATTGGGGACGGTTGAGGGGAGATAGAGAGATTATGGGAAACTACCGGTGGAATTTCCCTAATTACTCGAGTACCACTACCAAAACGTCAACGAAATTTCAAGTTCTTCTTTTTTTTTTTTTTTTCTTTTCTCCTTCGAGCAGCGGATGCTTGTGAAAGTTTAACGACGCCGACGAAAACTTGGATGCATCCTCACGCGACCCTCGGAAAATGTGGAACAAACGTGTAGAACTGCAGAACAGAAAGTGCCGTATGTTTCATCGATATTGTTCGTATAGGCTTACCTAGCACGAGTATCCAATCGATCTTCCAGCGTCAGTGATATCGCCGTACTAGCCCACGGCTAGCTTCTATTCATCGAACGGCGTCCATGCGCGAGTGGAATATCAACACAGAGAATCAAACGCTTTTAACGAATGCTGCCGCTCCGATTTTGATCACCTACACCGTATGTGTCATATCAACGAAATACTATCGATCTTCCGCCTTCTGACAAGTAGATGAAGATCGATCCCGACCCTGTCCGCTGGCAACCTCAAGTCTCGCTGCCTCGTGTTTATTACAGAATTTACGATCAGGTAGAACATTTACATTAAAAAGAAACAGAGAACATTGCTCGAATCTTTTCGTTAAAGTTTCTACAAAACGAGGCAGGCTAGCAACATCGTTTAACTGCCGTGCAATTTCGTCCACGTTGTTAAGATTGGAATAAGATGTACATCACATATGTACTAGAGGTTACATTTCCAAGCCACCTAACTATTCTCTTTGTTCGTATATGTGAGCACGCGCTATTCCGCTCGTGTCGTCCGCTAGCACGTGTAGCCGAGAGTTACTCGAAAGTTTGTTGATAGAAAAGCGAACGAAAAGAAAGGGAAAACCTTTTTGCGAGAGAGAGAGAGAGAGAGAGAGAGGGAGGGAGAGAGAGAGAGAATGGGCCCGCGTGGGGAAAGGTGGAAGGCGAAATAGGGAAACGCAAATTAGGTGATGTTTGATTTTCGGCGACGAAGAGGAAGTTAGGCGCAGTGAGTAGGGCGGATATCTCGACAACAAAGGCGATGGAGCGAAGGAGTTTCGCGATGAACGTAAGAGAATCAAGGGGCTGGCAAGGTAGGACACGGGGGCGCAAAGGGGGGGACCGAGGATAGAGGGAACCGAGAAGGAAGGAGGTGAACGGTGGTCGAGAGGGGAATAGGGCAAGTAGAAAGGACGAGGGTGTCCGCGGGGGCGGATGAAAGGACGCTTACCAGCTACTACCTATTGATCGCCAATTCTTTTTCTCTTGTTGCATATTAGGCGCACTCTGCCTCCTCTCTCTTTCTCTCGGCGGTACGCTCTCCCACCCCCTTGCAGGCGTAGAACGCGCGAATCCGCCCCTATAGCTACCCTCCGACCACCCTGCGCGCCTCTTCCTCTTCCCCTTTCTCCTGCCCCCTCGCCACCCTCCATCCTCCTACCCTTCCTGCCCATATCGCGTCACCGCGCGAGAGTGCGAGTCTCCCCTACTACCTTTCCTACCTACACCATCGGCCCTGACGTTCTTCTTACCGGCAATGTTTCATTTCGAGTAGCGGCACCCTTTCTGTTTCGGGGTGGGGCCAGCACCCATCGCTCCTTACACGCAGGTGTCGCGAGAACCTTTGTCTACCTCGAATGCTCGTCCGATTTTTCGAGCAACCGTGATCAGGATCGAACAGTGTCTTCGGTCATTCATGGATCGTAAAAGGGATCTAACGAGAGATCGAGAGATCGATCGATCGTGTCTATAGATAAAGCGATGTTATATTACCATGGTATCGGGGGAAGGATAACGAAGATTCCGAAATTTGTGTTACAGGTAACGTTCGATCGAGTAGCGGTTTCCTCGAAAGGAGGCCGGACGAGAGGATCGGAGGGGTGAGCGTGAACGGCGAAATCGGTTGAAGCGAAAGAAAGCCGAAAGAGGAAGTAAAAGGCAGGACTTGCCGGCGGCGACAGACTGCACTCTCGCACCGTTCAGGGCGCAAGCGTGCACGTATGTTGTGCGTTTCCGTGCCCTAACCCTGTCTCAACACGAGAGAGTAGTCGTTTCTCGGCGTTCTCATCCCTACTCCAGCAACATCGCCGCCGTTGCCGCCACCGTTATCGCCACCGCCACCGCCGCCGTTACCGCTACCGCTACCGCCACCGCCACCGTCACCGACGCTGCTATCGGCTCACCATCCCTCCAACGTTTGCAAAGAAGCACCGCCATAGCCGACGTAACGACGACGACGACGACGACGACGACGACAACGACGAACACCAACAACAACACGAGGACGACGACGACGACGACGACAACGACGACGGCGACAAAGAAGTATAGAAGAAGAAGGAAGACGAAGACAAGAACGTTGACGAATATCGCGACCGCCGACACTAACTTGACCATCGGGCTTCCATCATCGGCCCTCGAACATTTTGCCCGGTCTTGGTGCACGTTACGCCACGCGTGACGTCGTATCCAGCGTGCACGTTAGAGCGGCAGTGTGCACTACCTTCTCCCCTCGTATCCTGCTCGCGCACGCCTTGAGTCGACGGCGCGCGTCCAACGACGAAGAAACATTGGACGAACTACGACGAACGAAATCAAAAGGAGCAGCGGATCGAGAAAGTCGATCGATCGAACGTTGAGACAGGAGCAAGGGAAACAGAAGGAAGAGCAGGAGGTGGAGGAGGACGAGGACGAGGACGGGAACGACAACGGCGACGACGACGACAACGACGACGAGGACGTGGACGGAGGACGGCCGGTGGCGTGGGGGGTGGACATCCACGCGGGAACTCGAGGCAGGCGCACCCGGCCGGCACGCACACACATTCATTCTAAGATGTGATTTCAAAAATGGCGGATTGCCCCTATGCCCGTTGCATACAGGAACGCAGACACATCCGACGGGAGCTGCTGCGATGGACAAAGAATATGGTCTTCGTAGTCGGTGAGTTAAATTGCGACCAACGGTTTCATCCCTCTCTAGGTCGCGAACCCTGCGATCAGAGACCACGCATCGAATCTAATCCTTAACATTTTTCTCTTTAATCTCGAACTATAATTTTTGAATAGCTGATAATTATACAATTGTTACGTTCTATGGCAGTCTATATACGGATGTTAGGGATAATTCGTACGATCATGTTGACTCACGTTCCGAATCTCACATGCTGCTGACTCTCCGAATATGTCAAGGATATATAGATACAATAACAGAGTCAAGCATCTATGTGTGATGCAGGAGAGACAGAGAGAGAGAGAGAGAGAGAGAGAGAGATGAGGCTGCGAAGGGTGGGGTGAGTCTGGGGTTTGAGTGGCGAGAGGATGAGGGCGGGAACGGGAGGCAGAGGGGTCAAAGAGGGGAAGAGGGAAAGATAGAAAGAGAGAGAACGAACGCCGGTGGTGAGACCTGTTGCGAACCCGAAACGCCGAATCCTGGTTGACTGTGAGCCAGGCGTGACTCCTACTCGTGTCCGTACGTTCAACAGGGTGGTTGCACGTTGTCGAGAAACAGAGCAATATTTCGCGCGTATATCTCTCCGAGGGTTGCTAAATTCTACAATATTTCACCTCTCTGTACAATTTTCATGAAATAACACCTCTGCCGGCGTCGTGCCACAGATAAGGCTAAACTTCCCAGTTGCGAATTTTAATCTTTGCTCCATTTTACGAGTTCGTTTTCGGACTACGAACGAACGAAAATGGGGATCTTGTAGGCGTGAATGTGCAATTATCAGAAAACAGACTGTATTCTTAATTATGTTCGCAGATATTTCTTTTCTTTTTTTTTTTTTTTTTTTTTTTTTTTTTTTTTTTTTTTTTTTTTTTTTTTTTTTTTTTTTTTTTTTTTTTTTTTTTTTTTTTTTTTTCTAATCTATTTACATCTAAAAATTTGTATTTAGAAAAGTGGGAAATTAGAAAATATTCCGCGGAGAATTGTCGATCTTGTTTTCGATTAGACGGTCGTGAGACGGCCAAGAAAAAGAAGTATAGCGTTGCTCTCGTGCGGCAGCCCCTCTCCGCGAAAGCCGCCTCGGGCAGCGCCGACACCATCGCACCCGCGACAGCTTCTACGTAAGAGAGTAAGGCGCGCAGAGAATACTGCACAAGCTGCGTGCCTTGACCACAGACAACCAAGCGATCCCGGCCGCCGCCCGAAACCTTCTTTTCTTCTTCTTACTACCTCCCTTCTTTCTCCTTCTCCCTTTTCCCTCTTCCCGATCCGCATCCCTCTATTGCCCGCTCGTCGCTTACGCCCCCACCATTATTCTCCTACTCCCCCTTCGCTCCCTCCTTCTTCCGCCTTTGGGTTAGTCCGTCAAGAGAAGAGTTCTGCTACTCGTAGAAGGCGCGTTTCCACGCGCGCCGCTGTTGCGTGCACTCGCCGTTACGCTTCTTCCTCCACTTTCGTAACCTCACCCTACGTCCCCCTTTTTCCTTCTCCTCCGCCACCTTGCGGCCCCCTCGCGACCCCTCCGTTACCTTTATTCCCCCATCAGACTAGCTTCGTTGTCCCTACTACCTCTTCTCTCGTTCGCGTCTCTCCTCATTTCGGAACGCAGCTGCCGCTGGTGGTCGAGAAATTTTCGCGAGTCCTTCCCAACCCCCTCGATCCTTCCACCTCGCCCCACCCTCCCCCGCCCTCTCCCAACTCCTACACCCGCCCTTCGATTTCTTCCCAAACCCCTGGTATTTCCACTTTTTTCTTCGCGATCGGTTCTCCTCCTCTCTCGGCCGCCGAAGATTCTAAAAAGCAAGGTGGTAGTGGCTCGTTGCCGAGAAAAGGAGAAAGAGAAAGCGGAAACGCGGGGTGTAGGAGAGCGCGAGGAAGAGCTGCGTATGTGCGCGTTAGACCTCTGCCGGCGTACTCCTCTCGAGACTTCCATGATCTTCGGAGATCAACCAGTAAGCGTTCGGGAAAGGGTGACGAAGGATAGCAGCAGGTTTTGGAAATCCATGAGTGCCTCTATTTCTCACATCCCGCATCAATAGCTCTCTTTCTTTGGTAGTGCAACGTGGCCTGATACACACACACAGAGAAAGGGAGAGAGAGAGAGAGAGAGAGAGAGTTGCCGAGTGTTCCGCAGGACCGTGAAAGAAATTCATGGTGTCAGTGTCGTCGTCGTCATCATCGTGGTTCAGTGTCGTCGATTATGCTCCGAGATATCAAGATGTTGCTCCACGCTCTTGCGACTTCGCTGTGAACCGACCGCGATCGTTCTGCCTCACGCGAGCAACCGCTATCGCGACCTGTTACGTTGCACGTGTTGCTTGAACGTGTACGCGCGGCGATCGATGCCGAGGGTTTTGAAAATTTTCGAGTACGGAAAGTGGTCGTAACTGGTAATCTACATCGAACGGATTAATCACGCGCGATTGTTACGTGCGTGTCGAACCGGAGGTAATGAAGCGATGCCATTTCCCATCGATTCGAATCTTCGGATCGGTGCTGAACGTGACATCGGGCCGCGAGATTTTTTCACGTCGCGATTAAGAACCGTAAGGATGCCGATTCGCCGTGGCTGTATTCTCGCGAGGACGTCGCACAACCACACGACACGGGAGATTACCAGGAACAAGAGGATCGACGTGTAGAGTACGTATATACAGAGTGAAAATATTTGCAGACAGATCTGCAGCTCTGACAGATAGGTACGCCACGTGTACTCTCTCGGAGAGCATTTGTTGACGCTCGTTGCTGATGCATTCAAACTAGAGAAGTATATGTACAACATACATATCGAATGAAAATCCCCGTTGTGATGTACACCGTCGAAAATTAAAATGGAGCGTTAAAAATTTTGTACGTAACACGATCGAGCCAGGGTAGGCCTATGAAAATTCGTGCTGATCGACGCGAGATACAACGAGAAAGAGAAAGAGAGAGATAGAGAGAGAGAGAGAGAGAGAGAGAGAGAGAGAGAGAGAGATTTGTTTTTCCATCAAATTGAAAACAAAAAATTCGACGGCCGAAAGTTTATTTGCTCTCCCTATTGCTCGTTACATTGTGCAAGATAAACGAATACTTTGCAAGGGTACAATTTTCCGCTCGCCTATTCCGTTCTTTTTTTTTTCCCATTGTACCATACCCATACCCGTACCACCGGTTTTCTCGAAAACGCTCGCCTCCAAGGCGCAAGGGAGGAAAGGACCGAGAATGGCGAAGAGGGACGAGGAGGTAGGAAAAGCAGGAGTGTTCGGGTGGGTGCAGTTACTGCTGATCGTTAAAAGGCGCATAAAAAAAAAAGGTCGTGAGAGGGGGAGGCGAGAGGAAGCAGCGCGAGAAGTAACAATAAAAATTCGTGGGCATTCGTGTTTCGTCGCCGAGATAGGAACGAGACGTTCAAGGGGGTGAAACGGCAAGGGAACGAGGAGAAGGAGGTGGTGGAGGAGGAGGAGGAGGAGAGAATGAAGGCGAAGGAGGAGAAGGAGGAGAAGGAAGGAGGAGGAGAAGAAGGAGTCGGTGGAGGAAAGGGAGGAGTAAGGGGCATGGAGGAGGGTCAGGGGTGATCAGGGCGAGGAAGATGGGAGGGTGCAGTGGCGACGGGTGTCGGTGCAGGCGCAGCGAGGGTGGCGGGTAGCGAGACTCCGAGGGTGGAAGTGGAGGATGGGTATGGCGGAGCAGGGTGCGTAATGAAACGATATTGAGTAGCCGTGGTAGGGAGGCTGGTGACGAAGGGTGGGGGTCGTCTTCAGCCCTCTCCGTCGATTGACCTCGCTTCGACGAGGCGAAGCAAGCCGCGCGCGGAGGGGTGAGACGAAGTGAGACGAGGCGAATACGAACGGTGGGGGTGAGTGGCCCACAGGGGCGGACGTGGCGAGAAGGGTGGTTCGGTGGGGGATGAAATGCCGAGCGATCCTACGTGGCCTACCAGGAAGGGAGACCCAAGTTAAATTGACGAAAATGACGCGGCACCTTCTTTTTGTCTTTATCTACTCTTCGCCGGGCGATGCAACGCCTTGGAACGCCTCCCGAAAAACTTCAAAGCGGCATTAGTGCTCGAAGGCACGACCTAACGAACCGCGCTCGAGAGAGAACCGGCAAAAGGACGACTTTGTGGTTACTGCGTGGAATGGCACTCTATCAAACGACCCGACGACTCGATATTCAATGTGAGTTTTACTCGTCCGTGTCGTTTGATATTATTCTTATTTGCTGTATCGACTGTACGCTGACGCGTTTTCTTCACACCGATTCGTGCGATGCCTACGCAGAGAAATTATTTTTCCAAGCATCCTTTTGGTCTCGCTAACGCGGCCGCGATCAAATTTCCCCTTGTTAATTTTTCATTCCAAGTGGGAATATTTTGTTACGGTAATATCGGGCGTAAAGCGCAAACTTTGCGCATATTAATATTTTATAAAATATTTTTCGCCATGTGTAAATGAGCCCAGGCATCGCGTGTAAACAATTTCGAAAATTACCAACGAACCGTGTCGAGCTGTTTTTTAAAACGTGGAAAATGAGTTAATACTCAGATGGAAGCGCATAATAATCCATTAAATGATCACATGCCCTGTCAGATAATTACGAAGCTTGACAGAAATTAATATCAATAAACGATATTAATGATCATTCTCCTTGTAAAATATAACGGACGTGTTGCAGCGAGTAGTCGATTTTAGTTGTAAAATTCATATTGTACACCGGTAATTTTGTCCCCTTTGTACTTGATAAATTATCTCTTTCGCGATACAATTTCTTTTTCGTTTTATCAGTTTTGTCTACCAGTTATCTGTCCCATGTATTATTTAAATCGCGCTGTGCAACAGCGCAAGTAGCTTCCATAGAATGGTCTATATGCTTCAGATATATTTTATCGCAATTGTCAAGATTTTTAAGTACCTACCGATTCAATTATTTTCACTTTCCATCTGAACTTTATATTTATCTTGTACGAAATAAACGAAGCGATAAAGAACAACTAACAAATTCATAACGAAAGCGTGTATAGTACTTACAATTATGTGGATATTTGGCTCCGTTGGTTACACTTGTTAGCTGCATTCGTTGGTTACATTCGTAGGTTAGTTTAATTCTAGGTATACCTTGTGCATTTCTTTATAGGATCCGCTTTTACCCGTCATAAATCAGGAAAGTAGGCCTTACAGGCAATTTTGACCGATTTACGAAAGTCTCGATCGATAATCTACAATGTACCAAGTAACAAAACAACGATTATTTTCGTCTCTTTCGTTTCTATTACTTTGCATCCTAATTTCTAAGACGCGTGGTTCCCGGACACCAATTCACCCGCGATTACACGATCGTAATTCGCGAAATTTAGCAGCAATGATTTAAAAAACCAGCCGAAACTGAAGAAATCTTTCGTCTTACACGTTCCCGATAATCCGTAAGCGGTTTTTAGAAAAACAAATTGCAATCACATAAAAAGGTCAATAGCACTACAAACGATGTACATATAAATCGTGACGATTGAAATTCGAACGAATCGTCTACCAGTTTCCTAAAGTGTCCTCTATGAGTCAGCACTTTCGTGGTCTTAAGACACAACCGCCTAATCTGTCGGTAATTTAACGTATGGTCACATGGGTAACTGTGTTTAGTTTCGAAGCATAAGTAATCTTAGCTTAGGGGCTTAATTTAGTGTTAAGTTAACCATTTAACAGTGTAATCAAATAAAGAAATATTTAGTAGGGACAGTTTCACAGCTATGTAATTATTTCGTTATTTATATTTTGGCAAAATTTCTATTACCAGGATCACTAGCTAATGATGTATGTATGAGTACATTGACAAGTTATAAGTTATAGGTTAGAAAATATTCTTTCATCGTTGCATAATTTTTCGTCAGATACGATGATCAGATAACCTGCAATTTCATTTGTTTTGTTAGCCAACCTGTTCCTGTATGTGCTACGCAACAATTAATATTGATAATTCGTAATTTGTAACTTGTAAACCAATTGTGGTAGCCAATCTATAGATACAAAAATACATCCTTTCAACCTTTCTTCAGCAACGAAGTCTAACAACTTGGTCAATAGATTCGTCGGTATAATAATATTTAAAATGTGAAATTTATAGTACCTGTACTTCATAGTACATAATCGACAACTTGCTCGAGCCTGTCGCCTGTTACACTGTGAAAGTATCGAGGATCAATCGAATTATAAAATATTTCCGATTTAGGAATTAGAACCAATGAAATACGGAATGCACGTTATGGACTGCCTGTGAAATTATTAATAATATCGAATAATACAATCAACCTGTCCGAGTGAAACGCGTGGATTGTCCTGAAAACGGGTCGCTTACCTTTTTTCCGTCGGCGAGCAATAAATTTATAGATTTCCCGTTAAACGGCACAATTTGCGAAACGGCCCGTTAGATCTACTAGTAAAAAAACTGGGAACGTTAATCCGATAACGGATGGCGACGGTGATCTGTTGCATTTTAATCTGTCTTTTTGGATCGGCCATCGAATTTCATCCGCACAAAGCTCTGCTTTACCGCGACGTCAAAATGACGATATTAGTTGATACAAGTGTATGTCCACACCCATTGTCAACGTTATCGCGTGTGCATGTGTCTCTGCGCACGCCTGCACGTTGCGAACGTGCAACGAACGTGGTATCTCCCACTGTTTCTCCATCGTGCGTCCTCGCTATTCTTGCTTTTCAATTTCTATTCTTATCTTATTTTCACTTGCATTTTTATCCCTGGAACTCCTCCTTATCCGATTTATTTTCCTTTCTCTTTTATTTTCGGTTGTTCTTCGTATGTCTTTATTCTCGTATTCGGTTATACAGTGGTTCACCTGAGCATTCCAACGATACTAGAAACTTTATATATATACGAAACACTTGAACAATCAATTATTCAATATATTAATAAGCCGCAATATGTATCGAGACCATCTGTTACACTAATTGTACGTCTAAGATTACTATTGATACTGTGTATTAATTTTCCATTAAGCAGCCTTATGTCTGCGGCAAGTAAGTCTTGTAAATTATACATTTTCGGGTTGCTTTCTAATTTTACTATTATAATCACGATAGTCGTGTTTAACGTTAATGAAATTTCGAAAAGTTCCACATAATGCACACAATATATTCATAAAAAGATTACTTGGTAAATGTTTGAATACTTTCATGAGCCACTGCATATCGTTCTTCTTTTTTTAGCTCGTAATACTTCCTGTACGTTGACTATTGTCATTTCTGTCCTCACGTTTAGATCTCTCTCTCTCTCTCTCTCTCTCTTTCTCTGTAGCCGTTCGTTCTTCTCTCTCTTTCATGTGTCGCACCTTTCGTCGCTGGGATGCAACCCGTGTCTAAACACACATCATGATGATATTTCTTTCTAGCCCACATCGTTCGCTCGCTGTTCGTTTTCAGCGCCGAGTAAAAAACACTAGTAGTTATATTTGCCTATTCTGCTGGTAACAAAAATATTCGGATATAGCGACTCTTGAATAGAAACTGGATTTTATATTTTTACTCGCCTTTTTTCCCCTTGCTTGTCTCTTTTTCGATAACATAACGGGTACTCCCGTTCGTAAGTGCGAATGCGGCACTTGCTAACTTTAAGCATAAAATAGCTTTGTAATAAAATCCGCAGCATATAGATATGATTTAATTTTCCTTGTGACACAGGCGGTTGATAAGCATCGTATTCGTTTTGTAATTACAACTGCGTGTCGACGCAGTACACTAAAATTGGGAAGTACAAGATAAACTGATCTCTACGTAACTGTCTTCTGGTTCGCCACAAAAGAATAATGTAGTGAACTAAAATAGAGCTAAAGCCAAAGCAATTACCAATACCATTGTCTTAAATATTTCTATGAGTTTTTTGCAGTAGGTATGTACGTTCTTTCGATTGAAATTAAAAACATCTGTATTATTCCATCGTTGATCGAATAGAGCGTTGCTTGCAAGTGTTGACTCATAGACGGCGTCGCATAATACATTTGGCGACAGATTTCGTTATCAAAATAATTAGGCTTGGAAAAAGGATGTTAAGGCTTTGATATATGAACGCGACATAATGATGTCCTTCCCACTTCCGCCGTGCCGCGTTCCAACCGTTCTATTCCAATTCGTCAATGTCACTTCTTTATCGCCGCGTTAAAATCGTGAATTTCACGTAACCCACACGGCAATCTTGCAATGCAACTCTTCCCGCGGGTAACATTAGACAGCAGCGAACGATAAATGGGTCACAAGACGACTGTGCCGGTACGTCTGGTATCCGATTGCCGCTTGCATCGCTTAGCAAGCTAAAATATGACGAAAGTACGAGCCGATCCACGTTCCTTTTCACCATATCAACAGGATTTTCGTTTTTGTTATCACTTTTGCGAAGCGTCGAGGGCCGAGACACGAGGAAACGGACGATGAAGTTGTCTTCCCATTTAGAAGTTTGTTATACACTTCCGACCTTAACCAGCTCCATTCGAGTAACTTTGAACGTGAACACCGTGATCATCGTGTTCCAGGTTGGATAATACCTAGCGTACCGGCATAACGTTTGCCAAGTGGTATGGCGAGTTTCTTCGACACGAGTTTGAATGTCGGCTTCACGACCGAGAGTTTACCGGTTTGTAGGAGTCGTGCATCGTTCTCGATTGATTAGAGACAGAAAAAAGAAAAAAGAAAAGGAGATGCTATTCGAACAAAACAGGCGAGAGGAAAAAAGGAGTCGGTGGGGCAGGCGGGCTAGTCTCTGTTTATTCTTTGTGTCTCGGTGCCATATATCGTCAAATCGCGAATTGTAGAGGGCTTGCGTACAGGATGTTTGAGATTTGTTAGATTTTATTGCTTGTTGTCAAAACCGTCGAAATATATTTAAAATAATAAATAAATATACGGATCATATTCGCTGAGTCGCTCGTACACTGTATAAACCGCAAAGTAAAATTGTTAATTAATACTCAATAAATGCTCGCTAGTTACTCGTCGATAACTCGGTAGATAACTCCTGATAATACTTAGATAGCTCGTCGATACTGGTAGATACTAAACACTTTTCGATTGCGTCGGTTTATTTATACTGGTCAGGGGGAGGGGGAGGGGGAGGGAGGATCCGGAAAATTCAAGTTCGTCTTCGTTCGACGGTTGTGCGTAACAGCGACATTGTTTTACCCGGAGTTTATTTATTCTTACATTACTTGTATCCTAACGATCTGGATATTCCGAGGCAAAACAACAACATGATTTGAATTGTCCTCTACTCATGTGCCGCTACAGAATCTTGAAAATTCTGGTCTGCTCTCGGTAAATGCAGCGGCCGGAGCTGTAATTTCACATTGTTCCAGTATATTATTTCATTGCACGATATCGCTCCATTAGTTCGACCCGAGCAGTGATTCCCGAGGTCATTATACCAGTGGAGGATCGTCGAGGAAGAGTGAGTGGCAAGGAGAGAAGGCGAAAAGGTGGTGCGACAAGGAGAGCGGTACGGCAAGCGAAAGAGAGCGAGAGGAGGCAAACCGAGGAGAGGGAAAGAACGTGAAAGAGCAAGAGAGAAGGAGGAACGAAGAAGAATGGTCCGCGAGGTCAGCCTACGTTCGTACATATTCTCACGTAGATCTGTGTACGTACCGACGCGTGCACACCTTGACGAACATTGTTGAAGAAAAAGAAGCAGTTGCTCGATAATACATCGACTGCGCCTAGCGTCTGGTACACGGGGTGACGGCTCGAACGAACGTTAAAGTCTAAAGGACAAAGAGAGTGAAAGACCGAAATTTTCGGGGGCAGCTGGTACTTTTCGTTAGTCAGTCAGAGGAGTTGAAGCATTGCTGAAAAGGCTGTGCCCTTCTTCGTACATTGTTCGTTACCATGCTTTTGTAACAGCCTTTGGCGGCTGGGATTTCCTGTTCCGTATAATTTGTCGAGATTTTTCTCTTCTAAGAGAACAGTCGTCCAACAGTTCTCTCGATAAATCGCGTTGTTTACTCACTTTCGTTTACCTCGTTAGAATACATTAGCAAGACGTACGTTGAATCGTTTGAATAGCTCGAAGAATCCCGTCTCTGCGTGTAATGTTTCACCGATAATTCTTCAGGTGTTAATATCGCGGCGAGATTAACAAATAACCTTCGGAGACTCTATCTTTGGCAAGCATCGTTTCAAGATCTTAATGAGGCACGGCTGGGTTCCATGCCTTGTTGAGAGACAAGTAACGCTCCGTGGATTTCGACATCCATCTTGCTTTCTGTCCTTTGCTCGCCTCGAAAACTAGTAACCGATCTCTCGCCGGTGAATGGGAATCTCGTGATCGTGTAACAAAGCGACGCTGATAACTTTCGAGTAGGCGACCAAGAATATTTTTACGCCGCCACTGTTACGAACGATCCTTCGAACCGGCGAAAGACACTCGAATCGTTGCAATTAAAGCGAGATCGCAATAAACCTAACCGTTCTTTACGGATGCTATTTATTACCACTACGAGCAATCGCGCGATCGTTTGTCCAGCTATTTACCGTAACGGTAAATAGATCCCGCGGATTTTCGTCTATTCTCGCTGATACTTACCTCGTCGAATCATCGAATCGTCAAATCTCTACTAGCAGATCTTCGATTGTAAGCTTTCACGACGGTTGATGGCTGACACGCTGGAACGATAAGCTTCGTTACAGGTCTGTCACGAGGTGTACGAACTGTAACGTTCGAGACACGTCGACGCAAAGGTTTAAGAGGATCGTCTCGAAGAAACGAATAACGCGATATCCTGTAAGAAAAAATGTTCGATTTCATGCGAGGTCGATCTGTACGGAATATAATGGGATAAGGGAAATTCGGTAGATACGAGAAATAATATCTCGACCGGAAGCATAGATGTTGTCCGGTACCGGGGTCGTTATCGTAATTATTTGGTTATTATCGTCCTGAAGGTTTAGCATCGGCGGCGAATCGCAAGCGAGTTTCGGACAAAGGATAGCCTTGTGCGCCGTGAGAGCCAGCTGCAGCCCCACCATGCCCGGTCACCCATTTCCTAACCTTCTACTCTCGTCTAAACCGGATTGCCATTGGTCGAAACGGGCCGGCGATTAGTGACGGGACCAAGGGAATAGCACCAAGACGCAGGACTGTGGGGGAAATATAGCGCGCGCGCTTGGATCTAAAATTACGGCTCCGCCATTGGTTGGATGGGGCCCGAGGCCATTCGATTTAGAATTGAAGAATGGTGCCGCTATATCCTCGGCTCACGGAGGACGCCCGTGGAAAGTAGATTCTCCTTCGTTCTCGAATCTTCCTCATTTTGATTCACCATTTATCAAGACAACGACCATAGCGATCGCTGGATCAGGGAAATACCGGAAATTCCTCTCCAACACGATTCCATTTGTTATTTTCCCGGAACATGCTCCGCTCTCTTTCAACCTCTACAAAGAGTTTTTCCAAAGAAATAGCAAAGCCTCGATACTTGGAAGAAATTCCATTTTAAATTCCTATTAAGCTATTTTGAAATATTCCACCTCTATACAGATATCTATTCCAGCTACTTAATTTTTACAAGATATTCTCATAAAGGTCGTTGGAATTTTTCGAGTAATTTAAGATACTCGGCCCAACGTCGGACTCGGGTCGAGTTTCTGAAATTCTTTCGATGCGCGGCAACGTTTTATTGCAACGAAATGGCGGACATGGTGGGGATAATCGTTTTATACACTGGAGAAGTTCCTGGTGCCAAGTCTACGTCATCATTGGCTTAATCCCGGGCGTGGTCATCTGCCCTACTTCTTCCTCTTCTTAAATGGCACGCGAGATAAGATTGGTTCGGCACCTCCTGCCTGGAATTTCATCCAAAGGCGCGCCGCCACCCGTCTAATTACTTCTAGAATCGATCAAGGACGGGAACTTTGCTCGCCGTGAATATCCAGCGAACAGCGAGCGTTCTTTCCGCCATTCTCTTCAAAAATATCGAGATTAGAAACGATCGAAGAACAACGATACCGAACATCATCGGAATAATCCTATTTCTGTTTTACTCAATAATCTGTATGCAACGTGTACGATTTATTACGAGAAGCGTTTCACGCTTACATAGTATAACTCGAAGTTTTAAGGCTTTCAGTTTCTCGTGTTAGCGATACCAGCAGTTTTCCAGTCAGAGTTACGTAGTGTGCGTTTAGTTATTATAGTTTATGGTTGGTGATACGAGTGCGTTAAGTTTTTAGAATGTTCTTCGTGTCGTCTCTGTATCTTAACAGTGTGTAGCGTTTCTACCATATTACACAGTTGGTTAGAACGATCGATCTTAAATAGTCGTGGCGAACGATATAATTTACAGTTCAATTTCGAAGGGTCTGATTCGAAGGTTACGAACTACGAGACGTAGATTGCGTTTTCGGTTGGGCGCAGTTTACGTCATTAGAAAATGTCTTGCAAAAGACGTTTCGTCCCCAGAGACGTTGTTCCTCTTTCCTCACTCCGTTGCCTATATCGTTGCATTCTGCTGGCTACGTTCATTCATTTGGAAATCCGGATCCCGTGTTTCGCCGCCCACTCGTCGAAGAACTTGGTGAGAGGAAAAAGCGCGATTGCTACTTTCCTAGCAGATTATTCTCTCAGAACCCATTGATTATATGCAAGGTCGATGATGCTGCAACCAGTAGACGCGGATCGAGGTATATGTACACTCGGATACTCTTGGACGAGGTTGATCAGACCTTTTGAAGAAAAGGAGAATCTTAGCTTGCCATTCGCCGTCGAAAGTACATCGATCGCATTTGTAGTATCATTAATCCCGAGACGATTGTTTTTAACGATTTGTCTCAAACGTACCGTATGAAATTAGAAATTGCCATGGTTGTCCAATTGTGTTAGGTTTTTATCTAGCGTGATTAACGTTTATCGTATTTACGTATCATATGTGTACATTGTTGGTCATAAGTATAATTGTGTACTTACATATTGGAACATCTACTCGTTATACATTTAACGAACAATTTTTACAAACTCTATTTCATTTGGTACTTTACGTTCTGTGTAGTTTGCTAATGTTTATGCAGATTCATATTTTTACGAACTTGCTTATGAAAACGTAGTGCGTATTGTTTGTCATCCTTCAAATGTTCGAACGAATATTCAATTTTGTATATTTTTACATGTTGTGCGTATTCTGTATATTTTCGCACATTCAAATTGTCCACAAATGCATAAATATCCATAGCCTAATTATAAATCCATGACGCCAGTTATAAAGACGTCTGCAAGTGAAATTGACGTCTATAGTTATTTTTTGTAAAATAGCATTTTATTCTTATCTTTGCTAAAATTTCATTGTATTCTTTTCGCATCGTAAAAGCGAATCGCAATGAAGAATAAAGTTGCAAGTTCATTATTTATGAAGCTTCTATGATAATCGATAGCATCGAATTCTCGATTCGTAGTTTTTAAACCGTCGTACGCGAAAACGAAATAACAAATTTCTAACCGAATAATTGGAAGATAAGAAAAGTAAGAAACACACACTTTGCTCGTAACATCACATTTTATCCAATTAAAATGTCAAATTCTCCTTAGACAAACTATTAGGTTGTCCGAAAAGTGTCTTTCTCTTACAAATACGTCTTCCACAACAACGCGTCTTTATACAAACATGAAATCTAATCTGTCGAACGTTGTAATCTTTACCTTGATAGAACAAAATGGATCGTACGTGTACTCGATATAACAACGTAGAACGAAAAATGTTGCGCGACCATTATTTCCTTATAAAACGAAAGAAACTTTTCGGACGACCTAATTTCAAGATAACGTTGAAACATTTGAAGCTGCCCTCGCTCTTCTCTTCTTACAAAAACTGACTTTTGCGTTTTAAGAAATGTCCAGATACTTTCAATCTGACGAAGAGCAGCAAAGGTGACGGAAAACAAAGCGATAAACCTTCGTTTTCCACTGGTTCGGAAATACTAAAAAAGTAGGGTATTTTAATTAAATGCGACAGGATAAACGTCCCGATATTCGCACGGCCAGCAGCGTGAATCGTTCACGAGCTAAACGTTACAAAGAAATGTTTGCATCTCGACTATCTTCCTTGTTCTTGTACGCGCGTTAGAGCACAACGCGTTCCTTTTGTTCTTTCGCGACAGTAGATGAGTTGGATTTGACGTCATCGCGGAACAAGGCTAAATTTAACGTAGAAAAAAAAATTTCGTGTAACGATCGCCTTATTCTGGACAGATTTTCATGACTCACTTGCGCGGCCTTGGGGCCCGCACGTTCTCGCGAGATGATGATTCGTATAATTGTTGTGGTTGTCTCGATGCATGCTCAGTTCGATTACGAAGAAGTTCGAGGTTTTCTAAATACGCCGATTAGCGAATTATAGTGATTGCGTTAACTTGTGCAATTTGTGTTGCTCTTATCGATGCAGTATTAAAATCTACGAGCGGCTAAATGTTAGCGTGAAATACGTTAGTCACGTTATTGACTCGCCTGGAAGAAACGAAGAATGGGCGTGTGACGATAGCAAGGAAGGGACGTCGAATTTGCAGAAAATATAGGAACGCCTACTACATCTAGCCGTAAATCGGCTGGCCGTTAATACACGAAGGTGATTTAGGGATTCGATTTTCGTGACCCAGGGACAATTACGAAATAAGCCTTACCCGTTCAAAACTAACACATTTCGCTGGAGTTGCATTTAAAGTCCGCCTGTATAAACTCAGCCCTGACCGTAATGCTTGTCATACGTTTTTCTGACAGCAGCGCGTGCAAGCAGATATGTCGCAGCGGCGACGCTCGGCGCAGATCCAGTTCGCGTTTCCGCAAACTGGCATTATACCTGTATTTGATAAGCTGCGTGGAACTAGAGCGTTTAAATAATGGCCGCACAAACGACGATGGGCTACCACGATGGGGGCGTCGTCATTCGTTCGAAACGTTCGACAAACAATAATAATTTATTCAGATGTTTTTCATTGCGCGCACTCCTTTTGCAGCGAAACCTAGCGTTTAATATAACCTTATCGATCGATATTCACCGAACGTACTATATTCCCTGATATTTTCTCTCTTTTTTTTTTTTCTTAACAACTTTCGAAATTTTGGTCCCTGTACTTCTTGGTTCTTACCATTCGCTTGTACTTTCGTACGCTACAATTTGAATCGGCATACGCGCCTTATATCGCTATAGACGAAAGTGAGACACAGGAAGCGGAGGGTTTAAAGAAGCGGAACCAAAAGGCGGGAGTTTTAAGAGTACGCGCAGAATCACTCGCGTACGTTGGCGCGGTTCGGTATGAAAAGTTGGCGATGTCGGTCGATGTGGTAGAAATTCGCGGCAATGGAGTCGAAGTTTAATCCCGCGCTGGTTGGACGACAAAATCAATTCGGCGAGAAATAAAGGCGGCAGCCATGAAAAATCGCCACCACGCTCCATCTCCTTGCGCACGCGAATTCTACCTACACATGCAAATATATTTACGTACATTCATCGGCTGGCATGTGCTCGTGGCACACGCGACGACCAAATGACGTGACAGTTATGGTGCATTTGCGGGACGCGTGCCACCGTACCGGGTGTCTGTTTAGAATCAATTGACGCATTCAAAGTGGGTCTCTGCGAAGAGACGCGTTTGCGGCCCAATTCGAGCATGGTCGATGAATAAAGCGAGTACGAGTATCGAGAATTTTTATCGTTCGTAGGAGATTACGTGGACTTTTTTCTTGGCTCACCGACTACATGCGTCGACCATTTTTGTGTCGTCACGCATTTACTCCGTTGCTTCGAAATAGAATTGTCGACAGTTTCATCATGATATCGATCACGAAGGAAAAATAAACGTGGTTGAATTTACATTGGAACTCGATATTTCACGTTGGATATTTATTTTGAGAATTAATATCGGTCGCAAGCGATGCATTAAAAATTGTACAGGATGATATCAGTACGGATTTTGATTTTTCCGGAGCCTTTTGCCGTTACCAACGACACACGGCACATCGTTACGATAACGTTCGACTGTTTGACCTTTGGATAAGGAAATTAAAAAGTCCTGTTATCGTTGCATCTATCGGTAACGATTTTGAGCAGCGTCGCGAATTACTTGCACAAGAATTACGGCCCCTAGTCATCGAATTAAAAATACTACAATTCTTCGACATTTCTCGGATTTCATAAAATCCAGCGAATTTTAGTATCTGGAGGATTGAGAATCACAGTGGTGTACAGTGACTTGTGAAAGCCTATTACACCGTAATGAGATACGACTGGTGTGATTATATCGGTGAGATTCGAAACAAACCTGAATATATATATATATATAGAAGCTAGGAAATATTTATTGCAAACATATCTACTCTTCACGGAGGTCACAAAATTATTTCGACGCTTATTGTACGTTGAAGATGGTCGATACTCGCCTGCTGCAGGCGAATTTTTTTACTATACACGTCTTTGCAGTATATGTCTCGTAACTGTCGCACATTCGAATCGGTTTCCAATATTACCGATATACGTAATTACAATAATTCTATCTCATTAACCGGTGAATGGAATTCCAAAAAGTTTCACGTAACGCACGTAATATATTCAGAAAAATGTCCTATAGCAAATGTTTAAATGCTTGCGTGAGTCGCTGTACAGCGACTCGAACGTACAAAAAAACCTATAATAGCGAGTATCGTTTACGGAACGGGATTTCTAAATGGCAGCTCGAAGCGAGAGAATCGTTATGGCAATGGAGCTAAAGCAATCCGATAGAACGATTGGCGAAAAAAGAGAAGAGGAAACATTAGCAAATGCGTTCGCATTGCACCGCCACTTTTGATGTGCCGCAATTTTCTTCGTTGCGACATTCTGTCAGATATACCGGGCCGTGCGTGTTACCGCCGTGTCCTTCAAAAAACCACCACGTCCGGTCGGTTTCTCGAGCATGCGATTTTGGTGATTCCGACATCGACGTGCATTACCAGAGAACTATCGTGGTTAACGGATCTTTATATTCACGCGAGCAACTTGCGTTTTCTACGAGCTACGGGCCTCGCGTTTTCTCTGCCAATGATTTATCGCTACCCTTTTAGCGACTTCGATGATTAACCCTTTAACAGTTCAGTAAATTTCACGGAGTCCGCGTAAAAATAACTAGTTGTTTCGTTCTTCGTAAGTTGTTTGAACATCTCATCGATCAGGTATTTCAAATAAGACGCGAACGAGAATTTTTTGCAAACGAAACTAGGTATAATTTACTTATATTATATATATATATATATATATATATATATATATTGGCAATTTATTGCAATACGAAGTATCAATTACGATATAATAAACAATTTAATTGTTTATTTCCAAACATAGCAATATTCGAATACATAATTCCACTTTGTTTTTAGAATTCCCTTGCTGCAGGTACCTTAAAACTATCTGACAAGCACATGATCTATATGTTCTAACTACGACAGAAAACAAGTATGATAGAAGCGTGCAAAATTTTTCACGTCATATAGGTATGACAACCACAGGGAAAAGATACGACAAGTTACATTCATCGTGTTTCGTGATGGAGTCATTTTTGAAATTTCATATGCTGTTAATCAATTCTATATTACAAAATTTCCATTTTTATTCAACTGGCGCACTGAAAATATACGGTTTAGTTATTCTTTTAGATATTTCAAAAATACTCTTTGTGAAAGCTGGCTAAATATAGACCACCTATTTTGAAACTACTTATATCCGAATATAACGAGTTGACAAATTAGAACGAAGAAGAAAAATCAGTCTTCGTATGGCCATACCGAAACAAAAATACACGAGTCTGTAAGAATGAAGGACTAGGTGGTATGAGTTCGTTAGGCTTGTTCGTGACAGTAACAGACACTGTTGATTGAACAGATCTAATCGTTTTAATCGATACGAAAAATTCAATACGTCTCGAAAATTTGCAAGACGAATCTGCCATAGTGGAAATAGGGTTAGTCTCGTTTGTAATCGGAGCGTATGGTTAGAAAAGTGGTTGTACAGGGGTTTGCGGGCAAGTGGCGCTCATCATTGTTTGATGCAGTTACGATGGTGTCGCAGGTCTGGAACGGGTAGCGGAGGAGTTGATGGGCCGTAGGAGATGGAAGCAATATCAGGACACCCTGTACAGCGGTACTCGCAGCAGCGAATCAGTGACGGCACAGCCCCACCACCGGCTCTACCCGGCGTTCTCGTCGTCCTGCGACCCGGTGGTGCCCGGGAATTTGGAACAAATTGGGTCGCGTCCGCTTCATCCTGCGTCCTCCTCGTTACCTACAACGATAACGACGACAACGACGGTGCCGCCGGCGATAACGACGACGACAGCGGCAACGACGGCGACGACAACGGGCCCGATCAAGCAGGAGAGCCTGCAAAGGCATCACCTGCAGAACCACCATCACCTACAGCCCTCCGCCGTTCAAGACCACCACCGTCACTATCAGCAGCAACAACAGCAACAGCAGCAACGACAACAACGGCAACAAGAAGACCGTCGCCTAAGGCCAGACGAGATCAAAGTCGAGGTCGGCGAGGACGAGTTCGCGAACGGTGTCGCCCGAGAGGAATCGGCTACGAAGACCGCGGATACGTCGACGACGACCACGGTAACGACGGGCACGACGACCACGTCGACGACGACAACGGGAACGAGCATACTTGCTACCAGTACCGCGACCGGCACGATCGCGACGATCACCACGCCGAACACCACCGCTGTTATGACCACGGGAACCACGACGATCGCGACGAGGCGGCGACGCAAACGCCGGCAGAACGACGGAGAGGCCACCGACGACAGAGAGGACGACGAAGAGAACGAGGAAGAGGAGGATGGAAGGGGGCAGGCCGAAGCGGAAAAACGGCTGAAACTCGACGAAGACGCCGACAGGCCCGTCAGTCCTCTGAGAAGGGAGAACGATCGAGGATCTCGGGATTATCCGACTGCCAACGCTACAGATACGGAAGGGACCAAGGTTCGTTGTAGAATCCTTTCTTTTTCTTTTCTTAGGGGAGGGGGGGGAGGGGGAAGCGGGTGAGGGAGAGGCAGGGTGAAGCAATTGCAAAGAAAGTCAATAATAACGCGTAACGGTGTTTATTGCAGGAACGAACGGAAGAAGTCGCGTTGGAGCGGACACCGGTGACGCAGGGTTCATTGAGAGTGAAAACGGAGGAGGAGTTGCAAGGAGTGCCGAGTTCTGGAGGCGGTCCAACGATATTGACGACACCGACGCCGGATTCGGATGCGATCAGGTCAGGGTTGCCGTGCCGGGAGGTTGAAGCAGCCGCTAGAAACGTGGTACCGCCGTTTCTTATTGGAAGCCGACGCACCAGCCCACCGCCAGAAGACTGGAAGCCGCTAGACAAATGTTACTTTTGCCTGGACGGCAAGCTACCGCACGATGATCAACCACCTCTCGTAAGTACGATTCTCGTAACCATGGCTAAGCGGAACCTGTCTTGTTCGCATCATGGTGACGTTATTTAATACGAATCAATTCACGATCGAGCGAAGAATAATTTAGCTGGAGGATTAATTTATTCGTCACCGGTTTGACTCGGAATGCTCTGTCACCATGATGCGATTCGTCGCGCATAAAACTGCATTAGCCAACGCGGAATTCTTCAAAGCGCATAATTAATCGCGCGGAAAGGACAACGCTTTACGTGATATATGACGGATATCGGTCCTCCGGCGCAGGACACTAGGAAACGTTCAATTCTTTATTATCACGCGCAAAAGAGTACGTCTCTTCGCATCCGTTGCTTTGATCGCTTTGACACGCCGCCCTTATAAAAGTTTCACGAAGGCGGACCCGTATTCCTGCGTGGCGAAAAGCGAATTTGATCAGGATTCGATTTGTCCTCCAACGTCGACGAGGATGTGCTCCTTTTTCCATGATCGTTTCTTCCCTCCCACGCCGGTGGTAATCAGTTCCTTTCCGTGTGTTCCGCCGACCAATGACGAGCCGGACGAACATAACGTTCGATGTCGCGAATCCTGCAGAGTCCGCAGAGCGACAGTAGCAGCAGCTCGCGATCGGCCGAGTCACCGATGTCGGTCCAGGTGGACCCGATGGCGGCGTCCGTGGTCGCCGCGGCTCTCACCGGTACCTACCCTACCTTACTGCCTCAGTGGTGTCTGCCACCAAGGGAGGCGCCTCTCGTTGGGGTGCAGCCTCATCAGGACAGTGCAACGCCGGCCGACCAACCTCTCGACCTCTCGGCCAAACCGAAAAATTCTCAGGTACGTGCTCCTTCTGGCGTGGGTAGATTCGCTTTCCTTCTCCTTTGCGTCTAGAAACGCGAAACATAAGAGTCAACGCAATTATCGTCTTCTCACATTTACGTTTACGTTATCATTTATTTTTACGACGCTAGAGCGTTTTCTACCAAAAAACAAAAAAATGCTGATGCGTGACACGATGACGCTTTCTGTCGCAGGATAACAACATATCTCTATTGGAACAACAGAAAATACCTCTGAGGATGACAGCAGGTATCGACCCCAAGAGTATCTTTAAGTAAGTAGCCTTCTTCTTAACAAGAATATTTAAACGATTTCTTCTCGCGTTCTCGTCATGCACCGATGAAAACTAGCTATAGGTCGTATTTTTCTAACGCTGTCGCAAGCTGTCTAAAAAAAAAAAAAAAAAAAAGAGAAAAGAAAAAGAAAAAAGAAAAAGAAGTCGTCTTGGCGCTGTTGAAATTCGTCTGTGATGCTTAGTAACCAGAACGAGAAGCGCGTCGATTCCTGCCAGTGTTATCACGCGACTCGTTTTACACCTCGCAGCGAAACGAAGCCACCACTGATATAGGTATTTGCATTCCGCGCGAGCAAAAGAAAGTGTTGATCGCATTCCGTATGCCGCGTATTCCAAGGGATCGAGAATAGATTCGTGTTCGAACACGACGACTTAATGGTCGACGCACTCTGTCAAGGCTGATTGTACTGTAGTATACAATCGTTTCGAAGCTGCCATACCGATCGTTCGGCGTACCTTGGATACTTTTATATCGTATAGAAGTTGTGTCATTAAATAGGATGCACGGTATACGATTCGAATCTATAGCGGCGGCGTACGAAACGGTAATTAAAAAGTTTCCACGGTTCGTTGTTTGCTTATTCGGAAAATTTTCCGCCGAGCATCCCATTGCTCGTCCGGCTACTCATTACGAAAATTTGCACGAAAGTCTGTTACAATTTTTTTGTCGGTTTGTTTAGAAAACACTCGTGTCGAAGCATACACGTTATCCGCGCATTAATCTCTTCAATAGAATTCGCGTGCCGCGAAAATTATCGCGCTCGTACGGCCGTTTATCCGTTTGTCGAATGAAAATATACATATAATGGTAGTGGGTATTTTATTTCGTACGAAACCTGTCGGTTATCGGGTTCAACATCGCGTCCGTTCCAAAGGGTGACTCGAAAATTGCGAGGAGAAACTTCGCGCGCGCCCGAATCGGCCGTGAAAGTTAATCGAAGATGAACGGAAGAGAAATCGGAAGATCCTTGCTAAAAATTCTAAAAGCTAAAATCGACGCGCTCTCTTGAATAACGTTTCGCGATAAAACACGAACCGCCTGTGTTTCCGAGTTTTCACTTAAGCGTCGGCAAGTTCAATGTTTCTTAACCCTGTTACGTCCTTTCAATCATTTTCTAGCGAATCGTGTTATACCATTGTTGAAAAACTTGTTGAATTTATCATGAAAATAAGACACACTCGTTATTATGCTAAATATCTTCTGCAAACATTTATCTTTCGAATCTTTAATTTGTTCGACGATAAAAATCAACGTTAGGAATTAACGTTACAGATAGGAATCAAAGATGATTAAAGTAATTAATTTACTTTGTACGAAGTTCAGGTAGGATAATGCATTGCGATATATCACATGAATGTAACCAAAGTCTCGTTATATCTCTAATTCGTTCTACGTTTTTCACTCAGTTGTTAAACTTTTAAAAATATTTATTAAACTTTTAGTAACAGGCTTATTATTATTATTGAGACTTTTGGTGATTTTTGCGAAGTACGTAGTCTTTGTTCGAAGTTTGTCGAAAGTTCAGATAGGATAACGCGTTACCACGTGTCTGACAAAAAAGTCTAAAGAGCGACGTATCTTTAATTCGTTAATATGATTCTCGCTGATTGTTAGACAGATTTCTGCTCATTTTCATGAACATTCGAAGCGAGCATTTAAAAATCTTGTTCTCGGTGTCGAGGCGAAAACAAGGTCGAGACAAAAATTCAAGAATCTCAGCATGAGTAAGTCGAAATGGAAGAACGTTATAGATTCCAAATAATATAACGTTCCTTGAAGCGGACGTTATTCGTGGGGAAAAAATGAATACATGGCACGATGATCGAAGAAACGAAACGGAGGGAGGGAAAACAGGGAGAAGACGAATAACGCCGCGAGTCAAAGTCGCGAACCGTGTCCGTACGTTGCCCTCGTGTTTTCGCTGTTTTCCCCGCGGAACATTTTGCGCGTCAAATTTTTATCGTCGTCTATTATTAGTCCACCGTAATCTGCACCTCCTGACACATCGAAGGCACAAAGTACCTCGCGTGTGTCGTACGCCACGCGAGAAAGATCGAAACGCGGAGAGGAACGCTGGAGAAAAGGAGACGGAGCCAGAGTCTCGGCTCGCGGCGGCGCATGCGCGCTACCGCAATTAACGATAAGATAGCCCGCCGTCGAAACCACGCGAGTAAAGTCGAAAAATTAGAAGCTCGAACGATCGACCGGACGAACAATCGTTCGAGTCGACGCTGTTGACAAAGTTTTCTTGTACCGCGTGGAAATTCCAGATAACAGACGTCACGTGACCACACGACACCGGATCTCTCTCGCAAGCGTTTATTGATCATTTTCGTCAGACCGCAATCGCCTCTTATCTTAATCGGTGCTACAGACAATGATGGATTAAAATAGGAGCAATTACGAGTTCAACGATGTAGCGCTAATTATTTATGTCTCTAAGGAATAGCATATAGATTAGACGTTAAATAGCTAGAGGAGGATAGCGCAGGGTCATGAGAAATTCATTTTGGTTGATCTTTTATTTTGACGTCATTCGATGGTTAATGTAGTAAGGTCACAGGTAAAAAGTACGATAAATCGCATTTTTTCTTTTTTTTTTTTTTTTCTTACGAAAGAACAATTTTATTCTCAGACTATCCCGTATCGAAACTAATTGTTTTCTCATTTGTTTTTGAGATTAGACGTGATTACCTTGAACGTTTGAAAATTACTGACATTTATCTCTTACGAGAGCAAGTATCTTTAGTATTTAATACCAGAAACGAAAGAAATCCTGACGGAAAGGATTATTTTCTAAATCGTCCTTTCCGAATTGCAGTTATCACACCGTTAATCTTTCGTCGGGGTTAATCTTTCGTCGAATAGTTAATTAGGATAATGTTGAAAATAGGATAATTAGAGGGAAGCTAAATTTGTAGTGCAGCAGGTATCGCGGCGAATAAAGAATAAAAGGCTGCAGAGATACGGTTGTTGCAAGCGGCACTCGAAGCGGTGACGAAGCTTAGGAGGGGGCAGAACGGTCGAAATACACTTTTATCAGCTTACTTTGCTGTCCGAGAGAGAATAGGTCGACGAACTCATCATGGGGGGCCACGGTTCTTGCGAATCACCAACAAGCGGCCACTTCTTTTACGTGGAATTCTTCCTATCAATCTTATTGTTAAGCAACGAGACAGACTGTAGCAGTCCGATTGCTACCTGTCGTCTTTGCGTCATTCGATTCTACGAACTGCCATCAGCGATACGAATTGAAATTTCTTAATTCGACGATAGAGAAAGCAAGCAAGAAAAAAAAGGAAAAAAGAAAAAGAAAGAACAAAAGGTATCGATGAATATGTATAGCATCAGCGGGAGAATAACAGGAGACTTACGACACGTAAGAAGCCGAATAAATCGGCTATGTACGATACGTATGCAGTCGTTCAGAAGCCAAACTGGACAATTCAACTTCTTATTAATTCCTTAATTTCATTACATAAACACGCGTTTAACGATCGATTGCCAAGAAACAAACCCAATTCAGCATACGTGCGTTCGATACGAAATTCTGGAAATAATTTCCAAGCCCTCGGTATATTGATTTAATGAATATCGCGAATGTTGTGGAAGAACGATCGTTTTCTTGATTTCCTCTGATTTTTCTACTTCGATCTTTCTCCATGTTTCACACCGTGATCGTTCAAGTACTCGTAACGTAATAAGAAAGTTCAAGGTAAATAAAAAAAGAACAACGTTCGCAACGTTATCAGTTCTATGTATTTCTAAATTTATAAAGTTGTTCAACGTTGGCATCTAAACGGCTCATATAAATCATATTCGAGGAAATATTTTAATTGCGTAATAACTGACAGCTCTCTCGCCATTAGCCCGTCTAATTTCGCAGCTAGAATTCGTTCTAATACAACCGGCTAGGTCAAAGATCAAAGCGTTAACGAGACACACTCTGTTGGATCGATTCGTTTCTCGTGTACAACACGTGCGCGTACCTCGCCGGCCACGTGGCTGGGAAACGTTGGTACAGCTTGGCCAATGAACCGCTTCTACACGTGAGTCTATGGTACGAAAACCACCCGATAACCCAGTAACTTCGTTACGAGGATATCGGTATGGCGTGCTATATAGCGTGATTGTGCAATTATCGGGCCTCATTAGATATCTGGAATCTCGATTCGTCGGTACGTCAACGTGCAAAGTAGATTGCAGATATTTATGGATATTTGAAAAGTTGCAAATATCTGCGGAATAGATTCAATACGATATCAAAAGTAGAATACTTGTTGCGATATTTAGTAGATCGAACAGATAGAGAAGCGGCCTGGAAATTTGAAATGAACCGGGCTAAAGAGATACGCAATACGTTCTTCCCATCGTTTTCGTCCTAATTCTATCTTTCTAGATAAATAAAAGAAGAGTTTAAAGATAATCTGAAGCTCGAGTAAGATACGAAGACTCTATTGTTGGTATACAGAATGCGTACTTTCGATTTTATGTTAAACACTTTCCTGAAATAACTCCCCGTTAGATTTCTGTCTAGGTTCCATTTCTTTAGTTTCATTCACAAAACTATAAAATTGCATGAACGTCTGCGGTTTAGCGATTAGACGGTCGAGTAAAGGAGAGGATAAACGGTAACGCGAATTGATAATACGATAAACGATACTATGTTGGATGTTTTAGTTCTTGTTATCGTGCAAAACCACGTATGACCGGGCCAGTGGCGGCCGTGGCGGCGGCAGCAGCAGCTGCGGCAGGCGTCGGTGGTGTCCCCGTGGTGGGTGCCGGGGGTGGCCGGAGGGCCTACACCGAGGAGGAACTGCAAGCCGCGCTCAGGGATATCCAGAGTGGCAAGCTCGGCACACGAAGGGCGGCTGTGATCTACGGGATACCGCGTAGCACCCTGCGCAACAAGGTCTACAAGCTTGCGATGGAACGCGAAAGGGACGCGTCCCTGTCTAGCACCCACTCACACCCTCACGAGCCCGGCGCCCCAGCCACCACCACCACCACCATCACCACCACCACCACCACTACTACTACTACTACAACTACAACACCACCAAATACGACCCAAAACGCCTCCGCGACCACTCCGCCCCCGCAAGTGGATGAGGTAGGTTTTGGGGACAGAACAAGAGAAAGAGAAACCGGAAAGCGAGAGAAGAAGTGAGAGGCAAACAGAGGGTGCGGGAACATGTAATAAAAGAGCGATGATACGATAAATCATGTTGTATCTGTACCTAACTTTCTATAGCAGAGGGAATTAAGTATCGAGAATTGATAATTGAGTAACTGAGAATTGAGAATTGGCAACTGATCGATGATTGAATAATTGTAATAGCAAATACAATACCGAACTGAGACAGCGTCCAAACTGGAAAGTATCTTATAGGGTCGAGTGTGGATCGCTAGGACGTAGTTCGTTTTTTCGAAACCACGCTTCTTCTGACACTGGTGGCACGAGTTTCCTTCTCGGTGACAGTCGTCGACCGAGTTATCGTTACGTCGAGAATGTCCGATAATCGTGTCAGTGACGGTAGGAGGAATCGCTCCAACATTTCCAATATTAAATGGAGAAATTATATTCGTCTCTCAAAAAAAAAAAAAAAAAAAAAAAAAAAAAAAAAAAAAAAAAAAAAAAAAAAAGAAAAAGAAAAAGAAAGAAAAAAAAAAAGAGGAAAAGGAAACGTTTCCTCTCGTAGAAGTTTCTACGTAGAAGATTCGGTGGTGATTTTCCGTCTCTAAAGTATCTCCATGTGTTCGATTCGATTTCCAGTTCTTCGTATACGTGTGATTGTTTAATTAAAAAGTCTACCGTGCAGTTCCTTTCAGGTTCGATACACGTTCCACCGTCATTAATCATAAGTTATCGGACGTTGCGAGGAAAGATTACGCTCGATAGAGGAGATGATGCCTTTGGACGCGATTTATCTTAAGCGAAAGATGACGCATCCAAGGACAAGGAGAGAATATGACGGAGAGGGAATGGGGTGGGGGGTTGCAGAGACATATAAAAGACCAGTTGAATCTCGATAATTCGTTCGCGAAGGAAGACCGCCTATTTGTATCTAAGTGTGGTTTTGGTTAGGAAGAACGAATGGAGCTTCCCCAAAACATACCTCTGCCACGGTGATCGTAGAGTTCGCGTGAACCGATCGACTCGCGAAGTATGCACAAGTACAAGAGATTGCAACTGTCGTACGAGCATATTCGATCTTCTAATTTGACTATAAATAAAAGGAAATAAAGCTGTTTAATACGAAGATGCATCGGTTCACGCGGTTCGTTATCGGTTGCCGTGATGCTCAGTAGTGTCGAATGTTTTTGCATGGGCTGTTTAACTTTTTTATCTCACTATTTGTAGTTTAACACACGGCCGCTTGGTCTTGGCGAGGTTGCAAGACTCGAGGTAAGTCTTCGGGACGATCGTTTCGAGCCGAGAGGAGAGAGTTCTTCTTGGATGCGACGGGCTCTTAGGGCCCTCGAATTCGTTGTCACGAGTACATACGCTTTTTTTTCCAACCTCGACACCATGCATCCTCGATGTGTTTTGTACAGACGATCGTGCTTCAGTATTACTAGTACAGCTGTCGATTTTATGGTGCAAGGGAATGTCAGGAAGTAATCGTTTCTACGTGGCGTTGCAATAGCAAGGCATGCTGACAAGTGGCGTGGCTTATCCGGCAACATATATTCGAGAAACTGATACACGTTAGACGAAAATTAATTTTCCAAAAGCGTCCGTAATATCTTGACATTCAAACGATGCACGACGCTTGTTGAGAAATGGATCTTAGAATACGGATTAATCGATGATTCATTTTCCTTTTTAACGACGTTCTGCCTGGTGTCATTAGGAGAAGCGCAGGTAGTTTAGTCCTGGTAGATTTTTTTACTTTGAATGCATGTTGTTTGAATAATATTTACGAGGCAATGGCCGGTGTGTAGCACCGGGTCCTTTTTATTCGTCGGAGAGCGAGACACTTTCGAGATGGTTTTCAATTTTCGACCTTGCCTTTCTCTTTCTTTTCGCGCGGAAAACGGCCCCGGTATAGGAAACTTTACATGAGAATAACATTTGGGCAAAGCGTTCCTTTCTTTTTCTATGACCTTTTTATTTTTGTATACGTCGTACATGCTTTTTGCGAACGATTTTATCTGGCAAATTCCTGCATGACGCTTGGTCATTCTGCATTCGACGAAGAAGAGTATATTTACATGGACAACCGACACTGTTACAACACAGACATACACGCAAATACAAACACAGAAGAACGCCTCTCGATGAAATCCTGCTAGCGAAAAGAATGTCGCCAAGAAAGTGTTATACCGATTTTACGATAAAGATCGACGTAAGACGAGACTTTCCTCGAGAGGACCCATCGATGTTAACGATTCGTGTTTCGAATTATTCGTTTCCTTATCGCGGCTAGAATGTGTGGAATACGCTAGAAAGAAATATTCTTAACAGGTGGACGACAAAGAACTGTCCGGAGCGGAAGAGGAGAAAGAAGTGGAGAAAGCTCTGTTGAAGCCACTGTTGTCCTTGGAAGACCTTGTCAGGTTTTCCGCTCTCGAAGGAAGCGGCGGTGATTCCCTCAGAACGTTGCTACAACGAGGACACGAGACGGGAGCCGAGTGGCCAGGGCTCGAACACGCCAACATCGGCCCGTATATTCAAAAGATGCTTGCAGCAGCTGCGCCATTTAAAGGTGAGAAACACGCTTAACCCTTTTTCCAGTTAGGTTCTTTTCGTTCTTCTTTCGTTAAGAACATTGAACCAACAAATTTTTAAGCGCGCCCTGTTGCGACGAAGACTAAATATTGTTAAAACATTCTCGAACTAGCGTATTATATATATATATATATATATATATATATATATATATATATATAATACACTAAAAATATATATATATATATATATATATATATATATATATACTTTTTATAATTATATATAATACAGGCAGCGATTACGAAAAGTATTTGCGTGTCGTTGTAGTTGTAGTTATAACATTTGCGTATTATTAAATGCAAGTATATGTTAAATTTCGTGTCATTTTGTATTATGAAGATTCCTTCGTACTATGGAGATAATATCTGAGTATTTGATAGTATCGTAATATCTGAGAAAAAAGTTGTTCGCTTGAAGAAGCGGATATATTATATAGCTCGCAGATCTGTCGGTATGTGTGTAGCTGAGGTTAGAGGAAATGAAAACAAAAGTAAAAACGAAAATCAGTATTTTCGCAAGTGGAAGATAAAATTCGTGATAGCAACCGTAGTAGGAAAGTGAAGTGCATGGAATGGTGTACGTCCGTAGAAACAGGAGATTTGGGTTATTTCCGATAGACGTTAGACCGCCTTATTCGCTGACCAGTGTATAGCAAGGGCCGAGACGAAAGTCGAAAAGTGTATTACGAGCGAGTAGGTCTTCGGAAATCGATAGAAGCCAGATGGTGGTCGACGGGTCGGCGACACTTTTTCCACTTTCTGAATGGAAGTTCGTTTAAGTGGCTTAAACAGTTCTCAGGGGCTAATCCACGATTACGACAAATGTTCGTAGGCGTGAAGAACCAACGAAATCGTATTTCTTAACAAACACGTACGCTCCTTTTGATTGATAACTGAAACTATCTCTGTCGTATCAACAGGCATGGAGACGCAAGACTATCGCATTCCAGAGGTGATGAGAAGGCTGATGAGCGAAGACAAGAGGCTAAACAAAAGCGTAAACGGGGACCAGTCGCAGCCACCGCATCAGCAGCTCCATCACCATCAACCGCACTCGACGCACCCGCAAGCTCAGGCACAGTCGCAGACGCAGCAGCAGCAGCAACGTGGCCCGATGACGAACGACGACTTCAACCCAAACATCGAGGAAGAGGCGAGCGACAGTGCTCAAGGCAGAGCGATCCTCAAGATTCCGTCCTACAAGCCCGCGAGCACGCCTGGATGTTCGAGCAAAAACGGCGAGCCAACGTCGGCCGCATTCGCGCAAGGATTCGCGGCAGCGACAGCAGCCTCGAGTCCGGGTCTCCTGGAACGAGCGAGTCCAGCGTTCTCCGGCACCAGTAGCCCAACCAACTCGTTGGTGGGGAAAACGGTGGCCGTGAATTTCCGCGATGTGATCGCGAAAAGCATCAGCGTCAAATTCCAAGAGGGTCAAACGGTCGCGACAGCCGGAATGCCCGGGTGTCAACCGGCCGGAGTGGTACAGTCGCAGCAAGCGATAATGACGGATCCAAGTCCGTTTAAAAGAGGCAGATACACACCGCCTCAGCCGGCGTCGCAGCAAGCCCAGTCGCAGGCGAAACCGCAGGCTCAAGAAGCGAACAAACCGAAACCAGCTACCGGTGGCAAAGGAACCAGACCGAAACGGGGAAAGTATAGGAACTACGACAGGGATAGTCTGGTGGAGGCTGTGCGCGCGGTTCAACGGGGTGAAATGAGCGTGCATCGTGCAGGCAGCTATTACGGAGTACCACACTCCACCCTCGAGTACAAAGTTAAGGAACGGCACCTGATGAGGCCAAGGAAGAGGTACGTTCATGTCTTAATTGTGCATCGTTGCCTATATTATATCGTTCGATAAGCATGTGAACGCTTTAGCCAATCTGTAGCAACGCTGGATCATCGCCTTGTCACAATGACCAACGGCGTGCGACTATTGTTTACGTCTACGCGTCTGTCGTTGACGTCGTTTTTTCTGTATCTTAACTGTTCGAACGGTTTAGATCTCTGCGTGTTGCGAAAAACTGAAAGGAACCGATGAGAGAAGAGCACGCAGGGCTATAAATCGACGAGCCGGTCTCGGTATATCATCGGAAAGTTTGAAAAATTCAGAAGTCTCCGTTTACGCGTAGTCGACCCCGTTTTAACAATCGACACCGTAAGTCGAGCACGACTGTCGCTATCTCGCGTCACGGTTAATCTGCGTCAGGTACGTGCTCATGCTTGACCCGATCTCATAGCCGCGCCCGGTTTATCTCAATCGTACGACTAGATTAAATTTCCTGCCGTATATCGTCCCTTTTGTTGAGTTTTCGTTTACGTAAAGTTTAACATTGTTACAATAGACGTTGCGATTATTCTTCTTATTCTTTAGCCTAAACAATCTTGTCTTGGCGTATCGTTAATGTCCCGACGATACGCTCCGAATGTTATTGCTTCGATTAATCGAGACATAAGTTTTGGACGGTCTTGTTTATCTGATTCGTAGGTGAATAGCTAGAACATAAATAATTACATTCCTACAATTTTCTTCCATTGTTACAGACGAAATCATATTAGGTTGTCCGAAAAGTTCCTTTCGTTTCATAAGATGGTCATAGGTGAACAACAATTTCTGTTTTATATTATTTCATTGGATCAAGTATGTTCTATTTCTATTATTACGTTCGCGCATAATTCAATAAACTAATATAAAACAAAAAACATTGTGCGTCTATTATTTCCTTATAAAACGAAAGAAACATTTCGGATAACCTAAATATTCTTTCACGTGTATGTTTTGCCTGCCAAGAGTAGCATTTCTGCTTCTTTCTACTAACTTCTTTGTTACTATTTCCAGGGACCAGAAGCAGTCGGACGATAAAACGAAAGAGACCTCAGCCGTGGCAGCGGCGGCAGCAGCCGCGAACATACGACCAGGTACGGCGGACAAGAAACCACAATTAAAGCCACAGAAACCGTTCACGTCACCGGGCGGTATCCCAGGACCCAACGGGATCAAGATGCCGCCGTTCATAGAAGGCATGCCTCATTTGCCATTCACGCCGTTCAATTTCTGGAGTCCGCCGCCGTTCATGCCATCGCCGTTCATGGCAGGAGCGCCGAACGTTCCAACGATCCTACCTGAACAGTACTTCGCGACGAGTAGGATCCGCGGTCTGCAGGAACAACAAAGAAACGCGGCCATGGTGCAGCAGCAACAACAACAACACCAACAACGAGACAGGGATGGGATAGGCGTCGCTGCTAGCACCGCTGAATCACCTGGAACCTCGAATTCTCGTAGCACGCCGATGAGCAAAGCACCACGGGAGGTATCCGAGAGCTTGTACGATGGTTCGGGAGCGAACGGCAGTTTCTTGGACAATTTGATCAGGTCGAGCCTCGAGACGGGAATTCCAAGGGACCAGAGGGCAATGACCGACGCGAGGAACCAGCAGCAGTCGTCCTCGCAGCAACAACTCCCGGAATCGATGAGGGGCAAAACGTTGATCGATCAACTGTGCAGAAACTCGAGGAGAACGCCGGTGTCGAGGCTGACTCAGGATAGCAGCGAGGACGAGAGCTACAGGGGACCATCGACAACCGGTAGGCCGATCCCGGAAAGACCGGAACGGGTGCCCACCGTCGACCTTAGCCCGTCACCGTCGGAACGTGGCCGGAACGACGACGGCAGCGATCGGCTCACGTCGCCACCGACACCTCTCTCGATCTCGAGGGCCGGAAGCAGAGACGAGGACAGTACCCGGGACTCGAGGATCGATCGTAGCAGCAGGGAACGGGAGGTTCACAACGGTGGACAGGAAGACCGCGATAGAAAGACTCTGACCATTCAGCAGCCGCAACAGCAGCAGCAGCTGAATCACTACCCGGACTTACACAATCTCTACGCCGTATCAACTGAGAAAAAAAGTGCCTGTGATAGTAAGCTTATAGTAGATCATTCGAGCCAGAAGACTCAACAGCAGCAGCAGCAGCAACCGCAGCAACAACAACAGCAGCAGCCACAACAGCAGCAAAAGGAATACGATGCGGTGAGCGGACTGGTTGTGCAACTGCAGCGGGGCTACAACATCGGGAACAACAGGTCCGGCGAACAGACCAACAGCCAGCAATCGACGGAGCAACGTGGATCCGTTATCAGCATGGAAGACTCCGTTGAGCAGTAGGAAAAGAAAGTCGGTATCGTTGATCAGTAAAGTATACAAGTAACGAATAATATACGGTGAACGATCCGTGTAGACGGTAAGAGTCCACATTCCCGCCCAATGCACCGGCATTTTACACACCACGTTGCCACGGTCGGGGATCCTCGGCCTCCGCTTTCTCTCTCTCTCTCTCTCTCTCTCTCTCTCTCTGTCTTTCTCTCTTTCTCTCTCTGTCTCGGTTCAAGCATGTACACCAACGTGTACTCGATAATTGTCACTGTTGTGTCTCGCGATTGGCCTCGACACCATCGGCCAGAACCGACAAAGAACCGGAAATTCGTGCACGACTTCGTCGCGCGTCGACTATGAAAGCGAACGCGCGACCGTTTCCGAGGAGAAGGGCGTGAAAGCCGAGCACCTCCTCCGTTGGTGTGTGTGTGTGCGTGTATAGGACGAGGGACGTTTCGAAGAAAACGCGAAACGTGGCACGAAACGATAATAGTCCCGAGCCTGACCCTGCCCTTTCCACCCGGAAGCCCCTTGAACGTCGCGAGGCAATAGAGGAAACAGAAAAAAAGACGGAAAAGCGAGTAACGAAAAAAAAAAAAAAAGGAAAACACAGAAATGCGTAAACGCTACCCAACCACCCGTGAACCCACTGCGATTCCATCAGTTACGTGTATCCGGCTCTCGATCTCCGTCCAGCTGACGGTAGGTCGCACCGGTACCTTTTTGACTATGGCGATATTACGATTCGAGGAAAAGGCAAGAAACGGATACAAGACACGATGCAACGTTATTGTACCGAATGCATACACACGATACACACACATGGCCATCCACAGAGACACGCAGATAGACGTACTCATTCGCTCGGTGATACACTTATTTTCACACGTACATATGGACGCCTCTGACACCGTCGGGTAAACAAGAATGCGCGTGTACGGTATTACCGTATGCCGATCTATGCAACGGCCCGGCGTTAAAATACAAAACGGGGAACAGACGAAGCAGCACGTGAAACAGTCCGCGCGTGCACGCGTCCGTAGAGAAGATACGCGTTGGGTAGGAGCGCGCGATGAAAATTCTGCAGGGTTGTCCGGTCGACAACGCGCGCGGATACGTTGGCCGATGATAGACAGACATTTTGAACGCGCGAACGCGACGAGAAGACGAACAAAAAATGAAGAAATAAGAATAATTGCCGACGCAACAACGTATTTTTTCCTCTATCGATGTAAAACTACCTAATGCAAGAAAAAAAAAAAAACTTATTACCTACTACTAACATTACTTAACTCGTAAGGAGCAACATAATTATATAAGGAATGATATATTATATATTATATATATACATATATTTTTGGTCATTACGAACGTATGCGAAACGAGAACGAGCCAAGACTTTTGTTGGCGCGCGTATAGATGACGTTTTTTCATAAGGCGACAATATTTCTCTAATCTCGGTTATTTCGAGGCTGGCGTTCGGTAAAAACGCGTACCCCCTCTTAAACGGGTCGCATCGAACAAGAACGAAAGAGGGAAGCGGGAATAAGCTGCTTAGAAAGGTACGAAACGATTTCCGTCGATGAGGGAACGATCGCTCTTATCGTTGATCGATGCACGAAAAGTAAATATTTCACGAACATGCGCGTCACGTTTCGGAAACGAAGAATATTGGGAGTATCGTTTGGAGAAGCAATGGAAAGAAAGACGAATTTAATTCGATTCTCTCGTCGACGACGATCGTTTTGTTTCATGGAACTGCGGCGAGGGGAGATCTACGAGGAAAACGTTAAAAGAGAAAATGGAAACGCGTAGATGTATATAAGGCATTTGGAGAAAAAGGATTGCTATATGTATAGGCGTGCGCTTGTTCTCCACTCGGTTGTTCTTTACCGAAGTGCAAAAATTTTTCTTACGCGCGGCAACGCCACGCATTTTGATACGAATTGCAAATTTTCTATCGCGTAGAGGAAGAGAAGCAGCTGTAATGGCGGCGTTCGTAGAATTTCTTCACGAGGAAAACATCCCACTCGCTTCTGGGAGGAATCGGTTCCCTTTCTCTTCTGGATAGCCGATCCGCGTGGTCGACGATCGAAACGTACGATAAATCAGGCGAGTGTGACGACGTTTCGTACGATCGGACATTAGTTTCTTCCTGTCTGACTTTTTCTACGAACCACACGACTATATCTCGATGGTGTTTTCCTTTTAGCGTCGAAGAAAAAACGTAGCAAAATTAGATGAAATTCGAACGCGTCGAAAAGATCGGCCATCGTTATTTCTAGTAAGGGAATTCAGAGATTTCCATTTCAAGAAACACGTTCCGATGTTCGTTGATACTCTTTCCAGACGTTAAAAGACTCTTCGAAGCTTCTTATTGAACATTAATAGAGGCAATGACGGTGACTATGATGACGGCAGCTACCGTAACGAGTTCTAGAGAGCCTAATTTGCAAAGATCATTCGACATCGTTGAGTATCAGAGAAAGAATTCCTCTTTCGCTTCTCTTCAACGATGCGGCTGATCCTTCGAAATTAAGCTCTGCAAAATTCATATAACGTTTTATTACCATCGTCATCGTTACGAACTTTATCTGCGTCTCTGACGTTAACACAGCCGATGGAAGCTTCAGAAAATCGTGTAATTTCTGAGGAAAAGGCCGGCGAACATCAAAACTTCTTGGAATGGAAATTTCGAAATTCTATCACGATCGTTTCGGTCGCGGTGAGCGACGATACAACACGAAGAACGCCAGTCCCTCCTCTTTTGACTAATTTTTTCGCAGGTTATCCATGAGCGTCGTGCGCGCGACTATCGAGGTATCTTCTCGTATTTCAAATTAGAATTCCGTTCGACAGGAGATCCTTGACTATATAGAATGAACACGTTAAAATAAATACAAAAAAAGAAAAAGAAGGGAAGAAATGGTGATTTCGTCGTTTCGCTAGTTGTAGTAGCCGAGCAGGACGTTGGACCAAGACGAAATCGATGAAAGCAGGCGAATTCGAAAGCAGAATGACTCGTTTTAGCGAAACACGCGTAGAAAACGTTACCACGTTTGAGGAAAATAGTGAAGTTCGGCGCGTTAAAATACACACCGCGGGCCACGATTTTTCCGTCTTTCTCGCGTGTCGAGGAGGATTTCACAAGTTCTGATTCTAAAAAAAGGACGAGGACAGAGGAAACGAAAGGATAATTCACGCACTCATCTCATGACTCTCTTTAAGTAAAGTAACGACTGAAAGACTCTAGGCTGTACATAAAGTATAAGGCATGTATGTTCGGTGTTTTAAAAAAAGCAAAAATTCCTTACTAACGCAAAAAAAATTATACCTTACGAAAAAAAAGTAAATCGTATAAGCAAGGCTACTCTCTCGGTGTTTTTTGGAACTAAACTTAAAATTTACCCACCCCTAAACTTAAAGCAAAAAAACCGTGAATTAAGGAGGAAAACTCTAAAAGGGAATGAAAAAAAAAAAGACGGGTGAAGCGCACCCACGCAGAGAAGCGCGTCGGAAAACTATTAAAAAAAAAAAATAACAAGTTATTGAGTGTAAACGTTAAGGTCTCCTTAGGGTTAAAGAATAAAAAAAAAAAATTAATATCAAAGCTGAACAGCAGAAAAACACAAGTGAAAAGCAAAGCACTAATCATGATTGTGTGTAAACGTAAATTAAAACCTTCCTTCTAACCCTGTATCCACTAACACACCCCTTTTTAATCACTCACCAGCCGACTACCCGCTTCGCGTCAAAGTGTAAATTGTTCGGTGTGATCTTACCTACACGATACCTCGAAAGAAAAGAAAAACAAAAAGGAAAGGATACCTTTTTCTAAACATTCGCCAGGCACTACACCAAAAAAAAAAAAAGAAAAAAAATGGAAGGGAAGGATATTTCTTACACTCGTTCCAACTACCGCCTTCTTTTCCTGCTTCCTCTTCCCCTTCGCCCTTTACCCTAACTCCCATTCCTTCATCTCCCTTGCCTTTCTAACTTTACTCGTACCCCCTGAAACCCTCTAACCCCCTCCCCCGATTTAATCGAATCCTCTTCACCTTTCTACCTTGCAAAAATCCAGTTCACCGACACACCCGGGACAACAGAGACTCCCGATAATACCCTTTTACGAAAGATTTATCGTTAGATGTGAAAAATGGATATTTATCGTGCGGATGATTGTAAAACGTGCGTAAATTATGATTGTCGTTAATTCAATTACAGTTACAAAAAGTATACGTCGCGACGTTCTGCACGCGTTCTTTAACCAGGAGTCGATATCCGTCGTCGTCGATCCACGCGCGGTTCCACGGTAGCTTCCCGCGGCTTTTACAACCGAAACGAGAGGCGCGACGCTGCAATTAGACTTATGTCCGCGAGATCGACGACCTCATCGTCGCCGGAGATTTCCTCCACTCGTCCGTTTCTCCAGCTTCGACGTTCGTTCAATGGTTCCGGCAAATGTCCTGTCAGAAAAACGTTACGCGCGAGACGCTGCTCTCGTTCGTTCTTTCAAACACATTAAAAGAAAAAGAGAGAGAAAAAAAAAGAAGAAGAAATGAAAGGAAAAGACAGGAGAGGGGATGGTAGGAGTGTGAAATTTTGTTGTTACTTTCGATTCGGTGATGCACAACGCACAAAACGACTTCTCGAGAATTCGTGCAGAGGTGATAATCAAAAATGGTAATCGCGGATTTGTTTCGTGGGATCGATCCGCGAGGTTACCGGAAGGGAGAGGGATGATGGAAGAGGAAATTTCTGGTTCGACGACGACAGCCTCGACTCCTGCGCGAATTAGACACGCGAGAGCTACGAGACTCGTCCGCGTTCGCTAAGAACGGGACGACTGAATCGCGACAATTGGGACGATCGGCGCTAACGGCGTAATTAACGAGGCTGCCGTGTAATGATTTCCCAGTGACACAGTCGCGTCAACGTGTCTGCCACAGCGATTTCGATCGACGAGACCGAGGGACGATTGGTTCTCGGCTCTGGGAATTCGGAACTTCTTCGTTCTGGTGTCCGAAACGATGGACATCGAGGAACCGATTGGTACGATTGACAAAACACACGTGAAAAGAGTGGAAAGCAAATTTTCTAGAAAAATGAAAGAGATGCTTCTCTATTTTTGCGGGCAAATATTCACGTAAGAAGTATAAATTGGACAACATTCTGTGATTTTAAACATTATCGGCGTACGGACAGATTCTGTCCATTGGTTATCCTGTATAGCAGTTTTAGGAAAATTTTCGCTATCGAAATTCGTTCTTTGAAAAAAAAAAAAAAAAAATAGCTAGAGGAGAATGTTAGGGTGGATCTAACGAGGTCGCATAAGCTAGGGCAGATATCGTTGCCAACGCGACTGTAGAGAGAAGTGTCGATTTACGTTCTTTTTTTTTCCTTTTTTTTTTTTTTTCTTCGAGGGAGACGGCGGGACGAGAATAAGAAATCCAGTTAGCACGGAACTAAAGGATTGTATTAATACACACGACGTAGCGGCAGCGTCGTGGAATCGGCTTCTCGAAATCGCAGGCCAGATTTCATCGGATCAAACGCGGCTTTTCTTCAAAGGCATTTCAAAATTCGTTCTCGCGGGAGATACGTCGGGAGAGGAATGATTTCGCGTTCGTAGATTTTCCGGCCGTCTCCTTTTACGTCGCGGGCGATACGCTGAAACGATCCGGCGAGAGACGGATTGGTCGAAAACGGGGAGGAAAAGAAATCTTTAAGAATTAAAAGAAGATATATTATATTAAAATATCTGTGATGTAAAAAGTAACAAAATTTTGATGTATATTTTTCACAAATTATTGTAACCAGCTAGTGTATATGTGTAAGATTACGGATATAAAAGAAAAAAAACAAATACTATTGTAATTACGGTGTGTGGAGACAAAATGACGAGTAAGAGAGAGCGAATTGAAAGCCAACAAACAAACAAACAAAAAGAAACCAAAAGATGAAACAAATACGGGAGAAGCGAGATCGCGAGATTACGTTTATCCACACCGGTGGTCAGACGGGACCAAGATGGCGGGCATTGCTCGGAAAATCGGGCCCAAAGATTCTCGTTTTTTCATCGCTTTTATATATTTTCGTTACGCGTTTTCCGTTTCACCGCGGGCATACGAGAACGTTCGAATACCAACAACGATTTTCTTCTCGTTCCCGGAATTACGTCAGAGGATAAAAATAAAAACGAGAAGGAAGAGAATAAATGATCCTTTCGCTTGAAATTTTAAGTCTAGACTCTCGATCGGCAAAATTGAATCGTTTATCGTATAATTTGTTTCTTCGTTCGTCAGCCTCGCGACATCGAGCAACGACGATCATTTCGGGTGGTTCGTGTTTCCAAAAACTGGAAGATTTGGTCCGATTGGCCCTGAAACGGCTCAATGTCAGCTACCTCACAGAGTATCGTCACGTTTGGTATGGTTTGCGTAGGGGATGTTCGCGTGTTTCGGTTGCCGAAGTAAAATTGGATGGCCGTCCACTGAAAACTCTTTCTATATTCGTTTCTTTCGTGCGCTATAATTTTCGAAGAAATTCGTTCGAATCAAAAAAAAAAAAAAAAAAGAAGAAAGAAAAAAGAAGAAAAGGAGAAGAACAAAAAAGAAACAAGTCGAACCTCTTATCGATTATCGAACCTTAGAACTTAACTGGAGAAGACTGACGAAATATCGATTGAAAATTGGCCAATCAGTTTCTTCGAACGGTAGACGCGCGAACACCGTCGGGGTGGGGTCGTGTAGAAATGGTCTAAACAGTTCCAAATTGTGCCTAAGTTTCGACGTTACGTTTTTACGACTCGCAACAGAACGAACGACGAATGTAATACCGTAGCAGCAAACTGAAGTTTTAGTTCTATGGTGGGGTTGGTTTAAAGTCAGGAGGCAGTGAACGGGATAGAGGCAAAAGAACAAAACAGAGAAGAGAAAACAAAAAATAGAGATGGGCGACCTTAAAGCTAAATTTTAAAAGTATATTACCTCCGTATACGTTCCAGGGCCGTCCGGCCGCCATCTTGCGTTCATTTTTACGTTCCGTTTTGTCGAATAAGTGCAATTAGGTACACTGACGCCACACACAAAGACAACACACTCTTGCTGACGCACACACACACACACACACACACATACACAAAACCCATGCACACACACACACGCACACACGCACGCACGCATACACACATGCGCGAGAAACACTCTTCGACACGCATTTACACTCCCACACACGTACACGTCAAACAGACGTCGAAGAAAAAATGAAGAAAACGAACTGTTACGCGCTAGGTTACCGTGTTTTTAAATTCTATTTTCAATTCACGCATTCTCGAATGTTGGGATTTTCGTGATCAACGAAGAGCTGGCCTGTCGTTCACATAAGAATAACACGTACAACATACATATGATAAACAGATGAACACGCGTACATACACACACACAGACACACGTTACCATATTACATAGAACACGTACACGTACTCGCATACACTGCAAGAAGCAGCCGACGTCGATTCGACGACAAAGTATGATACGCCGGTTTCTCTATCTTCGAACGTTCGCGTCTTTCTTCGACGGATATCCAGTTCGATGTCTCGTGGACAATTGTACAAAGACGTTGCGAAATTTAATCGCTTAACTGAAAATTAAGCTGTATTACCTGGATCAATTTTCGCCGGCATTTTTTCGGATGTCTTTCGATCGAATCAAAAAGGGGGGAGGGGGAGAAGGAAAACGAAGAACGACGTGCATGGCCGAGGATCGAGAAGGGCCAAAGAGAGTAGATAAATTACCGCCTGAACCAACGTAGAAACCGAGATGGTACGGTCCGTTAACGGTCGAAAACTTGGTACCTTTCTAATTGGCTTTAATAAGCTCGTAATTCGTAGGCTCTAGTCATGCAATGACTTTAAAAGGCGGGAAGTCGTCCCTGAAGCGGTGGGTCGACATCTTCCGCGAATTCGTATACGCTAAACGGCGCGATGTGACGCGACGCTGGAACTTACCGATTTGTGTTCAAAATGGGCGAACAAAGTCGACAAGGCGTCGATTCGACGTCCGGCTCTCGACACCGAAATATAATTATGGAAACTTCTAACGCGTACGCCCGTGCGCTGTCCGCGTAATTTCACACGGACGGCACACGCGCAAAGGAAGGAATCTAAATAGATAGGTAGATAGATATACGACGAAAAAAAAAAGAAAAAAAAGAATCGGAAGATTTGAGCGCGAGAATGGCAAAGACGGGGAAAGCCAGTGCTCGACCACGCCTCCGACATCAGCCCGAATCGCGGAGCCTCCTCGTATTGCGACTGACAGCGATTTCTTTGCAAAGCTCTCTCGCGACAGCTGGGAATGAACGAGCTACGCGAAATCATCCGTTCTCGCTGCCGCAGTAAACGTCTTTTTTCATTCTCGGGCACACGTACATACACACACACACACATGGACACGCACGTTTCTAGCGATAGTTTATCTTGCGCCGCAGTTTGGGAAAACCTCTTAGCGCGGGTTAAGATTTACGCGTGACGCCACGGCCGATGGGTGCTCGTCGATTCGACACCCGCGGAGAGACAGCTGCGATCGGTCGGTGCTCGGTAGAGGCAAGTGTTAAAAGCTATCGGGATTTTTATTCAACCTTTGTCGAATATTTTATAATAAATGGTTGCGCGATTCGCCGACATCGACTGGCTGCTCGGCTAACTAACGTTAATCGGTTTAAATTTCGAGTTTCGCATCGTTAGACTTTGAGAAGTAAGAAGGGAAAATATTTAGAAACGGAAGCAAATTAAAGAAAGAAAAGAAAAAAGTAAAAGGGAAGCGCGCGATCGCTGCTGCGTCCGTACGAGCGTCAACGGGTGAAAACGAAGTTCGTGAAACAAAGGTATTATTCGTCCATCAAAAGGTGATGTATTCTTTAAAGTACAATTACTTCTTGTTCCATATACGAATCGAAATTACTTTCATGTTCCTATTTCGAGGTTTAAGGAGCGAACTGAGTCGGTCTTGTTTGCGGTTAGAGCGATGCGTCCTCGTCGGTCGCGGATCTCATTTCCGCGAAGGTGGCGGGCCAGATCGGAGGCGGTCGGTCTCGACACTGACTATGCCTAGACTTTTCGACTAGTAGGCGTTAGGAAAAAATGGCGCTGGTACTACGTAGTTAGCACCGGTAGTACTCGTAGTTTGGCGCTTTAGTTGTTTGTATATCGTGTTGTTTCGTTTCTTTCCGTTTTTCTATATTGTCACTGTGTATGCCCGGCCTCGCCGCGCAAAACGTCAAGGTTGGAAACGTCCGACTGGAACTACGAAGGAACGAGTCGATCGATAGGAAAACTCATCAAATCGATGAAAAGAAGTGGCGACGATGAAAGATGTCGCGATCGTGAATATTACTCGCGATCACGTATGACTACGAAACGATTAACTTAATCGGCTCGCCAACGAATCTCGGAACGTTGAAACAACGGTGGTGACTCGGTGTTTCAATCAAACCTGTTTGTACCAAAATCACTCTGAAATCATACGCACCGGAACTTCAAAGTACGACCAACTAGTTACGGACCAAGTACGCTGAACTGCCGGTGAATTAATCAAAAGACACGTCCGAGCGGCGCGTTACGTATACGAGAGACCTCTTCGAGGAGCCAACCGCTTTCGCGTTTTTTCTTCGTCTTCGAGCTGCAGTTCGTTGTTCTGGCCTTGACGATCACTGCGTCCCGCCGAAACTCTCGGCGAGACCGGGCGCGTTCCGATGCGCTACAAAGTTTTTAAAGTTTAAAGTAACCGATCGAAAGCGAAAGAGGTAATTAAGGACAAGAAGATTAAAAAAAAAAAAAGAAAACTAAAGAATCCAAACCGGATGTAAAATCCCCACGCTCCGATCCCCTCCGCACCGAAATCCCATTGGACAGATCGTCATCCATCCACATGAACAACCCCTCCGGACAACCTTTAGCAATTTGAAAAATTCACCCGCATTTCCGACCACACACGCACACTCAGTGACACGCTAAACGAACACCAAAAGTATAACAATACACGCAGTCTGCTTTCTACATACAGCTACAACAATATTGCAGCCTCCCGATACCAGTCGTCTCCTTACAGTTTAAAGCGGGGTGCGTTCGTGACAGGCGTCATTCGGATTCAACGTGTCGTGCGTCTTTCTTTACCGGAATCACGACGAAAATTCGTTGTGATCGTATCGCTGTCGACACGAGTAGTTTCGTCTACGGCCACGAAGTACGACGAATTTTCTCGCGAGTCCTATGGTACGTATCCATAAAGAGAAAGCAACAGCTCGACCGATCGAAGAGCAGGTTCCGTTCGAACCGATGGCGCCGCGACCGTCCGATCGTTTCCCTGCGCCGTGCCACGGGTTGCATACTCACCCGGGCACCGAGAACAATGCAACCAGCAACACACAAGCAGCAACAATAGACATCTCTCTCTGTCTGAGCAGAGCACGTCGCGATCGCGAGTTCGTCGCTACGTGCGACCATTCGCTACGATCGCCGTGCATCCGAGTTACAAGTACAGCTACTAAAAATCTATACATCTCATATTATCCAACAGTGATCAACGCAAACGCAGATGCCACGAAGAGCAATGCAAAAAATAAAAAAAAAAAATAATAAGCAAGGATCACCTGGCAGCCCGTATCGTCTCGGCGCGATGATTATTCAAATAACGCGGTCGAATCGTTCCGATTCGGTTCGTTTCGTTTTTACGATCGCCGGCTCGGGGAACGATCGACGAGTTATAAATATGGCGTCGGACGATCGGGGCCGGGTGAAAGTCCCCTCAAATCAAAACCCGCAGTCAGCACAGAATATAAACGATAAGTGCAGAGGAAACAAACTACTATAGTAAACAAAAAAGGTACATATTATATATATTATATATATAAATATATATTATTATATTATTATTATTATTAATTAATTAATTATTAAACATACATAAAAGAATATTATTAACAACACAAAGAAGTACTATATTACTACTATTATTAATTATTATGATTCTTATTATAAATTTAATGAAACAATGATAACATTCCAACCGTCAATGTGCCACACGACTTTTTATATGCTCTTAAAACAAAACAAAAAAAAAAAAAGGAAGTATAGAGGGAACGCGAGATTTTGCGATAATCGTCGTTTGGTGATCGTCGGAAAGCAGCGCGGGGGGAGGAAAGAACGTTCTTCAAAATCGTTGACTGAGAACCGCGTTAGCGTGGCTGTGAGAAAGACGCGGGACCCTTCGAGCGAACCTCTCGATACGAAAAGAACACCGGATCAAAGAGAAAATAAGGAAAGGTGCACACGAGCCGAGCTTCGTCTAGCGATTTTTTTTTTCCCTACGATTAATTAAAAAGAACCGAGTGCTCTCTATACGATGAAGCTCCGACGGCGGCGCGATACGTGCCTTCGTCTCGTTGCTTCGAATTTTCAAAAAATGTCGCGAGGAAAGAAACGTCGATGCGAGAGCGAGCCGTCTTACGCCGTTTTATCTTGTATCACTGGTCGACCATGATCGATCGTAAATAGGGCATACTTAATCGTTCCGGCGAATTTTATTTTCTGATTACGACGACAATCGTCGTAATAACGAAGCGCTTGTTCCGCTTTAGCTCTATACGTGTAACGCTAACGACGAGACTCATTGATTTAATTACGCGTATTAATTGCTGTTACGTTTGTCATTATTACTATTATTATTATTATTATTATTATTATTATTATTATTATTATTATTATTATTATTCAGATGATTAGGATTGATATTTTTATTAACATTGATAGTTACATTATTATTTTTATTATCCGCTATTATTAGTAGAATTATTGCCGCTATTTTTATTATTATTATTATTATTAATACTAGTACTACTACTACTACTACTACTACTACTACTACTACTACTATTGCTATTACTACTACTACTACTACTACTACTACTACTACTAATACTATTACTATTGTTATCCGAAAAGAGAAAGTCTGTGAATTCGACGGGCATGCGTTCGCGATGAAATACAGACACGCACGCACACAAGCGCGTTTAGCGCGTGTAATCACCATCGTTAGAAACATTATCTCTATTACTAGTGCCGTCTGTATATGTTACGAGAATATTAGTTAGTCCGTGAACCATTAAAAAAATTTACATCACTCGTAAATATAAGTATCGGGTAAAGTATATCACGTTGTTAAACACGTATGGTATGTGGGCGTGTCTGCGTTAACGCGAACACAATCGTGCGTTTGTTAATAGGTTAATGTACGTAGTACTTATCATTGTCATCCTCATCTTTCGCATTGTCGTTGTCATTGTCATCACGAGTCGTTAAATCATCGATATCGTTATCATTATCGTCCTTACGAGTCCTCTTCATTCGGGTCATCCTCATTTTTATTATTACTCCATCATCATCATCATCATCATCATCATTATCATCATTATCATCATTATCATCATCATCATCATCGTCATCGTCATCATCATTACCATTACCATCATCGTTACGTATTCGTTAAGATTATCGATTAATTTCAAGTAAAAACGCACAAACTACGAATCAATTTCTTAAATATACGTACGTTTTCTTCTCTCTTTTTTTTAATGTAGCTTGTTTTTTATACTTTTTAATTAAAGCGCGGCTCGCGAGCCCGAGACCAACCCAAGTGCAATTCGTAATCTTTTGTTTCTTGTTACTTTTGTCGTAGATTACTTCCCGTTTCTTATCGCGCCTCCGGGCCGTGAACGCCTCCCATTCGTCGTTAGTTTCTTCTACCAATCTACCGCTTTTCTCCTAGCTCTATCGAGCTTCTTCTTTTCCCGTTCTTTTCCTCCAAAGTACTTACAACTCTCGGGAACAGAGTGAAACGGTCGAATAATACGCGTGCATAGCTGCGAAGAGGGAAAGCTTCAAACAGCACCGACTATTCCAGGCTTCGTTACCGATCGTTCTTTATTTTCTACGCCTTGGCCGCTTGAATTCTTTCTTTTTTCTATCGACTTTTCACCTATAAACGCACTGTCGAACATTGTTTCCCCTTTAGTGGTACGTTACTCTTCCACGAATTCTTCGTCGATCGAAATTGAAGGAACGAGAAAAATAAGAAAGCAAACGACGTTCGAACGATCGTTCTTGCCGGCATGTCCATCATTCCAAGACCATTCCGCTGTATTTTCTAAAAAAAAAAAAAAACGTTCACTTTCTACGTTGCCTGAGTTTTCGAACGGGTACAAACGATAGCCAGAAGAACGATAGGCGTTCGAACGATCGCTTGATTCGTAAGGGAAGAATATCAGCTGTCGAAGACGGTGGAAACGAGCCTTAAATATCACGCATGCCCGTTTCATCGATGCAACGCGAAATGATTGATTCGCGCGTCGTTTTTCCCCGTGGATCTCGATATATACTTTCCCTTATTTTCTCTTTCGTTACACCGGGAAGAAGTATAAAATTGGCGTTTACCATCGGCGAACAGGGCATTCACACCGTATCGACTTGCCAGTGACGAGGAGTTTAACGAGTGAATCGCTTCTTCACACATTCCGCGAGGATCTTCGTAGCTTTTCACTCTTTTTCTAATAAGACGCGTGGACTTTGCGCGTGAAACAGACGGCTCGCGATCGTCTCTTCGCGCTGCTTTGCCACGGCGAAGGCGCGAGAATAACGCGTTTAATCAAGTGTATATCTAATTTGGGCATAAATCGTGCAAACACCGACGCGGTGTTTGCCGAGCGTCGGATAGAAAATCAACCTTGTACATACCGCGTAGACATTATGCATCACTTTCTGTAAACCGTGACACACACGTACACACATCAGATCACCCACGAATGCTGCGATTACGACACACGATTAATTAACCTTTACCGGAACACACTGTTTTTCCTTCATCGAGTTTTCAACGACGGTATAATCCCATTAAGGAATTCGCGAGGAAGCGCGATTTTTCGCTGATCGCCTTTCGCAACTCAGCGAAAATCTCCCGAAATTAGTCGAATGGCAAAAAGCTCGGAATGGCACCGGTGTCCCCGCTGTATCTATACGAATTTGGAAATCCGCGCGCGAAAATATGAAACGTGGAAAGATGAAACAAGGGCAAAGATGAAAGACAAGAAAGAAATCGTAGCTAAATAATAGCCTGATCCCAAAACACTCGTTGAACACTCGTCTAATCGCAACAGAGCCAGTCTTAATGTCTTGTAAAGTAAACGGAGCAAAACGTTAGAAAACCGTGGACGCTTTCGCGCAGGCGTGTTTCGAACGGCGCGGTGTATCGTTTAAATCTCGCCTGCCGGAAGCTTATTTCTTAGGTAGCCCTGTGTATAGAAACGCTAAGTTTCCAGTGTATCGATATGTACGGTGTATTTCCGACGCGCAGATCGATCGATTCACGGTCGACCGTCGACACCTCCGCTGAACGTAGCCGATGTTAAGTTTCATTTATCTCTCTCCCACTTTCTCTCTCTCTCTCTCTCTCTCTCTCTCTCTTCTATCTCTCATCTCGTCCCTTTCTTATAATCGCTCGTCAAGTACAATGCAAGTGTAACACTTTTGCACGCGGTAAGAGTTAATGATCTTCGTACCTTTTCAGGGTCAGACGCGATGAGTCTGGCCGCGACTCTCTATATACATTCTACCCTTGTGTCCCTGCCCTTGTCCGCTAGCCCTACCTCTCCTTGTTTCAAGCCCTATTTCGTTGAGCGGCATATCTCGTAGAATTAAGAGACGTTTGTACGGGCTGAGACGCGGCCGAAGGTCCATTCCCACGCGCGACTCCTCAAAACGAGCAGACAGCTCATAGAGATTCTTTCTCCGTTTCTGTCGCGTTAAGGAACAACGATAGATCTCGAAACGGGCGATCGATGCATTCCCGTGTAGCGAACACGCTACCGGTCAGGTATACGTCGAGATCTGGACCCCAGGTTGTCCTCGCTTCTTAGACGTAACACTTTCGCGTAAGCTCGAGCAGAAAGATCGTACGTAAAGCTGACGGAACATATATACGAATACGTTACACTACAATATACCATACATGAACATACGTTGTAGATGAACACAGTCACACACGCATACACACAGAGACACACATACAGAGACACACGCACTCAGACACACAGCTACGAACGTGAAACACATGGACACGTATACAACGTTACAGTACATACACAGACGCGAACAGATACACACGTACACACAGACGCGCGCGCGCATATACGTTTCGTAACGAAGTATACAGTCTTAGCGCAGTGTTTCATATAGTTAGGTAGGAAACGTCAAGAGAATATTTTTTATATTCCACATGGATTTTACAGTTATATATTATCGTTTCGTATCGAAAGGGAGGAGTTTAAAGGCGCGTCCAAAGCGTTACATAGATATATATTATAAATATGAGACCTCTCGATATACGTGTCGCCATTTATTGTTTACACCGCGATGATTATATATCGATTATCGGTCATTCTTATGGCGGTAGGCGCTGTCGTTTATATATATATATACATATAAATATATCTATATATATATAGATAATTATGAGGCGGCGCAGGGGGCACGCGCGCGCTCACGCGCCGTGTGCACGCGTCGCTAATTATCTCGTTGACGATTATTAATAATCGCGAAGCCGCTACGAGCAAATCGAGCAAAACGGCGTGTCGCGTTCGATCGTAACTCGCGGGGAGGGGGAGGCCCTTTGAGTTCGTCCACGGTAAGCCCTACGTCCACGTGCGAGCGAGAATCACCGGCCCTTTTCTCCAACCAGGCAGCCATTCTCTATTTTACTCTCTTTACACCGGCCGGTTGCTTGCATCTTCTTCTTATTTCGTTTCAAAAGCTTTTCCTTTTTCAACCCGTTTCGCGAAATAACGATGCGGGAGAGCTCGTTGGAGGAATACAAGCGGGATCGATCATCAAAACGAAACACCTATATACAAAATCTGTACCTTTTTACATCAAACACATACATACATACATACATACACACACACACACACACAGATATATATATATATATATATATGTATTCAACAAATACGCCTACGGTTTATTCATAAACGACATGAAAAAAGATAGACACACACATACACACGCGGATACACATATTACAATCGTACATCGATAGACCAATTTTTCGTCGAAAGACACAATTACGAATACGCTAGACCAATGTATCGCATACGAGATATATCGATACGCTTCAATGGGACAGTTGAACAATTGTAACGCGTGTATCATAGAAATTGGACGCGCAAGAGACGCGGGATACGCGAATTTGTATAGAGTTGATGTACGTAATCGTAGCGCGACTAGAAATAGGTATCGCTGGAGTTTTAAATCGTGTTTTTAAATCGAGTTTTTAAATCGTGCAATTAGTAACGTTACTTCTGTTGATCACTTGGTTTACGGAATTAACGGGCAAGAAGGATTCTCCACGTCGATGATCTACGATCCTTCCGAGCTAAACGGATTCTCGATAGCTTGCAAAGGTCGTATCACATGGACGTGAGATCGGTGTTCGCCCGATGAATCGGGAATACGTGACTTGGGAAGGCCGCGTGCACCAACCAAACATCTGCTCGATGATTGTTACTTATAATTGTAGACCGACTACAGATGGATATTTATCGGCGATCGCTCGCCGTTCATTTCGACCGCGATCGATCTTCCGGATTTAAGGTAGGATTTTCTCTACTGTCTTTTTTTAATCCTATCCAACGTTTTTCGTATTTTAATTGAACGAAGAATAACGGAGATGATATAAAAGGACGTCTTTTCGAATGTTTCAAAATGATAGATCGGATATTTCTACCCTTTCGAGATTAATGGTCTGACGCAACATGCAAAAGTAACTTTTAGGAAGGTTCTTATACGTATTGAAAATTGCCATGAATTTGAAATTTCATTAATTCCACGTTATCAGAGCTATAACTAAGTGTGTATTTTAGCAAAAGTAATTTTTAAATGCTCTTTTTCTCAAATTTAACGGTTTCTATCATTAGATTATTGCGATGACTTTAAAAAAAAAAAAAAAGATGCATCTCTAAATGGTTAACTCAGAAGGGTAATGTAAACATCTCTCATGAAAAGTTACTCCTAAACAACCTTCGACTGTCATATTCGCTTAAACGAAAAATCCAAAGAACGAAATACGCTGTAACGATTCTCATAAAAATGTATATATGATATTATTTGATTGTTCTAATGTATTCATCAGGATGACAGTTCGTCAGTACTGCCATCCGCTACAACTGTAATTTTAGACGTACGAGTCTAACGCTTGATAGGAAATTCCATCTTAAATGTAGATTATCGAGATTTCTCGATTTTATTAAACGACAACAGTCGTGCACTGCGACCGATCGTCGATGAAACTCAAGATTTTTATAGCATTCGGGTAAGAATGGTTGGTACACGCGCTCTTGGCGTAAGCGGAAACGGCTGTAAACGCAGTGAACGGTCGAGATCGAAGCTTGAGCGAGAAAAAAGACATACTTTGGGCATTCTTTTGAGTCGCGTTCGAGCGAATTGCGAGTGAATGAGAGTGGCGAGTACGGAACAAATCGCAAGTACGTGGTTCGCAGCTTTGAAACATGTGATACGTCAGCCGGCAGGATTGACTTCCGGTTATCGGGAACGTTCGAGAGATGTAGAGTGAAGAACATGGTTACGAAAGAACAAAGCGAGTGACGCGTATCGCTGGTAGTGGATTCGCGGGCTGACGCATTTTTTAAAGATTCTTTGAAGTAGGACGCTCTTTTGTTGAAGGTTGATTGTTATCAAAATGGTTGTGAGGTTATAATGTTTGAAATGTGTTAACGATGCGACGTGAAAGTTCGATCGACCGATTGCCACGACTTCCGGAAACGAGCCGATCGTGACTAAACAACGATTCCAAAAATATAATTCACTCGCGTTCCGTGAAGTTGTGTCAATCGTCTCGCCGAATAGCGGACGAGGAGGCGAATTGGAAGAACGTGCGCTTCCGCGTGAAACCTTCTTTTCCTTAATTTTCTACTTTGTTCTTCCTTTTTCTTTCTTTAACTCGTCAACATTCCTTCTGATCGAAGTTGCACTTTCTCTACATTAGCGATAACTTGTTCCGTTAAGCATAGCGCGAACGAATGGTCAGTCGACTGTATATATAGCATTTATTTTCATAGCATTTAAACCGAATTCGATTGGTGGAAGCGCACGTGTCCTTCGACGTTGTAAAATTCGTCTCTGAGAAAGCGTGCAACTGGCATTACCCCGCATACAGTCTGGTTCGTGTTGTGAGTCCAGTTTACGTCAAGTCGGCGCGGTCTTCTCGCGTAATCTTTCCAAATTAATCCTCGAAATAACGATTTAAGATAAGAAAAGGAAGAGAGGAAGCGAGAAAGAAAATCGCAGAACGTGCAAAGAGCGCGAAACGAGCAACAGTTTTCACGGTAAGACTTCGTCGAATTGTTGTAACGGATGGCCAGACTAATAGAAAAATGTGCGACTGATATAAACCAGTATTCGTGCGAGAAAATGTAAAATAAAATTCGCGTAATCTAGCCTTAATGAGAAAGATTAAATTAGGTATAATAGAGGCGGTACCGCGAAGGATGGTCCCGCGTCGAAATTATCTCGATTGGCTGTAAAATATTGTCGTGGAAAGTGGGCCGTGAAGACGACGTCGAAACAAATGCATCCTTGAGTTCCAAGAAAAAAAAAAAATAATAAAAAAGGCAGGAAATTTCTCTGGAGGACGTCGTCCAACACGTTCCTCTTTACGCGGCGATGTATCTAGTGAGAATAATGTTACTAGGTAACTTAAGCGTATTTTAAAAGAAAAAAGAAAAGAAGCATAACGAAATGCCAGTTGTAAAGAGTTTTTCTTTTCGAAAAGGAAGAAAAAAGGAAAATATATCAGTGGTAGAAGTGCGGGAAGACATGTTCGATAAAAATGGGAACATGTCTCGAGCGACGCGTCCATTCATTGCCGGGAAACGAAACTAAATGCGAATTGGCAATAGGAGGAAGAAATTGAAAATTGATAGAACAGAAAGATACAAAATTTTCGTTCGGAACGAAACGCAGCTACGATGTCGGGGTAGTAGAAAGTTTCCGAAACGGCAGATCACATTTGGTCGCGACATTGGTACGATCGGTTTTTCGTTTTTCTTTCTTTTGCTTATTTCGGACCGCCCGAAGGGAACGATCACGAGTTCCGCGAAACATGAAAATAGAAAGAACTAAGGTGATAGAGAGTGATAAGGATAACAAAAAAGAAAAAAAGAGAAATATTAAAGTACCGCGAAAGGAAGGATAAAAAGGCAGAAGGCGATTTAAAAAATGGGCAAATGGAACATTGTCATGTGTATACGCGATTATAAATTTTTTGAGAAACGACAGCTTTACCGGTAGTTAACAATAGTTTTTCGCAACTTGGGCACACGTAACGAACACCTTACATGACACACAGAGACACTTACTTACATACACGCATTACATGTAAAGCGATCCATGCGAAACAAAAAAAAAAAAAAAATTGTACGAATATAATGTTTGCAGTTAGGTGGGACCAAAAACGACTTTATATCTGTATGTGCATATCCAAGCAACGTGTAATTTAATTATGAATTAATTAATTATCCATTATTAATGGCTAGGTAAAGAAAAAAAGATCCATTGATAGCGATCAAGGACGATGACGAATCATTAACCAATAATTAGATTATTAAGTTTGTTTATTGATGCATTATTATACGATATAATTATTATTATTATTAACTTTATTGTCTTTATGATTATTATTATTTTATCATTATTATTATTTTATTTTATTTTATTTTATTTTATTACGATAATTATATAATGACGACGATAATATTATTATTATTATTTAAATGACGTTTTAAGACATGATTATTTAGATACCGAATAGAGCAGTACGTATCATTAATTATTATTAATTATTTTTAATTATTATTATTATTATGAGATATTTTGTTGTATTATTTTCAATAAAATCGATTGAAAATATTTAATTTCCACGGTTTTATTTTTCGTTTGCACTTTACCAGACGTTTTTACGTTTCTGCCAGTGATTTCCTCTTTCTTTCAAATATTGCACACTTTCGAAACTGCATTTACACGCGTGTACACGAAGCTCGATATATGTGAGTACACGTTACCATTATTTTCTGCGAAGATGAAAGAACAAATTTATTTAAGAGAATATCTAAATTGAAGAAAAGATAAGGAAAGAAAGACTCGAAATCACAGCTCCTCGCTTACTCCTACCGGTTTCTTGTTTCGTACTTCTGTCTGGTCGATCGTTTCTTTATTTTCTTGTATATTTTTCATTTTTTATTTTCATTCGATAAAAATTTAATTGGCTGCGTCTGTATACGATTTTCACTTCACAAAACCCCTCCGAGAGCACCTCCCTCTTAAGCTCCTTTCTCTTCTCTCTGTATCATCTCTCCTCTCTCCCTCTTACTCTCACGTATCTTCGGATGATTATCGAGACTCGGGAAGAACGGGGGAAGACGGAACGAACGATTGAAGCAGCACTATATCTAGCGTAGAGTTAAACAAAGAGAAACAATTTTGAACGGTAACAAGGAGGACGAAAAAAGAAGGGAAACGCTAGAGACGAAGAGGTAAAAGGGATAATTATAATCGATCGATATGAAGTTATATAAGATGCGATCGAAAACGGCGAAAATTCGTGACAAAAAGAAAGATACGCAAGGAAAGAAAATGGAAGCTTTGTTAGGTTAGGAAGTTGCAGGAGGAACGCGTGGAAGCAAACATACAAAAGAAAAAAAAGAAAAAAAAAAAAAGGAACAAATACGAACGAACATGAATAAAATACGGAAAACGACAACAAGAGTAACAGAAGAACCACAACCAATGTGAACAAAAATAAATGAAGAAGAAGAAAACAGAGAGAGAAACAAAAAGGAAAATAGTTGTAAAAGCCACACACATACGCGTACACACATACACACACAAATGTACTAAGTAAGTTCATACTGCGTATTGCCTTTCTGACTTCGGTGTGAAAATATATAAATAAAAAAAAAAAAATGTCAGTCGCGCCGGGACCCGGGGATTTTCGAGCGACCGAAATATAATATAATAAGTATTTAATCGTGTCCCGATGGGGCGCGTTATTGGTCGCGTTTTCCGTTTCCCTGGCTTCTCCGTTTTAGCTTTCCGTTTTCTTTCTCGGGAAAATCGGAGAGGGAGAAGGAACGAACGGGGGAAGAAACGTTCTTCTTTCTTTTTTTTTCTCTCGCCCACTTCACCTCGGTCTTCCCACCTTTCGATCTCTTTCTCGAGTGTTGGTCGTCGATCAAACCGAGGCTATCCAATCCGAGAACTATCGAGCGAAACGGAAGCCGCGACAGGGCGCGCTCGAAAGAACAAAAGAAATCTTTTTTCACGGATCCGCTGAAAGATGTCCCAGGACGCCCAAGTCCCCGTGTCTCCGCCGGCTGTGTCTGTTTCATGTTTTTCAATATTTGTAATTTATCGATAAAATTATAAAAGGTATCGATAACAGTCTAAAGTGTGCGCTATACTCTACATAATATTATTATATATAAAGTATAAAAGTATACATTATATATATATATTATATATATATACATATATATTATATATGAGAAGTATAATATATATATATTATACACACATTGGGATTGGTGAGAATATACGGTTTTTTCGCTTTGGAGTGTTATTTTCTGAAAATATTGAACAAAATATGGAAAAAAAAATTAAAAAATAAAATCAATGAATAAAAAACGAACGAACCGTTCTACTCTGACTATTCTTTTATTACAATCTATCCCGAAATCTTGCCGACAACCGCCTTCTAGATCCGATTCGATCTCAACGAGCATCGATTGCCCTGTGTCGTCGAAGATGTTCCGTGTCATCGTTTAAGAAGATTCGTCGTTAAACGAGAATAGAAATGTCGAACTTAAGAACAAATTTAATCAAGGAAAATGAAGGTGCCCGATCAATTAAGGTTTCTAATCATTTATTTATATCTATACGTCACATTTCGTTCACCGGTTAACGGAAACTTGATTTCAACGGCGAATTCACGAAATTCAAATTGCTTGTTAATTACAGCGAACCGAAACGGAGTCGATCGACGAATTCAATGTTTGCGGTGAGTTTGTCAAAAAGTTTCTGCCAACGCTTCCATGTACGTTCAAGAGCTTGTTTGACACATCGATCAGTATCGAAAACGACAAACCTCAAGAACTCATTAAGTTAGAATGCTAGAAATCGAACGATATCGAGTTGAAGTATACGACATCTTTTCTTTCCCTACAGATTATTAGGAGATCTTCTTGGAATTGACGATTATGCCACGAACATGGCATCCTTTTGGTTCTTGGATACATTGGTGCTTTACATGATACGATACAGAGAGAATCTCGATGAGTATTACATGAGTGTTTTGATCAGTTGGTTGGTTGGGGAAATTAGATTACTCCGAGGTAACAAATTCATCGAATAATTATACTGCCGTTCATAAGCATTGGGACATTTCCTAATTCTCTGCAAAACATGATAATTCACTCAGATATTAGAAGAACGATTAATCGGTCAGAATTATGTATTAATGGAAAGCGACAGAATCGAAATGTTTGGTGGGAACCTTTTGTAAAATTCATGAAAGCAAAAGATAACGAACCTAATGAAACATTCAACAGTATAAATTATAAACAACGAAATTGATCAGTGATGCAGAGAGAAAAACGTAACCGGGAAGCTTGATCGTATTCTTTGTACCTAAAATATTGGAAAAACATTACGAGCTATTATTCCGAACAACCTAATAATGTGCAATTTGTGTGTCAAAGTTTAGAACAAAATAACAATATTCTAGACTTTTGAATTTCTTTTCTTTTTCCAGAAGGATCCTAATACTTATGAAGAGGCATGTTCATAATCTACGTGTATGATATTTTCTACTATATGCTATTCTACTTACAAATCATTCTATTTACAAAGATAGGAAATATACTCGGGAAGGATTTTTTAGACAGTTGAAAAACATTTTTATCGCAGCAGCTAACAAAATATCTGAACAGAAACAAATGCCATATTGGGACGAAATCGTGGACGAAAGCGAAGCAGGTGAAGAAATAGAAGGAAGATTGTCAACGGGAAATCAATCGATAAGAAGGTAGCTTAAACAATTTTGTAAATTTTTATTATATGCTTTAATAACAGATCGTACATTCGTGACAAGTTTACGAGAACCTTCTTCTGAAGCTGACATCAAACTTTCGGGTACTATCGATCCAGTTTCCGTATTAGATATCGTGATTGAAGCTACTTACGATATGTAAGTTGTCTGTTTCATTATTGCACTATGGATATTTGCGCAAATTCATATTCTTATAAACATAATTAAAGAAATAGAAAGTAAACTGAGATTTATTTCGCTCACTAAACTATATAGCAACTATATTTTGTATATTTTATATAATTTTATGCATTCTACACATTCTTGGAAACACATTCTCATAAATGCACAAATTATCCGCAGTTTATTTATTACCAAACAAAACGATGGTAATACGAGAAGATAAAAACAATTTTTGTTAAATAGGTACGCGAACGAGCTACGATACGCCCTCGTTTACGCGGTTTTCGTGGAACCAATTGAGATAGAGACTTACAATTTACCATTTACTTTCCGAACACCACGCCCAGTGAAACCGGCAGATCCTAAGATGATCTCTTTTAATATACAATTGCAAAGAAGTTTGAAAAGAATCGAGACAATGGACAAATCTAAAAAGAACAATAAAGCAGGTGAAGCTAATATGAAACGAATCTTTCTTCTGCAATAGAACTCCATTTGTTTAAACTTGTCGTAGAATAAATAATTCGTATAATAGAAATTCATCAATTTTTACGTACTATTATTTTTATTATCTTGTCTGTTACGTTTATTTTTATCATTCTACCTATTATTATATGCAGTTTACTTAATTAAAACGAATTTCGTTTCAGTAAATGGAATTGTATTGTAGTTTAGAAAATACGTAGATAGAAAAAATTGATCATCTCTGTGTTACAGGCAAAAAACTTAAAACAAATTACGAAATACCCTCAACACCTCCGCCTTCTTTGGACGATGAAGTAATGTTGATGAACAATCGGTTATTTATTCTACCATTAACAGAAGCGAACGAATCATCGGAAATATTCGAGACGCCTGATGCGTAACATTAAATAACCGAATGCGAAAATATTTGGAAAACATCCTCTTTATTTTTCCTTTGTAAAACTAGCCATTGGACGAAGTTACAATATCAGTCTGTTACGAGGACTGTACCCCATTCATAACACTTGAAATCTTTAATATTTTCCGAACGTAAAGGGACGTCGAGTTTAACAAATTTTGAAGAACTCGAAAGTTTTTCCGGGGATTGCCCTAATTGTCCGTATTTGTTGCATCCACATCCCCAAAGCGTTCCATCATCTGTTGGAAAAGTAAATTTCTGCAGTACATTTTTTTCTGAAATAACTTTTTCTTTTTTTTTTTTTTCTTTAAATATACCCGTCATACAAATGGTGAAGGTATTTCCACATTGAACTTTTTTCACAGAAACTTCTATATTCTCGTCTTGATCGTTTGTGAAATCTACTAACGTGGGTGTAGCAACTACTTTGCTCTCTTGTTTTGTCAGCCCTAATTCTCCATTTGTGTTCCATCCCCACATATATAAGTCACCCTATGGTTTAAGAATAACTATTGCCAACTATGTTCATCGATTTGGTTTGTTCTATTAGCACGAAAAATATTTATAAACTGCGAATGTCTATACAACTCTATATTTTCATGAACGTAACTAAAGAAATGGAACTTAAATAGAAATTTGTTTCGTCTATTAAATATTATAATAAGTAATCTTACTTTAAATATATTATGTGTTTTTGCACATTATATGGATTTTGTTCAATTTTTCAAGATTACATAAATATTCGCAGTTTAAATATTTATTTACTTGATCGGTTACTACAGCAGTATGCCAACCCGCGGCCGATATTTGCGTTACTTTAATGCCAGCTAAAGCGTCAACGATTCTTGGATTATCGCAGTCCTCTAAATCATTGTGTCCTAATTGGCCACGCCTATTTCGTACGAATCAGTCCACTTTACTTTGACTGTATTGATTTATGAAATAATACATGATCGAGTACATACGTTCCCATTCCCATTGAATAAATGTCACCATTCTCTGCTAACAAGATGGTGTGATCAAATCCACCAGCAATGTCTATGAATCGAACCCTCTTTGGTATATCAATCAGAATAGGGACATTAAAAGCTCGACCTAAACCACGTTTTAGATGTGTGCATAAACTATATTATTTGAAATATTTAGAATCTAAAATATGGCAAAAATGGGCTAACACCAATACTAAATAAACTGAATAATTTGCTTTCTAGTTAATTTCGTTATATTCTCCATTTCGAAAAAGTTAATTCTGCCACTTCTGTATGATTAATACACATTGCACGATGAATATAATAGCTTATTTGAATAAATTAATGTTATAAGTTTATATTGAGAAAAAGATTTGGTGTAGTTCACCTTTGCACTAAATACTGCAAATGTTTACCTAAATTAGTAAGGACTACAGTGCATCCCCCTTGTATTATTTTAATAGGATACTCTTTTTCTGAATTGTCGCTATCACCAATAAAATTGATTATCTTCTTCCAAGTATTCTCATAGATCTTATATAGCCATATTTCATTATCATTAGATAAAATTACTATATTATCCCTACCAGTTGCAGCTTGCTTGCAACTATAAAAATATGAATGTTGAACTAAAACATCTATATGTTTTTAATTATCTAAATCCAAGAATATACCTATCCAGTGATTTTTCTGGTAGTTGTATTAGTTGAATATTTGTATCTGTGTCTGTATCTTTGTTATTTTCCTCAAGTTTTTTAGAAATGTATAGCTCATTTCCTTTCCATATGAGGAAGTAACTCCAACCTATTTGAAAGTCGGTAATTCCAGGAAACGATACTTTAGTAAATGAATCTGTTATAAAGCTAATATCTCCATCGTTAGAAAACAATGTACTGGTATTAAAACCAGCATAATAAAATGGCATGTCTCTACAAAGCAAAATAAAGATTTTATATATAAAGATATGAAAGTTTTATTTATTGAATCCTTATTCAAGTAGAAGATAGGTTGACATGAAAATAGAGTTAAATATTATGTATCTGTTGATTTATGCCTTTACATAGGTAAATACCGTGAAAGACTATTGGTCAGGTGACGCAGATACCACCAGTTTCCTTAGATACGATAGAAACAACACAATAAATTCGAGGGACGATAACCAAACGCTTGACGTGTCGTGATCGACTATTGCCACGTTTTTGGTTCTAATTTAATAAACAACGGTAAAATATGGTAATAAACCGAAGGCAATTGATTTTTAATGCACTCAATCTTACTATGCACCTTTACGTACTATTTAAACGATATTTGTTTCCCATACAAGATAGACAAGATATACGAAACATAACCTAAAAATTGTAATCTTGAATTTAGACGTCACAGCTTTTATCACAATGCTTTTCACTGAATGAAAATTCGCTATTTAACTCTATTTACTGCTTATTTTATACTCCGCTTATATAAACAAACATACAATTGTAGAAAATTCTGAAATTTTTTACGACAGATTGACACACTTCCTTCGACTACACCAATGCCATCGCGAAGTGATTTCGTCTGCTGCATTAATAGGCGCGTGTTTTAAATTCAAACATTTAAATACCATGTAGATTTTTGCTTGAATAAGGTTAAAAAATGGTTTCATATTTTTGTGTATTTAATAACAGGGACTCTTATCAATCTTGAGAAAATTGCGTTCCAATCCAGACAAAGAATTACGATTGCTTCTTCTGGGATTGGATAATGCTGGAAAAACAACGATTTTAAAATCCTTGGCCAGTGAGGATATTACGCAGGTATTTCTTCCTGCAATTAATTTATATTACAGTTTGATTATTTGCTATAGTAAGTTTCTGTTTCTTAAAGGTAACACCGACACAAGGCTTCAATATAAAGAGCGTCCAAAGCGAAGGATTCAAATTGAACGTTTGGGATATCGGAGGTGCTCGAAAAATTCGTCCCTATTGGCGAAATTACTTTGAAAACACGGATGTTTTAGTAAGTTATTTCAGTTGTTCAAACACTGTCACGAAATATTAAAAAAAAATGATACATACGTTACCCTATTTAGCTAGATATTATATCGAAATTATTGTGCGGTAGTTTATTCGAATATGTAACTGATTTTTCTTCGATTTATTTCATTATTTAGCCATCGAAGGAAATGATCTTTCATTTTATTCGATGTTCTACGTTTGAACGAATGTTTCGTGAAATAGTATCTCGAATAATTTCTGATTCAACATTAAGTTTTTTGCATTCTCTTTTTCTTCCGCAAAGATATATGTCGTGGACAGTGCGGACGTTAAGAGACTAGAAGAAACAGGTCAAGAATTGTCAGAACTTTTATTAGAAGAGAAATTAAAAGCTGTTCCTTTATTGGTTTATGCAAATAAACAAGATCTTGGACAAGCTGTCACAGCAGCCGAAATCGCCGAAGGTCTTGGATTGCACAATATCAAGGATCGCGACTGGCAGATACAATCATGCATCGCGACCGAAGGAAAAGGAGTCAAGGTGGAAAAACTTTTTAACGCAGCAAGCTTAAATGTTGTGGACTGCATTTTATTAAAGTCATAACGTGATTTCGTCATTTTCTAGGAGGGTCTTGAATGGGCATGCAAGAACATCAAAAGGAAGTAATGCTGGTAAAATAATAGCAATAAACCACAACGATTTACGATGTACCTCATACATCCAACATACGTTTTATTTGGCTTTTACCTAATATTTACAGAAGCTGCTGCAAACAACGCAAACGCATGAACACGATCGAATAGATCTAGTCATTCAACTTCCGGCCTTCATGGAAGGAGCTTTCGTAAGCTCAGAATTACGACGTCCCAAAGAATATATCTATATTATAATACGTACCTTCTCACACGTGCTCTTCTTATGAAATAGAATTCTTAGAGATTCCATTAAAGAAAGAAATAAATATAATAACGAATCAAAAAGAAGATGCATACAAATAATTATAAACTGGTGCTCTTATAATTGACCACTGTTGATTTCACGACACTTGACCGAAAAATATTTTGCACCGTGGAAGTAAAAGAATCACACAATGTACATGAAAAAAGGTGAATATCCCTCGCGTGAGATTCGGGATAAATAAAAGGATTCGTAACATTAAAAATCTACTTATTCGACGACTCCGTTCTCAGCTGTGTTTCTATGTACACTAAAACGTTTTTGAACTTTTCCAGTGATTCTGCTTTCTCTTCCTTTATTCCCTAACGCTTAATAATCTTATATACTACGCATGGAATAACAGCCATACGGTACGGCTGTGTATTCGTGAAATTGACTTCAAAAATCGCGAATGTCTCTCACAAGGTACACTTAATTAGATATTAAAGTTCACTGTGAATGTTCTCTGTTTTAATTCGTATCTCCTCTTCATGGAAATCTGTGCAGTCAGCTGGATATTTTTGCTGAAAATTGAAGAAAATATATTAACGCAGTTCTTAAGATGTAGAGGGAGAGAGAGAAAGAAACATGAGATACTTTATTTTTTATTTTTTAACCTATGAAGTTTTAGAGTAGATTCGAATCAAAATATCTGACAATAATAATTTCTACAATTATTCTTGTCATATAATAATAATAATAATAATAATAATAAATGATTAAATATTTGTTAGTTATCAATCATCATTATCTTGGATTGAAAATAATCCAACAAATTTTTCACAATCACTAATTTTTGATAATAGCACTGATAGTAGATATTCTATCCTATCTCATATCTCTATTCTCTTCTGTATTGGCTTTGTCAAGACATTTCACTTACAGTACACTTATCATGTTCCATGATGGCTCCATACAGAACCCAGAAATTAGTTCCTAATTTATAACTGACAGCCCAAGCAGCAGGAAAACTCGTCGCTTTCAATAAGGTACTTCTTAAACGAGGCTGCTTCGTATCTTGTTCGTTCCTTTCATTGATAGTGCATAGAATTTGATTGGCGCATTGCGGCATTTTAATTGCCCACTTGTACGCTCGATAAGACTGCAAATTGATTCTTAATTTAACACACGATTCTATAATAGAACAGATTCAATTATATATTCTGTTTCATTTGTTACCTGTAACATTGGATTAATAATGTCGTTGTTGATCATATCACTGAGCTTGTTGCTGATTCCTCTGGCGTTCACTCGAGACATGATGAATCCTTTTTCGGAAGCCAGGGCGATCAACTCCTTAATGTACGACACAGCTGGTTTGATATACTGCGAACTGTCGATTTTCATCCCTAAGTACCTCTTTCCCACTGCGTTCACTAATCTGTCGAAATATAATTACTCTATGAAATGGAAATCGCAAAATAAGCACCATTTTATTGATTTCTAACTGATTAATCATTCAGAAAACTGCCAATTAAAATGTTTTATATACTGTTCGTTCGTAACTGTTACGACGATACATGGTCAAATATGTATTTCTTGTTTTAAAATCTACTACACGAGAAGTATACGTACGTGAATTCTACTACCAATGGATAAATATCGATACACTAAATTCACATAAGGGAACTATTTCCAGAATTTGATTGCACTGTTATTAGAATACATCGCTATTTTAAAAACAGCGAAGAGATTAAATTTTAACTATAACATGATAGAACAGTGGTGATAGTACCTAGAAAGACTTTCCGCCGGTCTCATCGAATCGAACATGGCCGATTTTGGAAATCCCTGTGACTTCAAGAAACTATTTCCCACGAACTGAACAGTATTCAAGTAGCGCTGTTGAATTTGCGGATCAGAGATATGGGAAATCCACTCTCCGATATAATTCGTCAGCGATCGTATCCATCTGCGACGCAGGCCTGGGTTCTCGAAACTTTCCAGCAATTTTTCGTACTGTATACGTCCCTCGGAGTCTGACATTTGGCCGACAAATTGCGCCAGGCCACTTTTCTTCCACAATGTTTGACCCAGTTCCGAGTTGCTGAAGTGGTCCCACATTACGTGCAAATTTTCAAGGATCGGTGGCATGTACCAAGAATGTCCAGAGTGATCGTGTATCTTATTAGGTGCACTGTCAACTTCGTTGCTTCCGCCGCCAACATTCGACAGCAGCATCGGTATCAATCCCATCAATAACTCGGAATTGCCATGTTGACCCATCAACATGCTTCCCACGTTCACGATGTTTTCCAGATCGATTCCATGCTCTTGATTTGTTTCCACGCTCCTAGTTGTTCTTTTGGTATCTTTATCAGAGTTCATTACACCATCGAGGACCGAGCCAATCATGGAGAAATCGATTCCCTGGCTGTTTCCATTCCCAGAGAATAAACTTCCTATGCCAGATACGATTTGACCGATACCGTCTAGGTTGGACTTTCCGTCGAACGCGTTGCTGACCTGTTCGATAGAATTGTATACAATTACTACGATTTTTAACATATGAACGTTTGCACAAGTAAAGATCTTTATAATTAATTGTTCGTATTTTAGAAATTGTGCTATATGCAACCAATAAGCTAATTTTTTTACACATTAATTTCATAAATTTTTAAATTAATTTCCTACAATTTCGTGGTACATAAATAAGCAAATTTCAAAGGGTTTGTAGCATATTGAAACGTATTTCTATGCATACTATATTATTTGTGGTATCTTTATCGGATACGAACGATAGAAACGGATGTTAAAATACTCCTCGAGTGCAAACAACTATACTCCAAGTGCCATCTTACCTCTTTTCTGCCATCCGGTTGCAAGAACGCTCTTGCCAATCCTTGTAGACCATTAATATTGTCCTTATTCGAGAAGAAGGATTTGGCAGCCTCGAGAAACACGGTTGAAGCATCCTCCTCTTCGTGTTTTTCGCATTTCGCCGAAGCTAGCAGAACCAACAGGATGCACGTCCTCGGCAACCACATGTTTCCTTATTGTTTTTCTTCTGTCAGTCTTTTGTTTCTGCAAGAATATAGATTTGTTAACGAAGCGACAGATTAACATAACACGTCCCTCTTTCATATTTCTGGAATCTGATTCTCGGTTCTATAGCACGACGAAGATGGAAAAGTCGTTCACCTTCAACCGGATCTTGATCGTGGTCGAGTTATTTTAGGATGCCGCGCCTGTATCCAGGTCGGCGGCAGGATTTTAAGCGTGAGTAATACACCGGAAACGTTTCGGCTCGTGGACACTTGAATACCGTTGTACGTGGAATGTTATCCGACCAACGATCAGTTGAACCTTGTCCCTTATTCGATTGTCATGTCATAAGTCTTCCTAGAATCTCCCAAAGTAGCGTTTCTCCTACTTCTACGTATGTATGTATATGTCATGTTTTTAAATATATCAGGAAATTTATGAAAACTTAAGTTACTGCAAAAAGTCAGTAGAAAATTATCAGGTTCTTCAAGAGTTATCATGATAAGAAAATTAAACTTTTCCTAGTCTACGTCGGTTGCGTTTCTCGATTGCTTACGAATAGCAGAGTCGCTATACGAGCCGTACAAAAATAACCCAACAATGGGACTTGTTTTTTGAGAAGTTGAACAGTAATCATGGAACAGCATCGAACAGCGATATGCACTTGGTTAATGAAATTGAGTGTTTAGAAAACGGAGTTGATCAATCTGGCTACTGACAGAACCATATCTCGTCCGTCATCGAGTTTCGCAAGATACTTAGTCCGTTAGGACACGACTTAACTCTATTGCTCCCTTCACTTCATCATGTTTGTATCTCTCCAGATATATTCCTTTCTCGAGTACTTTACTCTCGAGTACTAACAATTATATTAGATATTTAAAAATTATCTACATTCTAATAATTTCTATTGAAATAAATCATCTATCTCGGATCATACAGACCCGGAGAGAACAGTAGATCAATGTCTGTCAGAAGTAAATAGCTGAAGGACGATCGTGATTGAAAAGGAATTGGCCAACAATCGAAGCGTTGTATTCTAACGCGCAATTTGAGTACCGTAAACCGCATGAAATTGACATTCTCCAGTTGGAGAAACGATTCGGGCTAACGGTACAGACTGTTACTCATCGTTCCTCCAACGCGCCGAACTCAACGCGTCGATCGAACGACAGTCAACTGATTCATATTTCTCCCATTCGGCACCGAAATTGAAAACGGACTTCTTTGTTTCTTTAAACAAGTTTGTTCTCTGATTCACCGTGAAAAATCGGGCTTCGAACCTTAAAGAGAAAGACAATGGAGCATCAAGATGATCGAAAAACATTCTGAATCAGAGTGTAACGCGGTGAGATCGTGCAGGAAAGTGTTTCTTACAATTAGCCAGCGTGTTTCGCGTGAGGCAAGCTTATTTATCGATTTCGATCGTGAACACAGAAAGTGCAGAATGCAGATCGTTCTCGCGCGGACGAGAGGGAAAGCGAGGAGAACTCTCGGTTCGTGGTTAGTTTCCAAGGTCATCCGGACATCGACACCATTTCCAGGTTCGGGGGACCACGATCTCCGGTAAATCGTGTCCTTTCTATTCCTTTCTTGTATTTTTCTTCTTCTCTGTTCAGTTTTCTCTGCTCGAATAAGCGTACCGAGCAAAGAGTCAACCGGATAACGGTACAATTCGTGTATTATTAATGATTTTGTTCAACAACGCGTACCGTTCTCGGATAGGTGACGCAGCTCTGTCAAGATGCAAACCAGCAGAAGGCAAGAGGATAAGAATAAGCACTTACTAGGCATTCAAGCATCCATACATATAGATACGTATAGACGTAACCGACATTTTACTGCGTAATTAAAAGAGCTCGTTAGCCACGGTCAGAGTATTTTTCTGTACCCATTCAATACAATTTGCCATCCCGTGCGATCCATTTAAACCACGTATCGTTTTCCGTGCTTCTGGCTCTCCAGGCGTGCAAATTTTCCGGCCCCGTTGTTATAAGCGTGACGCAGGTTTCATTTAAAGAAAAACATTTACGAATTCAATCCTTTTGAAAATAAAGAATAATACGTTAAAACGTAATTTGAAAAAAGTAACAGAAATTATCCCATTATATCCATTATCCCAAGACCATTCCACGGTTCACATTTCTATTCCATATTCTATCCTTCATATTCCTTATCTCACATCCTATATCTCATAACTAGTATTCCTGACCAATATCTTTCATCTTACTTCCAAAACTTCACCTCTCCATTCCATATCAAATATTTCATATTCCCTATTTCCCCTTCTATCCTAGTTTCCACAGCACATAACTCTATTTCCTATCTTATACCGAATATTCCCACGTCTTTCATTCCATCGCACATTTTCCACATGTTGTCTCTCACATATTATATCCAATGTTTCTTAAACCATAACTCATATCTCATATCTGCCCCTCTGTGTTGCATAGGCTAAACTTTATTTCCTTCGCCCTACATTTCAAATCATGCTACCAATTATCTCAAACTCATTTCCTATTTCTTATTCCCTATAACATCATAAGTACCCCCCAAAAATTGAAAAATACAATTTAAGTGAAAAATATATGTTTCCCACAAAGCGTGAATTATAACCAACTGAACCTATAGGACATTTCAATTCCAACAAATCAAAACCGTTCTCCCACAAAACAAAATTCGTTGTCCACAAATTTCCCACAAAACGAAAGTGACTTCCCACAGAACGCAATCAATTCTCCACAAAACCTACAGAAAATTGATTCTATAAACGCAAATCAATATCGCACAAAATGAAATTGCTTTCCCACAAGACCCACGAGAAATTGACACTTTCGTAAACGAAAATCGCTATCCCACAAAACGAAATTCGTTTCCCATAATTTTCTCACAAAAACGACAAGAAATAGACACATAAAGAACGAAAATCGCTATCCCACGAAATGAAATTCGCCACCCACAAAGTGTCCACCAGAAACCGAATAAATTTAATTTGTGAAAAATGAATTCCTTTTTATAAGTAATTTGTGGACAACAAATTTTGTTTTGTAGAATAGCAATGTTGGGAAGTGTCGATTTTCGTGGAATTTGTGGGAAATTTGTGGACAACGAATTTCACTTTGTGGGAGGAGTCGATTTCTTGTGCTGTTTTGTATGTTTTGTGGACAGTTTATGATGTATCTCGTGCGTCTAGTTTGAAAGGATGTATTTAATGAAGTAGGTTGGGGATAACGTGGTGAGGGACACAGAACAAAGAATATCGGCTCTAAGGAATGGTGTAGCGGTGTAGGATGGGGAACGTTGGATGTAGCATATTGTTATTGGATGGTGTATATGTGGGATTTAATAAACTGCAATTTTGGATAGAGTAATTTGTGCCTTCTGTATGGAATGGAGCAATGGTATAAAATAGGGATTATTGGATTGTATATATTAAATATGCGACGGAGAATTTAATAATTATGTGCTTGGGAAAATTAATATTTTGACTTGAAATGTAGGGAAAGAAAATAGAATGTCGTATACGGGACATAAGATGTAAAACAGGGCATGCAGGAAATGTGCTATAAAATGATGATGGAAATATGAATTATGAAATGTAGAATGGTGATATTGCGGCTATTAAAGTGAAAAATATTGGCTGCAAGTACTGGATATGGAACAAGAGAGGAAATGGAAAACATGAAATGTTAGATGTGGGATGAATATATGTACTGTTAAAGTAAGAATAACAGACATCTTTTTGGTATATTGTATATGAGATATAGAATCTGAGAATGAGATTATGAGATATGAGATATAGAATGGAAAAACGTAGGTTAGTAATACTAATAGGATATAGGATGTGATATAAGGTATATGAAAAATGGAATGTGGGATGGTATTATGAACTATACAAGAGGCTTGGAATAATGGATAGTGGATATTAGATGTTGCATGTAGGATATAGAATATGTGAATAGCAGTAGAAGTGGAATAGAAATCGTGGAGTCTACTATATAATTTTTTTATGTTTTTAATGTAAACTTACTTTATTAAGCATAGAAAATGAAGTATTGGTTGTAGGATACATGATAAGGATACATAATGTACGATTTGAGGTATAAGATATAGAAGATGGAATAAGCAAATTTTTGCTTTAAGAATTAAAGAAGCGCGACCTGATTATGTAATGTGTTAATTTGCTATTATGTTATTGCTTTTATTATTTAAAAATAAATTTTAAAAGGCTTCACAGACACTGAAACGAAAAAATAATTGATTTATGCGCAATGTATTTTTATTTGCCATTTAAAAATGGTATTATAATTGTAAATTCTGGTTGCTCAAAATTATGCCACTGTTATGGATAGCTTATCGTAGATAGCGATAATTTATTTGTTTTATGATATTTACAACATCGTTACGAAATTCTTTACAATTTATGTCGAACGATTATTCGTTTCTTCGTACACGTTCCCTTGAAATAAACTTTTATTTTAAAAATAAATCGGTCACACCGTATATTTGCTATCAATATTGTTTCGTCAAAGTGCAACATGTTTCTGTTTTAATTAATCGACGAGTTATGCAACTTTTCATTGTGTTTACGAGTCGACCGATAAACTATCGTTTCGTATAATGAGAAACCTTGAATTTTGTGTGGAAATAACGTATACAAGAAATTCAAAGCGATAAAAAATCGCGCAACAAGTTCCACGAGGAAACGAAGCAAAGAAAACGGTATTACAATCGAGTTACTTAATATGAAAATTCGGAAAAGCGCAACAACGGTAGTTACGATCAACTAGAGCGTGTTCAATTATGTTTTCGATGGTTATGATCATTGAAGCTTGACACACCGCCATTCGTTACGCATCGTAAATCTAAGCACATCGGATTAAAATGAAAACGCTTCGAATTCCATCAAAGTTAATCTATGCATCTTCTCCTACGAATCTTCCAACTTCACTTGAAATTCAGGCTTTGTTTCCTGATTTTTTGCTCTTGCATTCCAACGAACAAACAAGTTTTGCACATTTAGATACATTTTAAACTCTTTTCACGAACAAAAATTGCTGAAAAACACACGAAAGTCGATGAACTTTCGAGTCGATTCCAAATATGTGGATTTACCTGGACACCAGGGATGCAGAGAAGAATTGCGTTGACGCCGGCAATGAGAGACTTCGCGAATAACCGAAGATAGTCCCGTTGATCTCCGTGCGCACCTGACACGACGAAGGTTGTGGCGTGACTGCCGTCGAAGGTAGCTCGACGAACGGTACTTACCTACCCGAGCAGGTAGGTACATTCAACAGCGAGCGAGAAGTCGATAACACCGTGCATCGTTTGTAGTTCCTTGCCACCTTCTGTATCCTTGATGTATTCTCAAATATTCTCCGAAGTTTCTGTGTATGCAGCTGTAAATACGAATTTGCATGAAAGAATCTTGAATTATTGTTTGTTCGAGTATTGCACTTTTCTTTTAATTCTTTATTTAAATAAGCGAAGACTACTTATAAACGGAGAAAAGATGGGAAATCTATTTTTGTTAGTGTTTTTATTTTGATATATATAATCTTCATATGTATTGTTGATTCTTAAAATTGCTTACGGTTCTTCGACATATTTTTAATCATAAACCAGCAAGTTTGAATGTCAAAATATCAAACTACACGTATTGAAACAGAAACAGAAAAGATACGAACCTCTTGTGGAATTTCGGAGAATTACCAGAATTATAAAAATGTTTCCTGTATATAGGTTGATGGTCGATAAAACCGGCTTGCATCTCGCGTAGGATCACCACTTTCGGTGGCCCTCGCTGGCAACCAGTCATTGACCCCGAAACGAATTTAGAGAACGCGCGTTAACAAGGCGCAATCCGTTGAATTCGAGGTGCCAAGGTCGAGTCTCATCTACTCACGACAAAGATTCACCTAACCGGTTCGAAATTCTATGGCCAGTTGCCAAGATTTCGATAACCACTGTCTCTTGGCATAAGCGGCATTAAACCGCTTAATACCCATGATATATAGTGACTCACGAAACTATATATTTCAATGCTTATACAAACATTTGATGAATATATTGTATGTGTTATACTTTCATATTTTGAAATTTCATTAATATTGTAATGAGATCCGATCATCATGGTCGTATTGGTAAAGTTTGAAACAAATCTCGTAATATATAATAGATGAACAAATTATGTTACCATACGTTCAACACAAAATATATTTACGAAATACATTTATTATATGCTCAATACGGTTATTCGTGGTGCACAGTATTTTTTTAGTAAATATATATTTTTAATAAATATATCTTAATTTAGGTAGTAATGCGTTATGTAATATTTTTTCTGATAAGTTTTCGGATACTTTGTTTCCAAATATACCTATGTGATCATGATAACGAACAACCTAATGTAAATTTTGTTAACGCTATTGTTTCTTGTATATTCCCCGTGAACTCGAAAAAAAACCTGGACATCAAATGGTTAAGTAACCCATAAATCGCTCGAACAGCTGTCGAAGTAACTTCTTTCCGGCACTGATTGCGTTAAAAAAATACCGTGGCGTTTAGTTACGCACGCGTGCTGCTAGGCTCGAGAAACACCGTTACGAGATCAGAATTCTTGTTTTCATCTACGTTTTGCTCGATGAACTCCGATGCTCGATGCGGAACACAGGAATTTCGCTATGATGCAATTTGATGCTATGATGCACTAAACTCTACGCTCTATAATGTGAAAATGCCTTTACTGTTACTCTTTTGTTTGTTTTCTCATAAGCGATGCACCATATTTATTATGCAACCTGAACATTCAGCACTACGATGTCAGAAAACGCTTTGCCATATCATCTTTATTCTTCAATTCTGTTTTATTTCTAGAAGACAACGTGTCGTGTCTATAATTCTTATCGCTGCTTCGTCCAGTGTTAATAGCATTCACGTTTAAAAAGGCCTTGTAGTTACAATCATCATCAGCACCCTCCCACCCTCTCCTTTACAAATTTCGTATTATGTCTGTATATTTTTATTCGCACGAAAATATTGATTTATACCGAACTCTCTTCAATATTGTATGCGTGAATAATAGATGAAAGAAGAGAACATATGCAAGCAAGAGAGCGTGACTGCCTTCGTGTGCGCGCCACGATAAATCGTACGTTGCATCGAAGCCAACGAAAGTAGAGGAGTGTCATTCAGTAGTGAACCTTATAGTAGAGTTTGATTTGGGAAAAATGTAGAAGACGATGTTGAAAGTGGTTGGTATTTAGCCTGGATCTTCCTTTGTTCGATGGATTTTCGTAATGACGACGCGAGTAGGTTTGAAAGCGTAATAAAATGCAGACTTGGGTGTTATTTAAATACAACGAAGCTTCATTTATATAAACTTGTCGGATAAAAATAGTTTATAGATTAGAAGTTCACTGATTCTTCCCACTACGTACGTTGTTTCGTTCATATAATAAGAATTCAAATGAATAGATTGAATAGATACAATTAGCAAAAGCTTTTTTAATCAACCATCGATTAACATTTAGTTGAAATAAGTAAAAATTACGTAAATACTGGGGTTCTACTGTACAGCAAAAGCTCGTTTGTCCGAATACGTCGGGGCCAATGCCATATAGCAAAAAGGTAACTGAAATTAAATCAATTCTCAGAACAAATGCCGTTACTTTGTAAAGTAAATCATTCGCTTTGCCTACGAGTCGAATACAGTCAAAACATAACATTTCAAATCCACATTTGCATTAATGACCATATCATGTTGTATAAGAAAATTAACCAAGATAAAAAATTATTTGAGAACGATTTCTTTGAACTTCGTGCAGAACGAAATTACTTTTCCTATATCGTCTATACAAGAAAAATAATTCATTATTTCAAACTGTTTTTTTCTTATCTTTATTTCAAATAAAATTTGTCCAAACCTGGTAAAGAATTGTCGAATATTAAAAGTTTGTGAAAGCTTCCTACATCAGGATATTTTTCAATTCGGAATCTTTGGAGCAGTGGTATTTGCACCTTGTCTCTGAAAACTTGTCATCGCTGTCTCAATATCGACGGCAGGATAGATGCATTCCTCATGTAATTTTCCTCCATCATTAGCTTCGCAAAACTGTCACCAGTTACACGCCACAATTCGAAACACGCTCATGGTAACATAAATTCAGTTCTAAAGAGCTGGTCAATTTTTAATAATTCTTATCATAGCGATGTTATGATCGAATATTTTTAAAGAGAACGGATCGTTACATTAACGATGCCGTGATTCATGGTTCAAGTCTGATCCTAGCCGTTCCAAAGTACTTCAAGATTCGATTAGTGCAAATTCAAAGGTAGAATTCAAATCGGAATTTGTTTTATTCCCTAAATGTTATAAGAAATACATTGGATGTTTCTATATTTTTATTTGTTCATATTATGCGCAGTCTATATAAATACGATCATATTACAACACCAACTTATTACATCTATTAACAAATAACCAATAAACAACAATATATAACAAATTAACATATAACAAATTTTCATCCACTCAGAGTCTTACACCGTGTTCGTGTTTTATGTAAGATATTTATAATAGAATTGAGTTGACTGATAAAATATTTACAAAACAAATGCAATGAAAAGGATACAATTTATACTAAATATCAGCTACTGCCATCATATTTACGGCATTACATATAATTTTCATATACATATTTCGAATGTAAAAGTATATTGTATAAAATACATATAACAATTCAAGGTAAAGAGTACTTTTCCACGTAAAACGATCGGTTTCTAACATTTTTACTATGACGTGCCTTACCTATCTTCGTATATTCCAAAACTCCGAGAACTCAGCGGCAAATCTAAATAATCCCATGAAATACAACTATTTCGGGACAACGTGTAGCGTGTTTCCCTCACTGGCTTTGTTCCACCACCTGTGTGTATTGGCATTGCAAGCGATATACGTACTTGTTAAGGTAATCGTTCATTGTGTCAAACGATGGATTACTCTCCGGCTTAATGATGCATCTCTGTGTTCAATTCGAGATTATGAAGACGAATTTTATTAAGTTCGAGTTCGAGAAGTTTGGCTGTTAAAAAAAACTCTGACTTCTCGTGGAACGAAACTGCCAGTCCTGGTACCAGTCAATAATTTCGAACAAATTCTCAATATAATCATATTGGTACAACTATTAATGAGCGCTTTGCTGATTTGCGTCGAAGGTAAAGATATGTCATTTCTACATCCTTTTCTCTGTTTTCGTTTTCATTAGCTGATGTGAAATACCTATGGTAACGATAGGAAATTTAGAGTATTATACATGATCATTTCATTTATTATTAACATCAGAAATACGAACGATTAAAATATAAATCGAAGATGTACGAAATAGTACCTAATTGAAAAGATATGTTTTCATCCATATACTTTACAAATGATACATTCAAAATCCCCAAATCTACAAAATTATGAAAAATCGCAAATTGATCACTTTGAACACCATACAGTTTCTACTGTTAAATGTTTAAATGACTTCTTCTTTCTAAATTGTGCCATATTAAAATCACGTAAAAACAGAGTCAGGTAGAATTAGTATATTACCTTGAAAGCTTCGCCTTGATGCTGACGTTGCTCATACGATTGTCACTTTACGTCTACGCAGCCGAAGCTGTCGATCTCGATCCAGGAATTGCGTAAGGCGCCTACACTTCTAGTATCACGTCCTAGTATCAACCTCGTGCACGTGGAAAGCGATCTGACACAAATAATCAACCGTGGAGACTTGACGATCCACGTGATAGCTGGGAAGCTCCTCCTGATGAACACATTCACTTTCAAAGAAATGCCGAAGACGTGAGTTTCTCATTTATCCATTTTGAGAGTAATGACGAATACGTAGAAACTATTGAAACGTACGCCACCAAGCACACGACAAGACTCCCAGACTCCCTCGTTCTGCACTCGGTTGTCATCCCCACCACGGCACTGGTGGGAGTTTTCCACATGGGGACCTAATGTTCCCTTTAAACACATCGTGAAGTTCGATGGCTGAATACTGTTACCTGATCCATGAAACATTATTAATTTAAAAATGAAACTTTTTTATTTGTGTTCTTTTTTGAAACTGAACTTTTTTAATGTATTTGTGCCATTACCCTATCTAAAATAAGATCGAGTACGGTATAGTTTAAACCACGTTAACACATGTGACAGATGAAAGAACATAAATTAAGTTCACTAAATAAGCAAGTAGGCAAGTTATATCGTGTTTGTTTTTATTTCAACCAGAAAATCCCGTAATTACTTTGACAACAATTTTATTCAACAAAAATTAATTTCATTTTACGTTAGTATTTCTTCATGGATTTTCTGATCTAGCCGAGTTTCAGGACATTTTTTCTACCACTCGTAGTGTTCTTTCCTACGTCTTGTGGGAGCTACTCTTGGTAATCTCCTGCGTAACAAAGACGATATTACAGCTGCTCTGCAGAAACATATTCTCTTACGCAAGACTTTCACAAACATATATATCTACGTATGAAACATATCTACGTATTACATTTTGTTGCGCATGAGTTCAGAATGTTTCCGATCAATGTATGCGAATAAATAAGTCAGTTTGGAGCTACTTCGAGATCACGCAATTACGATCACAGTCTTTGCTTGTGTTGAATATAATCTATTGCATCGATCATAAGCTAAACGTTTCAGTTTTCTCACATTACTTGAAAGAAAGGGTATTTGCTTGCTATAAGAAAATAGATCTTCTTTCGTTGCGTTTACTTACATACCGTTGCAACTTTAGACTGATAATTTGTAATAAAAATTGAATATCCCTTGAAGACACAGACCAATTTTCGAAACGGATGATACCAAACAAAAGAAAACGCGATATTACTCGCGCAGAAGCGTGGCAATAAAGTATTTATCTATGAAGTAACCACCACCACTTGAATTTTCTTGGAAATGTGCGGTTGAAGTAGAAATGGTAATCAATTGGGCAGCAGACATAATTGAGCGATTATAGCAGAATAAAAGATAAACCGAAAAATAGTGATACAATTTGTCAGTATGTTGGAGGAAAGAAAGGGAAAATATTCACGATTACGTGGAATTACTTGTCGATCCTCATTTTGTAAGGATGAAAGAGTCGTCGGATGAAGATTTCGCTTACGCGATGACTCCGTTGAAGATCATGTCGTGGCCTGTAGGAACCTGGCCTCTTCAAGTGTACGATATCTTCTCCGCTATACGTGCCATAATCACGATTTTACTTCTGGTATGAAATTTTTGTAATTCTGTTTCGAAATTGACACGTTAGCTACCAACTATATAGAATCGGGGACAAAGTAAGTGGGCAAGCAAGTGGAACTAGTTTTAATGTGGTTTACTTACATTCTTTTTATTGCCTATCGTTATACCACATAGATTATTCAGGAAATAACAGGAAATAACAAGTCGTATTTAACGAAACTACAGTGACAACTACTCCTCCTACTTATCCACTTACTTTTATCCAAACGTATTAAATGAAATTTCTAGAAGCCAAATTGACCCATTCCACGTTCTGTTACTCCAACAATTTTGCGATTACTACACATTATTTGTACTCTCCTTGGAGGGCACCTGACGTATTTCTATAAATTTTGTTAGTGAATTCAAGCATAAATTAAAAAGGCAAATATCAATAATTTCATCGCACTTTTTGCTTTTCAATTTGTGTATCTAATCAGTGTGGTTTGTGAGTGGCTGAATTTGCCGTGTTTGAAAATTGTCGTTGTTTTGTAGCTACTCATGCTGATCATCGTGCAAATGGAGTTGTATTTAGACAGTAGCGACGCCAAAAAGAATCTAGACGCTCTACTATTAATTACCTGCGGCATCTTGGCATTATCAAAAATCATACGATTTCGTGTTCAGCCTGATGGCCTTGTTTCGAATTTTATCTCGGCGATTAAAGATTATAACGAACTGAAAGACCAAGACAAACGGGTGATAATGCGAAGACACGCTTATATGGGTAGACTGGTGTCTGCTAGTGTCATATTTTCTTCGTGCATCGGCTCTACTCTTTACTTGACTATCCCAATGCTATCAGGAGATGAAGAAAAAGATATAGTTAACGTAACGAAAGAAACAATAAAGGATTACCCTATACCTTCCGAATGTGCAATATCCGTTATGCAATTGCCGGATAATTTGTTCTTTATGATTTTTATCATAGAGTACTTGATGCTGTTACTCACGAGCACTGGAAATCTAGGTAATGATTCGGCGTGTCCAATGAATCACCTATTGTCAGGAGCCATGCTAATTAATCCATATATTTGAATGAAGAAGAAATATTAACATTATTATTCAAATGCAATAAACTGCTTCTTTTTATTTGCGTTGGCTTCTTACAATCAGTCCTTAAGACTTGACGTACGATTTCCTTCGCAATTTTACTTACATAAATATGGTACTCTATATTGAACATAAACCCTAGGCTCAATATAACACAAAGTATAATGCGGAATTTGAAGAGTTGGACGTGTTTCTTGTGTTTATGCCATGTGCTTATATCTCAAGATGTTGAAATTAATTATTTCTTTTGGGCAATGAAATTAAGAACGCGATAAAAAATGGAATTGATCAGTTTGGCTTCTGAAAGGTACATATACAGATACTTACCCAAAGTAGCACAAGAATCTAGCTTATTTAGTTTGAAATATGAATTAGGAAGTGATACGTTGTTCTTCGGTATTATTTTTCACCTGTGCGGTCAGGTAGAAATTCTGAGATTAGAGTTCAATAGACTAGGTAACAAGAACGAAAGAACAATGGAACGTTTCATCGTGTTAATCAAGAGGCACATTTACTTATTGAACCTAGCCCACACACTGAACGAGACAATTAGCTCTATCTTGGTTATGCAACTACTCTCGAGCTGTGTGCTTATTTGCACAACTGGTAAGCGTTCTTATCTCGCTAAATAAAATAACACGAAACCTGGTATAAGAATAGTTGAATACAATTGATATATAGGATATTCATCTATTTTTAGGATTTCAACTCATTCTCGATCTGAGCATCGGAAACATAGTCATGACGATGAAAGGATTTATAGTTCTGAACGCTATGTTAGTGCAACTATTTGCATACAGTTATGTGGGTGATTATTTAACTAGCCAAATGAAAGGTATCAGCGACTCGGTGTATTTTTGCAACTGGTATGATATATCGAAAAGTATGACAAAAGACATTATTTACGTTATTATGAGAGCTCAATATCCAGTATTCTTGAAGGCTGGCAATTTCTTTATCGTCAATATGGAAACGTACATGAGTATTCTGAAAACTTCTATGTCATATCTTTCAGTCCTTCGAGTAATGGTAAATGCTTAAAGTGACATGAACATAATAAAATACAATAAAATATAAAATACTTTCTTTCTGGTGTTTTGATATTCATTTCGTGTAGTCGAAATCAAATTGTTTTGGAATGGAATGTGCGCAGTAGATCGTCTCAGTAAAGTGTTATGTCAACGATTCACGCAATTTTCGATAGATATTATTACAGCATCGTTTGTTTATAACCAATGACTAAGAACAGAATAGACGTGACATTACATGGGTGTTTGCGTCCCAGGTTCTGAAATATCGACTCGGAAAAGAACCAAGTACATTTGTATTATACAGTGGTCAAGGAATAGGAATACAACAAGAGCCGATTCTCTACATGGAAATCCACGTGAAAAGCAAGAAGAGCCTTTTCTGCGCAAGCACGGCACACGTATATGGATACATATAAACACTGTGAATGCCTCAGACAGGGGCATTCAAAAACAAAACTTCAATTTGTGCACCTACATTTTTACGCGTATGAAAACAGATCAAAGAAGAGGACATATACACGTAAGTGGGCGTAAAAGTTTTCGTGTGCGCGCTAGGATAAATCGTACGTTAAATCGAAGTAAGTAAACGAAAGTAGAGGTATGTCACTGGAAGGATAACCGTATAATAGTGCCTAGTTTCGAAAATACTTCCTTAAATTTATTAAAACATTATCACAAATCTTACTCCATTCAATATCTTACATGATAAGATATGTATAATACGAATGAAACGACAGATTTATAATAATATACTTAGCAGATAAAAACAACGAGAAACATATTATTTATATTGAATATGAGAGGGTACCTTAATTCTTATAACTGTATACATTTTTCTATATAATATTTCAAATGTAGAAATACATTGCATAAAGGAAACATAATAATTTGGTTCAATCGATCGCTCTTGTGCTGCTAAGCTCGAGAAACACCGTTACGAGATCGGAATTCTTGTTTTCATCTACATTTTGATCGATGAACTCCGATACTCGGTGCGAAACAAAGGAATTTTACTACGATGCAATTTGATTCTATGATGCACTAAACTCTACACTCCATATTGTAAAAATGCCTTTACTGTTAATCTTTTGTCCCGTTTGTTCCGTCATAAGCGATGCATCATATTTATTATGCAACCGGAACATTCGTTACTACGATGTCAGAAAATGCTTTGTCACAGCATCTTTATTCTTCAATTCTGTTTTATTTCTAGAAGACAACGTGTCGTGTCTATAATTCTATTCGCTGCTTCGTTCAGTGTTAATAGCATTCACGTTTACAAAAACCTTATAGTTACAATCATCGTCAGCAACGTTGCACTCTCTCTTTTATAAATTTCGTATTATGTCTGTATATTTGTGTTCGCACGAAAATATTGATTTATTCCGGATTCTCTTTAATATTGTATGCGTGAATAATAGATGAAAGAAGAGAACATATGCAAGCAAGCGAGTGTGACTGGCTTCGTGTGCGCACCACGGTAAATCGTGCGTTGCATCGAAGCCAACGAAAGTAGAGGAGTGTCATTCAGTAGTAAACATTATAGTAGAGTCTGATTTCGATGACGAGTAGAAGACGGTGCTGAAAGTAGTTGGTATTTGGCCTACGAGAGATGCATTTTCCTTTGTTGAATGAATTTTCGTAATGACAACGCGAGTGGGTTTGAAAGTGTAGTAAGATGCAGACTTGGGTGTTATTTAAATACAATGAAGCTTCATTTATATAAACTTGTCGGATAAAAATAGTTTATAGATTAGAAGTTCACTGATTCTTCCCACTACGTACGTTGTTTCGTTCATATAATAAGGATTCAAATTAATAGTTTCAATTAGCTAAATTTTTTTAATCAACCATTGATTAACATTTGGTACAAATAAATAAAAGTTCTGTGGACGGAGTTCTACTGTACAGCAGAAATTCGTTACATCTATTGACAAATAACCAATAAACAACAATATATAACAAATTAACATATAACAAATTTTCATCCACTTAGTGTCTTACACCGTGTTCGTGTTTTATGCAAGATATTTATAACAGAATTGAGTTGACTGATAAAATATTTACAAAACAAATGCAATGAAAGGGATACAACGTATAGTAAATATCAGCTGCTGCCATCATATTTACAGCAGTACATATAATTTTGATATACATATTTTGAATGTAAAAGTACATTGTATAAAATACATATAACAATTCAAGGTAAAGAGTACTTTTCCACGTAAAACGATTGGTTTCTAACATTTTTACTATGACATGCCTTACCTATCTTCGTATATTCCAAAACTCGAAGAACTCAGCGGCAAATCTTAAATAATCCCATGAAATACAACTATTTCGGGACAACGTGTAGCGTGTTTCCCTCACTGGCTTTGTTCCACCACCTGTGTGTATTGGCATTGCAAACGATATACGTACTTGTTAAGGTAATCGTTCATTGTGTCAAACGATGGATTACTCTCCGGCTTAATGATGCATCTCTGTATTCAATTCGAGATTATGAAGACGAATTTTATTAAGTTCGAGTTCGAGAAGTTTGACTGTTAAAAAAAACTCTGACTTCTCGTGGAACGAAACTGCCAGTCCTGGTACCAGTCAATAATCTCGAACAAATTCTCAATATAATCATATTGGTACAACTATTGATGAGCGCTTTGCTGATTTGCGTCGAAGGTAAAGATATGTCATTTCTACATCCTTTTCTCTGTTTTCGTTTTCATTAGCTGATGTGAAATACCTATGGTAACGATAGGAAATTTAGAGTACTATACATGATCATTTCATTTATTATTAACATCAGAAATACGAACGGTTAAAATATAAATCGAAGATGTACGAAATAGTACCTAATTGAAAAGATATGTTTTTATCCATATACTTTACAAATGATACATTCAAAATCCCCAAATCTACAAAATTATGAAAAATCGCAAATTGATCACTTTGAACACCATACAGTTTCTACTGTTAAATGTTTAAATGGCTTCTTCTTTCTAAATTGTGCCAAATTAAAATCACGTAAAAATAGAGTCAGGTAGAATTAGTATATTACCTTGAAAGCTTCGCCCTGATGCTGACGTTGCTCATACAATTGTCACTTCACGTCTACGCAGCCGAAGTTGTCGATCTCGAGCCAGGAATTGCGTAAGGCGCCTACACTTCTAGTATCACGTCCTAGTATCAATCTCGAGCACGTGGAAAGCGATCTGACACAAATCAACCGTGGAGACTTGACGATCCACGTGACAGCTGGGAAGTTCCTCCTGATGAACACATTCACTTTTAAAGAAATACCTAAGACGTGAGTTTCTCATTTGTCCATTTTCAGAGTAATGATGGATAGAAACCATTGTTCACGAGTGCTACGTATATATGTAGTGAACTCCCGCACAGTACCAGGCGCCCGACAAGACTCCCCGACTCATTCGTTCTGATCACGATTGTCACCCTTCCACGGCACTTGGGGGAGCTTCCTCATGGGGATCTAATGTTACCTGTAATCACATCGTGAAGTTCGACGGCTGAATACTGTAACCTGATCCATGAAACAGTGTTAATTTAACGATGAACCCTTTTTAATTGTGTTCTTTTTTCAAACTAAGCTTTTACTAATGTATTTGTGCTATTATTCTATCTAAAATAGGACTCAATACGATATAGTTTAAATTACATTTACACACATGTAACAGATGAAAGAACATAAGGTAAGTTCACTAAATACGCACATATGCCGCAGATTACATCGTGTTTGTCTTTGTTTCAACCAGAAGAACATCGTAATTTTTTTGGTAAAAGTTTTATTCAACAAAAATTAAGTTCATTCAACGTTAGTATTGCTTGATCTAGCCGACTTTCAGGGCATTTTTTCTACCACTCGCACTTTTCTTTCCTACGTGTAGTGAGAGCACTCTTGGTAATCCCTTGCGTAACAAAGACGATATTACAGCTGTTCTGCAGAAACAGCAGCGACATATTCCCTTACCCAAGATTATCACAAACATATCTAGGTATGAGGCATACTATAATCTGTTAAACATGAGTGCAGAATGTTTTCGATCTATGTATGCGAATAAATAAGTTAGTTTAGAGCAATTTCGAGATCACGCAATTACGATCTAATCTATTGCATCGATCATAAGTTAGACGTTTCAGTTTTCCCACATTACTTGAAAGAAAGGGTATTTGCTTGCTATAAGAAAATAGATCTTCCTTCGTTGCGTTTACTTACATATCGTTGCAACCTTAGACTGATAATTTGTAATAAAAATTGAACATCCCTTGAAGACACAGACCAATTTTCGAAACGGATGCTACCAAACAAAAGAAAACGCGATATTACTCGCGCAGAAGTGTGGCAATAAAGTATTTATCTATGAAGTAACCACCAGCACTTGAATTTTCTTCGAAATGTGTGACTGAAGTAGAAATGGTAATCGATTATGCAGCAGACATAATTGAGCGATTGTAGCAGAATAAAAGATAAACCGAAAAATAGAGATACAATTTGTCAGTATGTTGGAAAAAGAAAGGGAAAACATTCACGATTACGTGGAATTACTTGTCGATCCTCATTTTGTAAGGATGAAAGAGTCGTCGGATGAAGATATCGCTTATGCGATGACACCGTTGAAGATCGTGTCGTGGCCTCTAGGAACCTGGCCACTTCAGGAGTACGATATTTTCTCCGCTATACGTGCCATAATCGCGATTTTACTTCTGGTATGAAATTTTTGTAATTCTGTTTCGAAATTGACACGTTAGGTACCAACTATATAGAATCGGGCACAAAGTAAGTGGGCAAGCAAGTGGAACTAGTTTTAATGTGGTTTACTTACATCCTTTTTATTGCATATCGTTATAATACATAGATTATTCAGGAAATAACAGGAAATAACAAGTCGTATTTAACGAAACTACAGTGACAACTATTCCCTCTACTTATCCACTTATTTTTGTCCAAACGTGTTAAATGAAATTTCTCAAATTGACCCATTCCACGTTCTGTTACTCCAACAATTTTGCGATTATTACACATTATTTGTACTCTCCTTGGAGAGCACCTGACGTATTTCTATAAATTTTGTTAGTGAATTCAAGCATAAATTAAAAAGGCAAATATCAATAATTTCATCGCACTTTTTGCTTTTCAATTTGTGTATCTAATCAGTGTGGTTTGTGAGTTGCTGAATTTGCCGTGTTTGAAAATTGTCGTTGTTTTGTAGCTACTCATGCTGATCATCGTGCAAATGGAGTTGTATTTAGACAGTAGCGACGCCAAGAAGAATCTAGACGCTCTACTATTAATTACCTGCGGCATTTTGGCGTTATCAAAGGTCATACATTTTCGTATTCATCCTGATGGCCTTGTTTCAAACTTTATCTCAGCGATTAAAGATTATAACGAACTGAAAGACCAAGACAAACGAGTGATAATGCGAAGACACGCTTATATGGGTAGACTGGTGTCTGCTAGTGTCATATTTTCTTCGTACATCGGCTCGACTCTTTATATGACTATTTCTATGCTGGCTGGAGATGAAGAAAAAGATATGATCAACGTAACGAAAGAAAGTACAACGGATTACCCTATACCTTCTGAATGTGTAATAGCCCTTATGCAATTGCCGGATAATTTGTACTTTATGGTTTTTATCATAGAGTACTTGATGCTGTTATTCACGAGCACTGGAAATCTAGGTAATGAATCTCCAATGTATCACCCATTGTCAGAAGCCATGCTAATTAATCCATAGATTTTAACGAAGAAGAAAGATTAACATCATTTTTTTAAATGCAATTAACTGTTTCTTTTATTTGCGTTGGCTTCTTACAATTAGTCCATAAAACTTGACGTACTATTTTCTTCGCAATTTTACTTACATAAATATGGTATATTGAAAATAAACTCTAGGCTCAGTATAACACAAAGTATAATGAGAATTTGAAGAGTTGGACGTGTATCTTGTGTATATGCGACGTGCTTATATCTCCAGATGTTGGGATTAATTATTCGTTTTGAAGAATGAAATTAAGAACGCGATAAAAAATGGAATTGATCAGTTTGGCTTCTGAAAGGTACATATACAGATACTTACCCAAAGTAGCAAAAGAATCTAGCTTATTTAGTTTGAAATATGTATTAGGAAGCGATACGTTGTTCCTTGGAATTGTCTTTCACCTGTGCGGTCAGGTAGAAATTTTGAAGCTGGAATTTAATAAACTGAGCAACGAGAATAAAAGAACAATGGGACGTTTCATCGTATTAATCAAGAGGCATGTTTACTTACTGAACCTAGCCCATATGCTGGTCGAGACAATTAGCTCTATCTTGGCTATGCAGCTACTCTCGAATTGTGTTCTTATTTGTACAACCGGTAAGGGTTCTTACCTCGCTTAATAAAATAACACGAAGCCTTGTGAAAGAATATTTGAATGCGATTGATGTTTAGGTAAAATATTTATCTGTTTTTAGGATTTCAACTTATTCTCGATCTGAGCATCGGAAACATAGTCATGGCGATGAAAGTATTTATAGTTCTGAATGCTATATTGGTGCAACTATTTGCATATAGTTATGTAGGCGATTATTTAACGCGCCAAATGGAAAGTATCAGCGACTCGGTGTATTTTTGCAACTGGTACGATATATCGAAAAGTGTGTCAAAAGATATTATTTGCGTTATTATTAGAGCCCAATGTCCAGTGTTCTTGAAGGCTGGCAATTTCTTTATCGTCAGTATGGAAACGTATATGAGTATTCTGAAAACTTCTATGTCATATCTTTCAGTCCTTCGAGTAATGTTAAATGCTTGAAGTACTATGAAGCTAATAAAGTACAATATAATATAAAATATTTACTTTCTGGTGTTTTAATATTCATTTCGTATACTCGAAATCGTTTTGTAATCGAATGTGCGCAGTAGATCGTCTCAGTAGACTGTTATGGTCAATGATTCACGCAATTTTCGATAGATGTTACAACATCGTTCGTTTATAGCCACTGACTAAGAACAGGATAGACGTAACATTGCATGGGTGTTTGCGTCTCAGGTTCTGAAATACCGACTTGGAAAAAAACCAAAGTGTATTTGTATTATATAGTGATCAAGGAATAGGAAAGAAAGAAAGAAGGAAAGAAAGAAGGGCCTTTTCTATAAAACTATATAAACTTTTCATATAAACACTATGAATGCCTCAGACAGGGGCATTCAAAAACAAAACTTCATTTTATACCTCTATATTTTTATTCGTATGAAAACTAATCAAAGAAGGGAACATATGCACGTAAGTGGGCGAAGTAAAGAAACAAAAGTAGAGGTGTGTTACTGAAAGGCTAGTCATATAATAGTGTCTGGTTTCGCAAATACTCGTTAAGTTGATTGTAACATTAGCACACATCTTACTCCATTCAGTATCTTACATCATAAGACAAATTTATATTATATTTCAAATGTAGAAATACATTGCACAAATGAAATAGAATAATTTGGTGCAATCAATTAGTTTCTAATCATCTAACTGATGTGCCTTACCTCTTTTCAGATCTTCTAACATTCGATGTACCCATAGGTAGATCTTAACAATTGGAATTGAACTACTTGATGACAGCATACTATTTTTCTAACTTTGCCTCGTCACATCTACGTATTGGCATTGCAGACAATGTGTAACGTCGTCAATGTGATCGCTGATTGAGCCAATGGCGGATTATTCTTCAGCTTAAGGATGAATTTCCCCAAGTACTCATTGCCAGGAGTCATGGTCCATAGATTTTGATAAAGAAAAAAGCTTAACCTCACTTTTTAAATGCAATACAATTTTTTTTCACTTGTATTTGTCCTTTACAATTACTCCTTTAAACTTTACATACGATTTTGTTTACTATTTTACTTACATAAATATACGTACCATTATATTCAGTTTTAACGTACATACTATGGTGTATTTTTTCTAAATAATATAACGAAATCAAATATGATAATATGATAATAATAATCAATAATATACATAAATAATAAAAAGTCAGAGTATATTTTTGTCCCTATATTTTTCATTAAGACTCGTTTAAAATCTCAAGATCTATACAATTATTACTGATAAATCATAAATTTGTCACTTTCATCACCCTGCTACTTCTACTGTAAGAGAGTTAAATGTCTAATATTTTTTAAACTCTGCCAAATCAAATTCGTGTAAAAACAAGTATGATTAGTATATTACCTTGATCACCGCACTCTGTGTATTGTATTGAAAACCAGATTTCGTATTCCTGGTTTGCTTGAGCACGAGAGAGAACAAGCGTCGGTGTATAAAAAACTTCACCTTGATGATGAGATTACTCCAACAGCTGTGCAAAATATAACATTTGTTTTACCGACTTTTTGATAAATCCGATTTTCAAACCACCTTCTTACTCGTCCTCTTTTCAAATCCGGCAAAATGCTACACCATATCTATCCCTTGCACCGATTCTTTCCTCGATGGACGTTTGCTTTGAATCCAATTTTAGAGTGCTGTGCAGAAATTTACTGCATCTTCCCAGGAATTGCCCTTTGTAATCCCTGGAGCAACAAAGGCGATATTACTCTCATTCAGCGAAGAAGAGCAACGATATTTTCTCTCACGCAAGACACAAACTTTCACACAAATAAATACATACGGAGCACACTTTAGTTCTTGAACACCGAGTATACAGTTTGGATCGATCGCTGCGATTAAAGAAGTAATTCCGATGCAATTTTGAGAAATTCCGAACACGATCTTACCCTTCGCTTGCGTCCAAACATAATCGATTGCAATTTAGACGTTTCACTTCTACTACTTTCCCTGTAGCATAGGGTATCTTCTTACTATAAGAAAATAGATTTTCGTTCTTTACATTTACTGACATACCGTTGCAACTCGCATCTAATAGTTTGCATGAAAGTTAAATATTCTTTGAAAACACAGACCAATTTTCGAAACGCATGATCTATTTAACAATTTACCATAGAAGTTGAATATTCTTTGAAAACAGAGACCAATTTTCGAAACGGAAGGTGCTGAACGACGGAAAATACAGTATTAATCGTACTGCAGATCGGCAATAATGTATTTACCTGCGAAGTAACTACCACTGGAATTTCCTTGGAAATGTGCACATGCCATAGAATTAGTAACCTATTGGATGGCAGATAATTGAACGATTACAGTAAAATAAAAGATAAGAAAATACACACAATTTGTTAATATATAGGAGAAAAGAAAGGGACGGTACTCGCGTCGATGTAGAATTATTTCTCGATCTTTGTCTTCGAAGATGAAGGAGTCGTCGAGGAAAGACTTCGCTTACGCGATGACACCGATGAAGATCGTATCGTGGCCTGTTGGTACCTGGCCTCTTCAAAATTACGGTATCTTCTCCGCTATGCGTGGTATCATTGTGATCTCTTTTGTGGTATGAAACTTTTGTGATACTGTTTCGATGTGAATATGTTTGCATTTCGTTATACAGAGTCAAGAACAAAAATAAGTGGACAAACGAATGGAACTAATTATAGTGTTATATTTTTTATTGTATTTCATATAGTACATAGATTATTTAGCAAATAATTAAAAGCGATATTTATATTTTTGTATAAACAAGCCGTATCTGACGAAACAAAATTGACGTTTGCTTTTTCTTTCGTAAGGTTTGCTGAATATTTAACTGAACTTTAAATAGCAATTAAATATTCGGTGGAAGATTGGAGTTACTTTTTCGGAAAACACTGACATTTCNGGTAGAATATTTCGAGTTACCACAAACATATTTCCACTACCAAACCATTTACTTTTGTTCCGTTACATTTTTTGTTAACTCCACGATTTCGCTATTACTCTATACTATTTACGTTCTTCTTGAAAGAAAAATGACTTGTTCCTATAAATCTATTTGTATGAAGGAAATTCTGTGAATAATAGTAAATTAAAAGGTAAATTTAAAGGCACTCATTTTTATGTCTTCATCGCACTCTTTACTTTCCAATATGTAGATTTAATCAGCCCAAATGCAGACGAGCAACTTTTCTTCCACGCAAAGTCGCTACTATCGTATGCCTCCCTTCATTTTCTCAATTAAGAAATACGAAAGCAGAGATCTGATCTTAGCGATATCACGCGAAGGAAAATCGTTTCTCTGCATGCGGCGTCAATATGATTTTTAAGTAGCTGAAATTGACATATTTGCTAGCAGCCATATAGAATCCGAGATAAAAATAAATGGACAAACAAGTGGAATTAGTTCTAGTGTTACATTCTTAAATTTTATTCAAAAATTATTTAGTAAACAATCGAAATTGAGATTTACATTTTTGTATAAACAAGACGTATTTCACGAATCTTCATTGATTTATATTTTCACTATCTGTTCACTTATCTTAACCCCAACTTGTTAAATGCACTTTCTACAATCAGAATTCACCCATCTTTTGTTAATTTCACAATTTCATTATTGCTGCATATTATTTTCGTTCTTCATAAAAAACAAATGACTTATTTCTATCGATTTATTTGTGACAAGCGGATTGTGTAAATAATAGTGAATTCAAAGGTAAATTAAAGAAGCAAATTTTAATAATTTCATCGCTCTTTTTACTTTTTTAATCTGCGAGCCTGATCGATAGGGTTTCCGAATAGCTGAAGTTGGCGCTTTTACGAATTTCGTTCTTTTACAGTTGCTAATGCTAGCGATCTTGCAAATGGAAATGTACTTAGACAGCGGCGATGCTGGAAAAAACGTGGACGCTTTGATATTAATTACAAGCGGCATTGTGGCTTTGTCAAAAATTATATGGTTTCGTATTCGACCTGCTGGCCTTATTTCGAATTTTACCTCTGCGGTTAAAGATTATGAAGAATTGGAGGGTCAGGAAAAACGATTGATAGTACGGAGACACGCTTATATAGGCAGAGTAGCATCTGCCAGTGTGATATTTTCTTCGTACATCGGCTCTACTCTTTACATGACTATTCCTATGCTGGCTGGAGATGAAGAAAAGAATATAGTTAACGTAACAGAAGAAAGTACAACGGATTACCCTATACCTTCCGAATGTGTAATGGCCGTTATACAATTGCCGGATAATTTGTACTTTATGGTATTTATCATGGAGTATGTGATGCTGTTATTCACGAGCACTGGAAATCTAGGTAATGAATCGTCGTGTCCAATGAATCACCCATTGTCAGGAGCCATGCTAATTAATCTATAGATTTTAATGAAAAAAAAAAATTAACATCATTTCTTAAATTCAATCAACTGCTTTTTTTTATTTGTGTTGGCTTCTTACAATCAGTCCTTAAGACTCGACGTACTATTTTCTTCGCAATTTTACTTACATAAATATGGTATATTGAAAATAAACTCTAGGCTCAGTATAACACAAAGTATAATGAGAATTTGAAGAGTTGGACGTGTATCTTGTGTATATGCGACGTGCTTATACCTACAGATGTTGAAATTAATTATTCCTTTTGGACAATGAAATTGAGAACGCGATAAAAAATGAGATTGATTAGTTTGGCTTCTGAAAGGTACATATACAGACACTTACCCAAAGTAGCACAAGAATCTAGTTCATTTAGTTTGAAATATGAATTAGGAAGTGATTCGTTGCTCTTCGGTATCATTTTTCACCTGTGCGGCCAAGTAGAAATTTTGAAGCTGGAATTCAATAAACTGAGCAACGAGAATGAAAGAATAATGGAACGTTTCATCGTATTAATCAAGAGGCATGTTTACTTACTGAACCTAACTAGGATGCTGAACGAGACGATCAGCTCTGTCTTGATCGTGCAACTATTCACGAGTTGTATACTTATTTGTACAACGGGTGAACACTTTTACCTCATTTAATGAAATCATATGAAAGTTCGATAACGTAAGTTTATTTAAAAACGATCAACGTGTTTGAACGATTTGTATCTATTTTTAGGATTTCAATTTATTCTCGATCTGAGCATCAGGAACATAGTCATGGCGATAAAAACATTTATAGTAATGAGCTGTCTGTTGGTTCAATTGTTTGCATACAGTTACGTGGGTGAATATTTAAAACGTCAAATGGAGAGCGTCGGTGATTCTGTGTACTTTTGCAGCTGGTATCATATACCGAAAAATGTAGCAAAAGGTATTGTTTTTGTCATTATGAAAAGCCAAGATCCAGTTTCCTTGAAAGCTGGCAAATTCTTTATCGTCAATATGGAAACGTACATGAATATTCTGAAAACATCGATGTCGTATCTTTCAGTCCTTCGAGTAATGGTAAATCCTTGAAATGTTGTTAATATAATAAAGCAGAATAAAATATTAACAATTATACTTTCTGTGATACAATATTCGTTTCAAATTCATTTAAAGTTGAATGTGTGTGGTAGATAGTCTCAGTAAGCTGTTATGATCAAGTGTCTTTTGTGTGTAGCCATTGACTACAGACAGTATTGACGTGACGACTTGACATTGAATGGAACTTTATGGCTCAGGCTGTGTAATAACTAGAAAAGATCTGAGTGTTTCCTGCAACCTCTCCGAATTGTTACTACGAACGTAGGAAAATTATATTCGTCCCGATCGTCAACAACAATGAAGTCAGTAGCTACGAAAGAATCTTCCTTTGTAGAACTCTCGAAAAAAAATTTGTCCCATCGCATAACTGACAGCAATGAAATGCTATGTGCATAAGACGAATTGCCAGCATGCGTAATTGGGATAACATGCACCTTTATACAGTATATTCCGTTTTAACTTATACACTACTATGCATTTCAGTTTTACTAATCTTTATCCTCTCATCGTAAAAACGCTTTAGCAGACCGAGGATTTTCGACGATTAAGATATAAGATTTACACCAAAGACACCAGAATGGAGGATATAAGAAAAAATACATAATTCAAAACACTTTCACCCATATATTTTATAAAGAATCATTCAAGGTCCTAAAATCTATAAAATGATTATGAAAGGTACATATTTACCATTTTAATCACCTTGTTACTTCCTTTGTTGAAGGATCAAATACCTAATTTCCTCTAAGCTGTCAAATCAAGTTCACGTATAATTGGCATATTATCTTGATCACAGTATCCTATATATATTCTATGAAAAATCTGATTTACTGATTGTGATGTGTCTGAGTACAAGAGAAAACATCCGTGAATTGCAAATGCTTGTTCTGGTGGTCATACAATCCTACCTTTACGCCCACACAGGCGATGCCCGCGAGCCTCAATTCAAAGAGTTTACAGTTTATCCTGTTATCAAGCTTGAGAACATAGCAAGGGATCTGACACTGACAGTATCAACCGTAACAGCTGAGAAATTCCACTCGATGAACACATTCACTTTCAAAGAAATACACGTAAAAGTCATTGATCGCAAGTGCTACATATATATAGTAGACTTCCATATAGCACCAAGCACCCGCTAAGGCTCCCTCGTTGAACACTCCATCGGCATCTCCCCCATTGCACTGGGGTGAGTTTCTCGCTTGGGTTTCTACTGTTGCCCCTGACACATCGCGAAGTACGAGGGATTAATAATGTAACCTGTTCCATCGAATATTACTAATTCAATAATGGAATTTTTATATTCTTGATATCTTTCACATTATATATTTGCTAACGTAGTTGTGAGATTTTTCTGATTGAAATAACATCGAACACGATATAATAATTTAAATCACATTTACAGATATGTAATAGACGAAATAAACAAAGTTAAATTTACTAAATGAGCAAATATGCTCCGATATACGACGTGACTTATTTTGCTCTAATTAAGAAATCCTCACAATTACACAGATAAAAGTTTTATTGGAGAAAAAAGAATTTAATATAACGTTTGTCTCACCGATTTCTTGATAATGTCGAATTTTTGGATCACTTTCTTTATCACTCGCGCTGTCTTCTCTTACGTCCGGTGAAATGGCCGGCCTATCCGTAGCATTGATTGCTCCCTCGATGAACATTTGGCGTGCCCAATTTTATTCGATTTTAGGATGTTATGCAGAAGTTTACTGCATTCCTTTTGAGAATTACGCTTGGTAACCTATCGCGCAACAAAGGCAATATTACTGTTACTCGACGAAGAAGAACAACGAAATATTCTCTTACGTAAGACTCAAACATTCACAAAAATTACTACGCACGAAGCATGCTTTAGTCTGTTGACACTGAGTATACAATCGTTCGTATCAATGTATGCGAAAAAATAAGTAATTCCAATGCAACTTTGAGAAACACCGATCACGATCGCATCCTTTGCCTGCGTTGAAAATAATCGATTGCAATTTAGACGTTTTAGTTCTATCACTTTCCTTAGAAAAAAGGGTATCTTCTTACTATAAGAAAATAGATCGTCGTTCTATACGTTTACATATATATCGCTGCAACCCTATTCTAATAGTTTACTATGAAAGTTGAATATTCTTTGAAAATACAGACCAATTTTCGAAACACAACAAGTAGTTCAACAACTTCCTATGAAAGTTGAGCATTCTTTGAAAAGTCGAACTAATTTACAAAACAAAATGCGGTATTACTCGTATGGAAACTTGGTAATAAAGTATTTACGTACGAAGTAATCGCCCCCCACCTCCTCCACTGAATTTTCCATGAAATATGCAGGTAACGTAGAAATGGTAACTTACTGAACGATGGATAATCGAGCAATTACAATAGAATAAAAGATAAACCGACAAATAGAGATATAATTTGTTAGTATGCGGGAAGAAACAATAGAATAGTATTCACTGTTAGTGTTGAACTGTTCGTTGATCTTCATCTTGCGAGGATGAAGGCCTCATCGCGTAAAGACTTTGCTTACGCGATGACTCCGTTGAAGATTGTATCGTGGCCTGTAGGTACCTGGCCTCTTCAAGACTACGACATCTTCTCCGCTATGCGTGGCACCATAGTGATCTTTCTTATGGTATGAAACTTTTGTGATACTGTTTCGATGTGAATATGTTTGCATTTAGTTATACAGAATCAAGAACAAAAATAAGTGGACAAACGAATGGAACTAATTGTAGTGTTATATTTTTTATTGTATATCATATAGTACATAGATTATTTAGCAAATAATTAAAAGCGATATTTATATTTTTGTATAAACAAGCCGTATCTGACGAAACAAAATTGACGTTTGCTTTTTCTTTCGTAAGGTTTGCTGAATATTTAACTGAACTTTAAATAGCAATTAAATATTCGGTGGAAGATTGGAGTTACTTTTTCGGAAAACACTGACATTTCNGGTAGAATATTTCGAGTTACCACAAACATATTTCCACTACCTAACCATTTGTTCGAATGTGTTAAATAAGCTTTCTGGAAGTCAACTTAATCCGCTACATTTTTTGTTAATTCCACGATTTCACTATTACTCTACATTATTTACGTTCTTCTTGAAAAAAATGACTTGTTCCTATAAATCTATTTGTATGAAGGAAATTCTGTGAATAATAGTAAATTAAAGGTAAATTTAAAAGAACTCATTTTTATGTCTTCATCGCAGTCTTTATTTTCCAATATGTAAATATAATCAGCTCAAATGCAGACGAGCAACTTTTCTTCCACGCAAAATCGCGACTATCGTTTGCCTCCCTTCATTTTCTCAGTTAAGAAATACGAAGGCAGAGATCTGATCTTAGCGATATCACGCGAACGAGAGTCGTTTCTCTGCATGCGGCGTCAATATGACTTTTGAGTAGCTGAAATTGACACGTTTCAAAGTTATCGTTCTTTTATAGCTACTAATGCTAATGATCGTGCAAACGGAGATATACTTCGACAGAAGTGATGCCGGAAAAAACCTTGACGCCCTACTATTAATTGCCTGCGGTATTTTGGCGGTGTCAAAGATTATGTGGTTTCGTATTCGACCAGCTGGCCTTATTTCCAATTTTACCTCGGCTGTCAAGGATTATAACGATTTGGAAGATCAAGAAAAACGGGCGATAATGAAGATGCATGCTTATATGGGTAGAGTGGTGTCTGGCAGTGTGATCATTTTCGCGTATGTCGCCACGATTCTTTTCATGATCGTACCTGTGCTAGCTGGTGTGGAAGAGGAAGATACATTTAACGTAACGGAGGAAAGTGTACCCGATTACCCCATGCCTTCTGAATATGTAATGGAACTTATAAAAATGCCGGATAATTTATACTTTATAGTTTTTATCATAGAGTGCCTGATGCGGCTATTAGTAAGCACTGGAAATCTGGGTAATCAATTCTCAAATCGAATGAGTCCATCACTGTCAGAAGCCACACTAATTGTTTCCATAAATTGAAATGTAAACGAAAGTGATAAGAATGAGCATGGTTTGTCAAAACTTGCAGCGCAATTAACAATTATAACTTATTTGCTCTTAGCGATTAGAAAAGAGGTATTAGACGAACTTGCTTGATTTCATGTATTATAGTAGAATATATAATGCCGTATTAACAATCCTTTTGTATGTGAATGTGTGGAGAAAATATAAAGGTCAATGTTTTTAAGTCGAATGAAATGTTTCTTTTATCCACATTATTCGTTTATAGCAAACCAATGAAACTCCACAAGACAAGACCTTTCGCCACTTTACTTACATAGACATTGCATTTGGTGTCAAATATGGACCTCGAATATTAGAATAACTGAATGCATATTATCAGAGAATTACACAGTTGGACTTGTACTTCTTGCGTACGCAGTGTGTTTACAACCTCAGATGTTGAATACTAATCATTCAGTTTGAAAAATAAAATCGAGAACTTGGTTCAAAAAGTTTGGCTTCTGATAGGATCAAGTACCCATATTCGCTCTGAATAACTCAAGAACCATGCTTATTTATTTTAAATCATGTACTAGGTAGCGATTCGTTGTTCTTCGGCATCACTTTTCATCTGTGCGGGCAAGTGGAAATTCTAAAGCTAGATTTCAATAGACTAGGCAACGAGAACGAAGGAACCATGGAACATTTCATCGTATTAATCAAGAGGCACATTTACTTACTAAATCTAGCCAAGATGTTGAACGAGACGATCAGCTCTATCTTAGTCGTGCAACTATTCGCGAGTTGTGTACTTATTTGTACAACCGGTGAACATTCTTACCTCTTTTAGTGAAATGACACGAAGCCCGGTGGCATACGTTTATTTAAGTACGATCAATGTGTTGGATTGATTTGTATCTGTTTTTAGGATTTCAATTTATTCTCGATCTGAGCATTGGAAACATCGTCATGGCGATAAAAACATTTATAGTACTGAGCACTCTGTTGGTGCAATTGTTTGCATACAGCTACGTGGGCGAATATTTAAAACTTCAAATGGAAGGCATTGGTGACTCGGTGTATTTCTGCAGTTGGTACGATATACCGACAAGTATGGCAAAAGATATTATTTATGTCATTATGAAAAGTCAAGATCCAGTTTCCTTGAAGGCTGGCAAATTCTTCATCGTCAACATGGAAACGTACATGAGTATTCTGAAAACTTCCATGTCGTACCTTTCAGTGCTTCGAGTAATGGTAAATGTTTGAAGTGATATTAGTCCAATAAAGCACGATACAATAATAAATATTGTGATAATAATGTAATAAATATTGTAAAATACTTGTGATGATTCAATATTCATTTCAAAGATTCGAAATCAAATTGATTTGGAGCCGAATGTGCGCAGTAGATCGTCTCAGTAGACTGTTATAATCGATAATTCGTCCAATGGCCAATAGATGGTATTGCAGCGTCGTTTGTGTGTAGTGTTCTAGATTAGCTACTATCGCATATCTATTTTATCGACATAGGGGAAAGATTTGAGTAGTCGTCACACTTCGATTTCTAGTAACAAATATTTATAGACTGTTCAACGAAATGAGAGAATAGACATGAATAAAATGTGATCGCTATGGCTGCAACTATTGGCTGTGTATTATTTACATTTATATTACTTACTTACAGACTGGCGATATCATCGAATAATGAGATCAAATTCGAATAATGATCATTTCTCGATTAACGATTATCTCCACTGCATGCCGCACTGTATAACCGGTTCGAAATTGGTGCCAAGATTTCGATAATTTTAATTTTATGATCAATGTTTTAACACTCGTATCCGTGACACACAGAGTGTTACGAAACTGTGTATTTTAACACTTATACAAATATTTTATAAATGCATTATACTATGTGTTATCCTTCCACATTTTGGAATTTCATGAATACTGAAATGAGATTTGATTTTCACGATTATATTCGCAAAGTTTGAAGCAAATCTCGGAATATATAAGTGCACAAAATATATTTATTTTATGCTTAAGATGGCTATTTATGCTGTACTAATATTTCAGTAAATACATGTTTTCAATAAATATCTTGTAGCTTCCGCAATCATGCGTTGTATCTGCTACAATGCTAATGAAATTCCAAAATGTTTTATACGTATAACAATTATAACACACACAAATATTTTCTATGATAAGCATTCATAAGCATTCGCTCTTACTTTGTTTCGAACTTTTCCAATATCATCATAACAACGAATGACCTAATGTAAATCGTTTATCTAGCACAATTCTTTCTTGTATATTCCCCGCAATTCCGATAAAAAGCTGGCAGTCAAGAGGATTAATAACTCACTCCTTAAATCACTCGTACAGCTGTTGAAAGAACTTCTCTCCAGTTTCGATTGCGTTAAAAAATATGGTAACGTTTAGTTACACAAGCGTGCTGTTAAGCTTGAAAAACAACATTGAGAGATCAGAATTTTTATTTCCAACTATATTTTGCTTCATAAACTCCGATATTCGATGCGGAATGCAGGAGTTTCGCTACGATGCACTAAGCTCTACAATATCAAAATGTTCTTCTCTATTATCTTTACCGTTGTTCTTTTATCTCGCTTGATTTCTTATGAACAATGCACGATGTCTATTACACAATTTGAATACTCGGCTCTACAATGTCACATAATGCTTTTTCTATATTAACTACATTCTTCGATCTCTTTTGATTTCTTGGAGACAACATGACATGTCTGTGACTTTATTCGCCGCTTCGTTAATAATTAATAGTATTCATGTTTGAGAAAACCATAAAGCTTCCGGAAACAGTTGCAACCACAGTCTTCTACCATCTGTTCTACCATCTTATTTCGGTTTGTTTCTCTACATTTTTTGTTGTATGAAAATATAGGTTTGTTCAAACTCTCCTGAGTGCTGTATGTATGAATAATAGATCAAAGAAGAGAACGTATGCACGTAAGTGGGCGTGACTGTCTTCGTATACGCGCCACGATAAATCATACGTCGAATCGAAATAAACGAAAGTAGTAGAGAGGAGTGTCATTGAGAGGCATACCTCACAGTAAAGTCAGTTTTCAAAAAAATGCGCGAGAAGGTAGCAATCGAGGAGTACGTACGGAATTTTCTAGTGCAGGAGACGGTGTTGAAAGTAGTTGGTATTTGGCCCACGAGAAACGGATCCTCCTTTGGTCGATGGATTTTCGCGATGATGACGCAAGTAAGTTTGAAAATGTGGTAAAGAACAGGCTTGGCAATTATTTAAATACAGTTGAGCTTCATTTATATGAACTTGTCGGGTACAAATAGTTTATATAATAGGAATTCGCTGATTCTTTCTACTATCTGTGACTTTTGTTCACATAGTCGGAGGTCATGTTCAAATTAGTAGATTCAAATAGCGAAAGTTAGTCTAATCTAACGTTTATCAACAACAAATGTAATTGAAATTAAAACAATTGGAAGAGCAAATGCCATTCCATTATAAAACGAATCGTCTGTATTATTTATGTCTTGAATATATTCGAAACACAAAGATTGAAATTCAAATTAACATTAAAACGAAACTCACTTTACTTAAAAGAGCCAATTAGGATAGAAAATTATTTGAAGATGATTACCTTAACCTTCACATATGAAATGAAACTACTTTTCTTATGTTGTTTCTACAATAAAAATAATTCATTATTTTTGTATTTTCATTAAAAATTTGCCCAAGCCTGGTAAAATAATCGTCGAATATCAGAGATCGGCTAGATCTTCCTAGGAATCCTTTTCGTAATTAGATCAGTACTATCTACAGCCTGTCTCTGGAAGTTTATCGTCACTGTCTCGACATCGACGACACGATGGATGCATTCGTCATGGATCTTTCTTCCATCGTCAGCCTCGCGAAACTGTTCATCATGCGCCGGAATTCGAAGCACGCTTACGTTCTTATAAATTCAGTTCTGAAGGACTGGTCGGCTGTTAATGATTCTCGTCATGAAGATATTATGACAGAATACTATAAAAAAGGACGGATCGTTTCATTGACAATACTGTATCTCGGTTATGCTTCTGGATTGTCTTTCATCGTCAAAGCATTACCCTTTGGAGAGATTCTACCATTCAAGGTTCGACTAAATTCCACGTTAGACTGCGGATGTTTATGCAAACTCAGATAGTGAATTTAAATAGGGATTTATATTATTCACTAATTGTTACAATAAACACTTTGAATGTTTTTATGTTCTTAGACATCATGTGCACTCTGTATAAAAACATAGCCATAAATATTAGGACACCTTCTCGTTACACGTATTAAGAAATTACAACAAAATTTACTCTATTTCGTATCTTACAGTGTAAGACATATTATGTGCACGACATAAATAAACGACATACGAATTTATAATAAAATATGTGAAAAATAAAAACAACCAAATACATGGGATTTGTACTAAATATTAGCTGATGTCCTGATACTAATGGCCGCATGTGTGTATATTTTGATATATTAGTAATATAGAAGCACATCGTATAAGAGAAATATAAAACTTCAAAGTGAAGATTATTTTTTTGCGTAAAACGACCGATTCCCAATTTTTTAACTGTGACGTGCCTTACCTGTCTTTAGATGTTCCAAAACTCGGCAAATTCATCGGCAAATCTAAAAGGTTCCTTGGAAATGAATTATTTCCTGGCAAGCTATTGTGTGTTTGGCTCACTACCATTGCTCCAGCAGATCTGCGTATTGATATTGCAAGCAATGCACATTTTCGTCAACGCGGTTGCTCATTGCGCCAACGATGGATTATTCTTCAGCTTAACGATGCATCTCTGTGGCCAGTTCGAGGTTCTCAAGATGAATTTTACCAAGTTCGAGCTGCAGGAATTTGGCTGCCACAAAAAGCTTCGATTTCTCGTGAAACGACACTGTCAGCTCCTGATGCTGGCCAATGATCTCGAGCAAACTTTCAATATGATCATTCTTGTACAGCTACTGATGAGCGCCTTATTAATTTGCGTCGAAGGTAAAAATATGCTATTTTTACTTCCTTTTTACCTATTTTCTTCATTTTCTCTGTAATATGAAATTGATAGTATCATACATGACAACTCAATGCACTGTCCACAACAGCAATATCGATAATTAAAATATAAGACCTGTACCGATAAAATCGAATTAGAAGATATACGAGACGATACAAAATTCAAAACGCAAATTCTAATCCATGTATTTTATAAGGAATTAAAAATCCCAACAATGCACCGGTACAGATGTATAAAATTAATATGAAAAATCGCGTCATTCTGATCACACTGCCACTTCTCCTGTTAAAAGATTAAATGGCTGGTTTTTTTCTAAACCGTGTTAAATCAAATTTATGTAAAAACAGATCTAAGAGTAATTAATACATTACTTTGATTATCATATCAGGTTTCGTGTTCCTGGTCTGTCTGGCTACGAGAGACAACGTGGGTGCATTGAAAAGCGTAGTTCTGATGGTGACGTTACTCATACAACTGTACCTTTACGCCTATGCAGGCGACGTTCTCGAGTCTCGATCCAACGAGATCGCGCATGGCGTCTACGATTCGCCTTGGTATCAACCTCGAGGACACGTAGCAAGGGATTTGATGATGATAATCAACCGCGGACACAGGTCGTACCACGTGACAGCTGGGAAATTCCTCTCGATGAACATATTCACGTTCAAAGAAATTTTGAGGTCATCAGCTTCCTATTTGTCTGTTCTGAAAGTAATGATGGACACGTGAAAATCATTTGATCGCGAGTGCTATGTATTTCTTTCGCGACCCTCGATACATCCCTCACGTAACAAAAGCAATATTACTATTATACGACGAGGAAGAGCAACGAAATATTCTCTATCATAAGACTCAAACCTTCACAAACATACCTATGCACGAAGCATGCTATAATCTATTAATCATGAGTATACAACGGTTTGGATCAGTGTATGTGAATAAATAAGAATTTTTCCAGAGTGCAATATTAAGACAAACTGATTACGAGCGTCCCATGAAGTTTGAGTTGAAAATAATCGATTGCAATTTACTTGTTTCAGTTCTTCTACTTTCCTTAGAAGAAAGGGTATCTTCTTACTATAAGAAAATAGATCTTCGTTCTTTCCGTTCCTTTACATATCGCTGGAACCCTATTCTGATATTTAGCTGTGAAAGTTGAATAGTCTTTGACAATAAAGACCAATTTTCAATACGCATGATCTTTTTAAGAATTTATCATATAAGTTGGATATTATCTATAAATACAGATCAATTTTTGAAACGGGTGGTGCTGCTCGACAGAAACCGCGCTGTTACCCATACAGAAGCATAACAATAAAGTATTCACCTATGAAGTAACTCCCCTCTCCCATTACAATTTTCTTGGAAATGTACAGTTGACGTAGAAGTGGTAACTTACTAGACGGCGGATAATAAAGCAATTACAGTAGAATAAAAGATGAACCGAGAAATAGAAACATAATTCGTAAACATGTGGGAAGAAGGAAAGGGAAGGTGTTCACGATTGCGTGGGTGTTATTTGTCAATCTTCGTCCTGTCAAGATGAAGACGTCGACGAGTAAGGATTTCGCTTACGCGATGACTCCGTTGAAGATCTTATCGTGGCCTGTAGGTACCTGGCCTCTTCAAGACTACGATATCTTTTCCGCTATACGTGCCACAATAGCGACTTTTTTTCTGGTATGAAACTTATACTATTATTGTATTGCGAAATTAACATGTGTGTTATCCACACGAGAACAAAAGTGAGTGGACCAATAGGTGGAACTAGGTCTAGTGTTATATGTACTTCAATTTTATATATCATTATAGTTTACACATGGATTATTTAAAAAATAGTTGAAATGATATTTTTATTTTTACATAATCGAACTGTGTTTTATGAAAATACATACATACATATTTCCACCGTCTGTCAACTGACTTTTCTCTGAACATGTTAAATGAACTTTCTAGAAGGCCCGCATAGGTTCGCACCACTCTTTGTGCTCATTATCGTTCTCTTTTCTGAGAAATAAATATTTCTATAAATCAAGATTAGAACATTTTAGAAAAATTTAAGAAATTGTGTGAACAACAGGCAATTTAAAGACAGATTCAAATAGCCAATGTTTCTAACTTCATAGGCCCTTTTACTTTCCAATTTGTACACTTAATCAATATGACTTCCGAACAGCTGAAATTGGTGCGTTTAAAGATTGTCGTTCTTTTGTAGCTGCTAATGGTAACGATCGTGCAATCAGAGATGTACTTAGACAACAGTGATGCCGAGAAAAATCTGGACGGTCTGGTATTCATTACCTGCGGCAGTTTGGCAGCGTCAAAGATTATACGATTTCGTATTCGACCTGCTGCCCTTATCTCGAATTTTACATCCGCGGTTGAAGATTATAACGAATTGAGGGACGAAGAGAAACGAGTGATAGTGCGAAAACACGCTTATATGGCCAGAGTGGCCAGTGCCAGTATGATATTTTTCGCGTATTTCAGCTCGATACTTTTCATAACTGTGCCAATGCTGGCTGAAGAGCAAGAGAAAGATATAGTTAACGTAACGGAGGAAAGTACATCGGAGTATCCTATACCTTCCGATAATGTAATGGCACTTGTAAAAATACCGGAAAATTTATACTTCATTGTTTTTATCATAGAATACTTAATGCTATTATTCACGAGCACTGGAAATCTAGGTAATGTATTGTCATTCTTACGAACTACTCACTGTCAGAAGCCACACTAGTTAAATTTATAAATTGAAATGTACCGATGAATGATAAGTACGAACATCATCTGTTAAAATGTACTTTGTCATTACAATTGCTTTGGTTTTGGCGATAGAAAGAGAAAGCATTAGACGAAACTCGATTGACTTATAGGGGTACGTAATCTGGAATTAATACTTTCTTTCTAAACGAATGTTATAGCAAAAATACGTAATGTGTGGTCAACTTTATTTCCTTAAATGGAATGAAATGCCTTGTTTTATTCATATTACACTAAACCGTTAAAACCTGACGCTCGATTTTTTTCGTCATTTCTCTTATCATACTTTGTACGAAAAATGAGTTGTCGACAGTAAAATAACTGGAGATTTAGTCTGGTGCACGTAGCATGCGCGTAATATATGTTTAGTGTGTGTTTATCCTGCATTGAATGTGTGTTTCGTCTAATGCATGTCCAATACGTGATTAATTTAATATATTCAATATTCTAAGAATTTGCGCTTTTGAAATGTTGAATAGAAATTATTCGCTTTGGACAATTAAATTAAGAACTGCATACCAAATGCAATTGATTGGCTTGGCTTCTGAAAGACTGAAATACTGATATTGCTTGGTAGTTTAAAAATCTTACTCATTTATCTTGAAATATAAATCAGGAAGCGATTCATTGTTTTTCGGCATCACTTTTCACCTGTGCGGTCAGGTAGAAATTCTGAAACTAGATTTCCAGAGACTGAAAGACGAGAGCGAAAGAACGAGGAAACATTTCAACGTATTAGCCAAGAGACATATTTACTTAATTAAACTGGCCAATATGCTGAACGAGACCATCAGCTCTATCTTGATTATGCAACTATTCACGAGTTGTATACTTATTTGTACAAGCGGTGAACATTTTTACCTCACTCGATAAAATGATACGCAGCCCGATGGCATAAGTTTATTTAAACATCAATGTGATGGGATAATTTGCATCTGTTTTTAGGACTTCAATTCATTCTCGCTCTGAGCATTGGGAACATCGTCATGGTTGTAAAAACATTTATAGTACTCATCACCCTCATGGTACAGTTGTTTGCATACAGTTACGTGGGCGAATATTTAAGGCGTCAAATGGAAGGCATCGCTGACTCGATGTATTTCTGCAAGTGGTACGATATACCAAAAGGTGTGGCGAAAGATATTGTTTATGTCATTATGAGAGCTCAAGAGCCAGTTTTCCTGAAGGCAGGACAATTCCTCGTTGTTAATATGGAAACGTACACGAGTATCATAAAAACTTCTATGTCATATCTTTCAGTTCTTCGAGTTATGGTAAACGCTTGAGGTTGTGTATAATATAAAAACCCAGAGTTATATTTATCTAATACAGCTAAATAAAATATTTAATATATTACTTTTGATGATTCAATATTCATTTCAAATATACAAAATTAAGTTAATCGAATGTGCGCAATAGATTCTCACTAACCTGTTATAGTCAATATTTCGTGCAATGACAAATAATGAATATAAAACGGTTAAATTATGGTAGGTGACGTAGGGCAATTTGGTAACAATAATGATGCTTCTTGTAAAAGATGAAATATATATCTTATACTACTTTCTATTACATTGAGTAGTCCGGAAATAATTAGCCATAAAGTCAAATATAATTAGTATATTACCTTGATCATCACATCAAGCTTCTTATCATTGGTCTGCCTGAACAAGGATGGCATCAGCGATCTTGCACGGAAAGCTATCAACTGATGCTGAAGTTGCCTATAAAGCTGCAGCTTTACGTTTACCCAGACGACGCTGCCGAGTCTCGATTTGAAGAAATCGCACAAGCCGCTTACCATTCGCACTAGTATGAACTTTGACAACAGTTGGCCAAAGAACCGCGTACTGACAATGAATCACGGATAATTCCATCGGTTGAATACATTCCGGTTCAAAGAATTAGAGAGGATATCAGCTTTCTATATGAGTATTCTCAAAGTAATGATGATCACGTGAAGATCATTTGAGTCTGAAAGGTACGTATTCCTTTCACTACCCTCGGTACATCACTCGTACAGAAAAAGTGATATTACTGCTATTCGAAGAGGAATAGCAACGAAATATTCTCTTACGTAAGACTCAAAATTTCATAAACGTACCTGCATACGAAGCATGCTATAACATATTACACATAAGTGTACAATAAATTGGATCAGTGTATACACATAAATAAGAAATTTTGCAGACTGCAATTTCCGGTCACGATCGCACCATTTGCTTGCGTAGAAAATAATCGATTGCAATTCAGACGATTCAGTTCTTCCACTTTTCTTATAAGAAACGGTACCCTCTTACTATAAGAAAATAGATCTNTTGTTCTTTACATTTGCTTACACGTCGTTGAAACCCTAGCCTGACAGTTTCCAATGAAAGATGAATATCCTACAAAAACACGGATCAATTTTCGAAGCGAATGTATAGAGTGTATATTAACAACCTGCTATGAAAGGCACTGGACGACAGAAGCAACGTATTAGTTATTAATCGTATAGGAAAGTGGCAATAAAATATTTACCTACAAAGTAATCCCATTAGAATTTTCTTGGGAATGTGCCTACTGAACGATAGATAATTGGCTGATTATAGTAGAATAAAAGATAAACCGAAACATAGAAATACAATTTGTGAGCATGAGGGAAGAAAGAAAGGGTGCATATGCAAATAAGCGGAAATATTTGTCGATCTTCGTGTTGTGAGCATGAAGGCGACGTTGAATAAAGATTTCGCTTACGCGATGACTCCGATGAAGATCCTGTCGTGGCCTCTTGGTACCTGGCCTCTTCAAGACTACAATATTTTTTCCGCCATGCGTGTCATATTCGCGAGTTTCTTTTTGGTACGAAATTATTGCAATTCGATGTTAACATTCGTGTATACTCGAAGACAAGAATTAAGTGAACAAATAAGTGGAACTTGACTTAGTGATATATATTTAAATTTTATTTATTATACACCGGTGTGCAAAATTAAAGCAATACTCAATTTTCACCGAAAAGTTGCTGATATTAAAAGTATTATTAAATCGTAATCAGCAAGCAGATAGCAATCATTCAATGCTTATTTTAAATCAAACGATCACTATTTTCAGAAGCTTCCAAACTTTTTCCCACAGAGTTGGGAAGCTGCTTTTTCGTTGCGAACGTATTTCAAATTCAACAGATTCTACTGACGTTAAAAAATTTTGTTTAGAGCGAAAATGATGCGCGATACTTTGTGCGATGTTTTATTGAACTTTGAGCATGCAGTAGGTATTATACTAATAACGCCAGCTGTTCATCGTGGGGTTTGTACAGTTGGAAATTAAGTGTTCCTTTAATTTTGCATGCCAGTGGATATCATTATAGTAAAAAAATAATTTAATGGATAATTGAAATAATTGGACATTTTTGTATAAACAATACCTATTTAAAGAAACTTCATCGATACCAATTTCAACTACCTGTTCATATACTTTTGTCCGAACGTGATAAGAAAACTTCCTGGAAAATTCGCAATCATCCGCGTCACTCTTTGTAAATTCCACTTTGTAAATTGTATTATTATTGCACATTACTTGCGTTCTTCTTCAGAAAGAAATGACTCATTTCTATAAATTTAATTATGGAAATTATGTAAACAATAGTGAATTAAAACGGAAATTAAAATGTGGTGGTAGCTGAAATTGGCGCGGTTTAAAATTGTCATTCTTTTATAGCTACTAATGCTAACGATCGTGCAGTCGGAGATGTATTTAGACAGCAACGACGCCGAGAAAAATCTCGATGCATTAGTAATACTATCCTGCGGCATTCTGGCGATGTCAAAGATCATTCGTTTTCGTATTCGCTCTGCTGCTCTTATCTCGAATTTTACGTCCGCGGTTGTGGATTATAACGAATTGAGGGACGAAGAGAAACGAGTGATAGTGCGAAAACACGCTTATATGGCCAGAGCGGCTAGTGTCAGTATGATATTTTTCGCGTATTTCAGCTCGATTATTTTCATAACTGTGCCAATGCTGGCTGAAGAGCAAGATATAGTTAACATAACGGAGGAAAGTACATCGGAGTATCCCATACCTTCTGAAAATGTAATGGCACTAGTAAAAATACCGGATAATTTATACATCATTGTTTTTATCATAGAATACTTGATGCTGCTATTCACGAGCACTGGAAATCTAGGTAATGTATTGTTATCCTTACGAACTGCTCACTGTCAGAAGCCACGCTAGTTAAATTCATAAATTGAAATGTACCGATGAATGATAAGTATGAACATTATTTGTTAAAATGTATTTTGCCATTACAATTGCTTTGCTTTTGGCGATAAAAAGAGAAAGCATGAGACGAAACTGGATTGACTTATAGGGGCACGTAATCTGGAATTAATACTTTCTTTCTAAGCCAATGTTATAGCAAAAATACGTAATGTGTGGTCAAGTTTATTTCCATAAATGGAATGGAATGCCTTGCTTTATTTACATTACACTAAACCGTTAAAAGCTGATGATCGATTTTTATTCCTCATTTCTCTTATCATACTTTGTACGAAGAATTTGCGCTTATGTAATGTTGAATAAAAATTATTCACTTTGGACAATTAAATTAAAAATTGTATACAAAATGCAGTTGATTGGCTTGGCTTCTGAGAGTCTGAAATATCGATACGTGCGCAGAATAGTTTAAGAATCTTACTTATTTATTTTGAAATACAAATTAGGAAGCGATTCGTTGTTTTTCGGCATCACTTTTCACCTGTGCGGTCAGGTAGAAATTCTGAAACTAGATTTCCAGAGACTGAAAGACGAGAACGAAAGAACGAGGGAACATTTCAACGTATTAACCAAGAGGCATATTTACTTAATTAACCTGGCCAATATGCTGACCGAGACGATCAGCTCTATCTTGATTATGCAACTATTTACGAGTTGTATACTTATTTGTACAAGCGGTAAACATTCTTACCTCACTCGAGAAAATGACACGAAGCCCGATGACATAAGTTTATTTAAACATCAATGTGATGGGATAATTTGCATCTGTTTTTAGGACTTCAACTCATTCTCGCCCTGAGCACTGGAAACATGGTTATGGTTGTAAAAATATTTATAGTACTCAGCGCTCTCATGGTACAGTTGTTTGCATACAGTTACGTGGGCGAATATTTAAGGCGTCAAATGGAAGGCATCGCTGACTCGATGTATTTCTGCAAGTGGTACGATATACCGAAAAGTGTGACGAAAGATATTATTTATGTCATTATGAGAGCTCAAGAGCCAGTTTTCCTGAAGGCAGGACAATTCCTCGTTGTTAATATGGAAACGTATACGAGTATCATAAAAACTTCTATGTCATATCTTTCAGTGCTTCGAGTTATGATAAACGCTTGAGGCCGTGTATAATATAGTAACCGAGAGAGTTATATTTATCTAATAAAGCTCAATAAAATATTTAATATATTACTTTTGATGATTCAATATTCATTTCAAATATACAAAATTAAGTTAATCGAATGTGCGCAATAGATTCTCACTAACCTGTTATAGTCAATATTTCGTGCAATGACAAATAATGAATTATGTATATGTATGTATACGTACATATTTAAATACATAAAACGGTTAAATTATGGTAGGTGACGTAGGGCGATTTGGTTACAATAATGATGCTTCTTGTAAAAGATGAAATATATACCTTATACTACTTTCTATTACATTGAGTAATCCGGAAATAATTAGCCATAAAGCCAAATACAATTAGTATATTACCTTGATCATCACATCGAGCTTCTTATTATTGGTCTGCTTGAACAAGGATGACATCAACGGTCTTACACGGAAAGCTATCAACTGATGTTGAAGTTACCTATAAAGCTGCAGCTTTACGTTTACACAGACGACGCTGCCGAGTCTCGATTTGAAGAAATCGCACAAGCCTCCTACAGTTCGCACCCGTATGAACTTTGACAACAGTTGGCAAAGAACCGCGTACTGACAATGAATTACGAAAACATCTGCCATCCGGAAAATTCCACCAGATGAACACATTCGCATTCAAAAAAATTCCGAGCATATCAGCTTTCTATATGAATGTTTTCAAAGTAATGATGATCACGTGAAGATCATTTGAGTGTGAAAGGTACGTATTCCTTTCACCACCTTCGGTACATCACTCGTACAGAAAAAGTGATATTACTGCTATTCGAAGAGGAATAGCAACGAAATATTCTCTTACGTAAGACTCAAACTTTCATAAACGTACCTGCACATGAAACTTGCTATAACATATTACACATAAGTGTACAATAAATTGGATCAGTGTATACACATAAATAAGAAATTTTGCAGACTGCAATTTCCGGTCACGATCGCACCATTTGCTTGCGTAGAAAATAATCGATTGCAATTCAGACGATTCAGTTCTTCCACTTTTCTTATAAGAAACGGTACCCTCTTACTATAAGAAAATAGATCTNTTGTTCTTTACATTTGCTTACACGTCGTTGAAACCTTAGCCTGACAGTTTCCAATGAAAGATGAATATCCTACGAAAACACGGATCAATTTTCAAAGCGAATATATAGAATGTATAGTAACAACCTGCTATAAAAGTTGAATATTCTTTGAAAATACGTACTAATCTTCAAGACGAATGGCACTGGGCAACAGAAGCAACGCATTCGTTATTAATCATGCAGAAACATGGCAATAAAGTATTTACCTACAAAGTAATCCCATTAGAATTTTCTTGGGAATGTGCCTACTGAACGATAGATAATTGGCTGATTATAGTAGAATAAGAGATAAACCGAAACATTGAAACACAATTCGTAAGCATGAGGGAAGAAAGAAAGGGTGCATATGGACTATTACGCGAAATTACTTGTCGACCTTCGCGTTGTGAGCATGAAAGCGACACTGAATAAAGATTTCGCTTACGCGATGACTCCGATGAAGATCCTGTCGTGGCCTGTTGGTACCTGGCCTCTTCAAGACTACAATATTTTTTCCGCCATGCGTGTCATATTCACGAGTTTTCTTTTGGTACGAAATTATTGCAATTCTGTTTCGATGTTAACATTCATGTATACTCGAAGACAAGAATTAAGTGAACAAATAAGTGGAACTTGGCTTAGTGATATATATTTAAATTTTATTTACTATACACCGGGGTGCAAAATTAAAGCAATACTCAATTTTCACCGAAAAGTTGCTGATATTAAAAGTGTTATTAAATCGTAACAAGCAAGCAGATAGCAATCATTCAATGCTCATTTTAAATCAAACGATCACTATTTTTAGAAGCTTTCGGAGTTTTTCCCACAGAGGTTCCTGCATTATATAATAGAGTGAGAAAGCGAAGCTGCTTTCTCGTTCCGAACGTATTTCAAATTCTACAGATTCTACTGACGTTAAAAAATTTTGTTTAGAACGAAAATGATGCGTGATACTTTGTGCGATGTTTTATTGAACTTTGAGCATGCAGTAGGCATACTAATAACGCCAGCTGTTCATCGTGGGTTTTGCACAGTTGGAAATTAAGTGTTCCTTTAATTTTGCATGCCAGTGGATATCATTATAGTAAAAAAATAATTTAATGGATAATTGAAATAATTGGACATTTTTGTATAAACAATACCTATTTAAAGAAACTTCGTTTTTACCAATTTCAATCATCTGCCCATATATCTTCGTCCGAACGTGATAAGTAAACTTCCTAGAAAAGTAACAATCATCCGCACCACTCTTTGTAAATTCCACTTTGTAAATTGTATTATTATTGCACGTTACTTGTGTTCTTCTTCAGAAACAAATGACTCATTTCAATAAATTTGATTATGGAAAGGAAATTGTGTAAACAAATGTGAAGTAAAAAGGAAATCAAAATATGGTTTCTGAGTATGTGAAATTGGCGCGGTTAAAAATTGTCATTCTTTTATAGCTACTAATGCTAACGATCGTGCAGTCGGAGATGTATTTAGACAGCAACGACGCCGAGAAAAATCTCGACGCATTAGTAATACTATCCTGCGGCATTCTGGCGGTGTCAAAGATCATTCGTTTTCGTATTCGGCCGGCTGGTCTTATCTTGAACTTCACCTCGGCGGTTGAGGATTATAACAAATTGTATGACCAAGAAAAAGGCGTGATACTGCGAAGACACGCTTACATGGGTAGAGTGGCAGGTATTGGTGTGGTACTTTTCGCATATTTCAGCGCAACTCTCTTCATGTCTGTGCCAATGCTGGCTGCGGAAGAAGTGAAAGATGTGGTTAACTTAACGGAAGATAATACTCCGGAATATCCTATACCTTCCGAAAAAGTAATGGAACTTATAAAAATGCCGGATAATTTATACTTCATTGTTTTTATCGTGGAGTACTTGATGTTGTTATTAACGAGCAATGGAAATCTAGGTATTGTAACATCGTGTTTTACAAATTAATCACTACCAGTAGCCATGCGAATCAATTCCACACTTTCACAAGTGAAAGAGAACGATAAATAGGTGCAACATGTGTTGTATATACTTTGAAATTACAATCTTCAGCTTTGTATTATCTGCCGTTGAGATATAGATTTCGAACAAAGAAAGTAAGTACTTGAAAGAAAATGGAATTGATGAGTTTGGATTCAAAGAGGCGCGAACACCGATACAAGTCGAAAGTAACATTAGTATTTTGCTCATTTATTTTTCATTATGAATTAGGTAGCGATTCGTTGTTCTTCGGTATTATATTTCACCTGTGTGGTCAAGTGGAAATTCTGAGGCTAGAGTTCAGGAGACTGAGCAACGACAACGAAAGGACAATGGAACAATTCATCGTACTATCCAAGAGGCATGTTTACTTATTGAATCTAGCAAAGATGCTGAACGAGACGATCAGCTCTATTTTGGCTGTGCAACTATTCACGAGTTGTATAGTTATTTGTACAAGCGGTGAACATTCTTACATCACTCGATAAAATGACACGAAGCCCAATGGCAAAAATTTATTTAAATATGATCAATGTATTGAAATAATATGCATCTGTTTTTAGGACTTCAATTCATTCTCGCTCTGAGCGTTGGAAACATCGTCATGACGGTAAAAACGTTTATAGTACTGAGTACTCTGTTAGTGCAATTATTTGCATACAGCTACGTGGGCGAATATTTAAAGCGTCAAATGGAAGGCATCGGTGATTCGGTGTATTTCAGCAGCTGGTACGACATACCGAAAAGTGTGGCAAAAGATATTATATATGTTATTATGAGAACTCAGGATCCAGTTTTCCTGAAGGCTGGAAAATTTTTTATTGTTAATATGGAAACGTACATGAGTATTATAAAAACTTCTATGTCGTATCTCTCAGTTCTACGGGTAATGGTAACTGCTTGAGGACTTGTATAATGTAGAAATCTAGGAAGTTATGTTAATTTAATAAAGCACAATAAAATATTTAGTATTATTAAAATATTTGGTGATTCAATATTCATTTCAAATGCTCAAAATCAAATTGATCGAATGCGCGCAGAAAATTGGCCCAATAATCTGTAGTTAATAATTCATAAAATGACCGGCAGAAGATACAACAGTGTCGTTAATGTATCAGGGAATTACCACGCGTCGAAAACGTTTGAAATATATGTATACGTAAATACACATATAAATAGATGGTATATAAATACAGATTTAATTATGGTAAGTAATGTAAGTTTGTTTAGTGACGTACTGAAATTAAATGCTGTTTTCCTGTAAAAAAAATGGCATATATTACTTGTTCGCGTTCTATCTCTATATTTTTTATATGAATATGGAATTGGCTATTGAACATATTCTCAATCACAAAACACTATTTTTGGAATCTCTTGGAGCGTTAGTAGATTAGAAAGGTATCACTGATCTTGGAACGAATAATTTAGAAAAAAATGGAAATTGCTTAGCTAGTCAGGATTGAGCAGGACGAGAATTTGAAAATCTTATCGCGTCTAGCGATGGGACATGTTACTTATCCCGTGATCGATAGTATCTGTTTAAACGGACCGTGTTTCCAGGCGCTGTACAGCGGGAAGCGTGTAATCAGCGGGTGAAGAAAGTTGACAGACGAAATTTATATGAAGAAAAAGTGCTCCATATATTCTAATTTCGTTATGGTACTATGACATACGGAGAGAACAACGTCCTCTGTGCTTTAAAGGCAGATATTGCAATAAATATACATATACATACCTACAAGCTTGAAAACACGTCGACATTTCGAATACTGCTACGCCTCGATATCTGTCGGGTCAAGTAAGCATCGATGCCACACTAATGAGAGACAATCAAATGGAAACACGCACAACACCTTAGTTTACAACAACACCCAATAGCTCGTTCTCTTCAGGTGAACGTGAATTGAAAATATGCTGCAGCGCAGCGTCGGAAATTCGACCTCCGCAGTTATCGATCTTGTCACAAACATTCCATGATGTGTTCGTACCATTTGCTACAAATTTTAAACTACAAGTTCTGAACACAGAACACCGGCGTTCCATCCACACTCGCTGATATGTGGAAAGGAAATCCGGGCGGCCAACTGCTTGTGTCTGTCTCACGAAATCGTTACAGCTGTACACGGCGGTTATCTGTACGGTGGTTTGCTGTGCGGTTTATACTCGTAATTCTTTGCTTTGAGACGCGTACGTAGCATGGATACGAAAGGCGGTTTGATTTCCGTACCAAGTCGGTTACAAATTCCCGTCTACGCACCGTGTTTCGCTTGACAGATGCTTGATCTACGTATAACTATGTATACACAGTGCTTCTGTCGGGATCGCTTCCAGACGTGCAATGCCGGCATCGTGGATCGCATTCAATTCCCTTGAATAGTATTCAGTGGGGATCGATGAGCACGCATCCTTACGTAGTGGGGTCCCGCTCGTCACCCACTCCGTCGCCGATTCTTTAGAAGGATCACGCGAATCGGGGAACTAACATGGTGAGAAAGCTGTTACGATTACGACATACTACCAGTATTCGATGAATCTACGTATGGTTTTAAGCTGATGTTCCAATGCTTATGACTAGACTATGGATTTTTATCCAATTTCATGTTTCTGAAAATGTAATGAAAGGAATAAAATCTCGGTAGAAAATAATTTTTCTACCAAGTATTGGTGGAAAACGCTGCGCTATAAGCATATTGCATATGTTTTCAAATTGCAAGTATCCTGCGCAATTTTTCACTTCCAAACAAATCCGCAGTTTGCTTATGACTGTAAATATATATAAATACATATGTATATTAGGATAGAAATTTCGAATGTATGTGTATTTGTAATGTAGAAGTATAGGAGAAATATAAAAATTCGAAGAAAAGATTATTTTTTCGCATAAAACTATCGATTCCTAATTTTTTAACTGGTGTGCCTTACTCTGTTTAGATGATCCAAAACTCGACAAATTCATCGGTGAACCTAAACGATCCTTAGAATGTGAACGATTATTTTCTGGCAAGCTACTGCGTATTGATAATGCAGACAATTCACACATTCGTCAACACAATAGCTCGTTGTGCTAAGGATGAATTACTCCTCAGCTTAACGATGGAAGTCTGTCACCAAGTCGAGATTCTCAATATAAATTTTATCAAGTTGGAGTTCATGGAATTCGGTTGTAGAAAAAAGCTTTGATTTGTCGAGAAATGACACTGCCTGCGATACTGGCCAATGATCTCGAGCAGACTTTCAATAGGATGGTTCTGGAACAGTTACTAATGAGTGCCTTGCCGATTTGCATCGAAGGTAAAAATATGTTTTTAAGTAATTTCTATGCGCTTCTTACTTATATTTCTCATCTTTATTGCAATATGAAATTTATAGGGTTATATATGATAATTCAGTTCACTATTAACGCTAAAACTGTTGACGATCAAGATATAACACTTGTACCAAGGAAATGAAAATGGCTGATACACGAAAACAAACCTAATTGAAAAGGCAAACTTTTATTTATGTATTGTATAGAAAATTGCAAAGTTGCAAAGTATTAAGTGAATGTGTATTTATAGAGGACATGATGTCAAATTCATATAAAAATATGTTCACGTATAAACGATGTATTACCTTGATTACCAAAGCAGATTTTTTGCTACTTGTTTGTCTGAGCACGAGAGACAACGTCAGCAGTGCATTGAAAGGCGTCGTCCTGATGATGACGTTGCTCATACAGCTATACCTTTACGCTTACACAGGCGACGCTGCTATCACACGCTCAGAAGCAGTAATTGAGTAGACAAAACATCTTGCATGCCACAGCTATCGAAACAAAAACCAGATAGTAACAGAATAGCCGCCTCTAATATACACCCGACGATAACTCCTCCAAAGGGATAAATTCTCAGTATAAGAACCTCCCAAATCATTATAACATTTTGAACCGCCACTCTGTTGGATTCGTACAATAAATTTTACTACTATATCTAAAGTTCAATTCTTTACCTTATTTCTGAAACATTTGAATTGCGACACGAGGACAGATACCAGACTTCTTACTTCTCCGTTTTGAAAGTAACACGAGGCACATGAAGATGATTTGATCGTGAGTGCTATGTATTTCTTTCGCCATCCTCGGCGCACCGGTAGTGTAGCAAAGGCAATATTTCTGTAATTCGATAAGGAAGAGCGAAATTTTCTCTAATGTACGTCTTAAACTTCCACAAACATACCTACGTACGAAGTATACTATAATCTATTAAACATAAGTACGCAATGGTTTGGACCATTGTATGCGAATAAATAAGAAATTTTCCAAAGTGCAATTTCAAGAACACCCATTACAACCGCACCATTTGCTGCGAAAATAATCCATTGCAATTTAGACGATTCAGTTCTGCCACTTTTCTTATAAGAAAGGGTAGCTTGTTACTATAAGAAAATAGATCTTTGTCCTTTATATTTGCTTACATAACGTTGAGACCCTAGCCTGAGTGTAATGTAACAACTTATTATATAAGTTGAATACTCTCTGAAAATACGGACTAATTTTCAAGACGAATGGCGCTCGTCTACAGAAGCAACGTATTACTTATTAATCATGTAGAAGCATAGCAATAAAGTATTTCCCTACAAAGTAAACCACACTAGAATTTCCTTCTGCCTACTGAACGATAGATAATTGAACGATTATAGTAGAATAAAATATAAACCGGAACATGGAAATACAATGCTTGAGCATGAGGGAAGAAAGAAAGGATGCATATGCACGATTACGCGGAATTATTTGTCGATCTTCGCGTTGTGAGCATGAAGGCAACATTGAATAAAGATTTCGCTTATGCGATAACTCCGATGAAGATCCTGTCGTGGCCTGTTGGTACCTGGCCTCTTCAAGATTACAATATTGTTTCCGCTATGCGTGTCATAATTACGATTTTTGTTGTGGTATGAAATTTTTGCAATTCTGTTTCGATGTTAATATGTATGAATACTGGGAGACAAGAATTAAGTGAACAAATAAGTAGAACTTGTCTTAGTGATATGTATTTAAATTTTATTTATTATACACCGGTGTGCAAAATTAAAGCAATACTCAATTTTCACTGAAAAGTTGCTGACATTAAAAGTGTTATAAAATCGTAACAACGAAGCAAACATCATTCTATGCTTATTCTAAATCAAAAAATCACTATTTTCAGAAGCTTTCGGAGTTTTTCCCACAGAGGTTCCTGCATCATGTGGTAGAGTGAGAAAGCGAAACAGTTTTCTCGTTCCGAATGTATTTCATATTCAACAGATTCTACAGACGTCAAAAAATTTTGTTTACAGCTAAAATGACGCGCGATAATTTGTGCGATGTTTTATTGAACTTTGAGTATGCAGCAGGCATTATAATAATAGCGCAAGCTACTCCTCGTGAAGATTGCACAGTCGGAAATTAAGTGTTCCTTTAATTTTGCATGCCAGTGGATACCATTATAGCACAAAAATTATTTAATTGATAATTGAAATAATTGAACATTTTTGTATAAACAAGACGTACTTAAAAAACTTCATTGATACCATTTCAACTACCTGCCCATATACTTTTGCCCGAACGTGATAAGTAAATTTCCTAGAAAATTCGCAATCATCCGCACCATTCTTTGTAAATTCCACTTTGTAAATTGTATTACTATTGCATATTACTTTTGTTCTTCTTCAGAAAAAAATATCTTATTTCAAAAAATTTGATTATGGAAATGAAATCGTGTAAACAATAGTGAATAAAAAAGGAAATTAAAATGTGGTTTCTGAGCAGCTGAAATTGACGTATTTAATAATTCGTATTCTTTTGTAGCTACTAATGCTAATGATCGTACAATTGGAGATGTATTTAGACAGCAGCGACGCTGAGAAGAATCTGGACTGTCTAGTACTTATTACTTGTGGCATTCTGGCAGTGTCAAAGGTCCTGCAGTTTCGTATTCGCCCTGCTGGTCTTATCTCAAACTTTACCTCGGCGGTTAAAGATTATAACGAATTGAATGACCAAGAGAAACGAGTGATTGTACGAAGGCACGCTTATATGGGCAGAGTGGCAGGTATCAGTGTGCTATTTTTCGCATATTTTGGCTCAACTCTTTTCATGACTGTGCCAATGCTGACTGCGGAGGAAGTGGAAGATGTAGTTAACGTAACGGAAGATAATACTTCGGAATATCCTATACCTTCCGAAAAAGTAATGGAATTTATAAAAATTCCGGATAATTCATACTTTATTGTTTTTATCATGGAATACTTGATGTTGTTATTAACGAGCAGTGGAAATTTAGGTAATGTATCGCCGTGTTTTACGAATTACTCATTGCCGGGAGTCATGCGAATCAATTCCACAATTTGACAAGTGAAAGAAAACGATAAGTAGGGGCAACATGTGTTGTATATACTTTGAAATAAAAATCCCCAGCATTGTATCATCTGCTGTTGAGTTTCAATTATTCATTGTGAACACAGAAAGTAAGTACTTGAAAGAAGGTGGAATTGATGAGTTTCGGTTCAAAGAGGCACGAGTACCGATACATGTCAAAAGTAGCAATAGTACCTTGCTTATTCATGTTTCAATATAAATTAGGTTGCGATTCGTTGTTCTTCGGTATCATTTTTCACCTGTGTGGTCAAATCGAAATTCTGAGGCTAGAGTTCAGTAGACTGAGCAACGAGAGCGAAAAAGCAAAGGAACGTTTCATCTCATTAACCAAGAGGCATATTTACTTACTGAATCTAGCCAAAATGTTGGACGAGACGATCAGCTCTATCTTGGCTGTGCAACTATTCACGAGTTGTATACTTATTTGTATAAGCGGTGAACTTTCTTACATCACTTGATAAAATGAATTTAAATGGCATAAATTTATCTAAATGCGATGAACGTGTTGGAATGATTTACATCTGTTTTCAGGACTACAGTTCATTATCGCTCTGAGCGTTGGAAACATCGTCATGTCGATGAAAACGTCTATAGTACTGAGCACTCTGTTAGTGCAATTATTTACATACAGCTACGTGGGCGAATATTTGAAGCGTCAAATGGAAAGCATCGGAGATTCGGTGTACTTCTGCAACTGGTACGATATACCAAAAAATGTTGCAAAAGATATTATTTATCTTATTATGAGAACTCAAGATCCAGTTTTCCTGAAGGCTGGGAGATTCTTTATTGTTAATATGGAAACGTACATGAGTATTATAAAAACTTCTATGTCGTATCTCTCAGTTCTACGGGTAATGGTAACTGCTTGAGGACTTGTATAATGTAGAATTCTAGGAAGCTATATTAACATAATAAAGCACAATAAAGTATTTAGTATTATTAAAATATTTGATGATTCAACATTTATTTCATATACTCAAAATCAAATTGATCGGGTGAGCGCAGCAGATCGATAAGTTCAATAAGCTGTAGTTAACAATTTGTGCAACGACTAGCAGATGATGCACACAAAAAACATTTAAATATACAGATGTTCCGCTACGCGTGTCAGTAAATTTAAGTATGATTCCTGAAGCCCAAATAAAACGAAGATCAAGAATAAAAAATTTCGTTTTCAGCTTAGTCTTTTACCTAGTGATATTTAAAAATGACCAAAAATCCCTGCACGTGAGCAAACCTTCTTACAAGAGTGGAAGTAGGTCAGCCTAAACAGCGGGGTACACAGGGATTCTTCAAAATCGAGCGATGCATGGGCAGCAGTTTACCTCGTACAAATCATGGAGAGTAAGATTTTGACATTTGAAGACGTAAACCATTCTGCACAACGTTTTGTAAGAGTAATAGTAGATTAAACATTACTGTCTACTCATTAAAATCCACAACAGCATATCGAAAACTGTGTCATGAAATTTTCGAATAGAGAGGATTAATATTTCCTCTAAACCTTTGCCTCCGTAAATAATCAATAAATAATAGCACATATAATTAATATTTACACAAACTTCACACACGCACCACGATCATCACCGTCGGGTGTCCACAGAAAAATCAATCGTACATTGAATGGCGCTGTCCTGATGAGACATTGCTCATACAATTGTACTTTTACGCTTACGCAGGCGATACTGTCGAACTTCGATCTGGAGAAATCGTGCAAGCTGTCCAGAATCTACTCTGGTATCAGCCTTGAGGACACTTAGCAAGATACTCACAATGAATCGTGGGAACTTGTCATACTACGTGACACGAGGGAAATTCTTCTCGATGAATATGTTGACTTTCAAAGAAATACGACAGACACCAGACTTCTTATTTTTCCGTTTTAAAAGTAACGTGAAGCACATGAAGATGATTTGATCGTGAGTGCTATGTATTCCTTTCGCCATCCTCGGCGCACCGGTAGTGTAGCAAAGGCAATATTTCTGTAATTCGATGAGGAAGAGCGAAATTTTCTCTAATGTACGTCTTAAACTTCCACAAACATACCTTCGTACGAAGCATGCCATAATCTATTAAACATAAGTACGCAATGGTTTGGACCATTTTATGCGAATAAATAAGAAATTTTCCAAAGTACAATTTCGAGAACGCCGCTCACGACCTCACCATTTGCTGCGAAAATAATCGATTGCAATTTAGACGATTCGATTCCTCCACTTTTCTTATAAGAAAGGGTAGCTCGTTACTATAAGAAAATGATCTTTATTCTTTACATTTGCTTACATAACGTTGAAACCCTAGCCTGACATTTTCCGATGAAAGATGAATATCCTAGGAAAACACAGATCAATTTTCGAAGCAAATGTATAGTGTAATAACTTACTATGGAAGTTGAATATTCTTTGAAAACGCGAACTAATTTGCAACACGAATGGCGCTGGACTACAGAAACCGCGTATTAGTTATTAATCGTGCAGAAGTATGACAATAATGTATTTATCGACGATGTAAACCCCCACTGGAATTTTCTTGAAAATGTGCTTACTGTACGGTAGATAATTGAGCGATTATGGTGGAATAAAAGAAGAGCCGAAAAATAGGAATACAATCCGTAAGCATAAAGAAGGAAGGAAAGGGTATGTATTCACGATTGCGTGGAATTATTCGTCGATCTTCATCTTGTGAGGATGAAGGCGGCGTCGAGTAAGGATTTCGCTTACGCGATGGCTCCGTTCAAGATCCTATCGTGGCCTGTTGGTACCTGGCCTCTTCAACACTATGATATCTTTTCCTCTATACGTGCCATAATCACGATTTTTCTTTTGGTATGAAACTCACATCATTTTGTTTGGAAGTTAACGTGCATTTTTACTGAGGGACAAAAATTGAGTGGACAAATAAGTGAAACTAGTCCTAGTGATATATGTTTAAATTTTATTTATTATACACCGGCATGCAAAATTTCTGAATAGCTGAAATTGACGTTTTTAAAAGTTCTTATTTTTTTATAGATACTAATGATAATGATCGTGCAATCGGAGATGTATTTAGACAGCAGCGATGCTGAGAAGAATCTAGACGCTGTAGTAATACTAACTTGCGGTTATTTGGCAGTGTCGAAGGTCCTGCAGTTTCGTATTCATCCTACTGGTCTTATCTCAAATTTTAACTCGGCGGTTAAGGATTATAACGAATTGAATGATCAAGAGAAACGAGTAATAGTACGGAGACACGTTTATATGGGCAGAGTGGCAGGTATCAGTGGGGTACTTTTCGCATATTTCAGCGCAACTCTCTTCACGACTCTGCCAATGCTGGCTTCAGAGGAAATGAAAGATATAATTAACGTAACGGAAGGAAGTATTCCGGAATACCCTATACCTTCCGAAAAAGTAGTTGCACTTGTAAAAATACCGGAAAATTTATACTTCATTGTTTTTATCGTAGAGTATTTGATGTTGCTATTAACGAGCAATGGAAATCTAGGTAATGAATTGTTGTGTCATACGAATTACTCGTTGTCAGGAGCCATGCCAATCAATTCCACAATTTAAAAAGTAAAAGAGAATGATACATAGGAGCATCATTTGCTGCATATACTTTGAAATTACAATCCACAGCCTTATATTCTTTGTTAGTAAAATATTGAATAATATATTGAATTATTCATTTTGAACTATGAAGGTAGCAACTTCATACCCAGTGGAATTCATCAGTTTGGCTTCCGAGAGGCTAAAATACTACTATTGCTCAAAGATCTAGTATATTTATTTTTAAATATGAATTAGGAAACGATTCCTTGTTTTTCGGTATCACTTTTCACCTGTGCGGTCAAGTAGAAATTCTGAAACTTGATTTCGAAAGACTAAGAAACGAAAACGAAAGAACAAAGGAACATTTCAGCGTATTAACCAAGAGGCATGTTTACTTACTGAACCTAGCCAAAATGCTGGACGAGACGATCAGCTCTATCTTGGCTGTGCAACTATTCACGAGTTGTGTACTTATCTGTACAAGCGGTGAACATTCTTACATCACTTGATAAAATGACATTAAATGGCATAAATTTATCTAAATACGATGAATGTGTTGGTATAATTCACACCTGTTTTCAGGACTACAGTTCATTATCGCTCTGAATGTTGGAAACATCGTCATGACGATAAAAACGTTTTTAGTACTGAGCACTCTATTGGTGCAATTATTTGCATACAGCTACGTGGGCGATTATTTAAAGCGTCAAATGGAAGGCATCGGCGATTCGATATATTCCTGTAATTGGTACGATATACCGAATAGCGTGGCAAAAGATATTATTTATGTCATTATGAGAACTCAAGATCCAGTTTACCTGAAGGCTGGAAAATTTTTTATTGTTAATATGGAAACGTACATGAGTATTATGAAAACTTCTATGTCGTACCTGTCAGTTCTACGGGTAATGATAAGTACTTGAGGCCTTGTATAATATAGAAATGGAGGGGGGTATATTTATCTAATAAAGCTCAACGAGATATGTAATATTATACTTTTGATGACTAAATATTTATTACAAATACTCAGAATCAAATTGGTCGAATGTGCGTAATCGATAATCTTCAGTAGTCTGTTGTAGTCAATAATTCGTGAAATGACCGAAAACATTTGAAATACATGTATATGTATATCATTATTACATTGGCACTTGTAGTTTCAAATCGCTTTGGCAAATGAAGGGCTTCGTAACCGATAAGTGTAAGTCAACCTTTCGTTTCTACTTACGCGTTATTAAATCTTTCACTCGACGGAAGACTTTAATTCAGCAATTAAAAAATTTACAATCTCAATAACGCACTGGTATATAGATCAAAAAAATTAATATGAAAGATCGAAAATTTGTTGCTTGTTCTAAAGGGTAAAATGAAAACTTTCTTTAAATTGTATGAAATAAAATTTACATAAAAGCAGGCTCAGATACAATTAGTCTATTACCTCGATCGCCGAGTCAAGTTTCGTGTTCCTGAGTTGCCTGGGCACCAGAGACAACATCGCTGCAGTGAAAAACGCAGATCTGACGGTGAAGTGACTCACAGAGCTGTACCTCTAGGTCTACTCGAATAAATCGTACTGCTATCAATCTCGATGACATGTAGCAGACGATCTGAAACTAATAACGAACAGTAAAAGTTGATCGTACCATGCAACAACAGCTTTTGAAAAAATGAAGATATTCGCTGACGACAAAGAAACTTGTCCGACTTACTTGTCCGTTTTGAAAGTAATGCGGGACACGTGAAAACCATTTGATCGCGAGTGCTATGTATTCCTTTGGCGACCCTCGATATATCCCGTGTGTAACAAAGGCGGCATTACTGTTACTCGACGAGGAAATACAACGAAACTCTCTTACGTACGACTCACACTTTCATAAACATACGTATGTACGAAGCATGCTATAATTTATTACACATGAGCATATAGTGGTTTGCATTAGCGTGTACGAATATGCATGGCATTTTGTAGAATACAATTTCGAAAGACACCGATCACGATCGCACTATTTGCTTGCGATGGAAATAATCGATAGCAATTTAGACGCTTCAGTTCTTTCACTTTCAGTAGAAAATAGAGTATTTTCCTGCTATAAGAAAATAGATCTTAGGTCTTTGCGCTTACTTACACATCGTTACAACTGATAGTTTCCGATGAATATCTTCCGTAACAGATCAATTTTCAAAGGGAGTGTACAGTTTAATAACTGATTATGAAAATTGAATATTCTTTGAAAACACAATCTAATTTTTGGAATAAATGACGCACGACGACAGAAACCATCATATAGAAGTATGGTAATAAAATATTTATCTAAAAAGTAACCGCTCCACTGGAATTTTCTTGGAAATGTGTAGTAGATGTAGAAACGATAACCTAGTGGACGATAGATAATTGAGCGATTACAGTTGAATAAGACATAAAACAAGAAATAAAAATACACAATTTGTAGGAAGAAGGAAACGGAACGTATTCATGATTACGTGAAATTGTCTACATTTTGTGAGGATGAAGGTATCGCGCAGTAAAGATTTTGCTTACGCGATGACTCCGTTGAAGATCCTGTCGTGGCCTGTCGGTACTTGGCCTCTTCAAGATTACGATATCTTCTCTGCTACGCGTGCGATAATCGCAATTTCACTTTTGGTATGAAACTTTCCTCATTCTGTTTCGAAGTTGACATGTACGCTGTATACTCAGGAACAAAAATAAGTTGTCAAATAAATGGAACTAGCTCTATTGTTATATATTTAAATTTTACGAATTACATATCATTACAATACATTAAATATTTAGTAAAATATTGAAATTGAGATTTCCGTTTTTGCATAAACAAGCCATAGTTAGCGAAAATACGTTGATACTTATATCCATCATTTATCTACATACTTTTGTCCAATCGTCTAAAACGATGCTTCACTTTTAGTTAATTTTGCAATTTTTTTATTACAGCACATTAAGAAATATCGTCCTTTTCTAGCTATTAATGTTAACCATCCTGCATATTGAAATGTATTTGGATAGCAGCGATGCCGAGAAAAATCTAGACGGTCTAGGATTAATTACTTGCGGTATTTTGGCGCTATCAAAGGTCATCAGTTTTCGTATTCGGCCGGGTGGCCTAATCTCGAATTTTACCTCGGCGGTTAAGGATTATGACGAACTGAAAGATCAAGAGAAACGAGTGATAGTGCGAAGACACGCTTATATGGCCAGAGTGGCGTGTGCCAGCGTGATATCTTTCGCGTATTTCACCTCGACCATTATGATGACTCTGCCTATGCTGGTTAGGGAAGAAGATATTGTTAACGTGACACAAGAAAGTACACCGGGCTACCCTATACCTTCCGAGTATGTAATGGCAATTATACAATTGCCGGATAATTTGTATTTCATTGTTTTTATCATCGAGTACTTGATGCTGATATTCCTGAGTACTGGAAATCTAGGTAATGAATTGTTCTGTCATACGAATCATAGTCACTATCAGGAGCCATGCTAATCAATTCCATAAATTAAAATGTAGAGATGAATGATAAGTACGAGCATAATTTGTCGAAAGGAATTTTGCAATTACAGTTCCTTTGCTTATGGCGATGGAAAAAGAAAGTATTGGACGATGATTTCGAGGGACACATGATATGAAATAAATAAATTTTCTATAAATGATTGCGTGACAAAAATAGAATGATCAACCTCATTTTCTGATGAAAACGCAGATGATATGCGATGTCTTTTTTTTATTTATATTGATTTCTTACAATAACCTCTTAAAACTTGATGTATGAACTTTATACTTATACATATAGACATGGCACATTAGAGCAAATCAAAGTATAGTGTGAAAAAGATTTACTATTGGACTTGTGTCTCGTATGTACGTAGTGTGTGTTTGGCATGTGATTAATATTCATTTAATGTTCGTTCAAAATAGTGCTTAAAACGATCAACTACTTAAGTAGTGTTTAGAACGATTAAAACGATTAAAACGATAAACGAATAACTCCAAAAACGATTGTTACCTTCCGCCCTGTAATTTCTGTAGTTAAAATGTAGAACACCAACTATTCGCTTTGAGCGATAATATTACAAATTTGAAGCAGAATGGAATTGATTAGTCTGGGATCTGAATGGCCCAAATACCAATACACGCTTATAATAACACAAAAAATTCCTTTATTTATATTGAAATATGAATTAGGGAGCGATTCGTTGTTCTTCGGTATCATTTTTCACCTGTGTGGTCAGGTAGAAATTCTGAGGCTTGAGTTCAATAGATTGAACAACGAGAACGAAAAAGCAATGGAACATTTCATCTCATTAACCAAGAGGCATATTTACTTGCTGAAGTTAGCCAAAATGTTGAGCGAGACGATAAGTTCCATCTTGGCTATGCAACTATTTTCGAGTTGTATACTTATTTGTACAAGCGGTGAATATTGTTACGTCACTTAATCAAATAACGCGAAGCACAATGGCATAAGTTTATTTAAATACGATACAATGTATTATGATAATTTGCATCTGTTTTTAGGACTTCAATTTATTATCGCTCTGCAAATTGGAAACATCGTCATGACAATAAAGACATTTATAGTATCGAGCACGCTACTGCTGCAATTATTTGCATACAGCTACGTGGGCGAATATTTAAAGCGTCAAATGGAAGGCGTCGGTAACTCGGTGTATTTCTGTAGCTGGTACAACATACCAAAATGTGTGGCAAAAGATATTATTTATATCATTATGAGAGGTCAAGATCCAGTTTTCCTAAGGGCTGGAAAATTCTTTGTTGTTAATATGGAAACATATATGAGTATTATAAAAACTTCTATGTCGTATCTCTCAGTTCTACGGGTAATGGTAAATGCTTGAGGCCTTGTATAATATAGAAATCTAGGAAGTTATGTTAATCTAATAAAGCACGATAAAATATTTAGTATTATTAAAATATTTGGTGATTCAATATTCATTTCAAATGCTCAAAATCAAATTGATCGAATGTGTGCAGAAAATTGGCTCACTAATCTGTAGTTAATAATTCATACAATGACCGACAGAAGATACAGCAGTGTCGTTAATGTATCGCGGAATTACCACGCGTCGAAAACGTTGAAATATATGTATACGTAAATACACATTTAAATAGATGATATATATAGATCTAATTATGATAAGTAATGTAAGTTTGTTTAGTGACGTACTGAAATTAAATTCTGTTTGCCTATAAAAACTGGTATATATCATTCGTTCGCGTTCTATCTCCATATTTTCCATATGAATATGGAATTGAGTATTAAACACATTCTCAATTACAAAACATTATGTTTGGAATCTATCGCAGTGTCAGAAGATTAGGAAACTATCACTGGTCTTGGAACGAATAATTTAAAAGGAAATTGAAATTGCTTAGCTGGTCAGGATTAAACACGATGAGAATTTGAAAATCTTATCGCGAGTAGCGATGGGTCATGTTATTTATCCCTTCAATCGATATTATCTGTACAAACGGAACGTGTTTCCAGGCGCTGTACAGCTGAAACCGCGTAATCAGCAGATGAAGAAAATTGAGAAATGAAATTTATATGAAAAAAAGTGCTCAGTATATTCTAATTTCGTTATGATAGAATGGCATACGGAGAGAACCATGTCCTGTGTGCTTTAAAGGCAATATTGCAATAAATGTACATATACATACCTACAAGCTTGAAAATACGCCGACATTTCGAATACTGCTACGCCTCGATATCTGTCGGCTCAAGTAATCATCGATACCACACCAATAAGAGACAATTAGATGGAGACACGCACAACACCTTAATCCAAAACAACACCCTGCTTATTCTGTTCAAGTGAACGTGATCTCAAAATCAGCTACGAGAATTGGTCCTCAGCAGTGAACGATCTCGTCACGAACATTCCGTGATGTATTGGTACCATTTGCTACAAATTTTAAACTGCAAGCTCTGAACACAGAACACCGGCGACCCATCCATACTGGCTGATACGTGGAAAGGAAATCCGAAAGGCCAACTGTTCGTGTCTGTCTCACAAAATCATTACAGCTGTACACGGCGGTTATTTGTACGGTGGTTTGCTGTACGGTTTATACTCGTAATTCTTTGCTTTGAGATACGCACCGTGTTTCGCTTGATCTCCGTATAACTACCTATACACAGTGCTGCTGTCGGGATCGCTTCCAGACGTACAATGCCGGCATCGTGGATCGCATTCAATTCTCTCGATTAGTATCCAGTGGGGATCGATGAGCACGCATCCTTACGTAGTGGGGCCCCGCTCACCACCCACTCCGTGCCCGATTCTTCAGAAGGATCACGCAAATCGGGGAACTAACATGGTGAGAAAGCTGTTACGATTATCCAATTCCATGTTTCTGAGAATGTAATGAAAAGAGTAAAATCTCGGTAGAAAATAATTTTCCTACCAAGTATTGTGGAAAACACCACGCTATGAGCATATTGTGTATTGTTTGAAATTGCAAGTATCCTGTGCAATTTTTCACTTTCAAACAGATCCGCAGTTTGCTTATGACTGTATACATATATAAATACATATGTATATTAGGATAGAAATTTCGAATGTATGTGTATTTGTAATGTAGAAGTATAGGAGAAATATAAACATTTGAAAGGGTTACTTTTTCGCGTAAAACGGTCGATTCCTAATTTTTTAACTATGGTGTGCCTTACCTCTGTTTAGATGTTCCAAAACAAATTCATCGGTGAACCTAAACGATCTCTAGAAAGAGAATGATTATTTTCTGGTAAGCTACTGCGTATTTGTGTTGCAAGCAATGCACACATTCGTCAACACAATAGCTCATTGTGCTAATGATAAATTATTAACTTAACGATGGATTAGCTTAACGATGGAGGTCTGTCGCCAAGTCGAGGTTCTCAATATAAATTTTACCAAGTTGGAGTTCATGGAATTCGGTTGTAGAAAAAAGCTTTGATTTGTCGAGAAATGACACTGCCTGCGATACTGGCCAATGATCTCGAGCAGACTTTCAATAGGATGGTTCTGGAACAGTTACTAATGAGTGCCTTGCCGATTTGCATCGAAGGTAAAAATATGTTTTTAAGTAATTTCTATGCGCTTCTTACTTATATTTCTCATCTTTATTGCAATATGAAATTTATAGGGTTATATATGATAATTCAGTTCACTATTAACGCTAAAACTGTTGACGATCAAGATATAACACTTGTACCAAGGAAATGAAAATGGCAGATACACGAAAACAAACCTAATTGAAAAGGCAAACTTTTATTTATGTATTGTATAGAAAATTGCAAAGTTGCAAAGTATTAAGTGAATGTTTATTTATAGAGGACATGATGTCAAATTCATATAAAAATATGTTCACGTATAAACGATGTATTACCTTGATTACCAAAGCAGATTTTTTGCTGCTTGTTTGTCTGAGCACGAGAGACAACGTCAGCAGTGCATTAAAAGGCGTCGTCCTAATGATGACGTTGCTCATACAGCTGCACGACCCAACCGAGACTCGATCAGGAGAAATCGCATAAACCGTGTGCAATTCGCCGTGGTATCAACCTCGAGAGGACACTTAGCAAGATATTCACAATGAATCGTGGGAGCTTGTCATATTACGTGACAGAAGAGAAATTCTTCTCGATGAATATGTTCATTTTCAATGAAATACGACAAACACCAGACTTCTTATTTGTCCTTTTTGACAGTAACGCGAGACGCATGAAGACCATTTGATCGTGAGTGCTATGTATTCCTTTCGATATTCTCGATGCGTTGCTAGTATAGCACAGGCACTATTACTGCAATTCGATGAGGAAGAACGAAGTTTTCTCTACCTATGACTCAAACTTTCATAAACATACTTGAGCACTTGAAACTTACTATAATTTACTACACATAAGTGTACAACGGCTGGGATCAGTCTGTGTGAATAAATAAGAAATTTTCCAGAATGCACTTTTACGATAAACTGATTACAATCGTCCCATCGTTTGAGTTGAAAATAATCGATTGCAATTTACTCGTTTCAGTTCTTCCATTTCCCTTATAAAAAAGGGATATCTTCTTGTTATAAGAAAATAGATCTTCGTTCTTCCCGTTTCCTTATCGTTTACATATCGCTGGAGCCCTATTCTGATATTTAGCTGTGAAGGTTGAATATTCTTTGATAATACAGTCCAATTTTCGAAACGCATGATCTTTTTAAGAATTTATCATATAAGTTGAATATTATCTACAAATACAGATCAATTTTTAAAACTAATGGTGCTGTTCGACGGAAACCTCGGTGTTACCTGTGCAAAAGAACAGCAATAAAATATTCACCTACGAAGTAACTCCACTTTCTCACTACAATTTTCATGGAAATGTAACAGAAGTGGTAACTTACTACGGTGGATAATAGAGCAATTACAATAGAATAAAAGATAAACCGAGAAATAGAAATACAATTCGTAAACATATGAAAGGAAGAAAAGGGAAGGTGTTCACGATTGCGTGGGAGTTATTTGTCAATCTTCGTCCAGTCAGGATGAAAACGTCGACGAGTAAGGACTTCGCTTACGCGATGACTCCGTTGAAGATCTTGTCGTGGCCCGTAGGTACCTGGCCTCTTCAAGACTACAATAGCTTCTCCGCTATACGTGCCACAATAGCGACTTTTTTTTTGGTATGAAACTTATACTATTATTCTGTTGCGAAGTTAATATGTGTGTTATCTATACGAGAACAAGCATGAATGGACAAATAAATGAAACTAGTTTTAGGGTTATATGAACTTAAATTTTATATATCATAATATACACATAGATTATTTAAAAAATAATTGAAATATTTTCATTTTTACTGTCTGTCGACTGACATTTCTCCGAACGTGTTAAATGAACTTTCTAAAAGATCCGCATCGATTCGCATCACTTTTTGTGCTCATTATTGTTCTTTTTCCTGAGAAATAAATATTTCTATAAATTAGCATTAGATCATTTTAGAGAAATTTAGGGCAAAGAAATTGTAAATAAACAATAAATAATTCAAAGATAGATTGAAATAGACAATGTTTCCAACTTCATGGTCTTTTTATCTCCCAATTTCTGCACTTAATGAATATCATTTCCGAACAGCTGGATTTGGCGTGTTTAAAGATTATTGTTCTTTTGTAGCTGCTAATGGTAACGGTCGTGCAATCGGAGATGTACTTAGACAACAGCGATGCCGAGAAAAATCTGGACGGTTTAGTACTTATTACCTGCGGCAGTTTGGCAGCGTCAAAGATTATACGGTTTCGTATTCGACCTGCTGCCCTTATCTCGAATTTTACGTCTGCGGTTCGGGATTATAACGAATTGCGGGACGAAGAGAAACGAATGATAATGCGAAAACACGCTTATATGGCGAGAGTGGCCAGTGCCAGTGTGGTATCTTTCGCGTATTTCAGTTCGATTCTTTTCATAACTGTGCCTATACTGGCTGAAGAGGAAGAGAAAGATACAGTCAATGTTACGGAGGAGAGTACAACGGAGTATCCTCTACCTTCCGAGTATGTAATGGCAATTATACAATTGCCGGACAATTTGTATTTCATTGTTTTTATCGTCGAGTACTTGATGCTGATATTCCTGAGTACTGGAAATCTAGGTAATGAATTGTTCTGTCATACAAATCATAGTCACTATCAGGAGCCATGCTAATCAATTCCATAAATTGAAATGTAGAGATGAATGATAAGTACGAGCATAATTTGTCGAAAGGTAATTTGCAATTACAGTTCCTTTGCTTATGGCGATGGAAAAAGAAAGTATTGGACGATGATTTCGAGGGACACATGATATGAAATAAATAAATTTTCTATAAATGATTGCGTGACAAAAATAGAATGATCAACCTCATTTTCTGATGAAAACGCAGATGATATGCGATGTCTTTTTTTTATTTATATTGATTTCTTACAATAACCTCTTAAAACTTGATGTATGAACTTTATACTTATACATATAGACATGGCACATTAGAGCAAATCAAAGTATAGTGTGAAAAAGTTTTACTATTGGACTTGTGTCTCGTATGTACGTAGTGTGTGTTTGGCATGTGATTAATATTCATTTAATGTGCGTTCAAAATAGTGCTTAAAACGATCAACTACTTAAGTAGTGTTTAGAACGATTAAAACGATTAAAACGATAAACGAATAACTCCAAAAACGATTGTTACCTTCCGCTCTGTAATTTCTGTAGTTAAAATGTAGAACACCAACTATTCGCTTTGAGCGATAATATTACAAATTTGAAGCAGAATGGAATTGATTAGTCTGGGATCTGAATGGCCCAAATACCAATACACGCTTATAATAACACAAAAAATTCCTTTATTTATATTGAAATATGAATTAGGGAGCGATTCGTTGTTCTTCGGTATCATTTTTCACCTGTGTGGTCAGGTAGAAATTCTGAGGCTTGAGTTCAATAGATTGAACAACGAAAACGAAAAAGCAATGGAACATTTCATCTCATTAACCAAGAGGCATATTTACTTGCTGAAGTTAGCCAAAATGCTGAGCGAGACCATCAGCTCTATCTTGGTTGTGCAACTATTCACGAGTTGTATACTTATTTGTACAAGCGGTAAACATTCTTACCTCACTCGATAAAATAACGTGAAGCACAATGGTATAAATTTATTTAAATTTAATTAATTTATTATGATAATTTTCATCTGTTTTCAGGACTTCAATTTATTATCGCTCTTAGCGTTGGAAACATCGTCATGACGATAAAGTCATTTATAGTATCGAGCACGCTACTGCTGCAATTATTTGCATACAGCTACGTGGGCGAATATTTAAGACGTCAGATGGAAGCCGTCGGTAACTCGGTGTATTTCTGTAGCTGGTACGATATACCGAAATGTGTGGCAAAAGATATTATTTATGTCATTATGAGAGCTCAAGATCCAGTTTTCTTGAAGGCTGGGAAATTCTTCGAAGTCAATATGGAAACATATATGAGTATTATAAAAACTTCTATGTCGTATCTTTCAGTTCTTCGAGTGATGGTAACTACTTGAGATCTTGTGTAATATACATGTAATTCTACGAAGCTATATTATTATAACAAAGCACAATAAAGTATTTAATATTATATTTTTGGTGATTAAATATTCATTTTAAATTCTCGAAATCAAATTGATCGAGTATGCGCAGTAAATCGTTTCAGTGGCTTTTTGTTATTAATAATTCCTGTAGTCGCCGACAGATGATTCTGTATAGTTTATATGTCATTCTATGATCACGTGTTGAAAACATTTGAAATATACATATATTTAAATATAGAATGTAGTTTAATTATTAGATGATTTTAAATGATTATATGGTTCAACGTGAGATAGCGTTACGATATCGTTTTATAATGGATTGACCGTATGTTGATTAAATGGTCAGATAGTATTAACCTCAAAAGAAGGGTTAAATGTTTTTATTCAACAGGAAGGTGTATTTATGTAAAAGAATTACTTCTATTGTAAAATGTCACACCGCCTGAATAACAAACAAAAATTAAAATCACTTTTACAAGTGACTGCCACTGCCACTATGTTTTATGGTGGCTTTTGCATTTACCAGGGTGATGAGAAGTTTTATAACAGATTTATCATGCCGCTTGCAAGGTTTGTGAATCCTGAAGTAGCACACAATACAGCAGTGAAGATCTTGAAATGGGGTCTTTTATCTGCAAAAGATACAAATGATCCAGCTTCCTTAACTGTTGATGTTTGGGGCATGAAATTTAAGAATCCGTTAGGAATGGCAGCTGGTTTTGATAAACAAGGAGAAGCAATAGAGGGTTTGCACAAAATAGGATTTAGCTTTGTAGAAATAGGTAAATATTATTCATATGTCATTAACGAATCATAATTGATCTATATTATACTGAAATTTTTATTAAAAGGATCAGTTACACCAAAACCTCAGGCTGGCAACTTAAGACCAAGAGTATTCAGGTTGTCAGAGGACAATGCAGTTGTTAACCGATATGGTTTCAATAGCGAAGGTCATGAAGTGGTTTGGGAACGCTTGGAAAGACTGAAGAAGAATCAGAACTTTGACGGTATTGTTGGAGTTAATTTAGGTAAAAATAAAACATCAGACAACGCTGCACAAGATTATATAGATGGAATAAAGAAGTTTGCAGATGTAGCAGATTACTTTGTAATTAACATATCTAGTCCTAATACTCCTGGATTAAGAACGTTGCAGAATAAAAAAGAGTTGGAAGACTTGTTAATAAAAATAAACAATGTCAGACAATCCATACAATGCAAACAACCATTGCTGTTAAAGCTGGCTCCAGATCTATCTGATTCTGAGAAACAGGATATCGCGGATGTAATACTTCAACAAACATCGAGTGTGGATGGCCTGATATTGTGTAATACTACAGTTACACGAAATAATTTAGTGAGTCCTCTTAAAGAGGAAACTGGAGGGCTTAGTGGAGCTCCTTTGGCTGACATGTCCACAGCAATGATTTCGGATATGTACAAACGAACGAAAGGTACCATTCCTATTATTGGAGTTGGTGGAATATTTACTGGAGAGGATGCTTATAACAAAATCAAAGCTGGCGCTTCTTTGGTACAAGTCTATACGTCGTTTACGTACCGAGGGCCACCAGTTATTGGAAAAATTAAACGAGAATTGGATGATATGCTCAAAAAAGATGGCCTACAATCTATTAAAGATGCAATTGGAAAAGATGCGAATGTTAGATGAATAGTTTAACTTTGTAACTTGTTAGTTTTGTAATGTTAAATCAGTATATTAAAAATATGTATATTTTATGAAAATAATATTATTTTTTTAATGTTTAATTGTTACAGTTCCTATTTTGAAAATCATGTATATCCTGACACATGATATTGACAATAAAACAACGTCTATGATACACAGCATACAATCTTTTCTCATCGATTCTTTGTGTAACATTTATTTAAGTAACTGAGTTATACAAACATTTTCGTTTTAATTTATGTTTTTTGTACAATTATTTAGTACATCTATTTAGAAGCATTAAAGTACGTCTGTTGTACCTGATACGTTACAACTAATATATTTTGTTTTATGACCTGTGTTCAGGTCTTACATATGCTATGATTAATACTCACTGGTAATGTCTTCTTTGCATGACATATTTATGATTAAAAAATGTCGAGCCACTTGAAAATAGTTTTTCATTCGAACATTTTAATATTCGTGTACTTTAAAATCGGAATAAATAATGATAAAATGATTAAATTATTACAGTAACTACGAATATTGATCTAATATACATCTTTTTACTCACAGTTACTCCTTAAAATCAATGTTTAGTGCCATTGTTTCTAACGATTCGCTCTAGCTTTGCTACACGATCACAATTAATATAAACATAAATCGTGTAGTTCTAAATTAATGAAATCTACGCGAGCATAACCATTAAGCTAGAAGCAACGGAAAATCGATAAAGAATAGATCGTTGTCAGGTTGATCGGCGATCCTTATACGTATTACATTTTCAGGTACACAGTTAAGATAACATACGAGATGTCTCGATATTAAACGTTAATGTAGACCAAGATTTCCTCCCAGGCCCTGTTCTTTCCTCCACTGGGCTAATCGGATAGCATACCAAGCCTAAAAGAAATATTAAATTTTTAGCCATGATTTTTCTTGTTTATCATATTATCAAAACACAATACAGCTTCTTATATCTGAGAAAGATGTCCAAATGATAGAACTTTTTTATATTGAATTTTATTTATTAATTAATTAGAGACAAAGAAAATTATTCATCTGCTTCAATATTTAAGAATTATCGTAGGAAAAGCCCTGTTAGTAAAAAATATTCTATATGATAAGTTTCAATAATAGAAAGTTTCAATATGTATCAGAATACTCGTATAAGGAGTTCTACTGTATTTTTCCTTTTCTTTTCTTTTTCTGTTTGGTTTTAATGGTGCTTCAACATCAAAGATTACTAAACCTATTACTAGAAGATCATGGATTTTTATATAAATATACGCATGTATGGTCACAATTAAAGAAATAGAAATTAAATAGAAATTCTTTCTACTTATTAAAGATTATAGTAAGTTTTCTCTTATAGGTATATCTTATATTTTTGTATATTATATGCGTTTTGCATAAATACGTAAAAATCCGCAGTCTAGTCATTAGCGACGTCGTATAATTGTTCATTTATATATCACAATTTTTGGTACAGTTTGCATGTGAATAGAAATTATGTGAGATTTATCAAGTTTTCCTCTGAATATTTATTGTATTTCTTTTTTAGAAGGAATAAAGAACTGTAAGAACCTCAACGTCGGATTCTGAGAGTCCAGTTTCGGCTGCCAAAAGGACGATATCCGCCGCATGAGGTGCCCTGGGCCATCTATTGAATTGTTCTTGGAGGACAGCTTCTTGATCCGCTGTCAGACGGATCACTCGAGCATCGGATGCTCTGCTGGGATATTGTGGCGAAGCTGATCTTAACATGTTGCCTGTAAAGAAAAAAAGTCGTCCATTCGCAGACATTTAAACACAAGGCTGTCGAAATAAGGCTGCTAAGAGAAAAATTGCGACAATTATCGTGACAAAAGACGCGTGAATCAGCGCGACGCATCGTGAATATATTGTAGGTCTTGAATATTCCCTTTTATGGTAAGGAGAACACACGCGCTGATACGCCTTAAACTATTAATCAAATAAAATAATTTCATCCGTGTTTTAACAAATCTGTATAAATATTCTTAGTTCTTTCGTTAACTGATCTTTCAATGAATAATATGATATATAAATTTGTTCCTTAGTTTAAAAGAGAACCGACTACCGAGTATAAATCGATTTTCGTTACATAACTGCGTCTCGCATTATCACTAATTCGCAAGTTATATTACGAAGGCGTGGTAATCGTAATAGTTGTATAATAACACCGGTATTACATAAACATGCGCCTGTTGTTTTGTATCTGTCACGCTATTATGGTGCAAGAGCACGCGAATCGCTTAACGCGCATTAATTCCATATTAGCATGTTTTAACAAGGCGACCTTTAAGCACAAACTACTATAATAAACGCTAGAACCAGAGTAGTGAAAATAGCCAATTTCTGGCATTTCCTATATTATTTCTAATTATTACGTCTACGAAATTTGATAATTCATTTTTATATCTCTAAGATTTGAAATTGATTCGTCAGAAATTTAAGCACTTCTGCTTAAAGAATAGCACGATTTACGGATTAAAAAAAATGTGACGACGCGTAAAAAGATAGAAAATCCATAAATAAAAGAACTACATACATATGTATTATGTCCAAGAACTTGACCAACTGGTGTGACAAGTTAATTCTTTTTTGGTTAACAGACTAAAAGGCTTAAAATGTCGATGGAACAACATAGTCTCTGGCTAAATTCAGAGAAATCTTATTACCACGAGATTTAACAACTGCGAGGTCCACGTGTTGGGGAGTAAAACGAGCAACGAGAATAGCGTGACATTGACCCAACGTCAGGGACTCCGTGCTTTTGGATACATTTCAAAACCAGATTACATAGGAACGAGAATAACCACTGTTTCTTCTCTGACGACGTTTTAATTGCTTTTTGTTGTATCTTTCCTCGTAATATTCCTTCTGGGAGACTTCACGAATTCTTTGATGGTAAGTTCCATGCAAGCGAGTATCGTAGTATTAGCGAATAGAGGGTAACGCAAATGTAGCGAACAAAATAACACTCATCGCTAGATATGTGACAATCGTGTAGATATACGTAAATAAATAAATATATCTATATGTAATATATACAAACATTATTCAATCGTAATTTTAATCATCTGCTGTTTAATAGGTCGCACAAACTTTACCCGCGTCCATCTAAGTACGAGAGAAGTTTCGAAGAAATGTGATATTTGACAACACAAGAATCGCTGTGAAACTAATCAATATTAATTGATTGTCGAAAGTCCCAAGCAACTTTACATCGACGATGAATAAGAAGGAAGTAATATAGGAAACATCTCTTAAAGTTACTGACAAATTTTCTTCCAACCAATCCATACGCAGCGAGGCAACAGTCTAGGCGGTAATTGACATCTGTTGCACATAATATTATAACAATGTAAATATTATATGTATCTATGATTACCTAACTGCAGGCTACTCTAATATAGTATTTGACAAGCCTATGTAATGCAACTGTATACTGTGACAGTCGCTGATAAGTATGTAATTCATCTATTTTGGGAATATACTTAGAAAAGGTAGAACCTCGGTATTACAAGGTAAGTACTCTTACCTATCAAGTATTACAATGTGCATTCTTTGTAATTTTTCACTTTCCAATTTCTTATGAATGCATAAAAATCCGCAATCTACTAATAACTCTCAGAAGTGGCTACGATTATAAATAAATAACATAAAATGAAAAAAGAAGAACTCATTTACATTGGACCAAAATGTTTGACCACTTACTGGGCTCGCTGAATCTCACTCTGTGCGTCGATTTCTTAGCATCGTCGTGGTCCGGATAAACCGTGTGTTTCTCGCACAAATAACACTTCCTTTCGTAAAAATAAGACTGAAGCGACTTAGGTACGCTCATTTCCGCGAATGGATGTCGTCCTAACCGATAGAAGATCAAACGTTCCTGCGCACGGTTCACGCGCGACTGATTTCTACCTCCTTTTGTCGCAACTGATTTTGCTCGCGTAGCAATATAAAAATGTTAATCAATGCGTACACGTAGGAAAGACATAGCCTTGATAGGATGCACGAACCTAACGGAAGCCTCAACAAAGTTCCTTGCCAAAATATTTAATTATACGATTTTGCTTCTGATTCTGGTTCTGAATCACTGGTCCATTAAGCTGTAAAGCATTTGGCCGTTTGTCCGCGCCATGTAATTGATAAAACATCTCGTTATTCTATATTTAAATCGCCACTTTGCTACGGTAGCACAACAACAGCTCAAAATAGACAGAGAATCATTTTCCATGTCACACTTTGATTTTTATATACGTTGCTTGAATATGTACATTTTTCTAATGACTGTTTCAGGTTTCTGCTTTCCAACTATGAAGAACATAAACCCTAAACTAAGAAAAGAAATTCCTCGTAAATCGACAAAAGCTTTTGTAGCTTCGGTATAAAGGCAGTAAATATACAACTAATTTATCAACTTCTTTTACAACATTTACTGTACAAAAGTTAAAATTTAATTTTTATATTAGCAATAGAAAAAGTCTGGAGAATAAAGAGATAATTATTTTCTAAATCATTTGTTCGTAACTTATTACTCAGTGAAGATTCGTGCTCGTTCAATTTAAAATGCCGAGTTATTATTTCGTAATACTCTACATAATACTATTTTATTTGACGGATTCCAAATATTTCAACGTACCTATCTTGAAAAATGAAGAAATTCTTGGCAGAACATTTTAATTAAAGATGACAGTATTGAATTCCTGCGTAATTCTGTTTGTTCGATCGATGCAATAAAACTGTTCATACTAGCAACTCACTAATTGTTTCGAACAGTGTAGCTAGATACACAGAATGTCTCACTATCGTTTGTCACGTGTAAGTGTTACAAGTCGAACGCTGCTAAAGTCAGACCTCAAATGTACTTTCTCTTCTGGATTAGGCGATCCTGTTCTCCAAAGAGAGTAAGTGGTGGATCCGTGATCCGCACAGGCTGATAAGCAATCGGAGAGACAATTTCGCGTTTAAAAGGCGTGCCGTGACATTTCTGTAACGCGTATTTGTCGTTTCATGGTGCGTAGGTGGCGAGTAAATGCCTTGAGGTGTATGTTTATGGAGCAGCTCTTTGGAATGTTAAACTTGACCCACAGATTGGATAGCATGCCAAGTAAACAGACACGGACGAAGCAATCGAAGGACAGTTTCCGATTGAAAAGGCGATCTTAAAATCAGAAGAGCCTATTCATCGATATGTAACGTGTTTGTGGTTTTGGTGGGCATCACGCGTGATTCGAAAACGCGTTTTACGTGTCGATGAAAAAGATTGTGAGTTATTTTGTCATTGTTTATCTCGTACCTGTTCGTTCGAGAAAGCGTGAGATGGAAATTAGCTGTGACAGGATCACCCATTTACGGTGATACATGAAAGTATCAGAACGTTTGCCGTAGAATATTTTTATAAACGTGGCAAAACTTTGTTTATAATGAGTTCTTTTCTGTCGGACGAAATTTTAATCAACGAATCGAATCCACTTATAGTCGTCCATCTTATTTCAAACTTTATCAATACGATCACGACAGTCGTGTCATTACATAGTATTAATAAAATGTTTGAATGTTTTGTGCAATGCAGATAATATATTTATAGAAGGTTTCTATATCTGTTTAAATATCTTTACGAGTCTCTTTAGTTACAAATCAGTGTACAGTGGACTGTTTTCAATGTCCGCGTATAATTCATGGAACTTTCCAGGAGTGCAGTAAACAGGCAAGTCTTCTTCGGAGAACTGTAGCAGATCTAGCAAATTTTCCTCTATTTCCTGCTGGTACACCGAGCCAGCGAATCTCGATTGGATGGTCTGACGATCGTCGTCTTGTATCTAAGGAGGTTACGCGACATTTGACACGATACAAAATGAAAAATTAAACTTTTCATCTCATAAGTAGACTGCGAATACTCCTATCATTATGCGAAAAAAAGAATTGAAGGAGCGTGATGAAAAGAAATAATTAATCTAAGTGATACTTTCACTTTAACTTTCAATTTGCTAGAACTTATATAGTATGAAAGATAAGGAAAGACCTGACCTTCTACGTCAATATACAAATTATACAAAAATACTGATTTGCATAAAAATCCGCAGGCTGCTTATAAATTCTTGACTCACCGCATTCCAGTTGGATTGTACTAGTGCACGAACGCAATCGTCAACTAATGATTGTCCAGGAATTGCCTATCGCGAGAAAAATTTATTCGTCGTTCGTTTCTCGAGTGGATTATTTTCAATGTTCGTTTCTCTTACCGTTTTCGACAAGAGAGTAGCACGATTCTCCACTCGAAGACACTCGAATCTATCGTAGAAGATCGCCATGGCCCATGGTTCCCGGAAGTACGCGTAAAAGTCCGAGATCAACGACTTCTATATCACGGTGACAGATATAATTATTTTCTACATCTTCCATTCTCAGTTCTACGTCATAGAAAAGCGAAAAACGATTTACTTCGAAACGTGTTTTAAGCTCGTTCAGTAAGCTCTCGTGCTTTCCGTATAACGCGACCATATGACGCACTTCAAAATCCTAAAATATTGGTGGATTATTATGCATACTCCGAAATCATTAAAAAAGTAAAGTGATATGTCTCTCTACCTTCTTGTTGAAACACGTTATTGTTTCTATCATGTCAAACCGATTCAATTGTATGCGGAAGTAGCCAATTTCTGATGTACACGAGCCTGTTATCAGCACTTGACCCTAAATACGATCGCTTAAACGAATTTCCTCGCGAAACGTAGCGAAACTACAATGAAAACTCACGTAAACGTTGTAATGAATCGTAGGTTTACGTAACATGGATTTTCCAGACTTGCCGACGTGAAGGTAACGATAACCACCGGGTAAAGTACAGGCCACGATTTTCGGTGATCGAAATACGACTATCGGCTGATCTTCCTTGCTCTTCAACTGTGCGACCGATGTCTCGCTGCCTCGATGTTCATTTTCGATGACCGATCGAAGAATCTTCGCCAGCTATCAGATATTAATGAACTTCGTGAAACTAAAAGACTCGCAGATTTGAAAATTTTAGTCATCTTGTGGAATTGAATTAATATTGTGAGCGAAATTGTGCAAATCACAAGTTACAAGTTACCAGTGTTGTACGTTTACACCCGGAAGTATTTTAACGTTTCTATCCATCAATTTGGTTACTATGAAATTGCGAAAAAAAAGTTACAGTTACCTGCATATTTGTCTGTTTTGAAATATTAACTTTCATTAAAACTCGAGTAATGATTAAGATCATAAAAGAGAAATTTATAGCCAATAAACCGCAATATTTATGAATCGTGCCAGGACGTTTTGATCTACTAACTTTCTCGCCGATCTCTATACTATTAAAGTGTATATGCTGCCAGGCTTCCAAGTAGAATCTTCTACAATACTTAGTTATACTACCAGCAGCAAAGATCGATGGATCGTTTGTCCTTAATTCCGTGTCTATGACCAGCTGGCCGTCGAACATGAGCCCAGACCTACAGATCGCTAAAAAGGATCGAACGTATTGGTGAATCATAGTCAGCGATTGTGGACAGAATTATGAACTTCGTTGACGTAGAAATTTGGCAATCACCCAAAAATATCCTCATGTTAATGGTCTTCTCGTGAAAATTTAGAAAGGCGTCGCAGTCCAACGTTCTGGTTGTACCTTTCAGGCGGATTACGATCGCTTCTATCATTCTTCCTCGTGGCAAGCTTTTTACGTGAAAATCAATTAATTCCCAACCCACGAGCACCTCGATATTATTCTTCGAAATCGACTTCATCACTTCTGCGTACACCTTCGATAGCCACATATTATTTCTTTATATATTAAGCAATATGTTTTTCAAATTTCTATATAAAAGAACTAAGATACATCGAGATTCTAAAAATGCTTAGTTTAAAAGATATTGTAATTTTAATTGAAAACGAGCATTCTTTTCGTATTAGAACGAATAAGGCTATTGGTATCGGTAAACGTATAAATATTGTGTATCAGTAATAGAACAGTTGCTCAGTGTTGTACAGTGCAGTCGAAGAGTGTCGTTGGAACGATTAAAGAAAAACGAATCTAATTCGCGTGCTTTTTGTACTTCGCAATCGTTGAAGAAGATATTTTCGTAGGATGTACACTTTTGCAATGGCGGTTGGATCAGTGTGATCCAAGAACCCTTGACTCCGAATTCGAGCAATCCTTGAAGGGCGCAATAACAATCGATGTTGTGTCCATAGAAAATAATCTTCCCTAGAAAAATGTCGTGTATTAATGTTTGAGTTCTTCTTTCGTAAAATCTGATCGAACGACTAACTTTCGCGTTTCAATTTATTCGTCAACTCTTCGATCTTCTCTAAACAGATAGCTGCTTCTGTATCGTCATTGAGCGTCAAACAGTTCCAAGGTGTTTCGTGCTGTAAAAATTCTCTGAGCGAGGGAAAAATAATTGTTGATATTCGTTCTAATTTCTAGAACTTTATCTTCTTGATTTACCCTTTTTTCTGTTCGTCCAATTCATTCTGAAATTGAGGACGCTGATACTGCATTCCACAGGTTAAGATGAGATAATCGTATGTAATGTTTCCTTGATGCATCACAGTTACGTATTTCTCTTTCCTATTAGGCACAATACAATCGGAGTATATTTGTGTCATTATAGAAAACATTTGAAGAAATTTCATTAACATTATAGCGTAGATCGTGAATGTTTATGAAAATTCATATTTTCATGAAGATAATTAGAAAAATGAAATCTAGGTAGAAAACTTTTTTTTACTTATTACATACTATAACGAGTGTTATACTCGACATTTTATATATGTTTGCGTATTATAATACGTGCATTCTGTACATATTTGCACCTTTCAATTTCCCATAAACGCATCTCCGCGATGTTTTTATTTCCACTCTGTTTTCCCATACCTTTGAATCGACGTCACTGTTCCATATACAATACTAATTCGAGAACGTGCCCCAATCAGCCGACGATATCTCGGACAATATCGGCCTTTGAAGGGTAGCAAACGCGCGCACATTTCGTCTTCGTCCTCGAAAGGTAACCCGTGTGGTGATATCAGAGTGATATTCGTGAATCGTATGAAGCTTTGTCTAAATTTAAGAAAACAGAGTTTGTCACCTTTACAGTTCCTTCAGTTTTTAATTCAGTTTTACCCAAAAATAAGATGTTCTAAGAATGCAACGGCACAATCCGAGGCGCCCACCACAACCACCCTCGAATCGATGATCGGTTTTGGTATCAATGCGATCCTTGGCGACGTCATGAAAAGCGAAAAATGTTCAGTTCGTTGCATAGACTCGTCAGTTTCCACGAAACCATGATACTTGTATTCGATTCTTCGACGAGGCCTCACGGGAGCCATAGTGTTCAAACATATTGTCAGAGGATGCGTACGAGTCTAAAATAGCAGTATGTCTCAGGATGAACTACAGGGTAAGTCAGAAAGGTGGTTACACGTTTTATCACATGGTGTGCTGACACTTTTTGATTTACAGGGAACATGTGAATTGGAAGGAGGTGAAACAGAATGGCCTGTAAGATCTCTAGATTGTGTATCGATTGTGTATCCATCTGTGGCTTTTTTAAGTATTTAAAAGACAAGGTCTTTTAGACCTAGAAAGCCAGAAATTGCAAAGAAATATAATTCAGCAAGAATTTTATACTATTTTTATAACTATGTTCCATAGTACAATGATGAATTTTTCAGGCCGATGTCAGTTATGTAAGAATCAACGCCGAGAGCAGTTTCAACCAATAAAATAAATGTGGCAAATACTTTCGTATATTTGCAATACTTAGAAAAGCAAATGATACTATTCTATTCCTGGTAAGTTAAATAATATCAACAAATCACGAAACTAAACGCGTATCCTCTTTCTGACTCTGTATTTGTTGCCCACCCGAAAGTCTTAGAAAAGTTACTATATTTGTTCTAAAATTGGACGAGATCATGGCTGAATAACGTTGTAATAATTTATTTAACTTAACGCTCTGACGATGCTGTTAAAATATGAAATTAACATTAAAAAAATACATGCAATTTAAAATTCATGAGCTACAATAAAAGTTTGAACAAAGTTTTATTAAAAGTAGAATGTGCCCTAAGACTTTCGAGCGGAATGTAATTTTATCGTTGAATTTTACCAATGCACTCAACGCTGTTTCTGTAAGCCGGTAATAAAGAACGATCATGCCACTAAAACGAGCGATCTCGCAGAAGAAGAAGGGCAGATGAATGGAGAAAACTGGCATCAGTATGAAATGTAGAATACGTCCATAAGCATCGCCAGGTATATTTTTCTCTGCGATGTAATCTTCTATGTGATAACGTCGTCTAATATACGTGACCTCTTTCTCGACACTAGTGAAATTTATATCGTCGTTGATGTTGATCGAGATGTTCTGAAAAGCAGTCAACAGCCTTCTAAGCTCACCAAAGAATTGCTACACCGATTATCCTGTCCTTCCATTGACAGACATAACACTGCATCTCTGATGGTTTTTTGTTCATCGCGATGTCAAAGTCTACTAAAACTTGCTCTGCTTTTGGAATATTCTGTAAAAGTTCTTGTATGTCGTCTCTATCGGAAGGCGTAGCTTCTCGAAGCTTTATGTGACCCAGAAGAGCAGTACGATGCATTACGTATAGCGTCATCGGATAATCCTTATTGCACTTCAGTGGCACACGCTGGATCGTTTAAAAAAGCATTAAGATATTGCTAATTTTTGTTAAGTTAATTCATTCGAGAATTGACGTTGAGTCGTGAGATAAAATTTAACAATACACTGAATTTTAGTAATTTTTATACTAAAGAGAGTTCATCGTATGATAATTATTATTTGGTTTTTATATTATTAGTGACAATAATATAGTTTATTTAAAACATTTATTCATTGCTCCTATTAAATATAAATCCCATGACTTTTTTATATCTCTTTTGCCCTGTTAACGTTAGGATAACTTGAAGAATAATTTCTTGAAATATGTTAGTCTCGAATGTGTCAATAAGAAGTGTAATATACCACGAAATGTTGGAGTAGAGGAAAGTAAGGATGAGAGAAAGGCAGAAGGATCACGCAATAATCCAAGTCAGGAAAACACTCGAACGCAGCCTCCATGAAGTTTCTACTCCAGCGACGTTTTATTTGATCTTTCATCGCGAATATTTCCAAAACGAATGCGTTAACATCGCCGTGATAAACGGGCTGCGAAGGGACATCGATCTTGTCAAATACTGGGTCTCCGAAAGATTCACCGAAGGTAACGATAGATCTTCCTTTGTTGAAAAAAATTGTCGCAATTGGTTTTATTCCTCTTAAATAAAAATTGAACAGTAAGTCGAAATTCGTTGGGAACTCACGTGGTATATATGAGTCTGTGAACGCGTTGGTCATCAATTTTGATTGATAGTACGTGTCGAAGTAATCGGCTATCGATTGCAGATCATTGGCGAAGGTCATTATCGATGCATCGATCAGTTTTCTCGTAGGTGGTATCAGTTTCGTCGATTTATCGTTGAAAGCTACAGAAACTCTAGAGCCTGTGTCCTCGAAGCTTTCCATGCTCTCTTCCGGTGAAAGTTTCTCGGAGTATCTAATGCAGTGTGAATATGTCTGACATAAATGCATCTGGCAGATAAATCTACTCAAGACAAATAGATTTCAAGTTCTCATTTGGAGATGTTGGAAAGTTGTATTTCTTTTCTATTGCGTTTCTAAATATCAAAATAACGATTGCTATATGTATACGCTATTACGTTTACAAGCATACACAAGCCAAGTGAAAATAATTACATTGAACTAAAGTACAAATTTATAAATTAATCGTTAGAATTAAAAGCAGTATTTACACTGCCTTGATATGCAATTAAACTATAAATTTTAATTAATGTGTGTCGATATCAGTGACAAGAATTTCTCAAAAATTATTATTCTCCAGAATTAGTCTTCAGAAAGAATAAGTCAGCAATTCGATGTGTTCCAAAACGAAGTACAATAAAAAATACTAACTCTTCCGTTGATTCCTCAAGAGACTTTCTCCAAAATATAGAGAAGAACGTCTTGCTGGCAGGCTGCATGCTTTGTCGGAGAAATTTGTCGTTTTCATGGATCTTTCTAAGACCATTGTACGGTCGTAGTTCGAAATTCTGATTGAGCGTATCTACATCTACGTTGCTATTGAGAAACATTACGCCAGTAGCAAAACCATCGTCATCCTCTGAAACGATCAGTCGTCGACAGTTGTCAGGATTGCGAATCATCTCGCTGACGTAAAATTCTCCATAAAATTCTTTTACGAGGCTCGACTCCGCGTCGATGATCGCTACTATGTCGTCGTTATCCTCTTCTCTATTACGTAGGAAATAAAATGTTTTTATTTAGTGCGTTATTACGATGAGTCAGAGGTTACAGTGCTCCTTGAACTCGTTCGTTTCTAATTGTTTGTCTACATGCCATCGTGGAAATTCTATATAAACAAACTGATCAATATACAGGATGATCCTAAACTTGTGGTACATTAAGGAAGGAAGCGATTTGTTATGCGAAAGTAAGTCAAAAATATAAAATAAAATTTGTTCACTTGGTACTCCAATCTGAAAATTTGTTAACATTTCGTTAATGGAGCGCGTTTATTTGAAACAATGTTTTTGTTCTGAATATTAGCCTACGCGAATTCATTTATATTTTTCATTTTAATTGTATTATTCGGGCTCCAATTATAACATGTATTTAAAACCGTGTATTTTCAACCTACTTTTGTACGAGGCATCAGCTCCTTCCTAACTATAGTACAATATCGGAATCACCATGTATAAATAGAAGAAACGATTCAAGAAAGTCGCGTGAAACGCAACTCACACAGCACGTCGAATCTTGAGCCTGGGATTTTTTAGATGACGTTCGGTTATGTAGATTGACTGCACGGACGGCTTGTCGGCACAGTATTGCGGGATCCTGATCATCTGCTGTTCGAACACGTCAGCAGCAGCTGGAAAATTAAAACCACCGGTGGTTTTGAACCGCGTCTACCGAAAGATTCATCTTTGCGCTCACGTATAATAATTTGAGGAGGAATCACGAGAATCACGTGCTGCAAATACGACGTGATATCGAAGAGTCCTGTCAATAGGTCTGCGAAGAAGTTGCCAGTATATCGCTTGTCCCAGACGAGGATATGTATAAACATCGCGTTTCTTTCTGTCACATCTTCGATCCTTTAGCAAACGAATCGTAGATAAGAGGAGCATTTCATCTTTCTCTTTTTAATATTCGCGTTAAACAATAATCAGTATTGCACTTAACGGGTTAATGAAATTTGTGTTCGACAGAAATCATTTCCATTACTTATACAATCTGTACAACCAAGTCAGCCAATCATCTGGAGTCACCGACGGCACGTTTGGATAATTGCAAAGGCATATGCCTGAAACGATTTCACAGTTTTCGTTACATTGCACCATTGATAGACAACTCGCCTCGCTGCAAACAAACGTTTCCTGTTATCATGCTGCAAAATTGTCAGACGATTGTCTAGTTAATTGAATACAAGATGCGTTCGAGCTCCACGTCTCCAAAAATTTCATACGTCTCCGGACGTATGAGTTGCTCGAGATTAGATAAATCGGCGTGCTCCATTTGTCTAACACCGAAAATCTTTGTCGCTGCATCCAGACTTTTCCTTCCGCGGAAATATACCTCTGGGTCGCCCAGCCATATACTCAACATTTTTCTTCTTTCATAACCGTGTTAGTCTCAGCGAACCGAAATTTATCGCTGAACATTCGATTTCCGATCGAACTACAGAATATTGTAGTAAATGTCGCGTGACTGATTTCAGGGTTGAAACGATCACTTGCACTTATATGAGTATGTACTAATCGCTGCTGGTTCGACTGCCAATAATTGAGAAAAAAGCCGATCGATTGAAATCATTGGATGACAGATAATCGTGGGAAAAGTGAAACTCTCTCTCTATATGCGCCCATCGAGGCGACCGACTTTAATGCTCGCAAAAAAGGTAATAACGAAACTCCTCGAACGATTTAAACGGTGGGGCAAAGTAATTGCTTTGCGTTCTCTTCGCTGTTCCCTTCTTACTCCGCTTTCTTCTCGAGTATTAAGCTCCGTCCACAACAGCGTCAGTCTGTTTCAAAGCGGAAATAACAAAGCGGAAGAGTTGCAAACTGTACCTCCAAAAGTATCGAAGAAACTTAGGAAAAAGTATCGAAAGATTTGCACGCTGTTAGTTGACAATTTCAACGATAGAATTTCTTTCATCTTGCGGTCTGCCGCAACACACATCGCGGAAGCTATTTACGTTGCACTTGGTGCTGGCACGTGCGCGTTCCACGATGCAATCGACAATAACAGACACGATTGTTACGGTAAGTTGCATCGGTGCACCTTTTTTCGTTGGCCTTCACCGCCGTTCCGCCATATCAAAGTCTTCTTGCGTCTCCCGCTTTTTAGGCTTCAAAGTAATCGTATCGAATCGATTTATTTTGCTACCGGCTATTTCTTTTTCTTATCGCTTCGATGGAAAGCAATCGATTCAAGACTTTACCAAGGACTTGCTGCATTTACGAATACCTGGCTAACGACGTGGCGTCATGCAACTTTGTGTCACGATACGCAGCGCGAAAACGCGCACCTGACTCCAATGTTTTGGCAGTAGAGCTGTTCCTCTTTTAAAGAACCTACTTTCGGTTCCGATGTCTATAATTCGTTCAGAGATACTCTGTATTCGAATTACGAGAATTCATCAAATATATCCTACATTCGACTGTTCTACCTCTACTGACTGCGAACGTTCGTTCAAAGCAGTTAAGAGTAATTGCACCTAACTCGAACGGATGAAATTGTAGACGAAAAGCACGAGCGCATGTGCGCATAACGATCTGTTATCGTTACCAGAGGAAAAGGCTTCTTCCGTTGGCTTGAGGAACGTTGCTGACAGAAACCTCTTCTCCGTAAGTTTCTAATTAGCTCTTGGGAGATCCGCCGACTGATTACAGGCCGTGAGATCGTCCCGTTGCCGAAGAAGAGGCGGCTCGCAGTCGCCCCGTCGTGTACAGAGAACGAGCTTTTATTAATAACTGCAAGAAACGCGGAAGCACTAGCCAAGGATCGTGACTTTTTGTTCAACCATGCTGATATTATGATCTTTCACGTTCCTATCAATCTCCACTTCCTCTGATATATAACGAAGAAACTCTTAGAAAGATATTTCGACGCATAGCTAAATCATCGGGGACGATGTTTATTCTGTTTGAGAAGTAACGCGCAATATGGACCATTGAACGCGCAACGGTTCGTAACGGGTTACGTCAGACCAACCACCGTACGAATTTCCGACTTGCGAAACGCGACTCGTAGCTGCTTTACTTTTACTTCGCCAATGTTCCCACAATTCTTCGCGGTTAGCCAGCAAACTCTCGAAGCCAAACAAATGTTGCGTTTCTGCTGCGATAAAAATGGGATCGAAGTTGTTTCGCTGGTGTGACAGGTACGAGGATGCTTCGTGTCATTGTCGTTAGAATATCTCGCGAAATTTCATTCGGAAGATTTTGGGAACAACGTGACTAGTCATTCTCTAACGATACCTTGCACAAACGCAGCACATGTTACGTCATTAGTCGGCTTATCTATGCTCAGGTATCATAAGTTAATTAACGCGTTCGATAGAGTATACTAGAGTATATTGGGTCGATGCGAATTTCATTTGCGGAGTACGTTGAAAACTACGCTGTACTCCGATTCTCTTTTTAACAAGTTTTACAGCAATGTGCAATAAATTTTTCACTTTACATGCTAGAAACGATACCTAAAAGAATTTTGGCTAATATTAGATATGAAAAACAAAATAGGACAGCAAATAGACAGTTATTTAAACACTGCTATACGATTATATGTTAGTTAAAATCCTTCAACATATTTTACTAAAAATTCCTTAAATAAATTTTCGAATAATGGATGGTTTAGTGACGATTAGTAGCACAATATTTCTCGCCATAACATGTTGAAAAAAAGATATCACCAACGCTAAAGAAACGAATAACGTAAAACACGCTATATGATTTCGACATAAAGCTTCATCAATTATATACACGCACCGGTATGAATTTGTAAGCTTAAAGAGAAATTATTCTAACTTACCTGTTGCTCGTCTACTGTTGATTCGTTGTATCACTTCAGAAAGTGCCAGGGAATGATTAACACCCTCACTCAACGACGGTGCGCACCAGACTGAGATCAAGTAGCGGACTTTCGGAGATCAAGCAACGGTCTGCAACTGCAACGTGAAAAAGTTGAGGAGAAGAGTGGGGAACATAGGTTGGGAAAGTAAGTAAATACTTGCCAATAACTCCAGTCGTAATCGAAAACAGGAAGTAAAGAAAAATTTTCTTCGATTTGACATCTTGCTTTCCTGCTCTCCTGCTTTTATATTACTTGCTTCATTTTTATCGTTCGTTTCTTCAAAATGTTCTTACATCTGCTCGTCGGTGTCATCGGTATAATCGCCATAATTTACAAAAATTAGATATTCTGTATGCGAAATCTTTTGATGCTTGTTTCATCTTCAATTAAGCTAGGAGATTCAGCACAATCATAGGAAAAATGAAATTGGCAGGATCGGTAGCTACATATGATAACGCGACCTTCGCGTAGTTACATCATTCGCATTAGAATCGCTCTAATTTTACGAACGCACGGAGAATAATTTACAAGGTGAACCGTCGCAAAGCGACGATATAAACGATATACACATTAACGGGGCATTGAAGGGACGATGACGCTTTAAAAATATAACATTTATTAGACATATTCTGATCTTACAAACAAAACTTCATATGATCATTATTCAATCGCATAGTAAGTAAATAATGCTTTGTTGCAATAAATTAAAAAACTTATAATTTTTTTTCGCCGTTATCTAACTATCACAGAGGTTTGTGAATTTCAATCGATACGACAGAGAAAATAATTGAAACGGAAAGAAAAAAAGACTCCCTGCTTCCTTCACCAAAATGATTGTTCTTTTTCGGAAGAAATGCGCGCGTTTGAAATAGAAAATCACATATTATATATAACTGTTACATGTAAATTTCATACCGAAACTAATTTCTGCGACTAATACAGTCCTATAAAGAATGGAGTTGTATTGTTTTTCTCTATCGACTTCGAAAAATGTTAAGAATCGTTAATTTCGTAGTCTCATCATCGTGAAACTATAAGAAATGAGTTGAGTAGCGATTCTTATACGTTTAACTTATATCTGGAATCTCGCGTACTTATATAAGTATACATATATATACATATATATACATATATATACATATATATGTATATATATGTATATATATCATTGTAGATATAGATACATATATATTTATTCCATGCACATATATACATATCAATGTATTTGTCAATATATATCACGTACGTATACATAAGAATATATATATATATATATATATATATGTGCGTGTATGTATATATGTATATCTACAAGGATTTTCAATGATCCTGTTATCATCTCTCATTCAACAACAGAGCCTTGAAGTAAAGTATTTTGCATACTGAATAAAATACATGGTAATTCGGTTGGATCGTATCTAGGAACGTTTATGCTAATGGACAAGCGATACGAGCTTTTTAATTTGAATCAACGGAATCTGTCGATGGTCGTCGTAAAGTAATAGAATCTTATAAAATGGAAGAGTAAACAGAATAAGTGTACGGAAGCTTGAACATAGCTTATGCTCAAAAAGTATAAAAGCAAGTTGCCTACGCGCGAATATTTGTCATTCTAAATCAGCAGGGTTTGGTATTGTAAGAAATATCTTAATAAGTTAAATGATAACGAATCAGAGCTCGCAAAATAATATAGTTTGGAGCTCTTTTCGCGATAAAATTTTTTATTATCTCCGACAAATTGTATCTTTTTTTAGAAACGTTTAAAGTATCTCGTACGAGAGTTTTGCAATTTGAGCGACTTTCAAGAAACAAATTTTTTTTAGGCAAGATTTTTCAGAGATCGATATCTTACGATTTTAAATTTGAGATTCATAACAGTTTATCAGCATACGTTAGAGCTATGCGTCTTTTCACCTATCTTCGTTTACTTCGAAGACGTCTTCAGCGTTCGCTTGCGCTCCTTGATCACCAGCGATTACCTCGTTATCTTTATCGTTCTGTGAGTTCTCGATTTTGTACAATACATCATGGCAAAGTGGACAGCGGTCCTGGACGTACAGCCACTTCCGTAAACAAACACTGTGGAAGTAGTGATTGCAGCGCGTGATCTTGGCACTCTGCATTTCCTGATAGCAAATAGCACACACATCATCTAACACTCGAAGCTGTTCCGTCTTTGCTTCCGGAAGGGAATTGATCTTATTAACGGCTGATCGACGCTTCATGAACATGCTCCATCCGGCTTTCGCCTCACACCATATATTAAAGTAGGCATGAATGCATATCATGATGGCACGAATTGCTCCACCAGATTCAAACACTAAAATCCAAAAGCCGTTGAAGAATAGGATAATACCGAATGCGAATTCGATGGTGTTGCCGAAAGATCGTATTATGTATACGCAGTCGTCGAATTGCTCCCAGAACACGCTACGATAAGCATCGATCAAGAAGAGGGAATAGATCGCAAGTGAAACCAACACTTTTACTATTATTTCAATACTAAACACCGATATTGCCAGTAACCAAGTGCTTACGGTATAGTGCGACCAAAGGAATACCAGCAACAATACTGGAAACAGTATTAAAAATACACAAACTGCCAGAGCGCGGATGTGTCGATGAAGCGCTGGATTATGCGAGGCGCTGAGCGACATCAACAACGGATTGACGATGTTGTGCACGAAATGTAAAACCGCCGTAAACAACAAACAAAAATTACGGCACAGTCTGACCAAACGTTTCTCTCTGTCTAAACTCGTCAGTCCAGTTTGTAGGGCCAGCGCGTAAAACAAAATCGCGGATACGCTACCGATACTCCTCTCCTCTTCGTCTTCCGTAAGTAGCACCCATTGAAAGAAACAACCGATGTAATCACAAATAAACGAAATTATGCTAGTCATTCCTAAGACTGCCGTCAAAGTCTCGCAGCCATTGACTAATAAATTTCTAAGCATTATGTAATAGGTGAACGTTTCTTCGCCATAATGATTTCCAAGGATTTGGAACACTTGTCCTCCCACGCGTAATATCCAAAACGTGCGTAGCACACGCGGAATGTTCAATCGAATCCATTCGGTTTCGGCGAGCGCGGACAGACCATAGTTGCTTATGAAATTACGCACATATTGATAACCCATATAAATTACGTTCATCATGGTAATGCCGTTATACCAAATGACAAATTTACATACAGCTAACGGAAGAAGTGTTGCGAACACTGGTAGATGATGGAGCACTTGCGTCTGAAAAAACATGTACGTTATTCGATAACATGCGTATGAATATAAAAATGGAATATTTATGTTTTATGATATCTGAATATAAACTATGAGAAATATAATGTAATATGTTACATAAATTATAAGAAATTTATTGTTAATCAAAGTACTCTGTATATATGCATATGCAAAAAATCTATTTTCAAAATGTTAAAACATGCAATTGTTTTAAATCCAAGTACGTCAAAATACATTAACGATTTAAATTAAATTGAAATACATTAAATTCAACTTACCGGGAGCGGACAAATGCCCAAAATCGACGGTGCCATAAAACTCAGTACAAGAAATTTTTGCAGAACCGGGTGTTTTGGTGCAAGATGAATAGAACAAAAAATACTAGCTAATAAGCATTGTAATACATAATTCTGGATTATCAGGAAGCCTGGTCCTTCATTTAAAACGTATTTCAAGTTAAGATACAAAATATCATCAAGTATGCTAGTTGTTGATTCATGTGTGCTCACATATGTAATGATAGCTTTCATTGTACTAATATTTAACCAATAGGATATAAATATTGCTCCTACTGATATTAGGTATATATATACAATGATAAGATGTTTTGTCCATAACATAAATATACATATTGCAGTAATATATCCTGAAAAGTAAATATTTGACAGTCAACCATTGATTTTTATTTTATTTTGATTCTAGTAAAAACGTAAATAATCATTAGTTCTGTTTGTATTGATTCATGAATACTTTATCAATTGTATAAAGTTTGCTCCTTTTTACAAATGCAACGACCCACAAGAATTAACCTTGATACTTTGAATATCGGTATGTCATTTTAACACTCCTAATAATCTACACTGCTTTAAGTTTATCTACCAAAACCACTACTTTTCAACTATATTCTGACTAATAGACAAATGCAATCAATTTCTGACTAATAAACAACTATAAAATCAGGAAATGTTACACAAATGAAATGCGTAACATCGAAGAGAGTCTATAATCTATAGTCTACAAATACTTTGCTTTTATCTTAAATACTTTACTCTGTTTTAACAAATACACATACAGAAAAATATATCAAAATTACTAATAATTAAATATAGAAATCATATGTAATGTAAATATCTTACCTAAACAGCAGCATAGAAATTTTAGTATAATTATGAAATGCACTTTGTAAGTAAAGTATTCAAAACCAAATGAATCTAGAAACGAAGTAGATATTATCGAATCCACAATGCTTTCTGATACTTTTGATATTTTAAAATCACGTTCACTACTATCTAGTACAACATTGTCGCTAGATAATCCAAGTCCAATTCTAAGTAGTTCATCTATGACAAATAAAGGTGGAACTCTAATTATAATATCCACAAAGGTGTGCAACTTCTCTCGCATAGAGGTATCCATTGTTTCTCAGGTTTTTGCTTTTGTAATACAGATTTCAAAGATGATATTTTGTTCTTAGGAAGTGCAAGAACAATTTTCCCAATGCAATTCTATTTAATTTAGTTGGCTCAGTACCTAAATTCAAAATGTCAAAATGTTAAAAATAAATTGATATGTTTTGGTGTATTCAATAAGCAATTAACATTAAATTACACATAAGCTTACCTCCGGAATTATAAAGTTTGTGGTTATCATATTCTCGAAACACACTTGTCTTAGCGAATAACTGGAATAATTTTTGTCATCAAAAATCGACGAAGCCGAGATGGTTCAAGTATTGTGAATTATAATTTGCCAGTAATCAACGAAGGAAAATAACGAAGGAATGATTTAGATACCGAAGATGTAGCAGAAATTCAAACTTTTATAGAATCAATGTATCGAACTTAATCCTGTTTTAATATCATATAACGGAGGTTAAATAATAGAAACCTTGTCGGCTATTCTTTTTCCAAAATTGTTGGTTATAAAATGAAACTAAATCGTTTTGCAGATATTACAAATAAGATTTTACCATCGTGCGAAAATATCGTAACAGCAGGCAAACATACGCAAATTTTCGGTTTTCGAATTTCTGTCAAAGATGTTTTTCTTCCTACTCACTTCTATCCGTAATTCTTAATTTATGTTGCTCATCCGCGTCGACAACAACCAAAACACGTAAATCTGACAGCGACGAGATTTAAGCTGAACTACGTTTTTAAAATACGCGTAATTTTCCTCAACATAAAACGCTGTCGCATATACTTTAAAGGTTACAAAGAAACATGCACAAAGAATTTGAACGATTTGATCAGATGGCGCTATATTGCTTTTTCTATATACGTATGTACGTACTGTGTGTATGTTTATGTCTGAAAATACGTTATAAATTTATTATTATCATGTATCGTTAAATATACGTATCGCGAATATTTGGCTTCAGTAATCAAAGACACATCATCATACAGATATACGTTATACTGTCAACACAATTAAAATAATAAAAAGTATGATCATTTAAGGATTTACAAAATGAAGTCATAACATTTCTTAGAAAATTATAATCATTTCAAGCTCATTATTACGCGTAATATCATATTATTCCCGAGATAGGCTATGAAGTAAAGTAGACGATACGTGCAAGGCTATAACGTTCATAATCTACCAAATCACGCGCTATATATCATCCCATAAATTACGTCGCTCTATGGCACTTAAATGTCTATGCACAGCGCTATGTTATTGCTACTGCTTAGTTTTTCTGCTATTTCTTCAACTGTTAAACAAAATTTTGTTCCAAGTAGAGCTTTTAATCCTTCGATATCAAACGTTACTACTCAATCTAATCTTGATTTATCGGAAAGATCAAAAACTTCATTTTGAAATTTGGAAACCTAGATTAAAACATGTTCTCCATATACGATAAAAATATCGTTAACGACATTTTTAATTGTATTGCCTTTTTTAAATTCATACAGCATGCAATGCAAAAATAAATTTCGTTAACATTCATTATCTTTGATTTCTTTAAAAATAGAAACAAGATACGGACGTTATAAAGTTCAATAAAAAACATGATTTAGGGAACTTGATGAAAACGACAGCGACATTATACAACGTACATGCGTTAGAAAAAAAGTATATATATATATACACTTTTTATATATATATATATATATTTATAATTGTAGATTCAATATTGATAATTTTATTATGCAAATTCATAATTTTATTGTTAATAGTATCACGTACTCTTTATCATTCGCTCGCAAGAGAATAGAAGATACTAACTTTAATGATGCTTCACTGATAATGAAAGAAGGGAAGGAGAGGAATGGAGAGATTAAAATCAAATTTCAATTGATTCTGGAAGCATACTGATCTCAGATGAAAATAATGGGAATACATTTCTGGCAACATCGAATATATTTCTCTCAGGTTTCACATGTAAAATTCATCTTCCTGAAAAAGAAAAAAGAAGAAAGAATACAATAAAAATATCGCGAGAAAATACTAGACCTTGAAGAAAGTCTAAAATTTTATACCATAAAACTAAGAATAAAATTTTTAGTTTTGTATTTTTTCATGTACACACCTGATATATTCGATGTTTAAATGCATATATCATTTCTTCCCGAAATAAGATAAATAAATGATTATATCTTTGATCTCCCTCTGTCTCTATACAGGCATGCAACGACACATACGTGCAGAGTACAGAATATTCATACTGTCATCCGTTCAAAACTAGCTACCATGTAACTTATCTATATCTCGGCGCAATGTTCATTCGTTTCTTTGAATTAGTCGAATCTTAATGCGCTTGCATATACTACCGTAATGCTACATTCTAAAACAAAATGTCTTTTTTCATTTGTGATCTCTTCTTATAAATCCGCGTCTTCTTCGTCTCACCTTTACTACGACACCGTTCTAATCACTTACGATAAATCTCATTGACAATGTTTGCGCTCGCAGTATTTAATTCAATTCTACTTCTTTTTATTGTTCCTTTCTCTTTCTTTTCCTGCAAACAAATCAATCGCTATCTCGAATTTGAACTGCCGCTGGCTTTTAGTAACGCTGGGCATTTTTTGAGGCACATTATACAGTACAAAATAAACTCGACGATCTCAAAAATATTTGAATATTGGTGATGGGTAAACGAACATTTTTGAGATCCGTCCGAGCATTTTTTTCAGAAGCAATTACGATCAGGTTGAATGGTATAGAGTCAATATCAGGAGTGAAAATTATTGTTACTCGATTTCGACGTAGTTTTACTCATTATTCTCATTTATGCTTTACATCATTCTTCTCAAGACTACCTAATATATATGCCTTACGCTTTCTTTCAATTACATCTTCATTCCATGATCTTTTACATTTTTTTCATAGCGTAAATTTCTCGTAAAAATCTGTACCGTGCAAACAGACGTTAAGTAATTTTGAATCCCGAAAAGAATTCGACTGTATTATCAATAATTTCGTCCGCTGAAAGGATGATGAAGTGTACAATGTAAGATAAACAGTAAAAATGACAGTATTCTTTACGCATAACATTCTATGGCACGATTCTTCTTAACTCGACAATGGATACCATAATCGTTCTTTTTACCTAATTGCGTGCATTAGCGAGGAGAAATAAATGATGGAATTAATAACCGTGGAAAGTATATTTTACGCGACAAGTTACATATAGTTGATCGACGTTACGAAAAATTTTACAGAAACCAACATTGAAACATTGCGAGTCCCGCTATTGTAGTTTCGCTTCATCGTACCTCACGCAAGACAGGTAAAAAGACTTTTACGTATTCGCTATAAAAACGCTAAGTATGGACTAATAATACATGGTACTTTAATAAAAATAGAGCTTCAACATTCGGCTAGTAATACAATGACGTTTATTATATCACAACGAGACAGGTCCTGCGTGCCAAAATTCTACTCTGCTCAGCGTTCTTTTTAACTTCCTTTACGTCAATTCAGATTGTCCGATGCACGGATGCAGCGATGATACGACCAGTTGTAAGGCATGTTTTTAAATATTCAAAATGTCTTTCTCGAAGGGATCCATACATACGAGACCTCAATCTCATCTCCTCGCATCAAGCAAGCGGATACAAATTGCATTTCCTTTTAAATTAATTTTATACCTAAGTTAGTTTCAATCAATGGGATCCATTGTTGTTTTTTCATAGTTTATTGTATTTCATTAGTCTCATATTCATTGATCCCGTTAGCAATTGGATTTTACGAAGATTAAAAGATCTAACGGGAGCTCCGGGCTCTTCGTTGCATACTTTGAATGTTTCGGAATATAACGGTTTTTCCGTAAAATTGTTTACTGCGCGAACAAGTATGGTTCTATTCCGGTATCTCAACACGATCATTTAATTCGCAATCAATTACATCATCATGCTATCTAGCTAACCGAACAGATCAAGTCGTCATCACCGTGACTAAACCTGCATAACAGTTAACAAAACAAACAAGTTACGCAGAGTCCCTATGATAATATCAATAATAATAATAATAATAATAATAACTATAATAATAATAATAATAATAATAATAATAATAATAATAGCAGTAATAATATTAATATTACTTAATTGTAAAAATACGTCTACGTTTTGTTCGAGTATAGAACGAATTTCACGGCTCCATCGCGTATTACTTTTGAAAACAAATTATGATTACAACTTATCGATTATGATTTTGCATTTTTTTATTCGTGCGTCTTTTCACCTCCTATCTCTGTGAGTACACAATTGCCTAAATATCGCGTTACAAAGATACTGAGTAATAATCCTGGATTGGTACACAGTTATTACGTTTCATGCATTGTGTCTGCACGTGATTATTTGAAGATGGTTTTCCTTTTTTTCTTTCTTGTTAACATGGGAGTAATACAATTAAATTTTTTAAGTTACAACATATCAAATGCATTTTTTACCATCTTTTTATTTTTTAATAAGATAAGTTGTATGAAAACTATGTTGCAAGAAACGTAATAATATGTAATATTTCCTTTTTTAATTAAGTTTAACTTTGAAGTCTAACTGAGAAAATAGCTAATCAAGAATTTCCAGTACCTAAAACTTAATGCTTAAATATTAATTACATCATTTGAATAAGAATGTGGTTAGTTGAAACCATTCAAAGCGCTTAATTTAAAATAGTTTTTTTTATATCACGCGTGTCTATTTTTGGCCATATAGCAGATCTTTCGGAGAATTAAATAAAAATTAAGGATGATTCACGTGTTAAAGCGAATCTCCTGTAATCATTTCCGCACAGCGATCATATATTTATTTTTTTTTTTATAAAACTATATGATTGCTTATATGGTTAGGAAACCTCGAAAGTCGTTTATTTGCCTATGACTCAAGAATTGTTATTTATACACGTGAAAATTATTAATTCTAATTCTCAATCATGTACAATTTAAGTCACCAATGTAAGGTATGTCTCGTTAAAGACAATTTTCGCTATCCAATTTTTTCCATTGATAAAAAAGTTTCAATTTTATTCACCTTGATCGCAATCGATAATCCGCGCGTATGTTTCAATCACGCGTGGTTTCGTTCGAATTTCGTCTCTATAAATCCCACAATGTTGACGTTATATTCCGCTAATATATTTTACTCAGCATATATTTAATTTATACATATAAACTCTGCAAGCGCAGCTTACCATCGTCAAATGCACTTTTTAGTTTTATTTTAATTCGTGTACGAAATCGCTGCTTATATGTGTAAGAGTATAAGTGTTAATAAGTTGTCAATAAGAAATATTAGAAAACCTGTATTCCACTTACAGTTAACGTAAGTTCCTTATATTTCCTGACTGAGTCCTTTCTTTTTCTTATTATTAGAAAGCGGCAACTGACGAATGGTGCTTTACACTCATACTCTTTACTGTTTAAAGTATGCAATGCATTGATGTTCATTTTTCTTCCAAGTTTCACTGAAAGGTGAATTTGTCTTGTCTTCTCATATTTTGACTCGTATCGGCGAATATTTGTTTTTTAACATGCCATGATAGGGGTATTTGATAATATATTTTATTTAGGAAATAAAGACACGAGGATATAGGCCTATTATTTAATATTATCTTTTACTAAGTTATGTATGACAACAAACGACTAATTGAAATAATTGAAAGCTCGGCTTTCTTCTTAATGGTAACTGCTGATATATTTTAAATGCAATTGTTAATAGTTATCAAAATATGTTTACTCTAAAATCAGCAACGAATTTGGTATATAAAGGATATAGTTTCCGACATAAAAAAATTTAATTTTGAAAATGAACTATCTACCGAAAACACAAAATTGTACTACGCGAGAAGTTATGAGAAAGAATACTGGATTGAGAATAAAATAGTAACGAGCTACACATTAATCTCACATCTCTTGGCACATATAATCATCTCTACTTTTAATTTTGCATGTCTAGGCATTTTGGTTGGCAAATAATTTATTAAGCAAAGGTATTATATGCTACACACATGTACTGAGGACACAATTATCGCATCTAGCGACTTTTAATTCTATGCAGTTGATCCTACTAATGCAGTTTCTTTTACAGATACCATTCCATACGTAGAAAAATCACCTATATTAAAAAGCACTTTAAATTGTACGGTATCAAAATTTCTATGATACAAGCGAACTGAATATATTAATCTTCTATTAAAATATTTAAATAATAACCGCCAACACGAGTCTCTTGATTGATTGAACTATACATTTTTCTTTGTCAATGGGCAATGATTCCACGTGCAATTTATTTGAACTAGCGGAATTCAATAAATTGGAGAGCTATGCATATGTCTTTGCTTGCATGCATTTATATACATATATACGCGCGACAAGGTGTTACGTGCAATTCTGTATGTCTTTGTGTGTATACATAGTGTGTATGAATATGTGAGCTGTGTGGACGGCGCTACGTACACCACTTTTCGGTCAGTCAACCATTGACATATTAATAGTTGACTTTCGTCAGTATAATTCAGACATCCCTTGTTCCACTGGGATTTTTCAGTTGAACGTGCTTTGCTCACGTCAATATGTACCGTTGAATGATCTGAAAAAATGGAAAGCAATTTTTCTTATTATTGTGAATAAAATTTATATTCTTGTTTATATTTATAATTTGATATAATGTTGAATAGATATACCTGCATACAGATGTGCTAGAGTTTGTCTTGAAATAGGAAGAGATTATTCGTAGCAGCAACAGCTACTACATTTTCAGATGGATGCCAAGCAGTATGTAGTATCTTTTTATTGAAATCAAGGCAGTCCACGCTAATTTCATCCTTTTTACGTTTACCACCAGTACAAACCTGTAAGTAAATAATATATATTATGGACAATACAATAGTATACAATACAATACAAAAGCAATAGTTTATTAAATATTTTATATAGTTTTCGAAAATTTATACTTACTTTACGTGGTTTTAGAAGTGTTTTTGGTTTGGCAATGTCACGTGCTGCTTCCAATGTGAGATCACGTTTAGTTGTACGATCGAATACTCTGAAGAAATTATTGTATGAACCCGTCATAATAGCAGAATCATTACCGCTCCAACAACACTCGAATTTGTCAAAGATACAATCATTTTCATATAATGAACATAACTTTGATCTTAGGTATTCATGTACCTATAATAATATAATCGATTAATATTTTGACATAGATGTACGAAAATTGTATTATGACTTTTATTACATACAGGGTAACATTCAATGGGTTTTGTTTCCATTTGCAAATCCCACACTTTCACACTGAGGTAGTCTCTACTGATCATATATCTTCCCGAATTACTAAGTTTCACATCACTTATACTTGAAATTATTTCGGAGAAGAAACTTCTGTTTGTTGGATCTTCTGGTTCTTCAAAGAGCTTACTATGTTGGTCACAAAGCGCAGCAGATCTCATGTCACAGAGTCTAATTGTTCCTTTGCTACTACTATATACCAAGACGTTACATTCTGCCGGGTGAAATTCCGCGGCAGTTATTACTTCTGTTAGTTCCTCCATATTAGTTGGCTTAATGTCTACTATATCTGTGTATCATTGTTAAGAAAACAATATACTTCATTATAATAAATTTATATCCAAGATGTATAAATATAATTCAGAATTTATAAAGCAAAAATAAAATAAACATTAAATGACATAGAAAAAAGGATACTAAAACTCTGGTCTGTGATTTCAAGGTGCCAAAGGTTAATTCTAAGATCATCAGCACTGAGGTATGTTTCCTGATCACTGTTAACACTTATACTGTTTATATGATAGGTGTGCGCATTGGCAAATATTCTCCTTGGGGATGCTTCTACCATCAACTCCATTGGTTTTATAGTTGGTACCTAGGTCAAAATACATAAGTATTCAATATATGATAAACAAAATGCACAAGCCTCATAATGTTATGCGCATATTTGAGCTCCTTGACCTTCTCTTCAAAATATTTTTGTTAGGAACACAATAGTATAGGGAAAATTATATTTATATAGTTAGAAGTTAGAAAGAAAAACTTAAAGAGTTTTAGAATTTACCACATTATATGTATAATATTACAATAATCTTAATAAAACTCATCAATACTCACCCTCAAGGAAGTGATACAAGCAGGGTCACGAATTGTACCATTTTCTTCTTTTGTATTATAGCCTTCTACTCTTTTATCTCGTTCACTGACTTTCCACAACTTAATTGTTTTATCATTTGTGGAAAGTAGAAAATGTGCTGGATTTTTTCTTTTTAACCATCTAATTTTGTTAATTTTTTCTTCTATCTCTAATGATTTCAGGTAATCGAATTCAGGTTCATGACTTTGAAAGGTGCTGTATACATTGTATTCACCTCTTCGGGGTATACTGTTTTTACTCTAAATAAAGATACAATGTTCTAATTATCTTATGGCCTTAAAAAATATCCTAAATATTTTTTTATTTTTATCTATCAATTTTCTAAATCTTTCTTCTTTCTACAGACAATGAAACTATTTAAAAAATTTCATAAAACATAAATAAAGTATTCGAGATATTTATTCCTCTTAGTATGTTCAATGGATTATCTTTAGAAATTTTCTAAAGATAGAAAAATGTAACATATTGTACAGAACAATCTGGCAATAATCCAATACTAACACATAAATATAATTTTTATTTAAAGGACAAATCTTTCTTTATTGAAAGCTTAAAGATTTTATAGCATATAAGAATTCTATAAATATAAAAAATTTATATTATTACAAATATACTTCAACTTACAACAGGATCCCTCTGAAAAATAACCACCCGACCACCTTTATCTCCTGTTGCAAGAAGGTCGCCATCATGGTTAAATTCAACACATGAGATTATATCAGCTAGAACAGAACACAATACAAATAACTACAATAAAGTGTTCTTGAATATTTAAAAAATATTTATTTAGAAGTAATTTTAAAAAGAAGAGATGGATGAAAGAAAAAAAAGAATATATCATAATACTTTATTACTAAATTAACATACTTGTGCAATCATTGAATGAAAATTGATGAGATAATATACACACATAATATGTATGCAACTTCTATTTAGAACTTACCTTCAGTGACATCGTCTTCTAATGTTCCTTTCACCTGTGAAAAACACCACTGTATGTCACCATTACCTAAAACAACATTAAAGAAGTTAAGTCATTATACAAAAATTTACTTGAAAACAGCAGTATAACAATAAAATTATCAAGTATACAATACAAAATTCCAATTTTCAATACATCATAATGTATTCATTGTTGAACACGTAATACACATATAAAAAAATGTATTACAAAATAGATAAAAATCCCATAATGCTTATCGTTTGAATTACATCATGCGTTTCGAGCGTAGAACAGGTAGATGCACAGTGGTAAAAAGACGCGTATAGATATATATTCTACAAACGTCCGCGGCTTTTTCTTTCACTTACGATACGCACGAGATTTGATCGAATTATCGGATAAAAGCAAGAAAAGTGGAGCAAATCGATAAGGATACCGGGGATAAGGAAAGAGGAAGGAATCTAAGAAAAAATAACACCGAGAAAGTTGTGACTGTGAAACGTGATAAAATAAACGTGGAGGGACATGACTGAAGCGATAGCGTGTGTAGGTAAGGTGAAAAAGATAAGTTATAATGAAAAGAGGCGATAAACGAGAAAATATGCCTAAGTAAAGAGAATAAAGGAGAAGCAAGAAAAAAATGAAAGAACAGTCGAGGGGAAAAAGGTAAAAGTAATCCTACTTGAAGTTTCGGCGCAATCCATCGTGCTTCTAGGCAGTCGCCACCGCCGCCGCCGCTGCCGTCGCCGGCGACGGGCGCATTTGGCCCCGCGCACAGCAAGTATCCAGAGAGTGGGTACGGGTGATTATATTTGAGGATGCGGAATTGACGAAGAAGAACGTTGCGTGCACTGCGAGCGCTGCGGATATACCCGTGAACCCGTGATAGTATCTGGGTCAAGGTTCAGGTTGCCGCGGCGCGGCGAGGCGGCCAGCAGGAGCGACGCACTGTTCGGTTCACGACGTGTCGTAGAAATACAGAGCGACCACGCATAGTAAACCGGTGCTCACGACGCCTTACTTACCGGCCATCTCGCAATTAGAGACACTACGCTACCAGAGAGAGGTTCGCACGCGAGCTCACTCCCGGTGCGAGGTCCAATACCGCCTACTCGATCAGAGATACGCGCGCGCGGCGCGCCACGCCGGCGATCAGGAAACAGGAAACCTTCACGATTGTTTACCACACTCTGCCCAACCTTTTTACCCTGTCACATATTCGTCCTTACTAATCCGTCACTAATATGAATCCGATCACTAGCTTTCAATGGCGGAATTCACGAACGCATAACCGCACAACACTACTATGGCGTGACGTCACACCACAGTCAGGTTTCGCTATTCCGACAGTAATCGCCATCTTGATTGCGAAAACCGACTGTACACGAACCACTACGAAAACCACCGAACGCCGCCGATCTAACAACGCCATCTGTGTCGCGCAAAATTTAAATTAAGTTTTGTAAATTCCCTTAAAGATTTACTTTTCCAATAATAATCAAAGTTCACTTGGGAATTACATGATAAGTTACAGTTTGTTGATCTTGATACCAATTTGTAGCTATCATAAAATATTAAATAATACTTTAATATTACATATTTGAAAAGGGAGCAAATGATAAATTTCTTAAAAATAGAAGATAAAACCAGGAAACTTAACTAATTTTATGATAATCGATATTCTTTAAATAATCCGGAGGATGGTAAAAATTTATGTTTAATCCCAAGATTAAAATCGGATTAATTGACAATGTATTTTAAATTTGAAAATTGCTGTCTTACAAAAGACAAAAGATATAACTTATCATGTTTTTCCCCTATGTTCTTTAATTTTAGGGGGCTCATAGCAAAAATGGTCCTTGTCCATGTTTGTCTTTCTCTAGAAAATGAAGAAATGTTCTAATATCTTTGGACCAATACATTCAGTTCTTGTTAACAAAATATTCATCGTATTATATAATTACTGTAGGTTTATCTGTAATTGTATCGTAGAACTGCGTTTGATTAAGGCATACAATTTTGATAAAGATTGTTTTTATAAAATCGTAAAACTTTTATTCGATCATAAGTCAGGACATAGATCATTTCACATAGTGCAATAGAAAATGGAGTAGCTTTGATAAAAAGATTATACATAAAAGTATATCCATAGATAATTAATTAAGATTGTCTAATTTAAAAGAAACTATTAATCGATGTCGACGATGACGTTAAAAAAAAAAATTACCTAGGAGTTTTGATAGTTTCTCATGCACTTCTTCCAAAGAGAAAAACATAGGTACAGCCCTGGATAAATGTGCAAAATTCCTGGCTGAGCGAATATCTGACATCGACCAGTCCATTTTTAGCAAAGCCAGAATAAGCTTCTACATAGAAAGATTTCCTTGCTACTTCTCGATTTCACTAATAAAAACTCGAAGAACTTGAAACACTCGGATCATATGCTTTCAAAGTCGAAGCGCGTCATACATTTTCAATGCGTTCCAAAGCACAGAATCGATTACAATTTACTTTAGTAGATCTCTTCGATACATTCTCGATATGGGTCTAACATCCGTCCTGGTTTGAATATTAATACTCTTCTTCCCAGCAGCAGATCGTTCGTCAACCATTTCAAGTTTAATATTTCATATTGGAAGCACGATAAGTGTTTTCTTCCCTCTTGCTCGTTAATTTAAAATTAATCATTTCACTAAAAAAATATAAATAGTGTTCGGCAAATTAATCGCAGGGACAATGACGTTAGTTTTCCCGCCACATTCTAAATTTACAAACTAAACTCGTATAAAGTACTATGTTTTTCACTTTGCTTACAGAAATTTGTAATTCAAAGCGAAGATTGTGGCAACGCAGACGAGCAAGAGGAAACTTTGGGCGTAGTTTCGAACCGGTACTTCAAAGTAAAGAATTGAAATTCAAATCACAACGTATTTGCCACAAGAGGAGTTGTACGATGAATTTTTATTTAAAAAATTCAACTATACGATCAATAATCGAACGTGTAAAAACTAAGAGCACACGAATTATTTTCTCATTCACTGTATCAATAAAGGAACGGATTTTCATATTATTCGTTGGTTCGAACAATTAACCGAGCCTCGAATAGATTAAACAAATAAGCGTTTCGTACGGCGCAAACGTTTGCAAGTGAAACGGCTGTCTCGAACTGGTACGAAAGTGCATAAGCTCGTACGACACACGAAACTCTCGTTGTCGAACGTGTTAGGGGGAGGATGTTAATGAATCTGTAATGAACTCTAACAAGCGTGTAGAGTCGATGCAACGTTTACCTGGACGCGATATTTGCTATGAATCAAGCGTAAGTGTGTTTTCGAAAAAGTAGACATCACGTGTTCTCGCGAAACGAAACTTTTTTAATATCCCATAAAAAATATCGCTTTAATTAATGACTAACCGATTTGTAATAATAACAGTTGTATAATAATTCGACTCCAAACTATTCCATTTGAAAAAATTAACTGAAATTATCCAAAGATGACTAAATTTTAATACAAAATAATATTTCTTCTCTTTACTATTCCTAAAGTTAAAACAATATAACGGTCGAAGTGATTCGTTATTTCTAATCGTTATTTTTTATCCTTGTTTGAAATAAAATTTGTTCAAGCCTGCCATACATTCATTGTTCTTACGAAATTTATAAGCTTCGATTGTGCGATAAGTTTACGCTCGAATGCGTTGAAGATCCGCTCATATTCAGTATAGATCGTTGGACCTTTTATAGGACGTATTATATATATGAATTTTTTCCACATCTATGGAAAATCGATCGAATCGTGTGTGTGGCTAACATCGTTCAAAATTCATTCACATTTTTGATTTTCCCCAAAACGGAATGTTGCACCAACAACCAGTTCAACGTGCTGTTTTCAAAAACCGTAACTGTAGATATTAGTTACAAATATTCGTTCTACTCACTATCGCAAATGGATTCGTCACACCTCAAGATGTTCTCGAGGCTTTGCATCGCTTCTTCGATCAAGTTTCTTTCGAAATCGATACTAATCTGCTCGGCGCTGGTATGATCTTGCAAATTCATTCTCGATGACGATCCTTGCAACCGTTTTCTCGAATCACCACAATCAAGACAACATACTGTTATTATCAGGTGACATCGAGTTTACTAACTGACCGCCAAATGTAAACTGTGCTCGAATCCGTTCACATCGATACTTGTATACGGAAAACAATTATCGACGATTGAACACCCATAACAGTCATATTACCAAAGGCATTCGACGAACTTTCTTGAAAAAGAGTCCGTAAGACGAACTTGCTGAATTGAATAAACTGCGTGTTGGAAGCTTCTTAGTTCTAATTTTTTCAATGTTAATCATCTGCTTGAATTTATAATTGAGACATTGAGACATAACAAACTGATTATCAAAAATAGGCATGAGCATAAGATATTTAGTGCAGCAAGTGATTTCCCCATGCTATCTGAATTTGATCTGGAAAATATGAATTTCACCATTTTCGTTTGATTAATAGAGCTTGTTGGAATATATTAATCCAATAAACTCACTCGTAGAAAAAATGTGGCTTACTCCACTTTTACTCTCAATGTTTCGATTATAACGAACCGTATAGAATCTTGTTTTTATCCATTCTATTTATCTCTCTAAAAATTAACGAGCTCTAAATACTAAGCAATTCAATTAGGATCGTAACTTATATGCAGCGCGTTTAGGAAACGCATTTATTTATTTCTAAATATTTCAATAAATTTCAAAATCCTATTTAAACGTCGTGACGCTTGTTTCTCCACTCCACCAGAAATTACTATTCCCAGCCATCACACAAACATTTTAAGGCTCGGAGAGTTAATAATGCGTGGTATTGAAGAGAAGAAAGGGAAGAAGGGCGGATGAAGCAGGAGGAAAATAAAGAACGAAAAAAGATAGAACTCACCGACTCTCTTGTTCACAGCGGTATTGATCATGGAGCCAAGCTTGGTGAGGCTAGACTGCCTCATGATGTTGGAGGGGCTCTTCATCCGTTTTGACGGTGGTACCGGAAGCGGAGCGGTCTTGGACCTTGCCAGGATAGCACCGTTCCGGCAGTTTCCGTTTGGACTGGAGCCGGGGGGCCGCTGGGGCGGTGCCCCCCATAGACCCACCACCCCTGCGTGACGCGTGGTGGTATTTCGCGAACGTCAACTTTTTTCCACCTGTTAACCACGCTATTATTTCTAATCTCAACCTCCACTTTGCCTCAGACGTCACTGGAACAATACAATGATCACGCGAACGATTACTTTTTCATATAAATTTATATAACGTTATTTATTAGATTAATCAGATTAGCTAATTTCAATAGCAATGTTTCTATTCACGTTATTGAAAATTGTCGGATTTGCTTTTATTGAATCTTCGTTGTTTATAAATTAGCAACTCAATAGGAAACGAATGAGCTCCGGTGGATGGGAAATAATGTGACGTATAATCCTAAAATGTGGTGTGCGCAGGCATTAAAAATTACTTCCTTTGCTTTACTTGGGACAGATTCTTTCGCTTCGTCCTTAACATTACAAATCGCACTTTGTTATTACGAATCAGCAAAAATATAGAAAATGTATACAAATAGCAGATACGATACAGAAGCTCATTACACAAACAGAAGGTACAAAAATGATCTGTATGATTCGAGAATAGTAATGTAAAATAGTTTCGCTTCGTCCTTAACATTACGAATGGCACTTTGTTATTACGAATCAGCAAAAATATAGAAAATGTATACAAATGGCAGATACGATACAGAAGCTCATTACACAAATAGAAGGTANCAAAAATGATCTGTATGATCCGAGAATAGTAATGTAAAATAGTTTCGCTTCGTCCTTAACATTACGAATGGCACTTTGTTATTACGAATCAGCAAAAATATAGAAAATGTATACAAATGGCAGATACGATACAGAAGCTCATTACACAAATAGAAGGTACAAAAATGTTCTGTATGATCCGAGAATAGTAATGTAAAATAGTTTCGCTTCGTCCTTAACATTACGAATCGAACTTTGTTATTACGAATCAGCAAAAATATAGAAAATGTATACAAATGGCAGATACGATACAGAAGCTCATTACACAAACAGAAGGTACAAAAATGATCTGTATGATCCGAGAATAGTAATGTAAAGTAGTTGACTTTCTTTGGATTTCATAAAATTGTACCACTTGGATGGAAGAAGAAATAGCAAAGAAAAAGTATATCGATCCAATTCTCGACATCCGTTTACACAAGTGCAATGTACAACCACTAAATTTCAATAACGTAAATCCATTAAAAAAAAGAAGTTACGAGTGAAATGTAGCGTTAACTTCGTTCTCTAATGGGATTAATGAACTAACGAGCTGCACTTCGACTCCCTCGATGTATCTATCAGCGTGTTTCAACAATGTTTACTATCACTGATGGAAATTTTCTTTACGGCGTCGTGTAATACCAAGCACCCATAGTATCTGCAGAACCCGGAAGAAGTTTATGTGAGCGTTCACATGGAGGCCGGTCTTTGTACGCGTCGGCTTTTAATCTCGATTTAAGTGGGATATCACGTTAGCGTGAGGGGCGCAAAACGAGAATGGCAACGGGGCCAATTGAAAGACGCGTGCGTGAATGCGTCCTTCTTCCGTGTAGGTACACCCTTGAGAGAGTGCCGTCTGACGCGCAAATGCGTAAATATTATCAGAGGACCGGTGAAAAGAAAGAAAAGAAGGCAACAGGTAGCCGAACGTGGGTAAACTCATTTGAGCAGTGGCACGAGGGAGGCGTGAACACGACTGCGCAAGGGTTGAAACGGTTCTTTGGCATAGCTCGTGGTTCGTGTCTCCGATTAGATTGAATTCTTCTTCTTCTTCTTCTTACAGATCACGCTTGAGCACTTGCAATTTCATTTAATAATGATGTCATTTGCGACATTGACATCGACGCCAGATGTAGGCGCCAATACAAGATGCAAAGAATGCGAATAAATAGGCACGTAATTTATGCGAAGATCTGAAACGCAAATGTGACCTTAACCGAAAGAACACGAGCGTAGGTACACCCTTGTTCATAAGCATTAGAAGACATATAAAAGCTTGTGTAAATTTATATTATTAAGAAATTCCTGACACATGTAAAAATTATCTCATTTGAAATGTTGGACTATGAGGAATTTATGGTTTGAAATAACAGAATGGAAAATAATTTTAAACAGTTGAATATCCAAACACGTATTAGCACGCTTATGAAAATTTACATAGACAGACTTACCAAATCATTAAGAAGTAAGTTATGATCATCGGACTATGAAGCACCGATATTTTGAGATAGTAAAGTCAGAAATAATTTCAAATATAAAATATCAAATGATTTCACTCGGAGATGAATAATTTGTTTATATATATAAACCAATGCATAGATATTTTGTAGTAACATCTTCTAACCTTCGTGTTGCGCCGGTTGGATTACTGCAACACCGGTATCCTCCTCTATCAGCTTTCTACGTCAGCGTATTAATTCGACGAAATCGACGAACCAGTCCCTCGTGCCGACCTGACGGCGGATGAAAATTGAAATTTGATTAACACCAGTGTCGCTTAACCTTACGTCAAACTTGTACCGACCTCCGGACGCTTCGATGACCGAGGATGCTACTGATCACTCGCTAATGTCAATAAGAGAAATGTAAGACAAAGCCGAATGTGACGAACAATACAAGTGTCTTTCATATAAACTACATCGTAATCCGATTATGTTCTACGAAATTGCTATACTTGGCTATTGGTATCGGTTATACTTGCGTACATATTTACCGTGTCTTAAGTTTGTACCACGAGTTTATTCATGTGGTTGTAGTATTTGCTGTATGATAAAACTTTTAATTTGGAATGATGACGCGCGCGCACGCGTTTGTGTGTGTATTTGAGCATATCCGAAGGTAATACCTTTGTTTTTCACGAACGAATTCTTCGGTAATGAGGCAACCAATTGTACGATGCAACTAAACACTCGAAATATCATTCCACCTTGAGCTATTGAATTTTTTAGTTCTGACACAGAACTAAAATTTATACACGACGAGGATGACGTGTAAAAGTAGAGCGAAGACACCTTTAATCCAGAAGTACTGTCTGTGTACTGGAACGAACGCGACAGAATTAATGTACCTACCTTCAGGAATGGAGCAAGGTTAAATCTTTACCGCTAATCGCTACTGCCGGTTAATCTTGCAATTTAAACGCGTTTAAGGTCATCGAGCTAATCTGCCAATGGATCAGATTTTCAAACTAAATGATCTGCCCCTCAGTTTTCTACAATACTCCCCGTGATAACATTCGTTTGAATGAGAAACACAGAAAACTACCCCTAGCTTCATTGGGAACAGGTTGTCTAACAGAGTACTGAATGAAATTTTAATAACTCGAAAGGGAAAAGAGATAAATTTAACCCTCTAATTTCCCAAGCCCAGGCTATAAATACCGTACAGAAAATTTAGTTAATTTCTGCCTTTATTGAGAGGAAACAACAGGGTTCGGAATACATGTGAAAGTGAAGGATTCAGCTAGGAGATTGTCTTAAAGCATATATGCGATATCTTCTTTAGAATTTTTACTAAACATTTTTTACCATATTTCAATGCTTTACCAATTGAATAACAAATAACCAAAGACCGTATCGGCACTATGATGATTTAACACGCTGAATAAAATTATCTATGCTATATGTATATTTAAAGTTAGTTTGTACCTTTCGATTAAAAAGAAAAAAAGAAAGCAAACGACATTGAAAACTACAAATGGTCCCAGTTCGATGGCCAAGGACTGCGTTTGATCTCGGTCCGACGTTTTAAATAATTAAAACCAATTAGTGCTCGTCACTCCGTACACATTTAAAATGCAAAGAACAAAGAATAGAAGTCGTTGAATCCGCTTAACCCGACGCGATTTTTTTTTCGAACGCGCGACAACTTTTTAACATGGCTGAAAAAACGACTATGGATTGGGAAGAGGATGAGCAAGAGGGGTGATCGCAGACGGGTGGTACTTTGTTAAACCGGCGAAGTGTGCATGCCAGTGACAGAAGATCCCTGGCGTCTAGCCAGAGAATTTTCCGACTGCTTCTTAAGCTTGAAATTCATTCTTTTTACGTAGGAAGTTCGTATTATGAGCACGCAACATTTCCCGAGTTCGAAATACTCGTTTATTGCGGTGATTGCTCGTAGATCCAACCCTGAGATCGTTGTAACAACTTTTCAACAATATCCCGACGTTCAAATTTTTAATTGAATTTTCTCAAACACGTTGAACTCATCCTTTATGGGCGAACTTTATCCCAAGAGGATATTATGTTTATACGCTGACGATTCGAGGAAGGAATTGTTTGGAATTTTGTAAATAGTTTCGCCGGAAGAGCAACGTGATTTTATTGCGACGTGAAACACGAAATGAACGAATTTCTTGATAAAATTATTTAACGTTAAAGTAACAATGCTGATTCGTAATTCATTCAGGATCGAATTCTTTTTATCTACAAGAAATATTCTTCGTTGATCATTGATAAGAGACACATTTCTGGTTAGTTTTACGTATACTTTTTATTTGACAATTTACGTGCATTCTCTGAATCATTCTTTGATGTTGATGAAAATCCTAGCTAAGCATTTTTCTGATTTTCAGTCACGTATCGTTCATCACGCAACTTTATCGCTCGGATCACTCATCCCGGATAATGCAAACATTTCATAAAATTGCAGTGGCGATTTAGGTAGATATAGAATTAAAAGTCACGATTGCTTTCGTGTCAATGCTGTAAAAAAGAGAAAATAGCTTTGTCTATACAATGTTTATGATACAAGAGCTATTTCATATTTCCCTGTTTTATTCAGCGCTTTGTATTTACAAGTTAGCACAAGCTCGAAGGAAAGTTAAAAAGGAGAGGTCAAGTTCTTTAAATAAGAGCACTTGATCAGCGACGATCTATTTTAGTATCCGAATTAAATGAATCGTTCAAAGAACACGCGAGAAAAGTCACTTTAATTAGACTCATTGCTCGCGCTGTGGAAATTAAAGGAACGATTCCCTCTTTATATTTGCTGTATTTAATGGGACTTAGTCTTCTCATATTATTCTATCGGAATATAAAAAGCCAATGTGTGTAAAATTTTATCCTGGATGATACGACGATATTACACGTGTGTTTAAAAAATGTTACGACTCAAAATAATTTAGTTCTTTGTTTAAAAAGGAAACACGAAAGGGAGATTTCGAGGGTTAAGTGTGGACAATTACGAAAACAATATTTGCCCAGTTTTCTGATGCAATGCAAATTAAACGTATACATAATATTTTTGTAAGTTTCTAAATCTTTTAATATTTCTGCAAGCTAACTGTCCTTCTTGAAAAACTTGTCTGAACCGTGACACTTTTGAAATACTCGTGCGGTATGATACCGCTGAAATAATGAAATTCTAAGGATATCGCGTTTAACCTCTAAGTATTAAACCATCTTTAGTTTCTTGTCCCTTGAACTCTTGATTAAAAACCCTCGGCAAAGAGAACGATGACAATAATGACGGCGGTGCGACGGATGAAAAGGTGGAGACGGCCGACTATAAAGGTTTCCCTACTTTACTTCTCGATTCATATCGGTCTGAGACGGGCAGAGATCATTTTCGGGGCTTTTTCACCTCTCAATTTTCCATTTTCTAATTGTCATTCCTATCGACTTGCTCACACCAGCTAATATTCCATAGATATTTATTAATGTCTCTGTTAATGGAACGACAAATTCAATTACCATTCGTCATTTTTCGAAATCAAAGCAACGAGCACAAAAGATATTCGAAGAGCCTGCGCGGATCACTCGAGCATGACAAAACGAATTCCTCTTTTTCACTGCTGGAAAGCAGACACGATCGATAATCGTGCATGTGGAGAGTTTAACCTTTCACTTGGCACCTTTAATTATTACACTGCGACGAGAGGTAATCCAGCTATCGTTAAACGTCTACTCGAGCTGATCGACACGTTGCCTCGTGCTTCTCAATTTCACAAACATCATCGTACGAGCATTGTTATTGCGTGTAACGGACACAGGAAGTGGATTACTATATCTGCTCCTCATAGCTATAAAACATTCCAAAAAAAAAGCTGCAATATAATATACATTGTGGTTAATGTGACAATGAACGTGTTTGATATTACGAGATTTCAGACACAAAGGTCTCTTTCGGACGCCACGTTAACTTTGGTTTATATTCTGGTTGCTATGCAATGATATAAAGAAAAATAATTTGATATCGAAATTGATCGACGATTAATAATGGACGAATATCGAAAAACAGCTTATTCCTGTCTGTAGCAAAAAGGAACTAGGCTTGGGTTAGGTTTAAAAAATATCAACCTTTCGAGCAAATTACACAGGGCCTTTCTGTACATTGATTTACTGGATAATAATATAGTTCGTGGATCGACAAATAAAATGGTCAGTTATAAGTTGTCGATTTTTGCTACGTAAGTTTACTATTTCACTTTCACTGGCAATATTAGTCCAGGTGTTCAAATGCTTACTATATATGTATGGTAATATACGAGACAATGGTAATACCTTTACTATCGCATAGTCTTTGTTTCCGAGAAAATCGCCATGTCTGTATCGACGAGGTTACCACATCGACATTATTATTCTTATCAGGCTGTTCATATACGTTCTCGCAGTCATCAAAAGGGGCAAACTGAGAAAGCAAAGGCTACTAGTGGTATAATCTTTTCTCATGACCTACTGACTATCGCGATAACTCGTACTTATGTACCGTGGCTCGCCAACAATTTTCACTTAGAAACCACATAGGAAGATCGCGACGAGTCACATTTCTTATTTTTTATAGGCAAGCAATTACAAATTTCAACACGTCGTCAATTTTCTTCAAAATTTTCAAAATATTACTCGTCAGAATTTTAGTATGTCGAAGGTACTAAACTATTTCTTGTCTTGATAACTATAACGTTAATTTATTGAAACCAAAAAAAAAAAAATACGCTGCTTCAACTAAACTTAACAGTTTTGGAATAAATAACGGATAGAAATTATGCCGATGGTCCAGGGACGTTACAGTATATTAGGCTCGTGTTTCACAGACGAATGAATATCCACGATATTTACCGGGATAAACGATATTCGGATAATCGATGTTCTACTGTACTTAGTAGTTCTCCGAGTCAATTTTCGTTCCTCTTCTTAAGTGGAACGATCCAACGGATGAATCGTTCATGTTTCGTTTCATTTTCTATGACATTTAATACCAGAATCCATCCTATGGAGAATGCATTGGTTACGTTGCATCGGGGTGGAACATGCACATATTAAAAAATAACGAGAATAAAGTAGGAACCCCGAGGCCAGCAGACACGAACGTTCTTCTGGAATAGTGGGTCAACGCTCAATGTTAAAGGGATCATAAAAGTATACCAGTAGGCCATCCTGGTGAATCCTTACTACGGATCGTGTAAGTTTTTGTAGGTTTTCAACAGGCACATACGATTTTATGCGTATCGCGGAAGACGGTTGTTGCAGCTTCGATCGAATTGCAAATTCGAATAACGACGAAACAACTAAAGAATACGTTTTCTCTTTCAAAATGTAACTTGAAGAAGATTGGAGTTACCAACGACTGAAGTATAGAAGTCGAAATCAAAGTGCAAAGTATATAGGAAAATATATTACGCAAGAAGAAAAATAAAGTTTTATTGATATATTGTATAAAAGTCGTTTAAACGGAAAAATACTGTCAATGTATAAAATAATATACAATTAGTATACTATACGTTATTGTATTACTATACTCGTTGTTATTAAACTATCATAGTGAGGTGCGATGTATATCAAATTTAATCTTTTATAGTAAAACAGAATTATTTTCTAAAGTTTGACAGAACTTTCATATTTATAAAGTTATACTATAGGATTTGCCAGAAGCAACATTTTAACAAAGTTAAAGTTTAGAAAGACATTGGACGTGCGAGAAAGTATTATCACGGATCGTGAAAGCGTGATACACAACCAAGTGTATAATCGCAGTTTCTTCGAGTATTGGAACGGTATCAAACGTGTTTTCGCGCCGTTTCGGCTTGAAGTTTCACTATTTCTCACTCGTTAGTTCGCCGGTTGTCGTAACAGTTCGTAACAATCTCTTGTTACGCGACCAAGTTAAATTGAGAACGGATAAGAGTATGCGAACGACTGGGATGGAGCGGGTTATTCAATTGATGGAAATCCACAGCAGGATGCGAGTATACGCTTTGCGATCGAGATCATTTAAAATGTGCGAGGGAAAGTCGTGCGGTACCTTCGAAGCTACTTCCATAAATAAATGCCACGATTGTATTAAATTGTATTGGATCGTTCAATAAATTTTAATAATTCAAACTGCTTTATTAAATCGATACTTGAAAAAGATTTATCTTCGTATACTCTAAATCACTTTCATAAAATTCCACGTAATTCCATCCGCTCCAGTCCAAATTACAAGAACATTACAACAGAAAAATTCAGGATGGTTCAGCACAATTTTCTGCTATGACAATGTTCTAAATACGCATTGATGTTTACCCATTAGTAATCGTTTAAGCTAAGAAACAACCAAAAATCTGCCCATCATCTTTGTACAGTTACGTTGCGATAAGCAAATTACCGTTTCTGCCGTCATCTATTGGTGTCAATTTACGACGGTTTGTAAATTCGACGAACGAGTTTACCGATTAATAAGCACCCATCGAAAACCCAGCCCATCTTTGTGTAACCCGATTTCAGCTGCGTCGAAGGAAAGGAAAAATGCCAGCAAAGAAAACTCGCGAGTTCGAGTTAGTCGCGAAACGACCGAGACGTTTGTGTGGGTGGCTTTTATTTTTCGGCTGACGCTTGTAAATGGTTATAGCAAGCTTTTATACGTGTAATGTATACACACGGGGATGAGCTTCAGCGCTGTCAGCGAAGTAAGAGGCTCGACGCTGCTGCCAGTTGCTCTACAAGCAGGTGGCCTAGATAATTCGAGTGGTAGGTCTTGTACTACTGTACTTGAGTACTGTCTGCTACCGTTTCTGTAACCGTGGTATAAATATTCTGTAACCGGCCCCAAAACTTTCATTGCAACGCCTTATTAATTCGCAACTCTTTTCTGTTTAAATTCGCTAAATTCGCTATTTGCCAATTCATCGTTCGCTAAGAGAACGCAAGCTGTCAGAGACGACGAATCTCTACCGCTATGGTTTCATGAAGTTTAAAGAAACGTTTATAGAACTATGACGAGATTATATTCTTTTGAATTGTGGAAATTTTTATAAAATATTGCGTTTGATTTGTATAGCGCACTACCGAAAAATTAAAATATTGTTTCAGTACAACTTTTGTATCTTCACAAAACGATTACTTTATCAGTTATTAGCTTCTTATTGTTTAAGTTAATTTACTTATATTATTCAATAGTATCGCGTTTACGTAACTTCGATGCATTTACTTCGCTGTCTCGTCCATAACTAGTTTAGATACAAATTCTTCCTCAAATTTTACCGATGCAAATGATTCAATTTATGTAGAATAGAAACAACTAATACTGAAAATGGCTAAATGGATGCATGATACATTCTTGATAATGATAAAAGAAAAACATTCTACGCGCATATATGCGTGTGTGTCAAGCAATTAAAAGAGTTAAATACAAGTATTTCAATACAAGATTGGAATTCCTTCTTGTGTAAACCACTGTGAAAATACTGTGTACTTTGGAAACAGTAATAAAATAGTTACTACTATTGATATTCGCGATATTAAATATGCATAGGAATCACAAGTGAACTACATGCTATTTCAGTTGATTAAAAACTTGTCCGATTTATGTCTAAGGACAAGTTGATATTTTAAGCACCGATGGAGAGTACAAAACTGTGTACAGACTCGACAAAGCTCTAGAAGATTATACGATGGAAAATTATGCGTAACAGCGCTAGTATTTAACTGAATACGCAATAATTATTTAACCAAATTCAATTCTATTGTACTTTAGGTATTAAAATAGCATATAGAATAGAATACGTTTCTCGCGTAGCTCTGTAGATACCGTGCTGGACAATCCGCACGGTTTATACAGCGTGATATTTTATGTATAGAATGTGTGTGGTAATGGTCTTAAGTTGCTTGTAATTTGATACAATGGAAGTGGAAAAGTTGACGAAACTTTTAACGTAACAACGAAGTTGAACATACAGGTATCATTGTATGCCAGGCACTCTTTCACGCCGTCAACGAACTAATTGTAAGGAAATTAGTCTGCTGCCAATTACCGTACACGCTGCTGACCCAGTTACTTCAAGTGGTGTACGCAGGTACACAACTCACGTCGCACGACATGCATTAAATTAGCAAACAAAAAAAGACGACAAAAAAAGGATAAAGAGAGAACGCTTTTATCTTTCCGCTAAAGTAAGACTACTTGGTAATTTTGAAAAATTACGAGACTTCTTATTTGGAACCATGAAACTCTGTTATATCTTCCATTTTTCCTTCTTCTTTCCTCCCCTCCCTTACCCTGGTATTCTTTTCCTTTTGTTTCTTTTTCTCTTTGTTTATTCATACTATGAAATAGAACAACGAAGTAAATAATTATCAATTAAATAAAACAATCTTCACGATGCGATAGAATAATCCATATGAGAGTCATCAGCTTCCTTTTCTTCCTTTCATTTTTACTCTTTCGTTTCCTTGTACGCTCTTCTATCTCTTCTCCTTTTCTTCTCTTCTTTCATAGAAAGATATTCCGATAGATATAAAAGATATAAGAAGATACAAAAATGAATGATAATATAATAAAACAATTGCTTGAACAATGGTCGGAGAAAATAAGATAATAAAATAATCTATCACAGATAATAATATGTAACATATCATTGTTTCACGACATAATAAAAAAGATATTCCCAGGCGCAACATTTCCCGCGTTAATCATGCGCATCGTATCGGGGATAATATTACAGAAAAGCGGAGAGTAGAAGAGCTAGGTTTGTGGTTGCCTCGGTGAATACAGATCACCGAGGCATTTTCGTGCATACGGTGATCATCGGCCCGTTAATGGACTCGGAAAGGACAGAAATTTGCTACGGTTAGACGATTTCGGCGATAACTGTGCTCATACGAGTTTCCCGACAATCGTGATAAAACGTAAATAGCACATTAACAGTGATAAATATCGATAATGTTCAACCGATACCTCCAACCACTGAATCGCTACGATCAAACATATATAATATACATACTCGTTCTATAGAACAGAAATTTGTAATAAAGTTTCGATGTACAACATTTTTCTCTCCCTAATGTTCTTACGCAATGGCTACATTATGTGCGCCGAGTTATGCATAAGGCATAAGGTTGTCTTTCATTGACGACCATAAGTGAGAAAAATTTTTGCTTACAAATGACCGAAACACCCGAGTATGCATCGATCTAAAACTTTAATCTGCGCTTGCCCTTTAAACTTTCGCACAGTGTCCTCGACGCTGTACAAATTAGTTCGCCAGAAGTCAGTGTATCTTTCAAATAGTTTAATCGTTGCTGAATTAGAAGAGGAGGATCCCTTCTAAAGGGAAACCTCTTCGAACCGAGAAACTCGAGGAAATGTTTCGCGTCTCACGGACACCTTTGCAAACCCGTTCACGATTTTCCTTAAGCCTCGGCAATTTCCCGTTCTCCGACACGAAGGCTCGAGATTTCCGTTTTAAATCCAAACCCAACGTTCTCAAGATTGACGAAGCTACGACTGTTGTGCTGTCATTCATACTCGTGATATCCTTCTGAGAGATCAGTTAATGACATCGTTTCTCCGGAGGAACAATAACAAGTAATAGAGTATGTACACGTGAGACGAGAAAAGTTGGAGAAAATCCTAACGACGCGGAAACGGGAAGATATATGTAAGAATAATTACTGTTCAAGTATTACAAGCGATTTCATTATAGGCAATTAGCGGCTGGAATTTTTGCCAGTTCAAAGAATTTTGTATCATTTTGATAAAGTAAGGTTTAAGATTGATACATTATGAGTTTTAGTAACTTTTGTATTAATAACTTTATAACATATTGGTAATAGTTAACTATTCTGTGATATATATTACATTTATTCGTTGCTCTTATCAGATAAATATTCATCTTGTAAAATTATTGTGTCTTTTTATACTCTTCGCTTTATAAAATTTCTTTTCTCCATCACCGTACACCATTGTAACCTTGCCATTTTAGAAAAAATTGTATTATGTAGTACTTTATCTACTCTGTTGTTTTTGAACTCCTCAATTCTGCAAGATAAAGTAAACACGGCTACGACACAGAGCTGTGGAATTATTTGGAATTTCCGAGAAGCTTACAACCTACGACCAGCGTCGGTGATTATTTATGATTCAACCCTAATAAATATTAATAAGTGTGTTACGTACCATGACATTTAAGATATCATAGTTATGATTCTCCCTACATTATTTGAAATCTAAAAAGAGAACCACAAGTATTTGTTATTATAACTGAATGTTATGATAACTAAACAAAAAAAATATATATATATATTTGTATGAAATGGTAAGTTTCCTCATAAAAAGCAAAGGTAACCTTGTCAACGTGAAGAAAAGAACTGACAAAAAAGAACTGACAAAAAGTGTATGATCATCTGGAAATTCTCTTTAGAGAGCGTTGTATACTCGTAGACGCAAAAAATGTATGATCGACCCACTAATGACAGAATAATCTAAGCTGATCACGTTGCGTGCCTAAGTCCAAACGAAAGTTAAGTGTTTTATGAACACAGAACACCATTTCGCTAAAATCATTTTATCGTAAACAGTTACGTGTGAACCATTTGAAACAGTTTATCCAAAAAAGCGACTATTACTTTACCATCAACTCAAAAGTTAGTAAATTACTACTTACAACATAGGTATGTGTATTCTCAATGTATATCTATAATACTTTTTCCAGCTACTATACGCACATCACTAATTTGCATATTGCATTCAAATTCAAGTTCTATGGTTATTAGATCGCTGATGTTTATACGAATTCACATTTTTCACGACTAAATTCACAGCTAGAAAGACAGAGATCCGTATCGTTCACTGAGCATCACAACGACTGCTGTGCTTCTAGCTAATATCGTACAATGTACACATCTTTATGTACGACGTACGTTCCGTGCAGTTTTAAATTTCCCAGAAATGCATAGATATTCGCGATCTGGTTACTAGAAATTAGCTGAAACGTCCAAACATTTATCTTAGATACGGCTGAATTTTGTGCGGAGCTGTTTCTTTGTACGACAGAGTTCAACGCGAATTACGTGTAAACGATGCAGCTCTGCAATGTGTGACGGATAATGCTGTTCCCTACGCAAGCACATTGGAATGAAGTTTTTGATAGCTAAATTATAATTTTTCTTAAAGATATGATGCATATACTTTAGCTTTAATAATTTACTTTAATAATTAATGATATAATTGAGTGTGATATATTTTAAAGCACGGTACGACACAATTTTCACGCTCATAGCGCGATAGCGATTTTCAAATTGCTCTTCGTTTCCTATTTTGAAGCCACATTCTGAAGCTGAAGATTCTACAAAATTATAAGGATCAGCATGTTAAAAAGAACATCTAATAATGGTATATTTATATTAACGGCAAGCAACAATTGATACCTGACACTGGCGTATCAAATATAAACACTATATATTGTCTGTATATTGTTAACACTGTTATAAAACGTTATGAGGGCAAAAGAAGCGTGAAGCAAGACAAATGAAAAAGGTTTAGTTGAAACGGTGAGCGAATGAGTTAGGAGAGTGAGCCACTATAGTGGCGCGTCGTACCTAAGAGGTTAAACAGTAAACGCAACGTAACAAAGGATCAACGATTCGAATTTCGTTTCGTCGAGGAACCATCGCGCCGTCGACGGACCCTTCGCAACCGTAATGCGAAAGTTGGAGAAGAAAGAGGTACGAGTCGGACGAAATAACAGGTGGGTCGTAAGTAGAATTAAGGTGGTTAAAACATCTGGCCACTGGGTAACGAAGTGATTAGCGTGCAGCACGACGACCGCGGCAAAAGGACCGTTGTCAGCAGCTGACGTTACAGCGCAGGCAAGCAAGAGCGAGGAGTATCGAGATCGAGGGTTGATAGAACTTTTGCGAGCTTTCCATGGATTTCTAGTGGCCACCCGTCTGAAGGTGTGTCTATCTTCGGCCTACCGTACTACGCGCCAACTCGGCTTCGACATCGAGATAGAACCAGCTTAGACAGAGAAGGAGAGAAAGAAAGAGAGAGAGAGAGAGAGGACCTTTCGGATCAATAGGTCGTGGCTTTATTGACTCGCGAAACCGCGTGCCAAAGAAACGCAACGTCGCGCCGCTTGCACCGTTAATGCACGCTGCCTGCAATTATCTTGCACTTCGAACGAGCACCCTCGTCACCGTTTATTTCCTTTTATTAACTCGTAACGAAGTTGCGAGACCAAACATCAGAACATTTCTTTGCATTCTTTTTCTGGCGCTTGTGATGAAATTATTTGAACAATTACCGTCGATTGATATATTATGCATGTCATATGGAACTTTTTGAAATATCGTTAGCACCGTAATGAGTCCGTCAGGATTATGATCATTATGAGTAATTTGAAAGCAAATTAAAGATGTATGTAAAAATTACAAAATTTTTATGCAAGTTTATTGCAAATATGCGCTTGATAAAAAATTAGTATATGGTATATGTGATCGCCTTAAGCGCATTATCTCATTAAAAATGTTGAGATTTTGTTAACATTGAAACAACCGTAGATATAAACCTGTTTCAAATTGGAAAATGTATTAGAAAAATAGGAGAGCAATCTTTCGTTCAAATATATTGTCAAAAATCATTCAAATTCTCGATAATTTCTATATAAAATAAGATTTCTGGATTGAAAAATGACGAGTTGGTTATTTTAACCATTCTGATGGTCTTAGTACTAATACAGCAAATAATCGAATATTTTGTCAATTTTATGGTACGTGTGTTTGTCAAAAATGAATCTTGTCACTCCTATACATATTTTCATATTTCTTGCAAACTACGAATATGACTGTAATATGTAGTCGTATCAGGTTGTATATCATAGGAAATCTTTTATGTATTCAGAAATGTTTCTATGAGTGTTCAAATACTTTCATGAACCACTCTATATGCTCTTGTCACGCTATAAAATAAGTATGACAGAAGCGTGCAAAATTTTTCGCATCGAATTTTTCATACGCAACCGAAATACGTAAGTCACGGGTTGGACAGCGCGCGTTCATCAAGCGCGTTCATCAAGCGCGTTCATCAAGCTCAACCCATAACTGGACTGTTAAGGGGTTAAGGTTAAGCCGATTGCTAGGCAATTTATGCAAGTAGAATATACAACACGCGACAATAGAAAATTTTTCACAGATAATCTTGATACTTTAAAGCCCACATTACGCGTTAGCGAGGGTCTGTTTGATAAATCCTGTTTTGTTAAAAATCTATGGTTTAATTAAAATTTCGTATAAGCTTTTTTACTTTTCGTTTCGTCGACCGTTCCATCCGCTTGCCAATAGAAGAAAACAATGGTTGGCTGTTGGCGAAAAGAAGTACGACGGCAACAATGGCAATGTGTTAAATGGAAGAAAGATATTCCAATTTTTCCTCGGATATTGAACTTGCCCAGCTGCAATAAACTCGCAGACTGCCGTTTCGTCCGTTTGTTTTTATTTCCACGAACCGTGACGTGTTCTCGCTATCCAGCGTCACGCGAGATTTTTAACAGAAAGCACTTTCACGCTTCGAGATCGGTATAAATATGTATACTCGTATAAGCCAATTTGCGGCAACAGTAGATATGAATATCGGTAAAATACAGGAGAATCGAAAAGGTTGCTAACTAAAAACAATAACCAAATAACGAACTTTGTTTATCTGTTTAAAAATTGACATTATCAACGCTGATATTACCAACAACACTTATACGTTTTTGATAATTGCAAACAGTCGATTGCTTTTCAATTTTACCAGTGTAATGGTGCCGATCGTTTATAATGCTAACGAAATTTCAAAAAGTATAATGCACGTGATATATTCATAGAAAGATCTCCTGATAAGTACTCGAATACTTCCGTAAACCATAATATATACATGTTATATATATAATACTTATGAGTGGCTGTCGACGAAGCGGTTAAAGATGTTACAACTACTCATCCAACATGCTCGTTACTCTGTAAAGTGATTTAGTTGGAAATAAACGTAGAAGCATCGCGCTCACAAAGAACGCTCGCCGTCTTCCGTCGATTTATCCCAGTCCTGTTCATCTTTGATAAGCGGTTGGAACTGGCTTTCAATGATTCCACTAAAAGGCTGCGTAAATTGTGCAATTGCTCTATTACGAGGCACTCGAACGCTATGTGGAACCTAACGTGTACATGCTAAATATTAACAGGCATTAACCGAACGGACACTGACGAATGTGCCAGCACCTTTCTCGAAGCACCGACCTATGGGCGAAATAATGAAATTTACCTGCGGCGAACGTTTTTGCGATTGTGAATTCATAGGCGAAAGCAGACTGAAGTGGTCATATAGCCACAGTGATCACATCATAGGTGAATCCGCGTATTGCTAAATTTTGTAGAGTGGTTGAAGTAAGATAAATTTCGCGGACAACTATGAACAACTCAGATAACATTGTCGAGAAAAAGGGTGCAGATAGGTGCGATAGAATATTTTACAAAAATGAAATGTTACGTCATTGCAACTCTGGGGGACAAACGATAAGAATTCTTACCAAATTCGTATTAATTGAAGCTTCTTTTCGAGACGTACTTTGACTGGAGCATCTCTTTATCTTTCACAGGAGCACGAATTATCAGAAGATAATGAATCTAACCTATTTAGAGAGGAAGAAACTTCAGAAGTTCCAGCGACTAATGCCCAGATGCAAGAAGCTCTACGAATTGTTCGTCGTAGCGTGCGATATAGAACAATAAAGTTCGAGAAGCTTTATGACTGTGAGAATTATATTCAGCAGCTAATAAACGCAAACAAACAACAGCCGGCGCTTGATAAGTTATTTTTCAAATAAGTTTTATATTGTTTTCGAGAAGAAAGAAGGCTAAGAAATGTAGCACAAACGTGTATTAATTGTACAGTTTGTGATAAATATAAGTCGTAAAAACGTTATAATTGTTTGTAATAAATTGACTTCAATAACGAAAATTTATTATCCTCTGCTTAATGTTGACAGCCGGTTATTCTTATCAAAAATTGCAAGTCCCAAAGAGATCATAATGAGCGAGTTATAACTACACCTTGTACATAACATCAACGTGTAATCACTCAGAGGAGGTTCACGCTATCGATTTATGCTTTTGTACGAGCAATTAGACGCAGCAACGTAAAAGCGAACGACAGATTTTCAATATTCTTTTTTCGTCATATAACGAATTATATTATGTAAATGGGGTGAAACAGGCATAGTATCACGAACGCTGTCGTATTCATCGACATCATGTCGTTTCCATAGTAATATCACCGGGATCGTTGGCTCCTCCGTGTCGGAGCTTTTGCAACCAGGTCGCCTTTGAGGCAAAGTATCACCTTCCCCATGGAAAATGCGTTCGACGAGGGTAAACTATCTGAAAGCCTGCACTTATATCGAAATCAACCACTGACTTGATCAGTGGGTCAAGGAGAGGATCATGGGTAAGTAGATTTGGAATTCGATTTAGATTTACGAGCTAGCTGTCCATTGACGAATAGAAACGCGTGAACATCATGAAGAAAATATGTTTTAGCGCCTCATAATAGAAACGAGTCTTGTCAAATTATTTAGGTAACAATTGAAACAATTTAGTTAGTCTTTAAAAAACAAATTAAATGAAATTCGACTGCTAAAGATATTATATATAATCATAGTCTGATGGTCAACTGATTCTATGTTATAACTGCACCCTCCATCGAGATATATTTTCATAATCTTCGAGAGATACGCTTATTGAACTCTTTATAATAACAAACACGAAATGTTATTTTACGAAGAATACCAACAAACTGACTTACACTATTATAATCCTCAACACGTCAACGTAATTTTCATTAATATAACAGCACGATACTGTTAGTGCTTTATAGGCTTCCTACGTTTTCTAATTACAGTCAACTTTTGATTTGCCACGAGGAGCTTCCGAAATCGATAAGAGTTTTTACGTTTCGTTGAACAAGCGCGTGTTCGTAACCCAATTTGTAGTGGGAAAATGAGCCGAAGAAATAACGGCACTGATAATATTTTCATTCGAAAAGAGTAGCTCGTAGAATACTGCGCGCGTGCTGTTGCATAAATTTTACGCCGATGATCACGTTCCTGCGTAGCGACGACCGTTTCGACAATTCACTTTTCCATTGTCGAGAAATTGTTTTTCAGCGCGAGTAAAAAAACTCGCCATTAGTGATAGGCACAAGTAGGTCGCAATAAGTTTATATCGTTTATCTTCCTATTATTTCGACGAATCTTTCTGTTATTCAGATTATTTAGAAGCTGTTAGCTTCGGTTCCATTCCCTTTTTTCTTTTTTTTTCTTTTTTTTCTGGAACATCAATAGAAAACTGATTTTGCAATATTCAAGATTTTAAATACCCGTTGGAACAATAAACATTCTGTTTCATCTAACTGATCACGATCGTTGTCCAGGAGAGTTCGATTGAGTTTGATTGGCTCGAAATAGTTCTACGGAAAGTAGCTGATCTTTAGGATTAAAACTTTTTCTCGAAACTTACCAATTTTGTACGATGATGGAACCTGGCTCTCGCGATCCGATTAGTGAAGGCTCGATTCGTTCAAATATCGGACTCGATATAAGTAGATCTTCAGAACAAGTTCATCATTCTCTTCTTTCGAAAAGCAGCTTGTGAAAATCGAATACTTCGCAAGTACGATAAATAAACTACTATATGTTATGAAACGAAGCATGGATATCGGATTTGATTCAGGATTACGAGAATTTACTTAACTCGATTCCACCGCTACTCTACGTATTTATCGAAACGAAAGGACACGGGCTAAAAATTACACAAATAGCCTGTGTGTATCGTATGTAGAGCTTATTACGAAACACTGTGTACAGTTTATCAGATAACAAGGACTCCGCGCCCGTATTTATCGCGAATAGAACGGTTCATTTGCACCCTCGTTGCACAATCAACGGCAGGCATGTGCATGCAATGAAAATGGTAGATCGTGTTTGGATTATCAAAGCTCGAAATTAAAAACACGTGGCCTTAGACGTAAGGTAAACGCGTACGATGTTTAGCGAGGACAGGAGACTAAAAGACTTTGTCCTACCGATTCCTGCGATTGCAATTGCCAATAGCCAGCACGTGCTATGATTCTAGGGTTACGATTAACGAAGACATCGAAGAATGATCGCAAGGCCGCCTGCTATACGTAGATTTAGAAGTGACACAATCGGAATTCGTACGAAGCAATTGGAACCAAGGCCCTCTGCTTGACCGCCGAAACAGACTCAAATTATTTAGAAGCGTTCGTCGGCCACTGGATAGAATTGAAAAGTTTGTATTCCGTGGCACGAGCCACGATAATGTTCCGCGAATGCATGATATTTGCATGTAGCTCGCAAAACGCATGCGAAATACGATCGAAAGGAGCAACATGCAGGAATAACAAGCAGATATACGGCGCGTCGCGAAGCTTTAAAAACTGACTTCTCTTCTCGCAGTTTCTCCACTATGGAAATATTAAATTGTCCCTATTTACTCGCAGGACTTAGTCTTTCATTCTACGCGCAATATCGCACGGAAATACGTGACAGTACTGAAACGTTTGCGTTCATTTTTCACCGACCCAACGTTTCCAAGCTATGTAATATGTGCTTCGCTGACCGCTTGTTTGCGTTATTCGTCATTGCTTGGAATACATCAATTTAACGCAGTGTCTTTTCAAAATATTCAGACTCTACTCTTTACCAAGATAAACCTTCCGATTATTCGGAATTTCGGCAATGGTTGATATCTTTGTTAGGCGTTTCTGTAGGTACATCGAATTTCGTGAAATCAAAGGGCTATTTAATTATGACTTACGATTTATTACTTGTGCCCTATCGAAAAACATTCCATGCCTCTTTTAAATTGTTTAATGGTTACTTGTAAAAATAAATTTTCTGAATAATACAACTATTAATATTCCAATATTAATACTCCTACTTGTGTGGATTAATTCAAACGTAATGTACATACAATACATACAGTGGTTATAAAAAATATTAGTACATACCCTTATTTTCTACACTTCATTATCATAGTATCGAATTTTTGTAATCTTACGAAAGTACCATTGAACGATACAGAATTCAATATACCTTAATCTATTTAATTAGTATGTAATTGCTATAACGAATACAATATAGTCACTGTATGTCTATGCTATTCCCCTTGCAATATACTTTTTCCTGGCTCAGATTAGCTTAGATAAGCTCATGCACGAAATACGAATATCTTTTCATTCATCGGTTCTCTTCTCTCGCGGCTTAAGGATCATCGATCTATTTCGAAGCGAACGAACGAAACACACACAGAGAGAGAGAGAGAGAGAGAGAAAGAGAGATCGTGCAAATGCAAGATGTATTGTCACGATTTCTGGGAGAAAAGGGACGGAAAGTAGAATGCAGAAAGGAAAAGGAGTGTGAGAGAAAAGAGGAAAGAGAAACAAGGTATTAGGCGTAAAAGCCTTCATTTGTAGACTGCAACGAGAATGTGGGCAACGACGTTCTTTTCCCCTTTTTCGCGATACCTTAGTACAACAGCTGCACCTAAACGCAAGGCGCATCTGTATCGGTGCAAGCTCGGGTTTTCATCGGGTTCCTACGGAACATTGCTTTGTCTTTGGCTTTTGTATGATTTCGGTGTTCAACATGCCTTGTTTATGATCCCAGTATTTCGTTGGACGAAGAAGCATCACGAATAGCACCGTCGTGTATTCTGCATCCAATATATTATGCACGAATCTCTCGGTTTCTCCTCCAATTTTCTAAGTAACTTCGTTTGTCTTTCGTAAAATGCAGCCTGCGCCATTATGTTGTCCAAATTTCTCTGTAGATCTCCCTCTCTCTCTCTCTCTCTCTGTCTTTCGTACTCGTCTCAAACCGACTGAATGTTAATCTTCTTCAGAAGGGAAAAGGAAAATATTTTCTGATCGAAAGTTCTTTTCTGACAGACAGTTATAATATGTTCTTCTGCAAAACATTTTTAAATGTTACTCATATTACTCGCGAGGGTATTCGAGCAGTTTCATAAATGTATTATATGCGTTATATGAAACTTTTTAAAATTTCATTAATATCGTAATGAGATACTATTAGCACGACCATATTGATAAAATTTGAAAACAGTGGGAACATTTACGGACTGCAGACATATTTAATAGAATATTAATACGATCAATTGTTATTTTAAATATATGATCAGTGGTGAAAATGATTTCATCTGGATATTATGCGCGCTTTATACATTTTTGTATCGTTAAATTTTCCATAAATACATAAAAGTTCGCAGCGGGAAACTGCAGGCGTCAGGCAATATGGATGAATACAGCTTAGGTATAATTGTATCATTTAATGACACCAATAGAGGGAAAACGAACGATATGAGCGTTTAATAAAATAATTATCTGTTAGTATTACACATTAGATTAAAAATGCCTTTTATGACACGACAGAAATTATGTTTTGTTTCGCTTAGATTTTATATAATTATATAGTTATATGTATACTACTTAGGCTTTACTTGGCTGTCCAATAAATTCCATTTATTTCTCTGTTATTTAGAAACTTGTAGTTTTGTAACGAACTGTTTCGTAAGATAAAATTCCAATTATCTGCACTTTCTTACGTACACATTTTGGCTAAAGCTAATAATTTAGCCTTAACTCAACTGATATGTTCGTGTTGGCAATAAAACAACGTTCAAAAGAGCTGCAATGTAGCAATGGAAAGAAATATAAAATTTAAAGGAAAAACAAAGCTCATTGCTATTCATGACCGCGTGTCTCGTAAATTCGACTGCTCTTGTAAATTTTGGTAAACCGATGAAACGACTTTGACCGTTCCAGAAGCTAACCACGTTCATTGTCCTAATCAATCTTTTTTCCTTCGTTAAATTTATTCTCTTGATGCAATTTTCCGAGTAGACGCTGAGACTTGGTCATTGCAGAGGAAAGAAGCTCGCTGATGATTCTTGCGTGGCACGAATCGTAACAAGATTCAGGTTCAGTTACATTCTCCGATAGAGAAATTCCGTCCTGAAACTTGTTTCCGGTCATCTTCGAGCCAATTCTATTTTTCTATTTTTCTAACTTTGAAAACATCTCAAATTTGAAGAAGATATGAAAATATTCTCACCGGCATGCGCGTGATTTCTCGTTCTAGTTTTATGTTAAACGTCTTCTCAAAACAGCATAGATGTTTTTTGTTTGCTAAAATGAGAGCGACGTTGGAATATAAAAATTCGAAGATCGCAACAGGGTCGAAGGATGACTAGAAAAATAGAAAAAAAGAAGCATCAGCGTATTCCTTACAGGGACTTCTACCTTGGTATAATATCCGATGAAACCACGACAAATTCTATTATCGAAAGATTTTCGCATTAGCGATAGTATCTCCGATATTTTACGAAAGACAACCCAGAATTTATTTCCTCTTTTTCGTTCCGTCTCTGGTGGAAATGGATCGAAGGGTTCCTGGCGCCGTCGACCGGTGCCTCGTCACAGAGAAAAATATCGTGAAAATTTCGCGCGCCTCCGAGTTCCAACGATCCGTAAATTCGTTTCATTGTGATGGTCCTTATCGTGGAAATTATGCCGGTGGCGCACGCATTGTTCAGCCTCTCGGTCTCTGTTTTATATTCTTCGTCTTCGCCGTGATAATTACTATCCTGCTATGAGGATCTAGGAACTTTGCGACGCGATGATATTTCAGTTGTCCATTTCCTTCATTGTATGGAAAATAATTATTCGGATTCGAGAAACGAACAATACTTCACGTATTGAATTCGAATAGCTTGACCAATCTGAACGAAGCTTTACGGAGTGAGATAAGCACGCAAAAAAGTAAAGACGTACAAAACAATCAAGCAAGAGCACGCTCTGTAACAAACACTAAAAACGATTTCCTATCTAGATTCTATATCTTCAATCGTATTACTGAGAATCACCGAACATGCAATACACGTTTTTGTAAAGGAACGATAGCTGAACCGAATAAAAAGCGTGGCTGACAATAACTCGGTGAATCCTTAGAACGAACAATAGAGAATCGCCCAGTTCCAAAGCCCAGTTCCTAAAGTCGTATCTATCGTATTTTGCAAATGACGTCCTCGAGCTTTTCCTTCGGATCTTAGTAAAACCATGAATTTGCATAAATATCCGCGCTCTAATCGCAACGTTTATTCTTTGTAGTATCTCTCGTGTCAGTTCTCTTGTATCATGGAAAGAAAGTTCAGCTTGTACGTATGAAGAAGGCGAGTTTACATAAATGAAAAGAAGTTTTCCTGAAGTACACTCTCCCTCCATATTAGGTAGTACGTCAGGTTTCTCTAGCTTCTGGCGATGAAACGAGGGACACGAAATTTTTCATACAAACGTTCGTGAAAAATTCGATCGAACGTGTAAATGTCACGAATGATAACATCGGCTGCGAGAGCAGATAAGCCGGGTAGCAGACTCGTGAACGTGTCTCGTACCGTTTTGCATTGGAACGTGAGTAAGGACACAACGATTTGCGTGGCGCTTATCGGTAAACGGGGGTTATTTATCGCGACTTGGTATCTACGTTTGTACGCACACGTTACGTAGCTATGTGCATGTCAGCTAAGAGATGCGTTAGAGTGAAGTGTACTCGAGGGCCAGCCGAGATGTTACCCGAAAATAGAGAACGTCTGGTTATTTCGGGCTGTGTTGTTTCAAGGTGAAAGGCCGGCTTCGTGAGTATTCCTTGCGCTCTCTTTCCTGGAGACTCAACTCTCTCGGTCATTTGTCAACGAAAGAATAAACGAGAAGAGATACGAGATACGGAGGAAGGGCGCTTATAGAAAATTCGATTAAATGTCACGATGGTTTCAGTATCGACAAACGCTCTACTTTCACTCGAAACTTGCCTCGCCTCTTTCGAGATATTTTCCACACTTTCAATCGCGTTACCAAATCCTCCGGTATCATTAAAATGAGATAAACTTCATCGATTATCAACGTAAGAATGATTTACTTAATGGCTGCTAAGAGCATTTCTACATAATCTTATTGTCTAACGAGGCGTATTTTTAATCAGATTTTACATCTCATTCTCATGGTTGTATTAGGTTGTCCGAAATGTTTCTTTCGTTTTATAAGCAAATAATAGACGCATAATGTTTTTTGTTTTATATTAGTTTATTGAATTATGTACGAATATAATAATAGAAATAGAAATAGAACGAAATGGATCATACCTAATTCAATGAAATAATATAAAATAGAAATTGTTGCTCATCTGTTACCATCTTATGAAACGGTATATTTGTATATACTTGAACTTAATTAATCAAATGCTACGATAAATGCGACAAGTATTTTTCGCAGCTATTGTAGATAATATCGTCAGACGAAAGTGCGCAAATATGACCATAATATTTTGTACAAATTAAATGTCACTATGCAATATATTCGAATCTATCGCGGCAGCCAGAACAAGATATATCAAATTCGCGTGGCAGTTAACGCGTTAAGGATCAACATTGCATCCATGCAACGTTTCATTTAGCATTTCTCCTCGATTACTTTACATTATCCATACGAGCAGATTGCAAAGCCAATTAACGTAATTGCAATTTTTACCATCGCGTTACTGTTTGAACCGATACGTTCATTGTTTCGTTCAACTTTTTCCCCCGTGTTTGCGATCGCGACTCCACTGTATTGTCCTGTAACGAGAGCTAATTTCGCTGAGAGAGATCGATAGGCCGATTAGAAGGATCGCTGATTGGAATAAACCGGTATTTCCCATCCCACAGGGAGGCGAAAGTCAACGTCGTGTAGATGCGATAAATTGCCACTACATGTAAATTAACGTCGTTGTTGATAATAGAGAGACGTGGAATAAGAAGGAACGACGGAGAATAAAAAAAAGGATTACGAACAAAGGTTCTCGACGACGAAGGACGCGATACTTTAGCCGAGGGATGGGACGCCGTCGTCCGTAATCCGTTAACGTCGCGTCGTCGCGTCGTCGCGTCGTCCAGTAACATTCTATGAATTTATGAAAGTTCGAATGCGCAGAGTTCACGGGAATTCGATTATATCCGCGTAAACTCTACAGCGGTGAACTTTCACCGAGTATATCGACATTATCTCGAGTAGCTTGATCATCACATTACCTCACCTTTCGCACAACTGAATTAATCTTATTAACGAAACTTTACGAATCCGTGTCTGTCCATCAGATTACACCTTCAGACTGAAGAAAATAGAAATTTTCATTGGCATCTTTTTTCTCGTCCCACCTTTGTTTCCCTTCGTTCGATTTAAAATACGTATCGAGTCATTATAACAGCTTGTAGAAGATAACTTGGAGGATACAAAATATAGGGAACTTCAAATAGATCAATACACGTATCTATATGCATCGAAATGCATGTAATCTGCAAAAATGTGTATAACATGCAAAATAGAATCCTCGTTACGTCTACTATTTAACAGATGAAACGAACTTCTGTATGAGTATCATTTCCTTAACACTAGAACTACCGATAATTAACACGAAGCTATTTCTACCAAAGTCTATTATTCATATTAAAGTCTATTATTAGTCAAAATGACTGGTCTTTAAAAAATACCTAATAATAGAATATTTTTATATTTATTGTTTTATTGCTTTCTTACAGAAGGACTTCCATATTATGTAATATATTTTTGGTATTATTAATCCATCTGGGATCATGATCGATCTAAACAAGGTTTGGCACGTTTATAAAATTGTAGAAACAGTCATTTTGACTGGTGTTAGCATCTAACGATCTAGCGATCGATCCGGAATTTCCTGATAACTGATATCGTCATATTGAACGATACGCAGTAAAAAAAACGTGTCACAAGTTGTAGAAAACGAGGAAACCGGTTAATTGGGTTCGATAAACAGATTGCAGGATCGTTTTACGCTTTGACAAGTATCAGTCATTTTGATTGATATTGGTATAAGTAGCCTTGATACAAAGTTATGTTCAGTTTGAATACATAAAAAACAAAATAAAATTCGTTATATTACTCTTTTAGTTATCGTTGCGAAAGTCGTCATCGTTGCAGGGAAAAAATATAACATGAAGTAAGAATTTTACAATAAAATTGTACAACCAGCCAATTTGACTGGTGTGATAGTTCTAGTGTTAATCGTATACAAGGGAGCGTCAGAAATGTATGGCTCTAATAGTCAATCAGTTTCCTGCTAGCAATAAGTCTTAAGAACAAAGGAATAAGTAACTTAACGGGATTAAAAGACACAATGGGAGTAAAGTACACGTGGAAGCAGACTTCCGTGCGGAACATTTGTACAAGAAACTGGCGCCTGTGTCGCGACCAGACGTTGAAGAGGCACGTATTAACGTTTACAGAAAGCGTCTTCCGTTTCTCAACTCCCCACGTATCGACCCGTTTATCGTCGACCGAATGGAGAATCGTTGGAAGGAATTCTGAATCGCAGCAAGGTGGACAACGAGCCGTGAAACCGCGGTACAATTAGCGAACTATTCGATTACCGAGAACTGTAGACGTTCTATCGAGAAACGATACGCGTTCCAAGGGACTTTCGTCGATTCAACCAAAATTCCGGCTTCCTTTCGATCGACAGCGTCGATATTTCCTCACTGTGTCACAGGGACAACGAATCACAGGATGAGACGATTGTTCTCTCTGGTAGCCCGCGAAACAATCGGTGCAATTCCTCTAAAGAAAGGTTTCTCCGGATAAAATCTTTCGAGTCGCACAATGTTCCGTCGCGACTGTTCCATAGCGCCAGACGAAGCTCGTCGGGTTTATGCATAAAATTTGGAGCACATCGTGATATATTGGAAAAAGTACAAGTCGAAGAAAAAGTTTCTGCCGGTAAGTTGGCCGACAGCCATTCTCGTTTTGCTATAACGAGGCAATGTGTTAAGAAAGTGCAGAAGCGTAAATTGATGATGTAAAATTCAAATGGATATCGTGTTGAAGTAGCGACGTGTTAACGAAAGACGTGTTTAGCAGGGCAGGGCCGTATCTCTGAGCTCGTGAAAGAATGGAATTTTTTCAGCAATTTATTACGGAGCAACTATCGAATAATTACGGATTGATCTCATTCGTTTTTTATCGCAACAGGGATATGTCGTATATTATGTAAAAAAAAGTAGCGGACTTATACGTAAGCGAATGAAAGAAGGGAGATTTTCGAGGAATTTATTCCGCAGGAATTACTCCGTGAATTGATTTCGTTGTTTTTTTTATCGTAAAAGCGATACATGCCATTTTTCAGAGTTTGCAAGCTGGTACGTAAACGGATATTGCTAGGAAATTCTGAAATTAAAAGGATGATAGGTACTTTTAAACGTTGAAATACGTGACTAAATCCAAATTCTCAAAATCTTGATTTACACTATTACGATCCGCCATGGAATCCTTTTATACTTTTCTCGAACTTAAGACATCTGTCAACAGATCGCGGATTTTTATGCATTTATGGTAATGCGCGTAATATGCAAATTGTATAAAATATTCAAAATGAATATTCAAAATCTTTCACGATCTTTAATAGATAAAACAATTCTCCACCTAAGTTCCATTTTCGTAAAATGTATTTGCAGAAATACGAATTTACATAGATATCCATAGTCTATTTATCGAAAATGAAAAGCACGATCGAATCTGAAATGATTAAAAAGGAACGCAGCAGAGTTAAAAAAAACTGAAGACCATCTTTGAGATTCTCACGGTTGAGGATCGATCAAAACGCGATTTTCGATATGGTTTTATCGAAACACCGGAGAAATTGAAAAGCCCTCGAGCACCTGTCCTTGCCACAGCGAAAGCTTGGTTTTCGCACGATTTCTAAATATTTCCGAGACACCTGTTTCCATCAGCCGTGCTTGCAAAGAGAGACGAGTTCGATCGACCGGTTGGAAACGCAGAGGCAAAGAACCGGCTATCTCTACGGAGAAGAACCTTACGGAGTAGGTCAACTACGAGGAAATACACCGGATGGATAACGCGGAAAAATTTAACTAGACATCAGATCGGAATATTCCGTCTCGTTTTCGTACGATTCGCGAATTTTTCGTCTGCAGGAAACACACAGATAGGGAAACGTGAAACATGGCCTCGTGCAAACTCGTAGTTTCATATCTCGATAACGATCGGGACGACGGTACGTCTACTTTCGTAATGGTCGATTGGAACGTTGAGCGATCGGCAATCATCGTCGCAGCTGGAACCCTGACAAAATAACGAACGACGTGGTTTCACTTACGAGCTCGATCCAGGATCGTGTACACCTTAATTGTAAGAATTGGCACATTGGTCGATTTGTAGCGACAGTGTTTGAATTTGATCAAATTAATGTTGATTCACAACGGCGTAGAAAAATTATCAGACGGATATTTTGTAAATTATATTCTAAAAGCTACAAATGAAATTGAACTGATATTGGCTGGAAGACCATGACGACTAAAGGAAAACAATGTAACAAACAATCGCTACTATGTCGTCGTACGATATTGGTTAAAATTGTTTAAAGTATCGCCTTCAAGATAAGAAACCTATCTGGACGACATTCGCGTACCACTGTATATGGCTATCACGTTACGCGTCTTTTATGAAAATTCTTGACTTTATCATTTGAAAGAAGAAACTTACAATTACTCAAACTTATTTAGATCAATAATATCGGTGCTAATAATTGAGCGTTGAGATATATTCGCGCGATACTATATTTCTCTTTTGTGAAGCGCAATGTCTTGAACAGTTAAGCGGTTGACCGGCATGTGCCACCGATAACTTGTTCCGATTAACCTCCACCCCTGTTGCAACAGGATGTGTGCAACAGGATGCAAAAGGTGTTGAAACGGCCGAAAGAGATACCGTTAGAGAAGGCTGGTTGTTGCAATTTATAGCGACCCACCGCCGGATTGTTTGTTTCCCAAACGTTGCAGAAAGTTTCAAAGTGGCTGGGGAGGGGACTAAATATAAAACGCGTGCACGCAACAGTGCAAGTGCAACCTCGATGGCCTGCGAGCGGCATCATAATGTAGATCGCCTTAACAATGTGTAATCGATGATACGCGTTCGCCGGGACTCGAGATCGCTCGGCGAACACTCGGAGAAAGGAACGGTTCAATGAACCATTCGATGCTTTGTTACACGAAGAATTTTTTTTTCTCTCCCTTGGCAAAATCGATACAAATTATAGGTTGCGTAATGTCATTGAAATTAAAAATAACGTTTCCTTTGTGCGTAGCTCTGCGAATCGACCGGTTGTCACGCCCAGGAAACGATGAAGAAGAAAAGATGGAAGGAAGAACAAAACCGTAGAGGAAATAATTGTGTACGACATTCGCACGCCCTCAATCTATCGTATTCGTATTCAACGATAAATTGTACGACATAAATTGATACGTAAAAACATGACAAAAATCATCGAATATTAGTGGTGGGTTCAGGTACGTCGCAAATAAAGTCACATCGCAGTTTATTTTTAAAAATTAACGTATAACGAACAGATTGGCGCCTGTAAGTATTATTCAGTATCGTAGCAGCCTGTTTTCTTAATTAAATATAAACAAGATAAGGAAGATTCCTCCAGATCGGATAGATCATCGTGATCAATTCCAGAAATAATATTAAAAAACCAATTAATACCGATCAATCGTGTATTTAATCTTAATATACCGTTGATAAGGTTTTAATTAGAATTTCATATAAAAAATTTAAATGAAAACAAGCATAACACTAATGAACCACTAGTTTATCATTAGTTCAATAATTTACATACTTTGATAACATTCAAAGTATAACGTGATTAATATTAATATACGAAACGTCCACTGCGTTCAATGATTCGTTATCATTATTCCGATAAGCGTTCGTTCAAAACAGTTGCGAATAATTATTCGAACCCTATGAAGAGAACTTTAGATACTGAATTTGATCCGTATCTATGGAAGCTTATTCGATTTGATTCTATTACCGGCAAATATTATCCATGGGGACTTTGAATTAACGAGTCAGCAGGTTTGACATTCAATATCAATACTATCTCAACGACTTAAATTCCGTTTAGTCGATTAAAGAAATTGTATCGTTCTATGTGACCGTATATTCGCACGTGTGCACGAAGTATTACGATCGCGTGTTTCGGTTCGTTCCTATATCTATGTATCATAACCATGCGATATTCTCGAACAAAGATATATCTTTTCTGCACTAGTCAGCGGAAGAAATGCATGGCTGCACTCTTAGAAAACATCGATGTATGGCATCAAATACAGTTTTCGCAATCTCGACCGATGTAGTAATCCTTCGCAAAAGAACATCCTCTTTAAGCTAAAATGTAATATCATGAAACGTAGAGAAGAGGGTAGAACACTTCAAGCGGCAGGATTAAAATTATTACCACCATGGACCAAAGAACACTCTCGAATTTGGTTTTAGACGAAAGTACCACCTTTTGCACGATTTATCGTTTACGATCATGGAGATGCGTTCACGTTCGCCAAATGTGAATGGCTCCTTATCTCGATAAATCCCGTTGACTAAGAAGCAAATCACATGTTAATCTTATTTTAATAGAATGGAATAATTGGACCGCTCATTTGCCAAATCGATTAACTGCACGAAGCAAACAATAGAGAAAATTGATGAAACTATATACGATAAACTGATGAAATCATATACGATAAGCAGCAATCAAGCGCTTTGATACTAAAATTTGAAAAATTTCAAAAAGTAGGGTTAACCAATTTGGCCTGTGAACACCTCGTTTGGTGGTCATAATAATTGAAATCGAAGATAATTTCTGGCCATAGATTAGGTCTATCCGCGTGTCAGATAACTAAGATATAAGATGCGCAAGCGCATCTTCAACATTCGTGAATTTTTGTGCGTTAGCCTCGAAGTAATATTAAGAAATTACGTGAAATTTGCACAGTGGGATGAACTATTGATATCGATAGAGTCGAAGAAAGGAAGTTTGCCAATCGATCGAGCAAGAGCATATAGCGATGCCGAAATTAGTGTAAGTGCGATTGAAATCGAAAGAACTATAACATTGGCACGGTTGATCGATTTCATCACCGGAAAAAAAAGGGACGATAATTATGCAACGAAAATAACGATGCACTATAAGCGGCGAACGTAATTGGAAGTCCGTTTCAAGCGATCGATGATCCGAGAAATTGAGATCGATTCGTAGATGTCTTCCACCGATTGTTCATTAAAACCCAACTGCATGCAGCAGGTGTAGGAAGGAGCTTTCAATCGCAAATAATTCTCTTTCGATGCAATGCCAATTCGAATCCTTATTTGGCACTTACCAAAACAGTTGTATGCCATCGGAAAGATCGATGTATTTCACACGTACGAGTAGATTTGACTAAAAAGCTCTGAACCAACATCCCACATGCGTACGATAATATCATAAAACAAAATTGACAGTCCAAAATATAAATCACGAAATTTTGTTCAGTCGTTTGGATTTTCAATTGGTTACTAGGAAATTGAATGCTCACTTACGATAGACAGGAAGTGAGGACGGTGGAGCGACCAGACGCCTCGGTGAACGACACCAGGACCAAAGAAAACAGGTGCAACGTCGAGTTGAATGTGCAAACGTAACAACGGCGTGCACTTTTGATGAACGTAGTGGACAATGCCACGATTGTAACAACGCGTTGTCACGACCACTCTAAAACACGAGGGCGAATAGGTTTCTGTACGTACGCACGCACGCAGGCACGTTCGAATGCACGAACACTCGTGCGAACTGTTCCTTAAGGAACGAGCGTAGATACACACGCGGACAGCGTACACACATCACCGTCTGATCGTACACACACTACGTACCGTGGTAGCGACCGCTGACCGATGACAGCCATCCGACACTGTCTTACGCCAACTGGTGTTTACTACTGAAACGCTCCGTCGTCCCTCGAGCCGTCGCGACGGCTCGGGACGAGGAACACACCGGGAACCAACGAGCCTCTTGACGAGTGCAACAGTTGCTTGACCGGGGCGCCCCGCAATGTCGACTCCGATTATTAACGCGGCTCTACGTTCCTCGACACGGTCGATAAACAGAAAATCCAGATATTTTTAGGAACTGGAAAAAAGCTTCATAGTTAGTGATGGAATTTGGCACACTTTGAATAGCTTCGAATCTATATTATAGACGATGACTCACAGAAATATTCGAACACTTACAAGAGAATTTTTCTTTAAATATACATGTTATAAAATTTTTGAATTTCGTTAGCACTGTAATAATAATAAACACGACTATCGTGATTATAAAAGCAAAATTTGAAACCAATCCGAAAATGTATATAGAAGTCACATAACATTTATTGCAAACACATATTTAGTGAAAGATTAGTAAAGAGCATAAATAGTAATCTTAGACTATATAGTTGCTAACAATGGGTCCATTAAACATCCTGGCTAACTAATGTAGCAAAAAATTGACTTTTAAAATATTTGGATGATATTTGCGAAGTGTATGTTTCCACTGAATATCTTGTAACTCTTATATACATTCTCAAATTCGTTTCAAAAGTTAACAATACAACAGCGATAATCGTATCTTGTTACGATGCTAATAAGATTTCAAAATATTTTGTATCATACATATATATAAAGTTTCTAAGAGTGTTCAAATACTTCCGTGAGCCATTGTAACAAATTCCAATCGCTTCGAACATAATTTGAAACTTATAGCTCTCTCTCATCACTATCCATAGTGCCATAAAGATAAATAGGAAACAGCACAAAAATACTTTGCCGCGTAAATCTATTATAAAAGGATTTCATGGAGCTTAATTCGTAGATCGAAGTATTAATATATTGTTTGGACGTGAATAAATTACACTGTCAGTACAAAATTATAATTAATATATTACAATATAGCACACGACAATTCTTTACCATTTATTTAAAATAAAATTCAATTGACTTTTAGATATTGGATCTATGTTGGTACATTCATTACTATCAAGGATACTAGAATTCGAAATGTGTGAATGATAATTTTCTATTAAACAGACTTCTTCGTATAAATCTTCTGTAGACATTTCCACAATGAGTGCACATTCGTTTAATAGCCAACGAAAAGTTCGTGGTAATGATTTTTCAAATATAGCGAAATTTTTTGATTTCACGCGGCTGAAAATACAGTCATACATCCAATACTCTGTAAAGGGTCTAAAAAATATATCTTTCTCCGTGACTACAATTTTTTCCTTACTTGATACAGGTGCAAAAATGTCTTTTTGACTAAAAAATGAAATGTCGCTAAAATTAAGATAGTCATTTATATCAAAATTATCAATATTTATATTTATGTCATCAATATTAATGTCACTGATATTGATATCTTCAGGGAATAATAACTGATTATTTTCGGTACTTTCAACCTCTATATGTTTATCATTTATGACACTTGTGTCGATATTATCGTAAAGATTTACATTCTCTATTGCAAAAGAATCGGCGTCACTCTTTTCAATTTTTATAGGCGCAGCACTTCCCTTAATAAACTGACCCTTAGTATTTCGCTTAAGTTGAATTTTAGATTTTTTGGAATGTGCTTTTTTCATTCCATTCGACTTATGAATGGCTTCTTTCTCTGCTAGTGATAAATGTATGTTATATTTATCACGTAGTTTATTTTCTAAAAACGACTGTTCATCCAAACCATTGCTCCCGCAACCTTCTTCGTTCTCACTATCGCTATCAACAGGTATTGCTAATTTCCCGTTTGGCAGAGTTTCGGTAAATGTAAAATCATTTCTTGCAAAGACATTTGCAGAATCTTTCATTGTACTTACAGTACTATCGTAATACTGATTTTTAGTAGTGTCAAATTTAATGCTACATGGTGTTTTAGCGTGTAAATAGTCATTCACACTTTCGCTTTTAGCTTCTTCGTCCTGTAAGTCATCTTGCACGTCGATAAGCTGTTTTAGTTCATTTATACTTGGCATTCTAGGTTGTTCAAATGGAGGTACATTTTTTTCGAGAAAATGTACGTTCGAATCGACTATCTCTAACTCTATGCCACATTTCGCTGCTAATTCTACTAAACTAAAAAAGAGACCAATATATTTCAATTAAATGTGGTTAAAAGTAGCATATTTCGAATTAATAATCTCAAATTACTTACACATCAGATTTTGTCATATAGCCAACTCTTGTAAGAAAAAAATCACTTCGTGCTATATTAGGAATATCGTAGAAGGGATGATCTAATAAATGTTGCAAGTACGAATGAAGAGGTGTTAGAGATGGTGGAAATATATCAATTGCCTTTGGCGATGAATCATTGATATTTAAGTTACTTATGTATTTTCCCATAGCACTAATAATTTCTTCTGGCAAATAATGTTTAGAATTTTTTATTCCTCGTTCATTCTTATTCGATTTAGAAGATATAAATTCTAAGAATTTTAAATATAAATCGTCGATTCCATCTGCATCGGGACAATATTTCATTTTGGTTGGATAATGTGCGTGCATTAAAATCGTCTTTCTGCATTCAATATATCTTTGCCATTCTTGAAAACTAAAAAGTTTATTATTGAGTAAGCCGCGTTCAATAGCTGTGCTGAAATATAAAAGACAAAGGTTTATATTAACAATAAAAAAATTTAGTGTATTTAATGTATTAATTCTCATTGAAAGTACGATTAGAAAAGGACATTTGCACTCGCAATATTTTTCGTCTTTGTCATACATTTCTCTTCTTTCTTCATATAATCTAGCCCCGTATGTAATTAAATCATTTTCGATTACAGCGTATGGCATTTTTTCGGAAGTAAAATATGTTGCCCAACGACCATCTGACTGAAGTACAATTCCACCACCGACTTGTTCAAATCTTTTTAACATATAAGAAAAGTGCTTATGCAAAGCTTCCTCGCCCGAAATATGACATTTAACGTCTTCTACAATTGCACGCGCTAGTCCCAGTTTCATTATAGATTCTCCATGTCCTGTTAAGGAGCATCCTACGTTTCTAATAGCATATGTACCACAACCCAATATTGGAGTATCTCCTACTCTCCCTACCAACTTTTTATTTAAACCTCCTGTCGTAGTTCCAGCAGCTACACTATATCCGTCATATGCTACACAACCAACAGTACCAAGACTATCTATAAATAATTTCATGAACAAATAAAAACCTACTTCTTTACCATAGTCTTAAATGTAATCAATTTACTCGTTAATATATCGATATCCAATAAACTTTGATTATAAACATCAGCATTAAATTCTCCTGTTTTCCCTGAATGTAAAGCTATACGTGCTGCTGGTGAGACCATATTTCCTTCCGATATCCAATTTAAATTTGCATGTTTTGCTAGATTTTTAGCCCCTTCACCCACGAAAATAGAATTTGGAAAATTGTTTATAACATATTTTGCGAGTGTTATAGGATGTTCTATGTCTGAAACTGCCGCTACTGATCCACATTTAAATGTGAAACCATCCATTATGCTAGCATCCATTTGAACTTTTCCTAATAAGAAATATTAGTAATCTTCACTTACATAATCAAACTTTGCAAATATTAAAAAAACATATATATATATTTGAAATGCACCTATCTCATTCAACACGGATCCGTAACTGCAGTTAAAAAATTCATCACACTCAAGCCACCATAATGCAGCCTCTACAGCATCTACTGCAGTTTCACCATTTATTAATTTTTTATAACCATTGATGGCAGCTTTCTTACAAGCTGTCATTTTTTCTATAACTATAGAATCACTAAAATCCCCCGCACCGCCATGTACAATTATGCACGGAGTATTACTTTTGTCACATTTACATTCTCTGTCCCTAATTTGTTTTTGCGATTTATTTAATGCACTATCAGATAACGTAATATTTCCGTATTGTACTTTTGTTCCAAATAAACTGACCATTTTTACTATTTATATTACAGATTTACAGACTTTGAGGTTCAAAACATAAAATAATATATATAATAGACGTTCATTTTTTTTCAAACATACCTGTTGATCTTCTCTGCAATTCTACTGATGCGATATTCAGTTACACCATCTAGAGCAAGTAAAGTTTTCAGCACTACTATAATAAATGCCATTGCACGACCTTCGTAGTTAGGAATGCATGACTTTTTTGCATCAAATATCATTTTAGGAGGTGATAAGGCTATTAATCTTTCTGTATATAATTGGATGCCCCCTAAAATCATATATGATATACATATATAGGATTCAGTTAATAGTAGCAATGTAAGTAAAGATATAAATAAACAAGCTGAAAATATAAATAAATAAACTGAAAATATAAAATATAATCATACTTGGTAATCCTAGTTCTTGACAATATCTGTTAACTAAAGATAGAAAATCAGGACAAACTATATTCCATACACCAAGTAATTTTGCCATACTTGCAATAATTCGTCTCATACCCTTATGTGTAATTTCAACATTCTGTGTTAAGAAGCTTCTTTCATTTGCTGTTAAATCCAGTTCTGGTGGTAATAAATGATCCAACTTATAGTAAGACAAGTGTCCTTCTCTTCCATATCTAAGAAAAGTTTTTTTAATAAATAAAATTTCAGTTTATATATTAATTATATATATATATATTATATATATCATTATATATCAATAATTGTATATATCATGATAATAAGAAACAACATCTCTTACATGCCTTAACATATCTCCTAATTGTATAGGTTGATTATGGATCCTTAAAGCTAAATATATAATTGCCCATAGTCGCATAGGTGTAATTATATTAGGTCCCATTTTGTACTGAGTTCTTATGTGTTTCGCCTTGTATTTAACTCTTTCAAATCTGGGTATATTTTTTGATAATCTTTTAACTTTTCTTGCTTCTTCCTTAGCATGGGAACTAAATTGTACTCTAAATAAATCAAAAAGTATAAGAAATATTTCAATACATGTGTATCAAATTTTTTAAAGAAACTTACTTTCCCTCATTTTCTGATGATTTCACAGAACTAGATTGACCACTATATATACTTTGACTTTGACTAAACATACTAAGACCATCACCCTCAGAACTATTTTGAGACTGAAGATATCTATCATAATCTGCCGCTATTAGAAGTCTCTGAAAAAATGTGATTTGTGTGAAATATGAAATAAATTTGTCTTTGTTAATAAATATTATAAAAATTACTTTGTTTTTATTCAATTCTCTCATAGAACTACCCTCACTAAGTCCAGTAATACTAGTTCCACTAATAACAGAAGTATTTGTATTACTTCTAGATCTTTTGCGCTTCCTGGATGTTTTCAACGATTGCACCTTGCCATAAATAATATCTGCATCCCTATTATAATAAACAATAATTTGTCTGAATATAAACATAAACATAATTCAAGTTGTTTACTCAAACATACCTTTTCTTATATCTTCTAGCTAATTTGGGCATAGATTTCCTTCTAGTTGAGATAAATGCTACTTCAAGTTTGCCTAAATATGTTGCCCATAATTGTAATACTGTTAATTTTATATCAGATGGAACTCCAAGTTCTATTAGCTCATTTGTTAAACCAATTAAAACAAAATTGTACAATTCCCATGAAGTCCATCCAACCTCATTACCTAATAATTGTAAGCAAAGATTGCATACCTAACATTTGAAGATATTAAGAAATTCTTAGAATAATATTTAAAATAATATTGATACAAACCTGATATATCAGATTTTAATTGCCTAATTCTTGTTTTTCGCAATCTAGTCGTACTATCTACACGTAATTCAAGAACTTCATCTCTGATATCCTACAGAAATAATGAAATTAATTACTATTAATTATGAATTATATTTAAAAAGATAAGAATAAAATTACAGTATATTATTACCTCATTTTGCGTTTGACACGTTTGACAAAAGAAATATCCAGCTTCTTTGTAAAAATCTTTACTGCCACAAATTCTGCACTTTTGCATTTTCTTCGTGAGCTCCTAACGGGATTTCTGTATTCTACTGTTTGTTGCATTTAAATGCAACTATGAGGTTATACGACATAAACACGTTTTACATCTTACCTCGTGGTTTCTTATTAACAGAGGAATTGAACTTTACAGCGAGTACTCACGTGATCGGTCATAATCTTTCGCTCTGAATTGCAATTGGTGTAGTTTGAACGAATGATACATTGAAGATACATGTGAATTGTACCCTGTAGCGGGAATACAACGCAGAATATTACCGCTAATTTACGGTTAAGTTTTCAGAGAAATGTAAACAATAATCGAAGTGTTTGTTATAAAACTTTGTTATCATTGAAACATTACACACGGTAAATATAGCGTGACGATTATTAAAATAATCTTTTCTGACACGTCATAATTCTTGAATTGTGCTAGAAAGTTTTTCTACAATCAAGAGAGCTATATTTTGTCTCACAATTGAATTCGTTTACAATAGCGTCCTAACCTCTATCTTGCATCGTACTCTTGAAGGGGATTGTGCTGCCGTAATTGAAGAAGGATGGCTAATTTTCCGAATGTTTATAGACAACTTTCTTTAAGGGATCAGTTTATTATTAAAATGTGACACTGTGTTAAACTCTGAATAAAAGATGACAAGGCACGTATAGTTTGTGATTATGGAGTATGACTCTGCATCGAACTGTGAAGGTCATCTGCAAGATTTCGAAGCTTCAGAAGATCTCCCGCGTTTAAGGGAAATACAAAAACTTGAATGTTCAACCTGTACTACAAGTTCTACACCATGGCATTCTCTGCAGGTTGTGGCACCACAGCCAAAGATCAAACTGGGTCCAACGAGCAAAAGTCTTTCATCTCAGGTAATGGAATATTACCACAAGTATTCTCAAAATACAAATTTGGATCAATATTTTTCATTGCCTACGTCTAGTACATCACCAGAAGCAATCAAATGTTACTATAATATATACGAAGTAAATCCTAAAGTAGAGGCTAACAGACAAGATTGTATAGGAGAGGAGTATAATTTAAAGACTTGTGTGCCCAGAGAGAGAAGAAGATGGGTGAGACCACCCCTTATTGGCCAATCCTCGAACACAGAGTCATCAACTAGATATGCTCAACCATTGTCAAACCCAGAATCTCCATCGCCTGATTTAAAACATGTTACATCAGAGGCAATTCTAGAAGAGAAAAATGAAAATCAGGAGATTCTAACAGAAAGCATAGAAAGGAAAATATCTTCTCCAACTTCTAGTATTGCTTCTCATAAGCCACTCGAATGGGATAGTGGTGCAGATGTTGGTTATTTTAATCTAGTACCCAGTAAACAAAATGATAAGAAATTAAGTACAATAGAACGTATGGCTTTAGCCAGAGGTTGTTCTGCCGCTTTAAGATTGGATCCAGAAGGTACTACGGAGTCGGGAATTTCTGGGAAGCTCGTGGGAGTTCAAAAAAATTCAACCGCTTCTATGGTTCCTAATGCTAATTCCACAGCATTAAATGTGGGAAATGCTTCAGGATCAGAAAGTGAGATTGAAATTACTCCGATTGTTAAGAATCACTTGCCAGGTATAATAACGGGAAACGATATAAAGTCCAATGAAAAATCTCTTCCTAAGGATCTCAAGCGGCAAGATACTTTTGCGCATTATTCAAAAAAGGAGCACAACTATGATACTCCAAAATCAACGTTCATATCCAAGGTCCCTCATGTAAAACCCACAGGTGAGATAAGAAAGCTAACAAACAAACAAAATACGAACAAAGAAAATATATGCCCTCTCACGTCGCCTTTAAAAAAGAGCACATCCATGAATACGTTAATCATACCAGCCTCTAAATTACCGTTGAAACGAAGTCAAAGCGAGTTAAATTTGTACGCTAGGGATAAGAGCAGAGCCGCATTGCCACTAATTTTTAACTCTTCATCCTCTATCGCCACTATTGTAAATAAACCTTCCACTTGTGATAAACTTATACAGACGAGTCTATGCACTTATACTCAAGAATCCGTTGGCGTGCAAGTCTCGGTTCTCGATGAAGAGAAGCCGCCGTTACCAAAGAGAGGAACTAGTTTGCAGAAGGGTTCGACATTAATGTTAAAGAATCCAAAGGGAACGTACAAAGTTCAGAATTCGAAGAAGAACGAAGCCAATGAAACGCGAGATGTTGGAGTAAACGAGCGTAATAAGAAAGTAAAACCGCGACACAGTAATTCGGATCCATCTCAGAATGGTTCTGCGAGGCATACGCCTCAGCCTGATGATGTAGGGAATATAACTGGCAGAGCAAATAGTTTCGAGTATTTCCCTGGTCACGTATACGAGAACGTTCCTAATGGAAGCGGTAGCCATATCTCATCTTCAGAGACCGGAAGGTCTCATTCTACTCTACCTAATACCAGCTCCAGTATTAACGAAAAGCTATGGGGAGAATCGGATAGCTTGGTGAAGGATCTAGAACGGAGCGTAAATATATTAAAAAGTCTCGTCGATGCGAATAAATGCGACAAGGAAGTTAAGAAAAGACTGATACATCATGTAGTCAAGAGATTGATCACCGCCAAATATACAGACGACAAAATCGAACATAATCTAGAAGACAATGTTCCATGGAATCCTGACGATGCTAGGAGCAGAGTGTACGGTAGGGAAATACTCCAGGCTTTAACGAAAAAGCATAATACCAGCGATTCTTCAGGTAACTGGAATTTGCAGAAGGAAATAACGCAAGGAAAATCCATGAGGAGTGGAAGAGGCATTACGAAAGATATTACGTTAGAAAGTAGCAGCGATAAAATAGATAAGAATACAGACAGAACAGAAACTGACGGACGAAAAGCGAGGATGGGTCTTAGATCTGACGATTGTCATCAGAGCAACAATACTATTACCGATCCAGACAAGAGCGAAAGCTCTGAATGCTTTTTCCCTCAAAGAAATCGCAAAGGTAACAAAATGCAAGATATATTTTGTACAAAAGAAAGATGTAAAATTTCTCAGAGAAATTCGACGATGACGACAACCGCGACAACGACGACCACGGCTACTCCTCCTGATCATAACCGGATGTTGTTGGACGCGGTTGTGAACAACAGAAGACCTATCGTTCGTTCAAGCAATGCAGGGGAACGTGACGATTGGAGATTACTCACAACATTTTCAGAAAGACAATTCGAACTTAAAAAGTGCGGCAGTTCTGAATCTGGAGACTCGAAATTGGTTAGCTACGCCGAGATGGAGAAAAGAAATCAATTGATTTGGATCACGAATGAAATCAATCATTTATGTAATTTGAAGAAATTGTTAGAAGAGTCGCGAAGGCCAGAAAAATCACGAACGTCTCCAAAGAAATCGAGGTCAGGAAACTGCAAAAGGAAACCGATGGAGTCGCTGACGCATGTACATGATTTATCTAATGGTAAGGTCGATTATTTGCAAAGGAACGGATCAGATACACGAGCCGATTCAGTGGAAGAGCCATGGTCATCTCATTGCAATTTAGCAACGTGTCAACTTTCCAGTAGATCAAATAGTATTATCCAACGTATTAGAAAGCGAAACAGTTGCGCACAAACTGCAACTAACATTACCAGTGCCCTCTCAAAGACTGGCGGTGAGATCGTGTCTGCTTCTAACCTACACAATTCCAGAATTAAGTTAGTCAGTACTGGGATGCAAACTGTCCCTCAGGAAATATCTACAGCTTCTGCTATGGTGCAGTCAGAAATCGTGCATTATGTCCAGTGTTCAGCGCATAGTGCGCTACACTTCCAAAATAATCACAAATGCAACGAACAAGCGAATCAATGCTTAAAATATCAGCCCATTCAAAACGTAGTTACCACTTGCATGCAATGTTTACAGGAGCAGAAGGATCGATCGACCAGCGTCCAAAAAGTGCATACGAATATAGAAAACTTTCGAGAGGAGAGTCCAGTTGGCCCACAGGCATTATCTGATCAGATGAATAGTAACTCCTCTTCTGAGGTAATGCATCATTGTGCGAACAAAGAAGTCCAGACGAGTTCACTTAAGCAGAAAGAAACGAAGAATCAAATAAACGCCTCGAGGTCAAAGTCGTGTGATTGCAAATGTGACACTAAAAAGGTAGTGTCCAAAGGATGTCAGTCGTGTGCATCGCCAATAATTGCGTTGGAAAGTAACAATGCTCCTAAGTGCGACGAATGTCAGAAGAAGATATTCCATGCACGTGACAGAGATGAGGGGAATTTGAAAGAATGTAGCTGCACAACGGTGTGCGAATGCGATAACGACCACTCGAAGAAAGGTCGGGCACCAATGAGATATAGTTCAAAGTATTATCAAAATAATAATGGATACGTATCGAGTTTGAATCAAAATAACCGCATCAAGCTGTGCGGATGTTCGAGCGATTGTGTCTGCGAGAACAGTCGCGAACCAGAAATGCAGAACGCGAAAGGATTCTGCAGTTGCCATTCAAATGGGAGAACTCAATACAATGGGTCTCGTTATTCCCGCGCGGAAGTGGAAGACTGTTTGACTCAACCGTGGCCTTATTGCGTTACTAATGGACAAATTAACGAAACTGCACAGTACAAAGTACAAAGTAATGTAAAATGCAACTGCGAGAAAGATTGTTTTTGTAATAACAGAGCGAAAAATAGCGAAGAATTGTTGCGTGGCAGAGCCTGCAACAACGGAAAACCAAATTACGTGGACGAGGCGAATCAAACTAGTGATTCCGATATAAATTGTAAATATTGTCGTTGCTGTGGCACGGCATATCAAAGCGTCAAAAACTGTAGTTGTTATCAAACGTATCCAAAAGCCATTGCGTACGAATTGTCGTTCGCAAAAGAAAATGGCCAGAAAATTGATAATTTGGGTGCGTTCTTAAAAGTGCCATTATCGAATTATACTGTTAACGAAGTGAAAACGGATGGCTGTGTTTGCAACATGATTAAAAAAGTTAGCTCGAAGAAAAGTTCTCCGCAAAAATGTACTTTACAAGTAAGTGGGCGCTATATACAGAGTGTTCTGCAACATGTGGACAATATTTTAGTCAATGTAATGCAAATAATTGTATATAACAATATTTTATCGATTTTAGGATTATTTGTGTAAGAATAAGGCGGATTTTGTAAATAATGCAGAAACGCGTCGGCAATACATGTCAGAGATATCTCATCTGCGACAATTAAGAAAGGAAAAACGAATACAGTTGTTGGCAATGGCGACTACGTCGAATGTTTTAAAATCACCGAGAGCTTCTTCTAAACCAACAGGTAAGGATTTTCATTTCTTCATTTCTTTGTCGTTTACATTTTTATTGCCTTTATAACCTTTATATTCAGTTTACGCACAGAGAAAGATGAGCAACGAGGAAATGAGGGAGAGGTTGCGCAAACGGTATCTTCGTTTGAACGAGGTACGACAGAAGCGACGGCAACAGGAGAAGCAAGAAGAAGCGCGACGTAACAAACTTATGGCCAAAATCTTTTGTAAGAAATTACAGCAAAAAGTATTGAGGGGCCAAGTAGATCTGTCTCAAAGCGTTAGCGTTATATCCAACATGTAATGTTAAAGAAATGTTTGCGCGTGCGTAGTTTAAATGTCAATTAGCAGTCTGACGATGATCGAACAGACGATAGAAGAACGTACAAACTATCTCGCATTTCAGGCTGAGAGGATCATTAAAGATGTTTGTTTCTAGAATTCTCCATGGATCTTACTTTTATTTACAATAATGCATAATATATACTAGCATTGTGTTAATGTTTACTTTATAGGATACACATGAACATCTAAGTTTATGGCATAAAGTTTATTTAGGCATTTGTGTGTAACGAGGATTAGAGCGATAACAGTAGTGACTTAGATGATCCAGGATTTTTTGATAAATCTAAGAATTAAGATATCATAATGCGTTGTTCTGCAAATTTGTGCCTACAATTTGTATTTAACATTGAATTTAAGAAACTTTGTCTTGCCAATATATTTTCATATCAAAAATACGTAGTACTGCTCGTTTGAATGCAGTCGTTCCATTAAAATTCAACTTTCTGTTACTCAATATTTTGAGCTCAACGTTATCTAAATTTGTTGGTAAATTGATGCAGTGATCGCAAACAAAAGGTACTTTGTCATTCTTGATTGTTCTTGCTAAATTTATTATTGTTACCTTATCAAGATGCTTGGAATATTTTTTAATTAAAATCGCTACTTGTTTTTCGAGAATTGTAATGGAAATTTCCAAATTTACTGCGCTTTAAGCGAGCGTAACTATATATATATATAAATAGGAAACGTTGCACGTATGTTAAATCTCGTATGTTAAATATAATATAATAACGATAATTTTCATTTTTGTGGAATAATAGTAAATTCACAGCGTTAGAATCTCACATTTTACTGGTAAGATGTTTTGGAAACAAGAACTTGCTGCGTCGAGAAAGCGCACGATTGAAAATGGATCGCTTGATCGTGGCAAACTGAAATGCTTTAAGATGATGAAAGTAGTTATTAGTACCTGAATTACAGTACACAACTTTTTACCACTCGTAAGACTTAGATAATATAGACTCTTAAATTTTTATCTTCAATATTTTACCTTTTTGTATGATGATTATACTCATTTGGTTAATAAAAATAAAGAATCCATATAGGGATAGTTTTCCTGTTATTTTATCCTCGTATCTCACACATACTATGCTAAATTTAAGAAAAAAGATCAGCAACTTCTTATGCGAAACCTACGTGTGCAACGCCGCTGATTTCTCTTTCAACATTCTATTTTGTATCATTCATTCAATGTCCTTGGTCGCTAACTCGAAAGCGTGTAAAAGAACAAAACGTCGCTGGAAAATTGTCTTGTTTCCCTCTATTCACGACGGTTTATATTCATATAATTTGTCTAATGAAACACGTTTTTTCATGATCTGCAAAATTATCGACATTCCACGTCGGAGAACAAATGAACGCTCGAGAAAAGCTATTCTTGCAGAGCAAGGTAGAAAGAAAAAAGCCGTGCAAGATCGGCAATAACCTTGTTCTAGTAAAGTAATGCCGAAAGAAAAACCTCTCAACGATAGTAACTCGTTTGTCCCAATTGCTACTTAGTCGCTCTATATAAGAATATGCACGGATTTCGAAGTAGTCGATTTCCTATTCAAACTGGGAACGTATCTCGTTCGATATTATTCCTAATAAGATACATTGGCATATTCATTTGTGATCAATACTTTTCGAATTGATTCAATTTTTGGCTCGAATGCCAGGAGATTCGATAATCTTTGCAAAATCGGTCCTTGCGTCTTTGATCAACGATCATTACAAATAAAACATTCGAGTGAATTTTTATGTTCAATCCTTTTTAAAGAAAGCGCGTAAAACGAAAAGCAGCCGTGTTTATCGAATAAAATACAACTTTATACTATATAGTGTTTTAAAATGACAACTCTTCGGACCGATGACTTAGACCAAATTCTACAAGATCAATTTACAAGTGAATTTCGTAATGGATACATCGAAGTGCGCGGTTTTTGTTTACCAGCGAGATACGAAGTTTTCGCAGACGCGATCGAAAACTTTGAAGTCAAGGATGACGATATTTGGGTTTGCAGTTTTCCAAAGACTGGTACATCTTAGTCAATCTTATTAAGAGGGTATCAAAGGTTACATTTTAATTTGAACGATGTAACTATAGGGACAACATGGACTCAGGAAATGATCTGGAACATTGCAAATAATTTAGACTTTGAAGCAGCCAAAGTTCGCTTATCCGGAAGGTTCCCCTTTTTCGAGTAAGTTAACGAAACGAAGTGATCGATGTGTTTCAGAAATATACAAAATAATACAAATTATGTGTTCTATCAGGTACTCCATACTTTTTGATTATTCACCTTACACAAAACTTAATCCGGAAGCGCAGATACCTCTGTTAGCTATGGATAGCGTGGAGTATACGAAAAATAAAGCTTCTCCAAGATTCATCAAAACTCATTTACCTTTTGATTTACTTCCACGCCAGATTCGGACAGGCGAGAAGAAGCCGAAGATTATTTACGTGGCGAGAAATCCAAAAGATACCTGCGTCTCTTATTTTCATCATTGTCAAATAATAGAAGGTTATCGTGGCAATTTTTCCGACTTCTGTCGCCTTTTCTTAGCAGATAAACGTACGTGTATGCTATTACAATAGAAGATAAAAGATATCACATAGATAAAAGAGACACGATTAGTGATTTTAAAATTCGATATCCATACTCATCAATTCTGTGTTACCAAAATTGGTATTTTATTCGATCGTGATTAGATATGTATTTTTGCTCCTTGTATGAATTATATAATAACTTTATCATAGAATTATTATTTTTATAGTGAGTTATACTTCATATTGGAACCACGTTCTCGATTTCTGGAAGAAGCAGGCCACTCTCAATATGTTATTATTGAAATACGAATATATGATAGCTGTAAGTAAACCTAAACAGTTGCAGTTGCTCCGAAGGTACGAATATCCTTTTTGTAAAATTTAGGATTTGCCTGGTGCGATAAGGAAGTCGGCTGCGTTCCTTAATAAAACTCTGACTGACGCTCAAGTAAGACTATTGGAGGAACATTTGAAGTTTGCCAATATGAAGAAAAATCCAGCTGTGAATCAGGAGGATGTGGTTCAAAGGAACAGGAAGCTGAAGAGAATCACCGTTGAAGGTTCGTTTATCCGAAATGGTAAAGTCGGCGAGTGGAAGGAGAGACTGCCCGACAACGTGATACAAGAATTTGACAGATTAACAAAAGAAAGATTTTCTCCGTACCATCTCAATTTCTGAATGACGTTGTACATATATTTATAAATTTCTAAAAATTGAAAAACGTAAAATGTATCAAGGATGAGAAAAGCTTTGTAATACGGGGGAAAACAATGTTATAGTAAAAATATTAATCAATGCTATAATATCTTTTTGGTTCGAGGCATCGAAGAATATTCGGCATACTGGTTCTACAAAGTTGTCCAATTGTGGCCTTGGTTGAAGGTGTAACAACGCTCATATCGCTTCCTCTCTCGATTAATATAATCGCTGCGTCCCTCTTTCTCCATAAAATTGCTATTTGAAGAGCGATGAAACCCATATTGTCCCGTATATTAACATCAGCCCCGTGATCCAATAAAATCGAGAGAATGTCCACGTTCGAACTGTATACTGGACAAATGATTCTTAATAAATATTTAGTAGACTGCGATTTTTACGTACTTGTGTGAAATTTAAGAATACAGAAAATCATAAAATTCATATAACATGCAAATATATATAAAATATCGAAAGTAAGATAATTCTTACAGTTTCATTATAATTTTTAATAGAATAAAGGAACGTATATTTGAGTCCTATTTTGTTAGTTATGCTGATAAAAATTGACAGTCTATATTAATCTTAATCAATCTTCACTTTGATTTCTTTCACCTGAGATCATAAGCGGTGTTCTTCCCCGTACGTCTTTTTGATTTATCGAAACACCGTAATCTAAAAGAAATGCTACATTCTTCGATCGTTCTGCTATAATCGCATATTGAAGACAAGTCCAACCTCTTCTACAAGTGTACATTTATTAGAAATAAAAGCACAGATATTTATATTAATTGTACGACCTACATATCCACTTTTCCAGGATCTGCCCCCTTCTTCAAAAGAATCTGTAATATTTCTGGCTTTCTGGAAACGTAAGAGGCGTACATAAGAGCAGTTCTAGCCCAAGGTTGAGTAGTAGTATTGTCCAGATCAGTTGAATTTTTCTCTAACAAAAATGATAAGATCTGCAGATCACCGCGATCGATAGCTGACGTAAGAGGCGTTTTTAAATTTGGTGTAGGATAATGTAGATCGATCGATAGACTACAATTATGGCAACAGTTATTAACGACAAATATAATTGATTAAGAGATAAACGTTAATTCGTTTACTCACATTTTCGTTAAAAAATCTTTGATCTTTCTTACTGTAGCGAATCTGAGAAGCCATATGAATTGCTCCTCGACCGAATCTATGAATCATAAGATGTTATTTCGAGGAATTAAGAATCATATCAGTATAATATCTTACCATTTACTTGGCGATTAAATTCTCTGTTCAACATTATCGAGATAATGCAACGCTGCAGTTTTGTAAACGTACTGCTAAGAGTTATTTACTTTGTATTGCGCCGGCTCTAAATCGATCAAACATCATGTATGTATACCCGTATGTACATGCTAACGTTGAATTTAAACGTGAAATGCACGCCTTACAAATATTTGTCTCTCGAATCCATTAATAGGATAACGTTAATGAACTGGCATTTCATTCGCAGTTCTTTTTTATTTAATTTACATTAACGAATTCCGAGTGAGAAGGAATTTTAAAGATTTGTATAATATCTTCTCTTTAATTATTCAATTTTGTTATAGAATCTTATGAACGAATTTTGTAGAATCTGAACTACGATACATACTTCTCAATAAACGTAATATTGTAATAGTATTGCAATAATCTTTCTTTAATTATGTAGAAGTGTTGTATGACTTGGAATACGTAAATGGCATTTCCGTCTCAGTAAAAACATTAATTGTGTTAAACAAATCCGAACTTTGATAGTTGCGATGTTAATAAAGAATCGTAATATTATAATCCTGAGCTCGCAAACGTGCATTTAGAAATAAATAAGCAACCTCGGCATAGCGCGCTGCAGCGGATGCTGTTTAGCCATTCAACTGACAGCTTTATTTTTCCTCTCTGACTTGCATTCCATTTTAAAGTACCGGAAAGACAGGAGTCCAACGACACTGTCCCTCCAATTCGACAGGTTGAGAGAACCCGTGAGCCGTAGACATCGAAACGCGTTCGAGGCACCTCCAGTACACGCACACTTTCTCTTCGAGACAGGAACACGTGCCAAGGTGGCTGGAGAGCGGTATAGTAAGCCATTCGAACACTCAAAGTCTACTTTCTAAAGACGGTGGCCAGAACAAGTCGGAACCGCGTCCATTGCAGTGACTGCGTACCCTGTCGTTCTCTTCTCGAGGCTTTGTCGCCTGGCTTGCGATCGAGCTTTCGTTTTTCCATGAATCTTAGTGGCGACAGAACCAAAATCGAATCGTTCAGGAACAAGACCTGAGGCATTTCCAGCAACCCAAGGAAGATGAAGTGATGGCAGATGTTACGAGGAGGTGGATAGCGCCTGTTCTTGTCACAGTTTTAACGTGTGTACTGTTTCCTGCCTGTGGTATGTTTCTCAAAATGTTCGATTATACGAGGGAACCGTATGTTCTAAGAGTGAATCGATGAATAACAATTCGAGTAGTGAACGCGGCGTCGAATGACGTTCCTTGACCGCGCGTTGAAATCTCCGACTGTCAAACGTAGTTTGTGATGGTTTTAGGGAATTTTCGAGATATTCGAGTCAAATATGACAAGCATATCAGCTTCGATTAGTTGTTAATATCAATCGATCGATCAGTCAAATAGCCATGCGTTAAATATAATAGCAATATTTTTATATTTTCTAGATATTTAATATACAGCTAAATATTTAATGTATGGCTGTAAAGAATATTTAACAAGTTAATGCCATCAAGCGTCCGTATTGCGTAAACACGATCATAATGAAAACAGTGATCTATATTGTAAAGTTTAATTTTTCTTACTTTCTCTCGTGACCGTGATTCGGAACAAAGAACTCCTAAGTGAGTAATCATTTTCTAACCATAGCGTGATTCACGATGAAATGAAATCAATAGGTCTCGACGAGTCAGATCACGAAGAATACAGAGGGAAATATCTTGGGAAGTTGAACGCGTATCACCATCAAGTAGCTGGTGACGTTTACGTCGTTGACGAGTACACGTTGTTGCTAACTTCCTTTAGCTACGATGGCAATGGAGCTGATACCTTTTTCTGGGCTGGTGCGTCGAATCGACCTGGTCCACAAGGTTTCATCGTACCGGATGAATGGGGCAAGTCAGTTTGTTTCGGTGTAACGAAAATCTTGAGAAGAAAGTACGTGATTTAAAGATATCTTCTTGTTCCAGAACGAATGTCCTCGATCGGTACTTGAATAAGGATTTCACTCTTACTTTACCGGATAATAAAAGAATAACGGATATAAAATGGTTCGCTGTGTACGATTTGGGCAGCCAGGTATATCGTATAACAGTAATTAAAATTGTTTCAACGTTAGTATATCATTGAAATAACGATAAACAAATATTTTTCTAAGAATACGTTTGGCGACGTGTACATTCCCGACGAGTTCGATCCACCAGTACCGCAAAAGATTTCTCAATTAACAAAACGATCGCACGGAGTATCTTCAGGATCCATCGTAATTCTGGATTCGAAAACCATAAAAATACCAGAATTTACATACGATGGGCAGGGAACAGACACGTATTTTTGGGTTGGACTTGGTCCACAGCCTAACAGCAAAGGGACGAAAGTACCCGACGAGTATGGCTAGTAAGTAGTCACTAGAAATTTTCAAACGAACAGATTTTTCAATTTTGGCTAATCCTATTCTCAACAAGTAGATTTTCTCAGCTAATCTTGTTTTCTTGCGTTCCATCAGTCTGGAATCAATTCGCGCCTATAAGGAAGAAGATATAACGATTCAATTACCTGGAGACATGACAGTTTTCAATATCGACTGGTTAAGTATCTTCGACGTGAAAACTAAAACCAGCTACGGCTCTGTCATAGTTCCGGATGGATTGAACGTACCTCCTTCGTTAGTAAAAGTAATCAATTTTTTCAGTCTTCGATAGTTTATTGAAATGAAACTTTGCGTACTAGTAATCGATCTATCAAAGTATAGGTGATCAAGCACACGCAGACTCTACCGAATTGCATTCAACTTCACAAACGATTTCAAATCGGTTGGGAAATTTTTGGTCCACAGATCACTATCCAATTAGCAGGACAAGTTAGTAAGTATAGTTAAAACCATGTTCAATTATCTTGTAGCAAACTTAATATTCAAACAAAAGTATCTGAAAAATGATTATTCGAATAACATATCATCTTGTTTGACCAGATGTTGAATTAATTACGCGTTGGTATAACACGACGTTAATTAACCTTAGGTGAAGATGAATACATGGCGTTCGGTCTCTCTGGTTCCGAGACTTCTAGCCAAATGGAAGGCGCGGATGCTGTGATTGCTTATGTGGACGGTACTCGAGGCTACGCTGTGGATTATAACATCACAGCGAAAGCACCAGTAAATAGCAAAAACATTATCAACACTTATGATACATTACGAGACACTTGTTAGTTTTAAAGGCAAACTTTAACAATGTTGGTCTGTAATAAAATCTTCAGAACATAGCATAATTTACAGTTAGTTTTTCTTATACCACACGCAGTTAATAGAAAATTATGTAAGTTCAGTTTGTAATTATTACACCTATTTACGTCTAATTCCAATATTCTACACTATCCATGAGCAAGTGTCTCGAGTGACTCGTAGAATATAGTATAAATACAAGTAAAGCAAAAAGAATAATCGTTTTCCTATTTCACCAACAGTGTGGAAAAGTTCTCGGCCAATACAGGGGAGTTTGCAGAGATGAACTATTCGGGGGTTTAGATAATAACCAGATGTATACTGCTGTTAGAGAAGATGGAATTAGTATCGTTACATATAGACGTACTCTCAACTCGTGTAAGTTAGCACATAAAATGGAAGAGAAGTGCCGAAGTGGAATTATATAGGACACTTTATATCGTAGCTGATCCAGGAGATAAAGAGTATCCAACGAATAGACCAGTTTACGTGATATGGGCTTTGGGAAGATTGGATGAAAATAAAGAGCCGACTTTCCACGATGTATATCCTAAGAGCGATCTGAAGTTAGAACTAGTTCCTGAAGAACCGGAGAACACGTGTATGGATTTTACGGAAACCAATGAGAAACTAATGTAAGTAACACGCTGATAATTTATATTTATACAGATACTTATTGGAAATTTTATTTTGGCAGAGAACCTTGGGAGAAGACAGAAATATTTGATAGAAGTATTCGGTCGTTTAGAGCTACTATTGGCCCGTCTGGGGGCAAAAAGGGCTATCAAGGAATTACAGGTTTGATTTAGAGTTCGAGATAATTCGAATATTTTGATTATATTTATTAATGGAGAATGCGAATATTTCTTCATTTATGAGATACTTAAAGATGTACTAAATTTATAGAATTCATATTTAGGTAGCATAATACTCGTTATGATATTTAACGAATGAAACAGATGTTTGCATAGCTTCTTCATCTTTAACTGTGTTCATATAGAAAAAGAAAAGAATTTACATAAATATCCATAGTTCGTTTATTAATGTTTAATATCAAGCGATATATTAGTTTATTCAATTCGTAGGACAAACGTCTACAGGTTTAGCATGGTACATCGAGGGTCAGTTGGTACCCAAACTATATCTGCGTCGGGGATTGACGTACAATTTCCGTGTTCACGGTGGAAATAATCCTCACAGTCCTAATTTGTACCACCCATTGATTATAACTAATGAACCACATGGTGGATACGATAAACTCAGTGATGCAGCGCAAAGTAAAATCAGAGTTTTGGCGGGTGTTGAGTTCACCAGAAGAGGACAACCGAGACCAACAGCAGGTTCGTAATAAGACATTTGTACAGCCGGTCCTGTTTTTACACGATCAATTGACTCTTGAAAAAAGGAAAGAAACACGTGATAAAACAAAAATAGAAGAGATTGCAAGAGTGAGAACTTAGAACAAATTTTTATTTAATTTTATTTCATACATTATTTTCGAGCAAATCCTGTAAAAATCTTCGATTGAATTTTTATTTCATTTTTAGTCATATTTGAACGTATTTCTTACTTTATAAACTTACAAAGACAATAATTTGCGAAAGGAAGCTTCGAGTGTAAAGTGTCAAATGAATATTTTCTAAGGAAGCGCTGTTCAAATGAAATTATATCCTGTAAAAAGAGGATCGTGTATTTTCCCCAAACCGTGTAAAAACAGAACCGGCTGTAATGGAAATTATTTCGAAAAGAGATACATAACGCCAGAACGACTTATTTCTCTTAGTTGGGCCACTTTGCTTAAGCAAACACGGTACCCGAGACAGAAGACTAGATGATGATTTTATGACGTTTAAACAATTTAATAGAACATTAATGAGTACGTGTGAACCAGGTAAGAAAATATGAAGTTCCTAGTTCTTTTTTTTCTCTTATAAATAAATGTCTTTTCATTCACTGTCATTTCTTGTAGGTGAAGGTGGAGTGCTAGAAATTACACCGAACTCTACCTGGCCAGATATCGTTTATTACAATTCATTTACCCATGCAAATATGGGCTGGAAGATATACATACTGGATGCTTACTCGAAAAGCATCGCTGTTACTCAACGATTATCGTTACTTGCAGGAATAACGGCTGTGTTTTTTCGTTTGTTATAAATATAGATATAGGTTACTAAGATTAGTCGTACCTTTTTATTATACAAGCATAAATTGACTGATTTTAGTAAATAGAACGAAGAATTTCATCTTTCATCACATGTGCAGGCGGAATGTTTCGTTCCTAAGCTAGAAATGAATCAAAATCGCAGAGAGATCAATGCATTCGAATGTGCGAATTTATTATAATTTTTTTTATTAATAAATATCATTTTAGTCATACGCTGAACTTCCAATTTTAATATTTAATGATAATAAATATATTATATATGAATTAATATCTACTTGTTAAGAAATAAATTCTTAAAAAATATAATCTATTTTTAGTATTTTTAGAATATATATACAGAGTAAAATACATATTTAGAATATATATGTATATATGCAATCTTCACCTTCGCTTGCCTTTTAGTTTTGCTGTGACTTCCAGTTTACATTGTGCAGACATGTACATAAACAGCAGTAGTAATCCAACATTAGGAAGAACTATGTTTAAAGTCGAATAGGGAAACTATGATGACTAAGTAACAAACTATATATCTGAATCTACCCTTGTAATCTAAATATGTACTTTGCATTGCCTTCTATTTTCCTTGATTGTGCGTTTTTCCCTTACTTAGACGTAACAGCTCTCTTTATTTCTTTTGTCTGCTTCTTCTTTCTTTCCTTTAATTGTTTTGCCTATCCCTCATCTTCCAGCGACTCGTCCATACTTTCTGTTCACCTTGCCATCCCTTCAGCGTCTCCAGCTCTTTTCCACATAGCTCGCGTCACCTCTTATTTTTTTCTTTGCAGTATCTATTCTTTTTCTCCTTGTTTCCGGATCTCAATCTATTTTCCTCGTTTCCTCATTCCTCTTCATGTAACCTGGTCAATCCAGTACTATTATTTTTCCATGTCTCTGAACGTATTTAGATTCTCAGATCTTATTCGCTCTCTCTTGTTCTTCCACCTGCATCTATCTGTTATCTTCCAAATTTCCCACATCTCTTTCTCTTCACTTTCAAACCTCTCTACCTCTTTCTCCGAGTACCCACACCTTCTAAAATATTCTTCCTTTCCTTTTCCCCATCTGGTCCATCTTCCTCTTCTTTTCCTTCCTGCCAACATTCCTTTACCAGCATACCGTTTTCTCTCTCATTGATTCCTTCGCCGTATTTTGCAGCCCTTTTTCCTAAACCTATCCTCGTCCTGTCTGTTTATCTCCTCTCTTATTGTACATATTCCATTGATGTATTTTTATCCACCCCAATCAATCATAATGAATCTCAAGTATTCGTTGTAGATATAAATGTATCTAGATAATGGAATAAATAAAATCACAAAAGTTTTATGAAGGTTCGTTAGCCATTAGAAAGAACCATAGACAATAACAATAGCAGTTCGCCCCTGAACATTGGCGAGTGATGATCGATTAAAGGCAAAAGTTGCAGCCGCAGCAATCGACCACGTGCATGTTTTCCTAATATCTACATAAATCCTGTATAAGAGTTCAGGAAATAGAATTCGTAAGATTGTTTATTGTTTGTCTACAACATCGTAGAATATAGAGAGAGATAGCGAATAGGGAAGATAGAGGGATTGAGAGTCGTAACAGTTGCATAAAAGCGACGCGATAAAAAAGAATTCCTATATTCTTTGAGATTTAAGTACATCACATAACATATACGAGTTTGATACATTTAGTTGGAAAGCGTAAACTTTCTCCAGAGAGAAATCTGTTACGAGAAAGTTAATAAATCGAAATTATCTTCGAATTACATCTTTCTAGCATTCTATACTTTTATGAAAATAAAATGGTTTTAAATAAAAGAAAATTTGTATCAGTTTGTAATATACGAACTTCACAGAACCAGAGACGCAGTTTCTTTCTAAGATTATCGCACAATATTGTCCAACGACCGAACAATCAACCGAGCAACATACTTAATTTTCATCGACTTATCTATAATAATTATTCATTATTGCACAATATTATAGCCATCATTACCAGATATGTATATTAAGAGGAAATGCCCAAGAATCGAAAGTTGTTTCCGTTGAAAAAAGAGAAAACTGGTCTGTCAGTGGGCCGAGAAGGTACCAATAAGTCCGTGAACCTCATTTCGTTTCAGACTGCAGGACGATTAACATCCTTGTTCGTGTGCCAGTGTTCGAATTCTTTCTAACAAAATTGTATACCAAGTAAGTTGTTCAATTTACATAGATTTGGGCGAAAGATTGCATGATTCTGTCGTTACATCGAGCATAATCTTTGCAGTGGACAAAAAATTTCTTAATTTCACCACGATCGAAGGAGATGTAGGGCGAAGATTGGATAAGATGTTTGGCGTGAAACCTAGTTTCCTGAGAGTAGAACCAGGACATTGTTTACTACCACCCCAATTCGTTTTTCATGGAGTGAATATCAGGGATATGGAGATCTATGACGATGATGTGTGGATGGTTTCATATCCGAGAACTGGTAAAATTCGTTCAAATCTATATTTTATGTTTTATATTTATACTAGTGTGCCCTAGGTTTTAACGATGAAACTTTGCCACTATATTATAACTAGAGAGAATAAATGTTACATAAACATAGGTCGTTTAAAACTTTATTAAAAACTTATGGCAGAAGTAGGAATTACAAAGGGAACAGTAACGGACTTGCGAATAGATGAACAATATTAATCTTTGGCCTATTTATACGAGCTGCGTTTACTATCTCAGATTGTTAAAAGGAACACAATATTCTTATAACGTTCCCAGAATTAACAAACATCTCAAAATATCCGTCATTCTTGATAATACAAGATTGACAGCGGTCGAAAGTGGAATTTCTTACTCTGTGAAGTTCATCTTTATTTTGCCTCAATTCTGTAAACGCGTTATTAATTTTCTTTATCGATTGATCACGTGAACTCGTATTTGGTATCTTTGTCATAATTAAAGTTCATAAATACCTTTTTCTTTTTTTCATCTATAAAATATGTATAATGGTAAAATTTAGCCGCTAAAATCTGCGGCATCCTGTATAATGACATGAATTTCTATCAATTTTTTAATTCATTGCAGGTAGTCACTGGGCACAGGAAATGGTATGGTGTATCGCAAATAACTTCGATTACAAAAGTGCTGAAACTCTATTTCTTTTACGTAACCCATTGCTCGAGTACGTTTTATTAAAAAAAAAAAAAAAAGGAAACAATTTTCATGAAAGGTTTTCGTGGATCATGCAAATGAATCTTATCTGTGTAGAGCTTCGTCATTGATGGTCACAGGGGACTCTGTGGAATGGTTTTCGAAGATGGGTGATTCGGTAAAATACGTTATGAAGATGCAACGACCCAGATACGTTAAATCTCACCTCCCTTTCGATTTATTGCCACAGCAAATCCATCAAAAGAAACCGAAAGTATTCAAACATTTTACGATATATTATACTATAATTTACGATCGCGATATGTTATATAAAGGGGCGAAAATATATAATAAATATATAAGAAATAAATTACGTCGATATTATGAATTGTTTCAGGTCATCTACATTGCTAGAAATCCAAAGGATACCTGCGTAAGCTTTTATCATTATTGTAAGAAATTTCATAATATAGTGGGGAGCTTCGAAGAATTTGCTGACTTGTTTTTAGATGACAATAGTATGTACCGAATATGCATATGTGTATATATATATATATGTTTATATATTTATTACTATAAAAATCTATCTGTAATTATTACCTATTATTATTAGTATTATAATATCTATATAGCATATATGTTCATTAACAACTACTTTCAATTTAAGTACCATTGACTCCGTTTTGGAATCACGTTTTGAAATTCTGGGCTATAAGAGATCAAGAGAATGTATTATTTTTAACGTATGAAGGAATGAAGAAGGTAATATAGTAATATATTTAAAATCAGACGACTGGTATTCATCCGAATTCATATTTTTGTAAATACAAGTATAAAAGTAAAATCTAGACATAAATTTGTTTCGTCTATTAAATGTAATATCCAGTTTGGGTATTTCTTATATGTATGCACATTATCTATATGTATTTGTGTGCCTTTAGATTTCTTATAAGCTCATAAAAATTCGCGATTATTTATAAAGTTAAAAGTAATATCTCAAACAATGATGTTTCAGGATCAAAAGGAAACGATTAGGAGGACAGCAGAATTTCTAGGGAAAACTCCAACAGAGGAACAAATCGCTGATCTTTGTGAGCACTTGAAGTTCACAAAGATGGCAGTTAACCCGGCCATAAATATGGAACTAATTGTTCCACAGAAGGACGTGCCAGAGAATGACAAATTTATAAGAAAGGGCAGAGTCGGTGATTGGAGAAACTATATGTCCGAAGGACTGTCTCAAAGATTCGATGAATGGACCGAAAAGCACTCGGGCAGAAGTGGCCTCGACTTCGACAAACAAACGGTCCTTCATGATGACGACTGAAAATTATCTACTGAAGTGTGTATATTCTAAGTTTAGGTTGTACAAGAACCGATATTTGTGTAAAATAATTACATTCGTTTTAACTGTTATACCGTTATTTTTATGTTAATGTACATATACTTATATAATTACATAAATTTGTACGTATCGTTGTCGATAAAATATATTAGAAAAATAGCAAAGTGTATGTGTGTGTGTAAACTGAAGTTCAATATAAATTAATGTTATTTACTCATTAATTATGCGAAGCTCAATACCATATATACACTTGTTGTACAACCAGTTTTCTAATAATGGGCAGCAACTACAGTTTTTCATACTTAAATGGCTTTCTAACTTCGTGAGAAGAACAGATTTTCGAGGAAATGAAGTACTTGTATGTTTAATTTACCTGAACCTGGAATGTAACACACTATGGGAATCCTGTTCGAGACTGGCGCTCGAGTTTTCGTTTCGTCGATTCTCAGCGCACGACATTGTATGTCAAAGCAAAGATGGCGTTGATTCGTGTTGTGTCAGGTGTTTAAAATTTCTTAAAATTATATCGAAGTATGACATTGGACTGTAATCGTGACACTTCAGTCAGTTATTTAAATCGTTTTTAGTTTTGTGAAAGATCGTCAATTGAAAAAAACGTAAAGGCATCTGTCAAGAGTCACGTGTAATACTGCCCGATAGTGGTATTTTGCACTTAACCTTAGCCTTCACTCGGTATTGTATGATCGTCCTCAAATCCCGTAAAAATTATTCGGAAAAAAACGTCGATGTTGTATTTTTTATTAGAGAAGAAATCAAAACTTTTTATCAATCGTTTTACTGGTGATACTAATGGTGTTCTTTTATATCGTATGATAAAAGAAAGGTTTAAAACGAATCCGTAAAGTTAAAGTTGGAATTATGCACTTTTAAACTGTGTTTACGGAGTACTAGATCTTTTCTGAGTTGCCAAAAATATTTAGTTGGATGCTGGTAAAATTTACACCTGGCTGAAATGCCCAGGATAAAAACCAAACAAGCAAATAGCCTTTGGTTAAGGCAACGCGAATTGGGTGTACAGTTCTCTTTGGGACATGCTGATCACTTTCATAAAACTCTTTACTCCTCTATACAACCGGTAACTTCTTGGGATCATGCGTTGTCTGCAGCCGCTGCCCATGGTGGAGTTTTTAATCTTGAATATTCCCCAGATGGGTAAGTACATACGTGCTTTTAATTCTATGAAAAATATTACATACAATAATAACATAATACCTTTTATTGTATGACAGCTCTCTTTTGTTGGCGGCATGCGAGAAGAAAAGTATTTTAATGTTTGATCCTCTGAGGAGAAGCTTGATCCATGCGATTGATAATGCTCATAACGATTGTGTTAATTGTGTTAGGTATGTGTAGATCTTGTTTTCTTAATTAATGTAAGTTAATTATTGTAACACTAAATATCTGATAAGAATAACCTTTTTTACTATAGGTTTTTGGACCAACGTATGTTTGCAACATGTTCGGATGATAGTACTGTAGCTCTTTGGGATGCTAGAAACTTAAAGAATAGAATAAGAACTCTTCAAGGTCATTCAAATTGGGTGAAGAATATAGAATATAGTCCCAAAGATAATTTATTACTAACCAGTGGTTTTGATGGTAGTATATATACTTGGGACATTAATAGTTTCACAGAAAATAGTATTCTTTATACGCGTGTGTTTCATACAAATGGACTGATGCGAACTAGACTTAGTCCAGATGCCAATAAAATGTTAATAAGTACTACTTCTGGATATCTCATCATTATACACAACCTTAAGTTAAGCACTTTAACTCAGGACTTGGCAGGATTTAGAGTGCGTTTCATTTTTGGTATTGCATCTTCATATCTTACTTAACACATTTTGTATACAAATTAATTTTTATTTTAGCCAAATATGTATCGGTTAATGCAATCGTCTCAAACTACGATACCAAACGTGGCAAGTTTCACGCATCTCTTTTCCCATTCTCGTACACATAATCGAGTAGAATTTTTAACCGATTTCCCTGTTGGTGATGATGCTGAGATAATATCGAGTTTGCAAGTGCACCCTCATGGATGGTGTGCTTTGTCTAGGAATGTCAGTAACGGAGAAAAATCTGAGGTTGATATTAACAAGCTTACACAATCGACTTTCGTTACATATTTCGTTACATATTTTCCTTATATTTCATTGATGATTGTATATTCCAGTGGACTTGTATTCATGACATACAAGAGCGTGATGTATCCAGCACAGCGGATCAGGCGAAAGAAGGAGAGGAGACAGCACCGCAGTTTAACGAAGTACCCGTAGAAGAGTTCGAGGATTTTCAACAACCTCAACCTTCTCGCTCGGGTATAACATCTTCCTTTTTAATAGAAAGCCCAAACAACCGCGTGAGAGTAGTTCATACTACGTCCGATACGAGATCGAACGCGGCTGGATTTTCAGATAACGCGCAATCAGCTAGGTCTCCGAGAAATAATTGGCAGTCAGTGTCTCGTAGAGCGTCACGGTCGCAATCGAGGAATTCGCGTTTGGACAGAAATGCGACAAGAGCGAATTTCGGCTCGATCGAAGTTAGTTCTAGTTCAAGCTCGTCTGATTCTCGTGTAAACACGGATAGAGACAATAGACAGGGAGATAGGTACATATACGCCGCTGACATTTATGCGGCTGATGAGAGCATACTGGAAGAAGGTTCTGGTGATCAAGAAAGAGAATCAGGACAGGACTACAGGCCGAGACCAAATGTTCACCTTAACTACTTAAGACCACGCAATATAATCGAAAACTTTCCTACCGGTAATATAGAGTTACATGTAAGTACGACTGACGTGTGGGAAGCACACGTAGCAATTAGGGAAGCTAGGCTTAGAAGGGAGAGGGATTGGCTTTCTAGATCGAGTAACAATACTGTCGTTATTATCGGTGATAGAATTAGGGTTCAGAATCGAAATAGGCAAGGCCAGCAAACAATGTACGCTATTCCGAGAAATCGCATGATCCATCAAAATACACCTAGATTAACGCATTACATAGAGGAACCTAACGTTGGTTCCGGTTATATAAAAGAATTATGTTTCTCTGCCGATGGCCGACTAATATGTTCACCGTTTGGTTACGGAGTACGTTTGCTAGGATTTTCTGAAAATTGTTCGGAATTATCTAACTGTGTTCCTCCCTACAACGAGTCTATACAGTTGAACGAAATAGCGATAAACTCTAGTCACTCTGGCATCGTAGTCTGTACAAAATTTTCTCCAAGGCATTGTTTGCTCGTGTCAGGTTGTCTTAGTGGAAGAATCGTTTGGCATCAACCTGTAGTTTAGTAAAATTAATGTCAACTTTTCACTATAGTCTGCCTAGAGAACGTCTTGATGAGATATGTTACTTGCCTATATTTTCTTCTTTTTATTTTTCGCTTTTTGTTTTCTTTCTTTTTAATGAGGTGAATATCGGGAATACGAAGATTTTTTTAAATATACAGTTTTTGATACATTTTATTTTTTAGCGTGTTTTGTTATAGATATGATTGAGGTTAGGAAACCCTTTGTGGACGAAAGGTATTGGCACACGCAGTTGAGAAAATATACATGTTAAACATTTGCGTTATTCATTGTTGAGCCCTGTATTTTCTTTAATATTTAGTTCATCACTGTCATTATCACTAGAAATATTGAAACGTCTGAACCGCTTTCTTGTTGAACGAAGTTCGTTTCCATTGTCTAAAGCACTGTTAAACCTTATTAGATTTAAAATAATATTCATTATTACTACTATCATTATCGAACATGTCCTTTCTGGATCTTTTAGGCATCGTATATAAGATATTATAAACAATATATAAAATATATAAAAAGCTAGTTGATTCGTCTGGTAATGCCATTGAAAGAGTGAAATTCGTTTTGACTCGACCATTATCTTAAATCGCGAGTTAACGGAAAATAGGATTTCTAAAGACCTGTAATTTTCTTTCATGAAAAGCATAGTATTGTTTAGTTTATAATACCCATGCGTAAATGCGCATTGTCGCTCAGAAAAATAGGCGTATACCAGAAACCTCAAAATAAATATCCGGAACTATGAACAAATTCGGGCAGCTGTATGTCGACATGCATTCACAACGGTAAGAAGACTTGGGCGGCTATTTGCCGACACTCGTCCGCAAAGGGTTTTAAGCTAATTATTTGCACGTAGCGCCTTTTACTCGAAACGCGATAAACGTGGTCAAATATGAGTTATTTTATATTGGAATTATCTCTCGCTAGTGATTTAAAAAGAAAACAGTCATGACGTTATTTTAAGTACCGTTCAATGAAATCAATTAATTCATCTTGTATATTTAGAAAACTGATTACTGAAACATAGTATTTTTACTAACAGACGTATATATCTATTGAAAAATTTTAATATCTCAATAAGTCCACGGCAGAGTACTTTTCGTTTTATATCGCCAGAGAAAACGTAGGAGCAAGAATGCAGAAAACATTCCATCAACTGATCTGTATATTACACACTTTCGTAGAATATTGGCGATTGCATTGCCATTTGCAACTGAATATGCATTTTGCATTTGTACGTCTTGTTTGGCAATAATCGAAGGAATGATTGCGGTTTGCGATCAATTTCTGAATCATTGGCAATAGTGATCTAGGATCTAAGGACAGGAAAAGAGGTAATATGTATCATAGAATGAAATTATTGTGCAAGAAAATCAACCTCGCTAAAATACGTAAATACAACGCTGAATATGTAACGTTGGCGTTACCGTTAGTATTAAATTATTTAGCTGCGTATTGCGTGACTATTAATAAATATCTGAAATTTCAACTGATCATGAGATGATTATTAAAATTGGTGTTGCTGTTTACCGAGAGGAACGATGCCTTCTCGTGATTGTTGTCTAAACGAAAACCACGCCGTTAATCAACACGACTTTTATCCATAATGAACAACTCGATTAATTTTCAAGTTATATAATGTAGAAAAACAAAAAAATGAAATGGCGTTGCTCATAGCTTCAAAGCAAACGCGAATATACGGATTGTACTAATGAACAAATATTTGTAATTTATTTGAGCCATGTCTTTGACTATATATTCACATACGAAGTTTAAGCGTATTTAGATCGATTGTAGGATCGAAATGGATATCGCTTTTATCGTAAACTCTGTGTTCCATGGAACATCTTACGCTCGTATTGTTAAGTAGTAAAGAAATCGTGTAACATATGTAAATACATTGTCAACTTAGGTATATAATAACAATATAAATGTAATAACCAAATACGATATGGTTCATGTTCGTAAGCGTCGTATTACTTTTAAGGTTAGAGTGAATCAAACTAATGTTTGGAAGAAGCAGTCTGTAAATGCTCGAAATCGTGAAGTTCGTCAATTTTGGTAAGTTAGATATATCTGTAGTAATATTTATATTTCTACGAGAAAATTTCAATTCGTTTAACGAAAATTGGAACATATAGTATAAATTATAATATAAGTATAAATTGGAATATAATTCGATATAAAATCAAATGGATATATATATATATATATGAAATTAAGGGTCATATTAACTTCAACAAAGCAATGTTGAAAATTATTCACTGGTTAGTTTCTTTCGAGCCTTGCCCGCGAATTGTAAGATAAACGGGGCAAATCATTTCGCGTGCCATTGGTAGTTACTTAAATGTGGATTTTTGATGATATGCAGACTGTAAGTGCAAATGCAGGTTTGTCAACAATCTTCCCTTTCATCGGAAAAATGTGCGAATAACATTGTATTTTTGCTTATCGCGTATCCACTTGACGATTATTTTCGAATAATCCGACTGATCGTGGCCTGTACGCTCTTTATACATATTATAACTATACGATCCTGTATAATTGTTAATGTGCTCATTGTTTTGTAAGATTTGTTTGTTTTCTTTTTCTATATAATAAAATGTTGCTTAATGTCTTTCGTCGGTCTAGGTCGAGTCTCCCATTGTTAACGAAAAATCCCTGTGAACGTACATACTGGTATTTCGATGAGAATGTGTTTGTTGAATGTGTGACAATTTCACATTGTCCTTGAATCGAAAGGAATTCGATGATTAAAATCGAGACAGACGAAGGAAAATTTAATCCATTACACAATCTCTTTATTAACAATTAATTTAACTTATGTACAAATATATAATATACCTTAAGATACAACAAATCGCTGTCATAGCACGCAGAATAATAAAATCTATTTATTATTCCTTCTTGCACCTTAACAGTTGAAAGTGTTAACTTCTGTCCCTACAAATAATCAAGGTATTAAGTTCTTGCTATGAAATCGGAGATCTGGCGAACAGTATTAACTAATAGCTAATTTATTCGATAACTGGTACAGATGGTTTGGTACTGTAATAATGGTTAGACATTCTATCTCGTACGATAAGGGACAATAATTCGTTAATAAATAGCTGAATAAATAAAAAATCATTATCTCGTGGTTAGTTATATTCCTCTCCCGTGTTATCATGTCGATTATCGTCAATATCAGCGAAGTCATGTACATTACGCGCATTCGGTATATTAGTCTTCCTGAATCATAAGAATGCGACAAAAGTAATGATGTGTCAGCTATGATTCAGTCAACTAACCATTTCAAGTAATTTACAAATATAATTAGCGCCTTCTATTCTATTTCCAATGTATTTCAAACGATTGAATACTTGCAGAAGTATTGTTCATTCGGAAAGCAACTTTATCAAATAACGTGATAAGCTATCACGCCCAAAAATATGTATCCTAAATTAGCAATGATCATTTGACCGGCGTTGACAAGTTTAGACATCGGATTTCCATGACTATGATGATCGTGGAGATCGTGATGTCCACGGTGACTCGTTTCAGAGCTATTCGTTTGAAAATCTGTAACGTGTACATGTCCTTCGTGCGGAGATCTTTTTGATCTTTCGATGAGTGTTAGTTTCGTGTTCTTCGTTGTTCTCGCCTCGGGCAAATCTGCTGGAAGACGACGCTTTTCGAGTTGAGACTGATCCGATCGAACTTCTCCGGGAATTGGCGGTGGTAATTCCCCTTTAAATCTTCCAAATTGTGGCGTTCTGCTCAGAACGTCCGAGGATAGCTTACTTTTAGAGTGTTCCCCGATTCCAGAAAGGGATCTGACCAAACTGGAATCCTTCAACATTTTCCCATCAAACGTAATTAGCACTTCGGACGAAGACGAGGGCGAAGGTGGCGGATTGTTCGGAAACTGTCCGGGAAGCGGCGGCAAATAATAAGCGTTCATTCTGTCAGCAGCCATTTCCATGTCATTCACGTCACTAGGACGCGGTTTCGCGTTCGTAGATTTTTTCTTCGATTTTTTAACAGTTGCAACTGTCGGAACTGGTGGCGAAGGTATGAAAACTGGCTCGAAGTTATCGACTGCTTTATGGTTCAAAGTTTCCCGAAGACGAACGTCTTCTTCTTGCTCCACTTTCTCGGAGACTCTCTTTTGAGCCACGTCTGTAGCTTTCTCGGTATTTCTTATGATCGGTTTGAAGCCACTTTCGATTACTATCGAATCTGGATTGAACCCCGTGTTTCTCGCCGGCTTTATCGGAGTGACGAATATATTGGGTATGTCCAAGCTGGATACTTTGGTCTCTAGTTTCGTTCGATGTTGCTTCGAATCGATTTTCTTGAGCTTCGCGATCTGTGTGTTATCGTTTTCTTGAGAGTGTCTTTCCGCTGTTCGTTTTCCATAAGTGGACGAGGACGGTCTGTAAACTGCCTTCTTTCGTTCCATGAAAACCGATCTCGAGGGTAGAGGAAGGGTAGGCTGGGGCATCGTCTGCAACATCGGTCGACGTGTCAACATCGGTCTCTTGACGAACATCAGTTGAGTCCTCTGGTCCGGTTGGTGATGATGATAATGATCGGGGAGGAGCGGGTGATAAAGATGGTGGTAATTGGACGCGTAATGGTGAGACACCGGCCTGGAATATGGGATCTGTGGGCTGACGGTAGCCGGATATGTGTATTTCATCCCATGGCTCAGTGGTCGTGGATTATCTGCAACGAGGTTAGACAATTGCTGGTTAGAGGATTGCCGAAGGAGTTCCGGTTGGATCTCCATGATTTGCTGTCGGCCAGGGTAGGAGGAGGTCAGTCTGGTGACTCCCATCGATTGTTCGCGATAGATCGGTGCGAGCTGGTGGTGATGATTATAATGATGATTGTGATGCTGCTGCATGAGATCCCCGTCGAGGTGCACGTGATGCGTTTCCTTCACGCGTACCTCGTGACGATGCGGCACAGCATCGTGGCCCGGCGTGTTGTACGAAGGTCTCAAGGTGTATGGCTCCTCGTACGACGGCGATGATTTCAAGCGCACGTAATTGTTGTTGTTAGCGGTCGTTAGTAACTGCGTGTATGATGTGCTTAGCTTGTCAGGGTTAGTCGCTGGATGATAAGAATAACGAAGCCCGTGTTCGCTATGAGGGTGATGAGAATGTTGAGGCTGCCGGAGGAACTCCGCCGTTGGTGTTACCTTGCTCAACACGCGGATGCTGGGGCTGTTCTCGAGATCCCCGCTCGGTCGCTGATTCTTCGGGTTCACGTAGACCTCGTGGTTCTCGCTGCCGGCGGCTTCTCCGGCGTCACAACTGTCATGAACGTTTATCTTCCATCCCAGATAGCGATGTGTGAAACACTGAATATTTGTCGATAATCGAATGAGTGCAGGATCTAATTTGTCCTTCGAATAAACTTACTTGGGCTCTCTTGCGCAATTCAATTAATATCATCAATGAAATTTTACGAATTAATAGTTACAAATTATTGGTACCGATAGATTATTCTGCATAATCATACCGAGCATGATAATAAAACAAACGAAAGAAGTAAATTTTAGAAATTGTCCTATTTGTTGTAAAATTCTAAAACTATAAAGGAGAAATCTATATAGCCTGCTGTATTTATCACTTGTCGATTTACTGATAACATTACAATATTATTGTGCAAGAGGTGAATTCCTCTAACTGTCTATGCGACACTTTGCGTTCACTTACCTGATAGTACACAGTATCAGGCGTGTTCTCATCCGGCACCCATTCTACAAAACCTGGTTCACCATGATCGCATTCCAAAGTCAGCGTACGCTGATAAGCGCCGAACGATGAGAATTCGTCCGCCAGGGGTTGATTCTGATCTGGCACCCAGTTGCATAGACGTCCGACACCCGTTGGTCGATATACTCCACGTTGACGTTGAGCGCCGGCAAATATTTTCACTTTCTGTTTGCCAAGAAACAGCACTTTCATATTCAATTCGTCAACTGAGTTATCAATTTCATGAAAGAGAAAATAGAAAGTTAACTTACGGCTTTCTCCTCGGGTGTTTTGTGTTGGTATCCACCAACGGGGTCATCGGTAATGTAAAAGGGATGATAACGAGCCGGAGTATCGGCATTTTCCCCACCTTCCACTACGAAAGTGTATTTTTTTCCACGAACCACATTGATCTCCGGAATTAACAGGCCATTTATATACCATGAAATTCCCCAACCAACGTGACCTGAGACAAATGAGTAACATATACAAACTTATATATACACACTGTCTGTCAATTTGCGATTTCTGTCATTAACCTACTAACTTCGCAATGTTTTCTTCAGTCAATTTACATTATCGAATCCTGTTTTCTTAACATTATGAAGAAAACTTTCAAGGATTTGTTTAATACTTTCTTCGTCACGCTATAAAATTCTTATAAAATTTGAAGGAATTAAAATATTATTTATAACACTAAGATAGAGTATTTCCATTTGAATTTATTGTATTGGACTTATGTATTTATGGGAAATTTGAGGGTGCAAAGTGCACAGGGTATAGATAGTAGAATTGCGTTGTATCGATTTCATTGTATCTGCTTATTACAAAATAAACTTTATCTTTTTGCCTTGATAAAACTTTCACTAATGTTTTCCTTTTTCGATAACAATAAGTTCTGTTTCATACCAGTGATAGCAGGATAGCCGTGTTTTCCTCCAGTAGGTCCCATCTGGGCATACAATACTCCGTCTTCTGGTTCGTAACATTGAATGGCTGGAATTTCCCAAGCATCGTCTTTAGCCGCCGGTGCAGGGGTTGCTACGCGTTGAGGTCTTCTCGTAGTTACAACTAGTTGCTATTTCGCAAAATCACATTCATTAGCCATTCGAATATTAGTAATCTTACGATATCTCATCTTCAATCAGACAAGTTTGAGTTATTAGAGTCTCGTTAATTATTTCATTGAATTTCGACTCTGTTATTGTATTATTTTCGCCGTTTTTTACGTCGCAATATTTTACATTTTTTTTTATAATAATCACAAATATATTTAACGTATCAAGAAACGCTTTACTGTATACTTAAAATCACAAATTATGCATATCAGCAAGCAGTTTTTCTTACATCTTTCCTCAAGCTTAAGAAACTGGTGAACGATAGAAAAAAAAACACAAGTGGATTTAAAATGATTCAGAGAAGGTAACAGGGCCGATATGTCGAAGTTTGGCTGACTCAAATAATCCTGGCTTGCCATAAATGATAAAATACCTGATTGTCACTGTCCCTGGCATCGTTGCTGTCCGCGAATACCTGAGAATGCTCGTGATCTGGAATGGGACAATTCCAAACCGGTGGTCTACCGAAATCGATGAAACGATCGGTTTTCAGATAGTCGGAGTGAAAGCTGACCTCTTGCCTCTCGTTTAGTGGGCCGATGGCCCAGATGATCGCCTGCGATCCGTTTGTCAGGATTTGATGGTCCAGTTCATCGTTCGTCTTCAGTGGTCTCTGATACGTGACAATGCTATATCCGTCTACCAGTGCCGCGTTCAACAATCGAATAGAATTCGTGTTCTCCTGCAAAGCGCCGATTCGGCCGGGTAAATTCAATGTAAACCACACGACATTCGACCGTTCTAACTGCACGATAGCAATAGGATAGGTGATTAGATGGGCGTAAAGTTAGAAGTAGTTAACCTGTATGCGTGTGTCTGGACAGCTGCCCCGTCCTCCGGAACATTGAGATTTTGCATCCAAAAAGTAATCGACAGCGTAGCCTTGAAGGGTTTGCTTATCGACCCAAGCGACCACGACATCTCCGCCGACCATTAAGCTTCTTTCCGGATTCGCTGATAATCCGAACGCCATGTATTGTCCATCGTCTGAGGATAGATACACCTTTACAATTGCAATAGAATCAAGTACGTTCATTTGCTCGTACGAGCAAGTGAATGCCGAGCAGCTATTATTCAAACTACGATCATTTCAGTTATTAGGAATTCTTATAATGAGTATATCTATTGGAATTGGACTGTGAATTTTTATGCGTTTATCGAGAAAAATGTTCAGAAATGCGCAGAACGTGTACGTACAGTAGAATTCCGTTTCTCTGAATTTATCGGCAGACAAATAATTCGTATAATTGAAGTTGCGATAATAAGGGCTCCCAAGACCGTGGAACCGAACAGGAAAATTTCATCGTTCGTAATCTCGTAAAATCTATTTCCCGTAAAAATTAGGAGATCTAATTCGGTAGGGTGGTTCCTAATTTACCGAACGGCCCGTTTAAACCGCGACCAGGCGTTAATTAGAGTGTGAAACGCAATTTTTCGTGGTCTCTTTTTCCGCAAGAGCGGTTAGATTTGATGAAGGGCGCAAATAGGGCGCACAGTCGGTGTCACAGACAAAGAGGAAAATTATATTTTAACGACCTCGTTCCTTCGACATATGTACATACATATATCCGCTGACTGTGAATACATATGTACTGTGTTTTATCAACGACACGAACGCGTCGCAAAATTGAAATAGTATATTATCTGTTGAACGGAACCAGTGACGAGCTATGGCCGAGCGAGACGAGATACGTGTGCGAAGTATTGTTAATTAAAAGTTGGGCCGGATCTTCGGCTGGTATGTAAATTCACGCTGCTTTCAATAAATGCGATAGAAGTTTTGTTCTTTTGTGAGACCTACGCGCGGACAGCTCGGGAATATATACTCACCAAGTTTTCCAACGAGTTGGGCGACTATGCTGTCTCCGGCCACGGCCCATCGCACCTCAAAAGCCAGCCTGTCCTCCAGCACTTCGCAGTTCAGTTTCGACTGAAATCAAACGACAAACCGTTTACCATCGTTTTACAATATCGATTCCCTTGCATCTCTCGCGATTCACCGTAACCGGTCGATCGTGAATCTCGTTGTCGCAAACGCTTGAAACTCCAAGCCACTTTTTCTCTCGGCAAGACGTTAGAACTCGACAGACGACGTCGTCCAGTGATAAATGCGAAAGCGAAAGAAGAAATTTATCGATGTCGGACGAAGAGAGAAATTAAAAGTTCAAGTTAAAGACAACTCTTGAGGAGTAAGGCAAGGAACTGATTCGATTGTCAAGAAAGTAATACGTTTATTCGCATTAATCTCAAGTAAAAACGTACAAAAAAAGGTTGATAGAAAAGTAATATCATTCGGTGCGTGTAAATATAATCTATATCTGGTAAATAGGCATATGCGCGATATAAGCTTCTGTACTTATAAAGAAGAACTGGCCTAGGTAGGAAGGGGATTTCCTCAGCTTTATTTCCGAGCGATATGTCCTCCGTCTCTTGGAATAACGCGCGCCTCCTCTCGGACCGCGAAGATAAAAATAATTAACCCTTGTATCACAGTCGAATAACCATCGTTCTCTGTCCTTACACGCTCGGCTTTTACAAAAATAATATCTCTTCTTCTTAATACTTATATTCTAAATCAATGGTCTTTAACCATGACGAACAAACTTATTGTACAATCCAAACATGCCATTCGTTCGCAAGCTTATATCTTATCGCTAATATTTTTTGATTAGAGATGGGCCGAAACCTGATTTCTAGATCCGCGTGATTCCGATCCGAAACTCTGCGAGGTCTCGAAACTCTCGAAACGCGAAACTCTTGTAACCCGGAATATTGATCTTTTCTCATTTTTTCCTAAGAAATATCTATCTTGCCTATCTTACTTGCAGGAAATAAAAGTCTTAAAAAGTCTTCCCGAGAAATGCAAATTATCTTTTCCCGATATGAGTCCATGCTTTCACAAGTTATTTAGACGAATTATCGTTTACCTGGGTTTTGAGAGTTTCGAATCACGGAAAATGGCACATGGTTTCGAATTTCGAGGCGTTTTCAGGTTTCTACTGACCCATCTCTGTTTCTTATTCTTTCATCGTTCTTACGGTGTTACACACAACGCACGAAAGGGTTAAGGCTGTCGATAAGGATTCGTAGCCTTGAAGGTCTATTCCAACTCTCGAATATAGTGAATCTTCTTCCGATGGTTTCCACGCTTCTACGCGATGTGTTCGTGTAGCGCACGCAGATGAGCCGAGAGACAAACCGATATCCAAGTGTCACTAATATCGACACATGTTTCATACGGACTCGGAAGGGAGACAGCAAAGCGTGAATTATGGCGACTCGTATTGTTCGAGGAGAACGCGACGCATCCACTTCTACGGGAGCGAGATCGTACGTCTCTTAGAATAGAATTCTAAAGCGGATTCGAGAGATTAAAGCCGTGTCTCATAGGTATGTGTCCGTGGGACATGGTCTGCGCCTACGTAGATGCTTCATCACGTTACTCCCACATAAGGTAAATTTATTTTTCATCAACGAGCGAGAAATTTAGAAAAGTTTTCTCTTTGTTCGTCTTATGAAACGATGTGTAACTTTGAAAAATCTTATATTTTTCTCTTGGAACGTAGTCTTTATGTAAAAATAATACTAAATTAACCCCTTAACAGTTTAGCCCGTGATAATCGAGCCGTTGATTAATTTAGCCGCTTTATATAAGATGAGCATCGATCAAGTGCCTTGACACGGATATTTAACAAATTTTAGAAAATGGTTCAATAATGGATAAGTATGATGGACGCCGGCCATTCAGACCATAAGTGTTACGAACTTACGTCTGTGTGTACAGGTATGTGACATGGAAAAGTTTGCACGCTTTTGTCATATTTGTTTACGAGATAAAAACACGAGTCAGCTATTTTTCAGAAAGTGCATCTCTGGATCTAACAAACCTTTTTTGTTAAATATTTCTTCTTAATTATACAGTGACGTTAAAATTTAAAAAATCAACGAGAGATGTACTTATCAGGTACTTCCTTTATGATCCTTGATCATCTGACTTTTATTTTTTTATCTTAAAATGACACGTCCAAGCAGCTGATGAAATCAAAAACAAATAGGTATTTTGGGCGGATTTCGTTGAATTTGCCGATTTTAAGATATTATAAGGTATTATAAGCAAAAATACGCTAATAAAAATATGTCTAATTGCGCTTCGATACGATTCACTCTGTTTAAGCGTTTCGCTCGTATGCAAGATGTTTCCGTCTATGCGAGTGTCTGCGAATGTGTACGATTTACAAGCGCGTGTATACGTTACTACAAGCGGCTGTACAAAGTGTAAACCGATGTTCAGAGATTCCTCGTCTAATACATTGCCGGCGCGTGTTGTTAAATAAATAAAGAAGCTAGAGTCATCGTCCCGTGCCCCTCTTCTCTTGCTCTCTCGTGTGAAACTTCGCCAAAGTGGTTGTACGCGACTGTGAAACTTTACGAATGAGCCTCCGGCTAATATTATCCCAGCTGTGCCACCTGAGGTTTCCACGGTGAAACGAAACGAATGATCGTCGGTAAACGCTTGGTGGCCAGCTTACAGAACTTTCGCTAATTTGTCGAAACGCGAGTTTGACCGAGTTCTGTTAGGCAGTCTGATTTACGATTGGTTTACCGTTACCGCGATAAATCATTCGCTATCCTCTTGTCTTACGAGTTTACGATGCAAGCTGGACCAAGTGTATCTTGGATCGAATGCTGTTGATCGGAGCTTCTTCGAGTAAACGACTAATCGACTAAGGAATCGAGAAAAGACAATTCGAGGATTTCTGTTGCGAAGAAACTGATCTCCCTTCGATGGGAAACAAACATCCCCGCGCAAGGAATCTTCGAGCTGTCCGAGAGCAATGGACATCGCCAAACGAGTTAAACTGCGTCCTCGTTGAAGCAACAACTTTCATTGCCTCCTGTTGTTGCTTGTTCCAAACAGTACTCGACACGAATCAACATTTTGTCTACATCGAAGCAACATAATCAGCGGAACATCTGCATTTTGTTTCGATTGTGAAGCGATATTTGTTCCTTGCTACAAGTTGTTCACGAGCAAATTCGTTGTGAAACAATCGGCAAACCGTATGGAACCTTTGTTTCTGTCTTGGCCTGTTTCTCTTATTTTTCTTTCACCGTTTACATGAAGCAACTTTTGGTCGAACGATTGAGTCGATGTAAACGCAATGTCGATCGAGTCTAAACGACTTGGTCATTTCAGTAGTCGTCTGATGTAAACGCGGCTTTGCGTACGGACACAGATAAGACACGGACAGCAGCAGCGTTCGTTAATGGCAACGAAAATGTGAAGAGTCACCGAGAGACGATAACCAGCAACTTCTTCAAGAAACATGGATCATCAATAACAAGTTCCTGGTTGTATCTTCAAGGAGAACGCAGTTTTATAATATCTTTAAATATCCATCAATAACGAACGAAAGAGTCTACCCTTCTGTCACCTTGGAATCGTAAAAATCTCGCGTAAGAATTTGGCTGGGGCTCGCTAGTTGGTTGGCTACGCGATCTCGATCGTATTACAGGCTGAGTTGCGATCGTTTCGACAGAAGGCTGACCGGATCTATACTGTTCCTGATACGTGGCATCGTCTAGATTCGTGACGTCGTCGCCGTACTGAACAATCGCGGTCGATCTTCCGACCGGTGTCGGATAAGAGGCGGATTGATGCCGGTGAAGCTGCTGCGCGAGTGGTTCTTGGGTCTGCAAGCTCTTTGGTATTCGATAGTCGATCGCCTGGACCACTTGGACCTGATCTTCTCGGCGGAGGATCGGCCGGTAGGTTGTCGGTTGTTGGTATTGCTGCTGAGTAAGCAACGCGCTCGCGAGGGAAGGAGAAAGAGACGGAGAAGCCGGTGACGACGACGACGACGACGCCGAAGTAGACAGCTCGTACAGATTTGTCAGACCGAGCGTCTGTCCCTGCCCTCCGCGATGCACGTTCTGCAACACAAGGACAGAGACAGGTTGTTATGCATAGGTCTTGCGAGAGAACATATTTTCTTGCTAGGTCTATCGGCGTCTCAATGATTCGTTTCATATCGTTTCGTTTTGGATAAGAAGCAGCGATGCTGAAACGTTTAACGCGTCCTTCGTACGACAAAAATTCTGCGCCACTGAAAACCGAACTCATTGAAACACCAACTGAACGCTAGAAATTCTCTACGTTGGCGAAGACCACGGTTCCTTCCCTGCTTCTTCCGGAATAAAACAGCGTGGAAGCAGAGGACGAAGCGTAAGTCGTTGACGCAGGACTCGGATGTTTGGTCGGAAAATCCGTAAATCGGTGAACGCATTGTCGTCCGGGCGACGTCCGCTGACAGCCAGATATCCAGTCAAATATTGACAGAGACAAATTCACCATGGAACAATACCGAGTCTGTATTGATTGCTACCGTGAAAGGCACATTTGTTTCTGTACGTTCGACTGCGTTTACGCGACCGGCTATACGGAAACGCGGAACATTTGTTGTTTCCACGACGGACTACATCCATTGCGAAAGAAAATATACACAGGGAGAAAGACGCGAGCAATTTTTACTTTCGACTGCCGATCAATTTTTCTTAAGCTATAGTCCGTTGAAAATTCAATTACAAACATAATCGGATCGCCCCTGAGGAAAGGCGGGCGCGAGATGACAGCAGAATGTGTTCGATTACGAAACATTTGGACGTAATCTGGTTGCGAAATGTCTACGGAATATGAAAGTACCTGGAAGTTTGGTTCAACCGAGGGAAACTTACAGCACGTGACGTTAAAGCATCGAATCGGCTAAAGACGATGTAGATCGATCGAGGACCGGTAAACGTCAGCTCGAATCCCTTTCCTCCTGCCAGTTCGAACGTGATTGGCATTTGCAGCTTGTACAATGAAGCCTCGTTCAAGAATTACCCTCCGGAATGACAGGTCGCGCGATGAAGACCGAGTTACGAGCCAATGAAAAAGTCGACCTCGCCGCCTTTAAAGTTTCTGTGCGTACGTTTTAATTAGCTCGTGACTCGATCCCGAAAAGTTGGTCGCAAGATTGGTCGGATTAGCAAAGGGGCGTCGCGTTTAAAAGATCCAAGCCGGCGTCTCTTCTTGCAGCGAGCCCCGCTGACTACAAGAAGCCTTTCCAGCTTACCTGCGGCGAAACTCCGAGCATCTTTAGGGACGGTGGCACGTTAAGACCTTGCGGAATTTGTACATGGCCGAAGTCCACGGTAAACGCCTCACACCAGACGCCGAAGTGGCCGATCTGGTGGATCGTTAGATCCCCGGGCAACGTCAGCACGATGGCTTTGCGATCGTATCGACGTAGTGGCTGCTCCTTTCCGTTCTCGTCTGGTACGCGAATACCTTGCGGCGACGGCGATGGTCCAGCTCCCACCCAAAATTTCGCATCTGCGAAAAGATTTCATCGTATGGCAAGTTGGTTATTACGAACAAAAGTTGGAGAGATATTATGATTATCTTTGTTGATAATTCAAGAAAACCGACGCTCATTTGGTAACTACTTTTCACCACATTGAAGGGTTTGTCGATAGAAATTTTTCGAAAATACGTATACTGCAGTGAATTATAATTCTCTCGTGTTTGCAAGCGTTCCGAACAGTTGAAACGTAAAACTCGACGAGCGAAACGATCAAAGCAAACGAATGTAAGAAAAATAACGATGACGGTGTCTTTTTTGCGTGTATCGTCACTTGGACGAAGAATTTACACGGTGTATAAGATACGGTGACTAGACATATGTTTCATGGTAATATCAATATTATCATTGTTGGTTTAGATCAGGTATGCGAATCATTTATATTCAAATATAATTTTGGTTACGTGATTTATTTCGCGAGTTGAAAAGTTATAGAAACCTGGAACCTTAAGTATGGGTTTCCCGTATCGTGTTTCTTCTTAGGCTTTGGTTACAGCGCACCCATAACCTTAGTCAATCGAATAGCGTGAAACTTACCAGGCGCCTCGCCATCGTAGCTGAAGCTTGGTATCAATAGGGTCTGTGCATCGACGACGACGATTGGTTCAGAACTTACTCCGTGTACTCCGTTCAGAGCCGCCAATTTTTGAGGTTTTGGGTAATCGAATCCTCGTGGTATTCTGACGTCACCAAAGTTAACCTGCCAATTATACGTTTTAAAGAAATTTTAATCAGCTGTCACGTTCAATCGGATAGAAAGATAATTTAACCGATGATAGATAGTTTAATGGAACGAAGAATTCTATCTGACTAGACGCTTTTGTACACCATTGTATGATGGGATTACGTTTCAATTGCTTTAGAAACATTTTTATTATCTAACAATTTTTCCAAATATCGAGGCAATATTTCTAAATGTTGCACGAGGACATACATATATATTTATTACGTCAAAGTGTTAGACTCGAAAGGATTATAACACGTTTAATATATACTACGACTGCAATGGCTACTCCATGCAATAGGTGGTTTGTGGGGAATGTAGAATTCATAAGCTTCAGAAATAATGCCGCAAACAGATTCCATTTTATCGTTTTCCAAGCCCGTCCGCGTAATGGAAATTCGACCATTTCGCTGCCGTTCTGCCGTGATCGAGCTTTATCATTCTGGGGTTACACACACGATATCTGCTGCCGCGTGTCGGACGCTGCGGCTCGGAATAAATTTTCGTTGCGCTGGCAATATCAAGGACGTAAATCGACGATCTGTGCGGACTGTCGGGGATAACCGGCCACATGGAACGAGCGCTTTTGGTTAAACTTCTCGTTCGACTTGAAATTCCGCTGGGAAAAAGTAAATCGAAACTTCGATGACGTCTCGCCGACTTGTTCGATAAAGTCTGCGCGATAATTTAGTCAAGTTAGTAAGTCGATCTTCGTTACGAGTCAGGAATTACGTTCTCGTCTACTTGTAACAGTACACTTCCTAGAATTAATTGTCGAAAGCTATTACCGAAGGAACTGCTTGCGAAATATAATTTGATAATATCGAACCATATTGAAAGATCAGTGCAATTTCGTTAATGGTTAAACCATTGAGGATCGGGCAGTGAAATAATTGGTAAAAATTGTATAAACGCGGCACTATAAAAAGAATCGACTGTTAAAGCTAACTATTAAACCATTAACTTTTACATTAGCTATTAACTATTAAACCACTATTGGAGACTTAAATAAAGTACTTTATTGTTTTATCAAGATGATAAAAATATATTAAACCGACAGATAGTCCACTCCATAAATCAGGATCATAAAAAAAAAGATTGTATAATTTAGGGAAAATTGCTATAAACATTTCAATTTCTCCAAATTTTATTAAATTGTAGAAAATACGTGAAAAAGAAAATAAAAATTGAAAGAGATATTAAGCATATCCTCGGTACTAGCTTTCATAACATTCATTTCCACAACGTTGAAATACCAAATTCGATAATATAGATTAACTGAGAAGAATTGCAAATGAAATGTTGCGTTAATGCAACATTGATTTATAATGGGTCAAATAATATTCCTCGTGTCTTGTGATTTATAGACGATAATGTATAGCTTTTAATGCGTGATTCTTAAGATCGTAATCGGATTTCCAATTGCTCGTTTGCATTCGAAAACATTCTCGTGGAACGATCGAGTGTAATTTGCTGAGAAGTTCGATGTTGTTCGTATGGCTCGGAGCCAACCGTAGGCAATTGCTTTCTATCCTATAGAGGCACGCGTGCCAACAAACTACGAGCGTGAAAGTTGCACGGCAAAGAAACGATACCGGTTTCTTGTGCTGTGCAAGTGGAATCGAAACGACACCGAAGGTCACGAGCATGATACGTTTCTTACTCACGGAGAATTCGTCGCACCACACGGCGAACCACTTCACGTTGCTCAGCGTCTTGCCATCGGGTAATGTGAGCGTGATGTCCTTCCTACGATACCGCTTCAATGTGTTCGATCTATGGCAAACGAATGGATTACGGTTCTACAGAGATCAACCTTCATGATGTTTATTCGATTGCCCCACCAAGGCAACTGCGTTGGATGCATTGCGCATAGATTGTGATAAAACTTTCTGGATAAAGAATAGCGAGATGGAATGTAAACAAATCGACTATAGACAATAATTAAGAGCAAACAATTGGAAAACGAACAAACAAACCTAAGTATCATAGATGCATCTTACGTGTATGTTGATCCTGCTACAAGTATATTTTTCCAGGACTGTGTTCCATTATAACGTAGTATGATAATCAGCTAGTATCTAGCTAGTTAAAAGTTACAAATTACGGTCTTCTCTTTACGATAATATTTCGTTAAATACTCGGGCGTCAATTCGGATAACTTGGAACTTTAGATTACTTTTGATACGATTAGATTTTCTATCTAGATTAAAAGATCTCTTAAGTTTAAGAACAGTTCTTTTCTTTGTTAAAATGAAAGTGAGATTAAAATCCAAGGATTGCGGTAAGATTAGAATATTCCGATTAGATTGTAAAATATAAGCTATACAGATATAAGAACAAGTTTTTAAAATATCGTGCGTCGTCCGAGAGCAAATTAAAAATATAAATCAAGGAATCTAAAACAAGAAGAAACCGACTATATTCGTGAGAAAGATGGTTTGCCAGCTGCAATTTGAAAGAATTGGTACAATTAAAAATTATAAAGAGCACTCACGATCCACGCTCGTCCCGGAGCCTGATTCCGTTTCCATTAGGACTCTTCGATGTACCGACGTAAAAGTAAGCGGCTGAAAAGAAGATAATTATAATTGCAGCTTTCGCTGATTGCAACGAGTTATTGCTAATTACTTAATTTCAGGCACTTGGCCGATCATCCGGCAGCAGTGAATTTGCTGCAACGAAACGGTCACGAATTGCAACTCCGATAACGATCATGTTATTTCCTTCATTTTCTGGATCGTTGGCAACTTTACTTACTGGCAAATACACGTCGCATAGCGGAGTGACCTTCGCCAGCGAACGCTTTCGATTTTATTGAGCCGTAGCATGTAGAAAAGTGAGAGTAGCGTACGAGTCGAAAGGGAGAAGTAGAAGTACCTTTTACAGCGGCGATTAACCTAACTTTAAGGCTGGTCTTACGTCGTTTCGCGTCTACCGATGTACTTTGCCACACGCGATTCAGAAAATTCATCGAATCGTTATAAATCCTTCTATCAATTTCCATTGTAACGCACGCTATCGACCATACGTATTGGGACACTTATTCGTTACATTTATAGGAAAATTATGGCAGATTTGAAATTGATTAATAGTTCGAAGGATCAAAGAAGAAAATAATGTATATATAATTCGTCATTCTTCGATGCATTTCAATTTACGAAGTTGATCGGCATTGCTTCTGAGCGAGACGTTTGTCCGTCGAGCAAGGTCCTTATCTACTTTGAATTGTTTAACTCGACCAAGCGGGCATTGTCTCTCTGATAGATATGATCGTATAGGAAAAGATACCATGACGCGATACTACCTGTTTATAGAAGCAGCAACTATAAATGTAAATTAATTAAAAGACGTAACAATGATATATTTTATTATTCGCTGTATTCGTGTTACGCTTATTGGAAAAGAATTCCAAATATTAGCGCAATATCTTTTTCCTTTTCTCTTTCATCCTAGATTCTGCAAGCTTGTGAAATTTTCAGAAATCGAAGTAATTCGTTCATAATTTTGCGATTAAAGTACATGTGAAAAACAATCGAGTGTCCTAATAGCGATGGCAGCTGTCGAATCGATGGAGATTCAATGGAACACGAACAGAGACAAAGTCGTAGAACGATTGAAAGTAACAGAAACGTTCGTAAAAAGAAGGAATGAATTGATAGAGCGATCACGTTTCGTCGCGTGGAAAGAAAACGAAGAACGATGGAATAGAACATAAAAGGGATCCGCGGAACATCGACTGCTCTTCTCGGCTGTCGAATCGTCGATGTAAAACCAACGTCCTGCTCGAAACGTATCCACCATCGACGGTCAGAAACGGAGATGTTTCTCTTTCTCGATAACAGTATGTGGCTTTACGTAGGAATCGTGAAATGTCAGGAGTCGTTTCCTCCGACGCGTACGCTCACTCTTTTTCCCGTGGAAACCCCGGCGAGCCGGCATGATCGACGGTTGCACTGAAATGAGAAAGTTTCGCGCGAGCCATAGCCCCTCCTCGGTTACGAACTTGGTGCTTCGCCGTCGTACGTGAAGTCCTTGATGAACAGAGTTCGCCCGTCCACCGCGTAAACTTCACCGCTGACGCCGTGATGAAGTTCCGACAGCTTGCCAATAAGCTTTCCGTAATAAGCTGCGCTGCATATCTCTGTAAACAAAATCGAATTTAATTAATTAGCGCGGATTAATGGCCACGACAGCCCACTGAAGCGGCCAGCGCAGGTAACCGCTTAATAGCGACGCGAATATTTAAAACGGAAGCGCAGACGTTTAAAAAATTCAAGACAGTGGCTCACGGGGAATAGCATGGATTTATCTCACGAATAACGAATAGACTACTGATTTGTATGCATTTATAACAAACAATAAACTTAGAGATATAATGGAGAAGTTGATACATAGGAAAGTTAACAAATATCCACCACGGTTCAAGAATTATTAACAGAAACGAAGAACAATTAGAAACTGAGAAAATTGATCAAGTGGAATTTTAAATAATGCTCGTACAGAATAAAATATCACAAAGTGATATCTAAGTGGTCGGAACAGTTTTCTACCCAGTGTATATTTCTTTAATCATATTCTCAAAAATGTGAATTTGTGTAAAAATCAGCAGACTAATGACAACTCAACCTGTTTATCGAAAAAAAGATTCAGTACCAGCCGCATGCATAACTAATCACAGCTCGAACTGCTTAGTCCGACCTAAGAAATTCCGTTTATTCCTGGATCATTGATTCTTGGGATCGATGGACGTTTAACGGTAGTCGATGCTTCGCTCGAAGATCGATTCTACTGTATATATTGTGGGTTTAGCAGGGTAGATCGTTACGAATCGCGAGGGTATGCAAAAGCGAGTTCCTCGGATGCTTGTTGAGCCTTGGTAGCAGCGCGGCATGTGGAGCAACATCGTGTCGCACGAGATCACGGAATGTTAGTCATCTGTTCGGATCTCGTGGTTCTAACTTGCTCCCGACAATTTGCTGGTTCAGGAGATTCTCTAAAATACCTCAACGCCGAAAGATCGATCATTTTCACGGCGAACGTGTTCTTGGTAAAAGGTCTTATATCTACGAGGACTTGTAATCATTCAATTATTCTCACATCACTTCTGTCAGCATCCAATCAATCCTGCAATCATCCAATCATTCTTCATCACTCGTTGTTGCATTGTTTCAAGATCATTCCTCGTTACTTACGGAACATCAACGCACTACTTGCCGATATTTGAACTGCGAATGGCTGTTCACATTGACCCTGTCCGAAAATCTGGCTAATCTCTAGCATCTTATCAGTTATTTGTTCTTAGCTTACGTTTAAACTCCTATGTATGTCTTAAGTTTTAAACGATCAAACTTCGTCAGTGGACTATGAGCGGAAAGAGGAAACGAATGTTATATGAACATAGGTCTGCAAACGTTTTATGAAAAAGTTACACAAGAAATATGAAAAGTAATCAATTCGGGTTAGTCCTTTAAGTTTCCATCTGAAAACGCCATGCCCGATTCGAATTCTGAATATCTTTGGAAGATTGAGTTCGTCACTCTGTGAATTTGATGTTTATTTTCAGATTACTGAATCCATCATGAATCCTGTGTATCAATTCTTGTCTCGAATCAATCCTTGCGCGATACACTATCGCTTCTATCGTTCCCCATAAATAAAAGTCTAACTGTGTAAAATCCGCGAACGGTCCATTCTTCACGATAATATTCGTCTATTGCCTCTAGGCTTCATATTTTTATTTTGACTTTTCTATAAAACGTTTACAAACCTACGTTTCTATAACGTTCTTTTCTAGAATTTTTTGTTGAATTGTTCTTGTTCATAGAACAAATTGGCGGAGTTTGATCGTTTAAAACCCAGACTGCATACTGCATTTTCTTTTTCTGTATCGTATTCTACGTTATATCTTTACTGTACCAAAGGGTTTATCCCTTTTTCTGTTTAAATAAACGAAAGACGTTGATGGACGGGATCCTTGCAACTCTATTTCGAATTCTATCGCTTCTAATTCGTTTGCCTATCTCGATTAACTGCGAACAGAGGAGCAAGACTGGTAAACGAGCGCGCGAAAACTTGGTCCGGCAGTTCTCCAGGAGAATGGTCCGAGAGAAAATCAGGGTTAACATTCGCATAAATATGCTATCGCGGCGTATCGAACGTCAAGGCCAATCCCTATGGCGTGGACCGTTCGTTAGATGCTAACGAATCATGGAACCGGTCGACGATCGATCTCGCATCTAACCCTTTGATCGAGAGCGTACCGTTACCGCTTTCTCGGTCGAACAGGATATCGTCCATCCGATGAGATTGACGCATGCCTGGGTATAAATCCTGGATCGTTCACGGTCGCGTTCTAAACCGTGCGTACCACCGTTCCGACGTTCCACGACGAGTCGAAAACATTGGAAAAAATCGACGTGATCCCAGGAAAATTAGATACGTCTCGGGGAATGATCCGTGTACGACGTTCCGTTGTGCCGTTAACTGTCGCTGGTAATCGGTGATGTAACGTATGGCATGGAGAAACGATCGTACCATTTTGTTCCACCACCTGATGGTATTTAATAATTGAAGAAAAATGCGTTGTTAACGCTAAGCCTTCAGCGAAGCAACAGGAAGGAACTTCTTGTTGCCTGCTGTTGCAGAAGCAACAGTACTCAACCTCCAATGCTCTAATAGCACTCGAGTAGTACTCGGATAGCACTCTAAATAATATTCAACAAATATCAACTCGGAAATATTTGAATTTCGTGTCAATTTCAAAGTGACACTTCTCCATAGCAATAATTAAGTTGTTCTTTACCGGAGCAATGACGAGGAACATTTTGCTTTTTCTCTACTGTTGCTCTGCTTTCTAAGTCGATTTTAAAACGATATTTGCTCCTAGCGACAAACATATACAGAAGAAACATTTGTTTCTGCCGCCACGTTCTCTTACGTGTTTCATTTTCTCCTTTCATCGTTACCCCTCCCAACGAGAACAGACAACAAGCAGCACCCTTTGCTACTGATAGAGACGCAAGAGAACATGCAGTGAGATGTTGTACAACAACCAGCAACATGTTCGAGAAACACGGAGCACCAGTAGAAAGTTCCTCGTTGTTGCTTCAACGAAGACGCTTGTTTACGCTCATCGATCGCAATGGTTGTTTTATGCATCTGGCTAAGGTGGATGCATCGACCACTGGTCTCTAAAGAATTTCCTATCGCCACTATACAGCTATTCAATGAATCAGAACGTAGCTAATGGATGGAACGTAACGACGATGATTTTGTTAATACGTGAATGTCACATGAAGTAGCGGACGATGAAAATTCGCTTTCCATCGACGGACGAATGTAGCCGACCATTAAGCTGCGTAACGTGTAATCTTGAAGCGAGGTCTTGTCATTGATCGAGCTGCTCGATCTGACATAAACTCGCGTAACGAGAGTTGCACGCAGGCCCTGCTGATTCTCTCTGGAGAACGCAGTTACTGCCGCTCCTCTAATCAAGCTGCCGGTCGATCGAGAGCACTGCGCTTTGCCCTTATTATTTGCATTCACGCACTCCAATGGATCAATCGATGCGCGTTTCCTCTGAAACTTAGAATTAATTCGATGCGTTCGTTCCGCCAGTTAGGATCTTAAACTGTTACACCGAAAGATTCCTAACGGGACGTCATACCATTTCGAAGTTTTGCACGTTCGCTTTACTTTCTAGAATGCTATCAAATTGCGTATCCATTTGAGAATAGCTACGAGAATTTTTTATATTTTCTCGAGTAGGCAATAGAAAATTTGTCTTACTATCAGACAGTAACCTCGGGACTGCGTCCACTTGAAATTCGTCTATGTCCACTCTCGATAAATTTGTGTTTGGAATTTACGTTTGCAGTTCGCGTTGTTTATTATTAACCATGGCCATGTTTCAATATTTTTATTATAAATCCCCCGAACTTGTTGGTTGATACGTGGCATGTTGTAAATTTCTTCCTCTTTAATGCATAACTGATGATTAATCGCAGGACAAAGTTTAATGCATAACATTAGCTCGTCAGTGTTGAAATGTTAGAGGAACGAAATTTGATATAAAAGGATCTAATATTATACATGGATATGGTAATTACGAAGAAAATCATCCTGAAATCATAGCGTCAAAATGAGGCGATCTCTCGCTCATTCTTTATCCCACGGAACTGAATTCTCTTCGGAACGGTACTTCAAGGTCAGGCATGGATCACAAAGCTTTCAGCAAGATCAAAGCTTGAGCGAACTTTGTCTTGAAGAGCCGACTTTGCAATAAAAACAACATTCTGGAAAATGCAGCGTGTCCTTGGCATTCCGCCTTTCTACCAGACTCTATATGGTAAATATTTCACGTACTTTTATGCGCATATTTCGTGGTTTGAATCGCAAGTGTATTTCGACCGTCGCAATTTGTCTATTACGCGCAAACATCTTCTACCTGGCAACTTTGTTCTTTCCATCGTAAGACCGTTTTAGAAAAGATCAGATCGTATCGGATTTGAGGGTATCACGTAGAAACTAGTCGATGAATATAGGGCGTAGTCGCAGAGACTTTGGTATCAATCGTTAATGAGAAGCCGAAGCGTCAAAGCAGTGTCGCTTTCGAGCTTTGAGAGGATGCATTACGTCGTTGCAGCCGCGAGCCATTAGTGCGTAATTATTGTCGCGGTAACGACAGGGTAGAGCGTGATTAAATTATTATGAACGTGGCCCGTAATTCGCTGGAGCCCACGGGGAGCGATAAAAAGCGGGCTACGCGGCGATGGGACAGAAAAGAAAGAGAAAGATTACTTTAGACCGATCAAAGCGGGAAACACACGTGACGTGTGTCTAATAGACGCGAGGACTGGAAATTTGGGTCAACGAGGTTGGTTTAAGATGAGAGAAAAAAGGGAAAAAGAGAGGGAACAGAACGGCAGATACATATCGGACCTTTGACATTTTCATACGAAAGAGAAAGCAGCAGGCGGACAAGCGTAATTGCCTGCCTCTGCATAATACGTCTCTCGAGTTAATGTCGCAACACCAGTAGATGCCGGTAGATTCGCGGCAATAGAGAGAAAACAAGGTGTTTCGGAAACGCAGCGAAACCCTCCTACCAGCTAAATTTCATCCGGATCGACTCGCGATTCACGCGGTATTTCCCTTCTTTCATTCGGCGTCGCGCCTTTCAATTGCAATATCGAATTTTCCATTTTCTTCCCGTGTAATCTTATTTTAAGCCGGTACATCGGAATACGCCTGTTTCCGATAAATCCCATTTATCCGACTCCGTCGGCCTTCCATTCGCTCTCTATAGATGAAATTATGCAGCCAATTTCCCTTCGTGTGTTCCTCGAGCACGGTAAACTCCGTGGATTTCTTCTACTTTCGTCGAATTTCAAGTATCAACCACACTGGTACAATGTGAAACGTCGCGAGTCACGTCGTCACGATCAGTTCGCCGATTCGAATCAAAGTTGGAAACCGTTTCCGTCTGACTCTACGAACAAGTCCGACTGTTCCGGTGATTCCGCCATCTGCAACTTGTAATCGAGAATCGTAAACGTCGAACGCCCTATAATTCATAGGTGGATTCATAGACGTAGCTGCGATGACAGAAAGAAATTTCATTTGACACGTGTTCGAGAAGATCCGTTGAACAGGTTTCCTTTTACGGGAAGTCAGGTCGGTTATCGAAGCGTTCTTCGTAAATAGCGTGTTCCCTATTTACATAGCATCTCAATTAAGGTTCGCGAGTTGTACAATTCCGCGGCGTCTCGCACGCGTGGCCACTGGACCGAAACGCGAACCAAAGGAGATAGATTATTCCAGTGGCGGATTAACGCTACGTCCAGGCAGTGGACACGTATAAAGGATATTTGCGGAGAATCTGGAAAGGTATGCAACCGTGAAACACAGGTACGTTAGGTACCGTTTCGGTGTTTGCGCTCTATGAACGAAAATAAGGTCCCTGGACATCGAATTAGGAGCTTTTAAGAGTTTCAATATTTGATATCTCTTTTGGTACAATCGACAGATATGAGCGAGTTATATAATAGGAAAGATTATATTATTTACTAAATCGATGTATAAGTATAATGGCTCGTAAAAGTATTCGAACTTTTTATCAACGTATTACGTGTGTAATAAAAAGAACATTGGGGAATCTCATTAGCGCCGTAACGAGGCACGCGATTTATATTGACGCAATCTGAAAATGTATATAGCAGTTACAAGATATTCACCGCAAATATATATCTCGCAAAGATCATCAAAGTATTCGAACGGACAGTTATTCGTTGTAAATGTTAATAAGCATCGATGTTCAATAGGATCATCTTTAAGATTTGTATTATGTTTGAAGTGGTTATCCACGTTGTATATTAATTGTATATTAAATATTCGTTTGCTTCAAACTTTTCTAATTCCGAAGTTTCTTGAGAATCGAATATTAATCATATATATCTAATGAAATAAAGAGATCGATAATACGTTAGTCAATTTATCTGATGTGTTGTCTACGTGCGTGTAAGACACGTTGCAGTTACAAGTAGTAATCCAATGACCAGAGACTGTAGAATCATTGATAGATCCTGCAAATCGATCGAGTTTGTCGAATCGAGCGTGCCTCGCCTGACAAGCAAAGAAATAAGATGGAAACAGGCTGAACTAAATTACCATATCCACAGACTAGCGTCTTTCCGCGTGTTCGTAGCACTTTCGTAAGCCGAGTGTCGCGAGATCTCGAGCGGAAAACGGCCGGCAATTTCTTCGCGAAATCGTTACGACCGCGATACCGTACGCGTGTTTTTCTTCCTCTTTTTCCGAATCGCGAATCTCTTTCTCCCGGCCGGAGGAAAAGCGTGGAACGCGAAAGTCACGCAGACGCCGCGAAACAGACCGGCAAATCGAGACGCTAACGTCGAAACAAGCCCTGAACAGAGTAACGCCGTCGTTAATTAGCTTCGATCATTGCCACGCCAGGTAGCGTTCGATAATTTCTTCGACTTTAAATCTTTTCGCGCATCAACGTTGTTTCTTTCCTTTCGAACGATCTCTATCTACATTCCTGTTCAGGAATACTGCCAATTCTTAATGAAACTGCTCATATTAGCATCAATTAGGTTTCTTCGTTATACGAAATATCAATCTAAACGATACTTCATCATATCGGTCTACTCTCGCCTACATCTGTCCAATTTTGAAACGAATATAATAATTGTCACAAGACTTTTGAGCTGCAGTGTATATGTCCTGATTCGATTTGAATTTGGTTTGCGATTATTCGGCCGGACATTTGATTTGGACTGCAACCAAAACCAAATGTCATCGGTTTTGTCGCGTGACCGTGTATTGTCAAGACTCGATTCGCTGTTAAATATCACGAGAAGCGGAACTCTGCCGCGATACCATTGACGCGCGTGAACGGTGCAGGTTCGCTTGTCGCGCGCACGCAATCACCGGCGACACTTGGCGAGTGATGTTTCGGTCGAATGGGTCTCGCCAACACCTTTACACCTTTACCCGGTTCATGTCGACGTAGAAACAGGGTAGCACTAATGATTTCGTGACGCGTTGTGGATTCTGATGACGCGATTTTCAGTAGGTTTGAACTAGGTGTTCGCTACTACGTTGTAAGCCACCAACCCCTTCGTAAATAAGCCTCCTGCCGAACAATTCGAGCAGCGAACTTTGCTAATAATGGTATCATACTGTAAACGTGTTCGGAATACCGTGCAAAGTGGCGAAGCGAAAGGCTCCGCGCTCGTTGAGTTTCCGACTATGCTACCGCTTTAGGGGTAACAATTGTCTGTTAAAATATAGAATTCTGTTGGCACTCGACGAGAATCACTTTGAGCGGAATAGGAGGAGTTTGAGAAAGCGTTGGATACCGTGGCTTGGAAATTTTTGTGTCGATTATAACCGAATAAACTCACGTGTCGCCAGAAGAAGATAAATCGCTGCGACTAGACCAATAGAGGAGAGCCGAGTCGTGGACGATGTGGGTGATTGTGTCGTCATGGCGTCTTCGTGGTTACTGCCGTCGAAAGTGGCCGTCGTGGAACCAGGTAGCTTTGTCGATCCCACTACGATCACCGGCTCGCCTTGCCTCACCTCGCTCTCTCTCTTTCTCTTTCTCCATCTTGTTCTCGCTCTCTTCACCTCCTCTCCCTTCTGCTCTGCTTGCTCCTTTGAATCCGTCATTTCACCTCGCTTTTCCCTCTTTCGTCCATCCCTCGGTGTTTTCGTTCCCTCCTTTCTTAGATCACTCGTCGCTCCTCTGATCCTCTATGGACCGCACGTGGAAGGGGGCACACGAAGAGACGACGAAGTTTGTTATTCCTAGACTCTGCACCTCTCTGTCTTCCTTGTCGTATATTTTTCATTCTATCAACGATATCTGTGGCCACTTTAATATTGCAGTTGTCTTGTAGTTGATAGTTGATCTTGTCAAGGCAAGATCTTCTCTTTTGTTATTGTTCTTGATTATTCGTAGTAGTTACAGATGACTGTGTAGATGGAACGTAATTTATTAACGAATTTGATAGATTATTCTCAGTTAACTATTCTAACAATTGATCACATTTACCAAGAAAAGAATACATGGTACTTTTATGGATGAGGATTCACCTTACCGATTTCATCGATTTTCAAATATACTGTCAAGTTCAATATCCTGAGCTTTTAGTTTTCGAGGTGTGTACATATATTCACAAAAGTACTTCTTTTGCCACTTTTTATCTTGCTATCGATAAACACGCATGGCTACAGTTCGTAACGAGTTAATTGATACAAGTTAATTACTAAATGTATATTTAAAAACCACTGATTATTAAAGTAAAAATATCGAGTATGCGCAACATCGAGCTTCCAGTGTACTTAAAGCAGGCGCTGAAGAAAAATGAGAAACATAATTTCTCGTTAACGGAGTAGCATTACAACGTTTTTATCTATGTTCTGTTCCCTTGGCTCTGGCTGTCCTCGGTCGAGATTGTGTTTTTCGGTGCTTTCGTGGCGCACCTCACGACGAATAGGAATGAGGCAGGTCAGGGTGGTAGTGAAGGAACACGGTTGAGCTGTACACCGCAAGATCTCGATAGGCCTGGATGCTGGTTGGATAAACAGGCAACAGAATAATAGTTGACACCCAGATTGGCCTGTTTTTTTTTTTATGACAATCAGCTAAGAACCATTTAACCCTTTCGATACCAACGAAACTATAGTTAGTCATCTATGGTCGTACGACTGTTGTGCGCTCTTACGGATGTGAATATCAGCAAAAGAATAGAACAGGTATATTAAAAAATATTGTCTGCATCGTTTTTCATTTCATCATCTTCTTCTGCCGCTTTCTTCTTATTCTTGACGCTTTAGTTATAAAGAAAAGAGAAAAAGACAAGCATTGCAGCAAACACGGAAATCCAAGGATGAACAGCAATTCATCGTCGTCGGAAGATAATATTAATTTGATAGATGAGAATAATTTGTATTAGAAGGAAGGCAATTCGCAAAAGAACGGCAAAGGTGTTTGGTATCTCTGAATTTGAAAGCAGAATCGATTATTCGGAAAACCTTAATCATGGAAATTTTCATTGACCTTGAAAGAATGTTCAGTCGTAAATTTATTAGTTTGATACTTCAAACTGTGCGATTCAAACATAAAACATAAATTCATCATTGGAAATGTCAGATCATTTCCACTTATTTTCCCCGACAGAATTTGTTGACTTTATTATGGAAAAGACTAATAACTATTGGATACAGGAAGTAAATGATAATACCTTTTGTAGTAAAATTAGAAGAAGAAGAAGCACGCTCGCGTCTTGATCGCCCGTACGCTTATAAAGTTTCCTTCGTCTCGCTGGCCATTGGAAACACGCGGTTATTCGCTTTCTAAGTTCTACCCTCTATCATTTTAGCTCGAATGCTAAAAATATGTAGAGTTATCGAAAAGAGCGACAGGGTCGCCGGGTTTCCTAAAATAATCGTGACAAATCCAAAAGTATCGTACTTCGTTCCAACGCGTATGTCATTCTTCTCGACATTCTTTTACATATTTTAGATCGCTATACTCGCCATGCAAGACCTACATTCTGGTTTACGAGTGTTACGACACCTGCTGGTTTAGTACGAAACGTGATAACCTGATTATTAGATCGTGAATGTTATGCAAATTTATATTTTTACGAACACACGATCGAGGGAACGGTGTCCGTGTAAAAATTACATTACGAAGTAATCTTACCAATATAATACATTGACACGTTCTTTGTCATAAGAATCAACTTCAAGACAATCGTGTAAAAAAATTCGTATAAAAATGAAACTGACGGCGAGGAAGATCCTTCAATCGTTACGAGCACCGTAGATGAAAAAGAAATCTAATTTAATCTTACTTAATTAACAAGATTATCGTAACGTTGGATATACCAACTGCTTGTAGCGTGACACTTCCAAGCACATGATAATTTTCTTCGACGATTTCCAAATGATTATTCCGGTTAACCCAATTTCTCGTATGAGTGTCCTAATACTTCTGGACGTAGGTGTACACGTCAAAGAGTAATTGGATATTCCCGACATCGCGTTTTAGCTTAAGTTAACAGGACAGGATGGGGACTAGGAGTGGGAAATAAAGTTGGCCGAGTAAAATGCTCGTCGCAGCATGCAGGATTCATGTCGGCGAGTGGATGTTTAAGACGGAGTGGTTGTTTAAGATGAGTGGCAAAATCATCATTACGGTAAGATACAAGCTGTCGAGGTGAGCCGTGTACATGCATCGAGGTGAGCTTGCCAGGTAAAACGAAGTAGCCTTTCTTCCCTGTTTACTGTCTCGTGTAAACAAGGAAAAGCGTTCAAAGAAGCGCGTCAGGAACTGCGAACTCCGTATGATCGGCGAATAATTTTGTTTCCCTCTCGTAACGTAAGTTCGAGTGAAAACTTTCACAGGTCGCTTCTCCGAGTCCAAGTCGCGATTTCACGCGTCAGGAATCTTAATTCCCATTGGTATTGTTCACGCGTCCATTCGAATGAAAATTCTTTCAAAATACACAAAACGCAATTGAAACCTTTTTTTCTCAAGCCGCCGTACACGACAGTATCCATGAAACTACAGAGACGCAGGCTTCCGTGAATGTCCCGAGAGCCAGGAAATGGCTCGTACGCGTGTCTTTCGTCGCGTGCTCTTGGCAAAGTAGAGATATCCTGTAAGCGTCAGACACGAGTCTCTGGTCATACATGTACAGTCGATCGAGAAAGTTGTTCGAACAGATAGAAAACTTTCATGTATACATCATAGGCGTTATATAAAACATTTTGAAAGCGTGATTATGATAGAAATTGGTCGGTATAGTATCCTGATCAACTTGAACAGGCTACATTTCTATAGGAGTATTCTTCCTCTATCAGAATAAGTTTCCTAAGGAGTATGAAATGTATAATTACCTATCTGGATTATTTAATGGGAAAGTAGAAAAATTATGTGCAGATTTAGAAATACTATCGTCCATAATATTTGTCCAATTAATTAATTGATCGTCGAAGATTATTTCTATATTTGCCACCTTAGACGCGGTGATCTATGAGCAAACTAATCATTTCAAATAGCAATAGGTATGTTAGAAACAGGTTTCTTTACAGACGGTGTTAAGTTTATTAGAAAAATTGTAAAATTCTTGTTGCGAATTTAATATTATTAACGTTTATACTTTAACGTTTGCGAGGAAAGGAAAATTGCTTGCTGTTTGAACTTGTAGACATATTGAAATGGCGATGGTCGTAGACGTCGGAATGCCACGTTAACGCGAGGTAGGAGGCGCGAACAAAAACGCGCAGGCCGATTGTCGACCCTTGCCGCGATTCGAAGATATGCAGAAACGATTACACGCGTCACTTGGTCATTGTCTTTTGTAACAATGGCTGGTTACATTGGTTTAGAGTGTCTTGAGAGAGTGCGACGCGGCGAGATAATAGGTTGCACGTGCCGTCCGCTGGAAGGATCTTTCTTCCTCGTCATAAGCACTCTCTCGTAGCCTGTGATTAAATTTAATCTCGTCTACATTGCGAGTAATAATTACGGAATAATTACGAGAAGGATCCACGGAACCGCGGTGTCGGCGTCTTTCCAGTTTAGAAAAGAACGTTATTACGGAACCAATTATGATGGCAACGCGTTTAACGTTATATCAGCGTATTTATATTCGCAAGGTAACGTCGATTCGACGAACAAAGACGGTACGAGTGACTCGAAACTACGAGTCAAGTTCATTTCGCGTTCACCGGCTCATGGTGGCCAATTAATGGAACTTGGTATAGTAAGATCGATAGTAGTAAATCAAAATTTAGAATTTGATTAACGGTTCGTTATTTCGCAAGTTTCTTACAGGTGTTATTCAGGGAATTTTGATAATTCATAAAATTTACCATTTAAAATCGGACGTTTCAAAGTTTAGTTGTTCTATTTTTAGCGACTAAATATTTCTAGAAAATTATTGCTTTTCTCATCAGATATTAAAATTTATTCTAAGAAATTTCGATTAAAATAATGAAATATCTTTCACGTATCAACGTTCATTAATAGAAAGTCGTCGATTATTGTAGCTGTTATTAAAATATTATATAAATGTACAAATTACTAAATTTAGATTCTGGCGCAATTTTCTGTGCAACTCCAATCGCACACTTATTTTAAACGTTTTTCTTTTTGCATCGGGACGTCAACGAAAAACTGTCGAGCATCGTCGACACACGCATCGGTCCACAATGTCGAATATTTGAAACGTAGCACGGACTTGATCCCTTGTTCCGTATAACCGAGGAAACTCGTCCATAACAGAGCGTTTGTTGAATCGTAGGATTTCGTGGCATCGACTGCTCTCCATTCTTTCATGGCTGGACTGGCATGCGGGCCGGTTGTATTCCTACAGAAACCAAGAGGTTTCTGCTCAACCTAGAAACCGCCTTTTGCGACCCCTGGACGAGCAGAGAAAAGACTGGCTAGTAATTAAAAATGATTATTACTCACGCGAAGATCTTCATCATCGTCTTCTTTCTAGTTTGTTTGCATTTATCTTCAACGATCAAGATTTATCGATATGACCGTATAATGGCTTGATTCTAGCAACTAATTATTTTCTGAATGTCTTACGTGTTTAACCTGTCGAAAATTCATTTTCTTCTTTTCATTTCTTTCTCAAAACTTTTCACACACACACACACACACACGATTTTACGACTTTCCTGAAATATTCTTTACACGGCAGAAAGAGAACTGTTGTCTGCGGGTCGATTGTATTGCCGTTGAACGAGTAACGAAACAGAAGAATCAGCGGCGTGTACGTCGAAAGTGAAATCAGCATTGCAGAATGTTGCGCATAACGCGTAATTGAAGACGCCAAGTGAGGATATGCTACTCTTTTAACGGTTGCACGGCAGACACGGTAAAACAGGTCTCTCGAACGTTCTAATACCATTTTCTCGAGCCGCGTACCTTACCAGGTTGGTCGATGTTTTCTGTGTTTCGTTTCTGCGCGCTTTCCGTCGAATCGACGCAACAGCGATTACCACGCGCGTCTGTGTTTCACTTGCACTTGGCCATGCTTATTAGCGAGAGTTAACTAGTCTGGCCGATGAGTTAACGAGAGAAAATTGTTTTGACGAGTGCGCCGCGCTTCCCACAGCCTCCTCGCTTCTCTTTTTCTCAGATGAAATTGATTTTCTAATTTAGTCACTGCATCGCGACCGAGAAAACGGAAAGAAAACAAGAACTGGTTGCGCGGCACACTTCTTCGTTGAATCGAAGCGCGGTGTTCAACGACGACCGAAACACCGATCGAATATCACACGCTTGTGGTTCGCTTTCTTTCAACCAAATCCTCGATCAATTGGCGCGGATTAATCGTAAAATGACGAAAGTTTTCGCAACGTCGGCTTGCGTAATCATTTTTGGATAAGCGGAATCTCTGTTCGAAGAGAAAAGACGAGATCGAGAGAATTCGGGGCTGCAACGGTGTTACGAAACGAAGAAGAAACCACTCGCCGTTCCATTCATTCTCCTCTAAAAAGGGACTTGCCGGGCCTCTTCTGATTGCATAACGTCCGTCGCGCTTCAGTCCTGTGGTTAATCGCGGCCCGCTAACGTTATTACGCATTCCGCGTTCACAAGCTCCGAGACACATAATGGGAAAGTGGTCGGAGATAATGGGACGAGCCCGTAAATGGAAGACTTTCTCTGACGGAAGCACCGCGGCCGCGGCAGGGTCAAAGTCTACTTTGAATATACTATCTGCATAAGAGCTTTGACGCTCCAGAACATCTTTATTTCTTCGCCAAGTATCGTAGAACGTTATCCAGGTCGAGGGATCGATGCAAAGTAAATTTTGATTAGCTGAACGTCCGTGGAAGTGCGTCTTCCTTGAAGCAACAACGAGCAACTTTCTTGTTGTGTGTCGTTACTGCGTGCTCCAAACAATATCCAACAAATACCAATTCATACAGACGTTCCATCCAACATCGAAGTAACGTAATGAGAGGAGTGTTTGGGATTTTTTTTTGTTTTGTTTGTGTCTTTAGGGCAGGAATATTGAACGACAACCAGCGACATTTGCGCGAGACACGGCACAATTAACAGAAAGTTCGTCGTTGTTGTTTGAGCGAGGACGCAGCTATATGGGTTCACCGATGTATCAGCTGGTATCGTGCAGCCGATCGATAGCGCGTTAAAGTTGCTGAAATCAATGCTTTAATAACGTCGTTGTTCAGGGACATTGTCTCGTATTCCTTTTGTAATACTATCAGTGGATAAGAGAACGGCTGCCATTCACTTCGATGCGTAGTCTATTAGCGAAGACTTTCAAACAGCTCCGTAGGGATTCGAGTGTATCGATCGAACGCGGCCAAGTTTCTTTTGCTTCGCGAGATTGACAAAAGTTAAACGCAGACGCGTGCCATAAATGGCCGTTCAACCAATGGATTATCTCGCTTTACGCGAGCCAGGCGTGCCTGTCCTGTTGCATAAAACACTCTTAAGTATGCATAGAATCAGCCATACGGAACGATAAGACGACGAAGCCGTGAAGTAATGGGAAAGATTATTTATGGATTACGATATCTCTATATCTCCGGCTGAATTACGACGATCTTGGAAAGTTCCCGTGGACGTGTCTTCCTGACACAGATTTCGCCTGGAAAATTCATGAATTTTAATTGTTCATAAATTGCGAAAAACGCCGAGTCCCCTAAAACGGTGACGATCGCTTTCCAGTATTTCACCCGGCGGAATCTTCTCAGCTGCAATCTGCTCGTGGTGTGGCGCTACGCTTTTTTTCGTGCTAGGCGTACCGTCGCGGTACCGTTTTATCTGCATGACAAATAGCTGCGATAGATTAACCTGCTCATAAAAAACCGCAATTAAAAAGCTGCCAGTGATTTTGAATAGAATTTAAACGCAAATCTGCCTTGTCTCCCTTCTATTGTTATACTGAGCGTCCCGTTAATCATAGTACGATGATTGGCAAAGCAAGTGATATGGTTGTACGTGAAAAAGAAAGTTCATCGAGAATGCATGTGACTCTTCGCTAGACGCGATCGATTTCCAATTTCTCATTTTCTTTTTTAATACGAATGAACTTTCGTTTACATTTTCGATATTATTTTGACACGTAAAATAAAATCGGCCATAGATTGATTCGTTAGTATCCAGTTAGGAATTAGCCAAGTTCATGTGTTTTTAACAAATTTTCAAACTCGAGAATGAACACTCGACGTGGACAAATTTTATTCTAAATTTTTTCCTCCTTTTTCATTGCTTTATTTATTACATTGTTTGTATTGGCCATGATTATTAGACCTTGTAGATACACCTAATATAGACCTACACCTTGTATATACAGAAACTTGAAAATGGAAAGGTTCGTGGCAAAGCAGCACGACGAATGTTGACTGTAATCGTAATGAATGGTAATCGAGTATCGATCGTGGGATTGTTATTTAAATAGGAAGGAGATTTAAGACCACCCACGGAGGCAAACAAAGGACGCGAGTATGGTTTTAAAGATGCTCCACGTCGCGCCGAGTTTCATTTAGACGAAACAGAGTGGAAAATGTTGAGCAGGTTGTGTAGCCGTCTTTGTGTAACCGTTGCAAAAACAGTTCGTTCTTACGTAACAGATCCTCTTCCCTTGTCGAGATGAGAATGGACGAACGTGAGAACAAGGTACTGCAGGAAACACGATAGCCGAAATTTGTAAAATTTCCAGAGGAAATGACCGAACCATCGACTAACTGAAAGGTTCATAACGCGAACGTTCCTGGCGCATGTTCGTTATTCTGCGGGAAGGTAAAAAAATAATCAAGCATCTTTATGTTTTGTTCGATACGTTTCTATTCTTTCCGATAAAATATTCATCACGTTATGTAATTTCTATGAATTGAGTTGCAATTATATTTCAGAAGAATTATATCTAGTTAAATGATCAAGTTGGTCGAAATAAAAGTTCTTACAGAACCGGTTGATTTTCATTGGACGATAAATCAAAACGTATAATACGGTTTCAAGGTATTGGGAGATTTGCTCGTCTACGACAGGATGTAATTTTATCACACGAAAAATATCGCTTGTCATGATATTAAAATATGAAGAATAATATTTATTCTATCTTGGTTTCTACAAAACTTCGTCAGCTGTATCTTCTCGCCTGACAATTTATTTTCACTTCTCGCTGATTTCACATTGAAATATCGTTTCTTATATTCGTCAAGCGAATAAAAATATCAATAAAATGTACCTACGCTATGCTTTTCCTGTGTGGTCTTCGCTTACGAAAATAAACGAGCAGATAGGAAAAGAGAAATAATTAAAGGAAACAGATTGGCCAGGCAACATGTTATCGAAAAACGGAGAAATCAAAACATTAATAATATGCTAACGAGATTCGACACGCGTTACCGTGGAACGACGCAACGCGACGCAGTACGCGCGAGAAAGAAACGCCCGCCGCGTGGAACATCTACTCGGTGGCCGCCGCTGATATTTAATACTTTCACTCGAACTCCTTGACCTGTGCACAATTGCACGTGGACTCGCGTGCAACGAAGCGACCGACGTACGCACCGTCACGACTGCATGCACGAGTTGCGTACAGGAAACGCGACTACCAATTAATACCAGCTACTTTCAGGTGTGCCGGCGCTTTAAGGCTGATCCAGATCGATATTAGCTTCTTCTTATACGGGGCTTTCTCGTCTCCGGCGAAATTTCACTCGATTTACGTGGAATGGATTTGATCACGCGTCGAATAAATCATTCCTGGAAGTAGAACGATCACGCTTGTCATTAGGATAATTAAACACTTGTTTGCTCGCCAAACGAGGAACGATTACTCTCGAGCGCAAGCCAGGGAAGAATGCACGGGCACACGCGTGCATGTCGCAAGTTGATGCACTCGGAGATGATTGATACGGCGTTCGCTCACATTAGTTTACGCAACGAACTGTGAAATGAAGAAACGGATCTGGAGAAACGCGATGATCATCGCCGATATCGTAGCCACCATCGATCAATATATTCCAACAACGAGTAAGCGAAGAATAGCATCTACACACTAGCGTTCGTAGATGGTAGATTTTCACGCATTCGTGAAATGGAAATGTAACGCCGTAAAGATGTACATAAAATGCAAGGATATATAAAATATTTAAAGTAGGATATACTCCGTGTAATATTTAATAGACGAAACAAACTTCGTTTCTTGGCTATCGTTTCTTTAATACCGTTTATGGAAATATTAATTTAATTGGTTCGAGAAATATGGTTAGAGAACTGTTTAAAGATCATTATCTGACTTGAAATTCATATAAGCCACATAGAGGCTACGGAATCTTAAGATAAATAAAAAGAATTCATACATTCGACGTAATGAAAATCTCAACTTTATATTTCGTTGGTTTAACCAATTTCTGCAATCGCGTTAGTCATTTTTCTACCGTGTTTGTTCTTAATCAACTCCGAATCGATTCAGTAAACTTCTCTAAGATTTGCATCTATTTTGTGTAAGGCTTGTTCAATGAAATTTAGGTTAGTGGATTGTGGGAATCGATACGATGCTTGTAACTGGTAGAAACAGTTCTTAGAAATCTTTATCGTGTCAACGGGACCAATCATTTTCCTCGTAATTTAAATCAATTGTCATATTTTATGCGAAGCAAGATGTTCTAATATCTACGAGTAGCAGTGTAAGAGTATTCGATGCATCGTAAAGTATTTGAAGTGGTGCACGGTATGTTTTCTGTTTCGCGTTTTATTGTCCGATCTATTGTACGATACTGGGCGACCGTGCCCCAAAAACGTTGCTTGCGATATAATGCACAGCTAATGCACGGTTGGACTGTTCCGAGCATTACGTTATTAAAACGTTTTATTGCGCTCCGGAGTAATTCATTTTACGATTTGCCGCGCTTCTGCCGGCCTTCTTAATTACGCGCAAACGCGATTCTTCGCGGACGAAACGCTCATAACCGAAGGCAACCATAGTCCAGATACTTTGAATCAAGGTTATTCTTACGGCCGAGCCACCGTACCGTGTAATTTCGCGGCTATAATAGTAAAATTACGACTGTCTGATAGAATTTGCCGTTCCTCCTTCTCTTTTTCACCAATCGTCCGTCCCTCTTGCTTTATTCGTTTCGTGGAAGAAAAGAAATGACCTCTACGTGGGGAAAACACAATAAGTTTCCTATCTTTTATAGGAAGACAATTTTGAAATTCCAAAATTCTCTTCTTATCCGCTTCCCAGACGAAATAAGAAGTGTGTCTTCTCTCGCTCTCTTTATAATTTTACAATATTCAACATTCGAGATACTAGCAATTGCTTCTTGATAATTATATATACCTTTGTCCTTTTTCTTTTTATAAAACTTCGTCAAGTTATTCGTAAATTTACATTATCGAACCATACAGATTCTTTCAATTTTTAACTACGTTAAAATATTCCTTTTTATTAAAAGTGGAATAAAAGGATTAATACAAATTCTACTTACCGTGCTGAAATATAATTGGATTCTAATTCAAAGATATATTAAAATTAAAACGATGTTCGAATCATAAAATCGCTAACGTGATACTTACCGGATTTCTTTCTCATCTTTTCGCTCCTTTTTTTTTTTTTTTCATTATACGACATCGTTGTTTCGCATCTTCGCGTCTTGATATTTTTCCACGATAAAAATCTCAAAGCTTCGATTCGTCTAGCGTTCGAATGTAAAAGAAGAAAGTACTTTTTTGCCTTTCTTCCGACAACGCGACACGGACATGGCCGAGCGTTCCTTTAATTAACTGCTATTCGGATCAACGAGACACGGAAATTTCACCGGTTATATCAAATTACCGGTGGCTCAAAGAGATTGAAATAACAGGAAATCACGATAAATGGGGGCCACGTTACAGTTTTGTTTACGAATGCTTTACCAGGCAGGAAACGAGCGGCAATTCCGTGGAAAATATTAGTAATACTGTACGCGCGCCGCTTCCGTGAATAGCTAAAGTCCTTTCCTTTTGATTGCCTGGTCGCGACCAAGCGTTCCCAACTTTTCAATACGAGGTTACCGACTTTTCGCCGAACGGGGCATTATTGTCCGTTGAAAGTGGAGCGTTGGTTAGCTTACAGGACCGTCGGATCGCCTCGTCTATTCAAAACAGCTAGTCAACGCGTCACGTTTAATTCATAAATAAATATACACGTTGCTTCGATGCATGGGCTGAAACTTCTCATTGTATTGATGTACTTACGCATCGAAACGAGCAGCAAGGTCTTAACCTTCCGTCTGCAGCCTTGTTTTTTTTACTGATATTGTCCGTATACTGGGTCGCTTAAGTCCACGCAGTTCTTGTTTCAGGCTTTTGCGTCTTAAAGTATCCCTAGAAATTCTTGAATATTCTTCCAAGTTTCAATAGTTTGGAATATTATTTTTATTGCTACACGTTACTCTAATCGTTTTATGCAAAGCAAAATTTAGACAAAAGTACGGAGAAACTGAAAAATTGTTTGAAATTACTGGTGGGAAATGACCCAATGTGAAGGGTTGATAAACATGAGTGCAAATATCATTCGTTTCGGAGTCGCAAGGTGATGGCAGCAGTGTGTGAATTTTATCGAAATTAATGGCAAATTAATAATTACAAGCAGCATTTACTGCATTTCTTATGGAGTCATAAATCCATACATTCAAAGTATTACATCGTACTGCTTATTGTACGAACACTTCAGAAACTACGTTGTTCAATCTAATATATTAAAAGGTATAAAAAAAGTGAGGACGTTAGAAACATCGTGTTTCTTTCGCTTAAGTTAATTCACTTTAGAATTTATTACTACTTACGTCATCTTCTTGCGAAACTGATCAATGAATAATCTTATGGAGCGAGTCAATTGTTTCTTGAAAGTATAATAATTCTGTACTATGGAAATTCATATTTTCGTGAGTATGATTGAAGAACTGGAATTTGGAAATAACAAATTCTCTCGTGATTAAACGTTACAAAGGATACCGTACTACAAGATACTTTATACTTTTACTTTTTATATTTATATTACAAAATTTATTGTTCAAATATCGCTGCACCTTTACCAACAGAGTTTTTACTTGTCTCGAGTGCTACGTGTTTCCGAAGTTCTTCCTAAACATTTTGAAACACACCGTATATAGAGAAGAAGCTGAGTATGGTCGTGTGTGGCTAGCTCGAATCGAGGAACGTATCCTTGAATCGTCCCAGCAGTGGTTCTATCCTGAGGCGATCGAGACACCAGCTCGCCTTCGGTTTGACTTCATCGCGAGCCCGTTCGTATACGTTGTGGGAATTGAAAAAGGCCGACCAAGATGAATCTACACGGTTCGTTTTGTCCGTGCTCTACTAAGTACACGGAATCCTCGCTACAACCAGCGGAATCGCACGCTACGAGGGACCACACGGTCACGACAACACAAAGAAAGTCGACACGAAAGCACGTTCGTTAAAGTTTCCGATTAACCGAAGAAACTACACGCACCACGATGAAACTGTCTCGAGTAGAATTATCAGGCCTTAGACGCGGCAAAGCTCATGGTTTTAGGATTTTCGTTGATCGACGTAGAAGCATTGGTAGAACGGCGATACTCGAGGTACGCAGTTGTTCCGTAACTGGAGGAATGCTCGAGCTAAAAAGCCTGTGACAGTCGCATTTAGGAGGAGAGTATCATCCGCGATTGTGTTTCGCAGACGGGAGAATAGGGTTTGACGGCAATTTGAGTAATTACGTCGACCCAGTTAACAGCGAATTCTCCTAACCCAGTTCCTGTAAAACGCGGATTACAAAAGTGGCGAACCGTGGGCGCATATTCTCCGACCAACCCAATCTCTCAAGGGTTCATGGCGTGAGAGAATAGCTACATTAGCGTGATAAATAGCAGGGATGAAAGTGACCTTTGTATAATTCGGAAAACTCGATCAAGTTCGTCGTTTTTCTTATCTAATTTCATTTATTTATTTCGTATACGGGGAAAGATTCCCATTAGAGTACAAATAGCGTAGGATACGTAAAAGACACGAGCGCAGTAATATGATAAAGGAAACGAAAAATGAGAAAAATAAATATAAAGCTCCCAAGAAGTGAAATGATAGAAGAGGGAAAAAGAAGAAAAAGGAAGGAACACGTTCTTATAGGTTTTACAAGATCTCGTAAGTTTGCGATCTGAATGTACGAGTAGTTCGTGGATATTTTTGTAAATTCCTATTTCTCTATAAAACCGTATGGAAGAATAGAATCTCGGTAGAAATTCGCTTCACCCGCTACATATTATAATAGATGCTATATTTTGCACATTTTATACACTTTTGCATATTGCACGCGCTCTTTTTATTTTGCTCTTCACAATTTTCCATAAATACACAGAAATCAGTTTAAGGAAGTGCTCGTTAATCAGCCTTATATACATATATTCGAGCTTTAGACGTGATTAGCAGAAGCGAAAAAAATATGATCGCCCTATAAAAGTAGCGAAAAATGGGGAACGTGGTATCGCGGATCGCGTTTGATCGGGAAAGAGACATCGTGACGACGATCATGATGTCGAGCTCGCTTATACATTGATTAAGCACCGCCGTAGCGATATTACGGCGCAATATTGCACGATGCAATCTACTGAACGATGCGCTGATAAGCCTGTGACGTCGAACGCACCAATTTATGAAAGGCTATAGCAATGGAGTTATTCGACCAGCCTCACAACTGGAAATTTTTCAACCACGCAAAAACCATGAATCGTTGTGAATCGAGATTCGAACAAAGGAGAAAGTCACGGTTGACCTTCTATTTTCTGGCCACGCGGTGTGTAAATTATTGCGTTTTAAGATCTAAAATAATTCATAAATTGGATAATTATGCAGGAAAGGCGACCTCGACTCCAATATCGTCGAATTTCGTATATATCGTAGAGAGCTGGGTCCTGCAGTAGCATGTGCTTCGTTCGAGATGGGAGACAATGGTGGTTCAAAAGTTAGGTTACTTTAGATTTTGCGGAATTCGAACCTAACCTAACCTAACCTAACCATACCCTACCACTATTACGGGACCGCTGTACTGTGCAAATGTATATGCTATTTCATTTTCAACCATTTATATCGGAGTAAATGTAACGTGCCAAACATCATTTTCTTTCCGTCGTAACATTCGAACTACGATCGTCCTACGCCTCGGACAAAATGAATGTTATCCAGCACCCCCCCCCCCCTTCTCTACAGTCTATTCACAATTCAATAAAATTGGAGTTGAGGCCCCTCTTTTTTGCATAATTATCATAAATTATGCGTGTTAAAGGAAACCGTTCCGTCTGACGTCTCGTGGGACGTGTAACACATGAATCAAGATTGGAAGTCGTGATCTTTAGAGAACCGAAGGTCTTCCGTATTCTTCCAAAGGGAATGATGGCATTTTTTTTTCTGTTCACCCGGTTGGCATACATAGCATAGACAGATGCACGGCGACGTGCGTTCAATAACGATTTTAATGAGTGTCTCTGGTAGAATTGTAATTTAGCGTAGGGAGGCAGGGCGGTGCGCAATGTTCTGCGTAATCTGCAACATCCTTCGGAAGAATCGTTTTCTAGATACTTTTCAGAAAGCAAGTGGGTTAAATGAAACTCGACAGAGACGAGTACACTGATTAACAAAGTTTTTGCCACAGTGGCTGTACGTGGTTTTCATGCGATTGCATCTTTCATTACGTAACCATTAAATTTGCGATATTTAATGAAACGCTTTGAAATCGTCAATTTATGTGCAGAATATATAAACAAATTAAATATTCTAGAGATACGTAACAATACGGTAAAGCACAATTTTTAAGATACTTTAGTTATATGTATTTGGTAAGTAAGAAAGAAGAATAATTACGAATACTGTCCAAATATTTTAGTTGTAAAGTAACAATAGGTTTCATTTGTAATCCGCGTGCATTACGTCAATACTTTGCACAGAGTGTTTAATAAAATAATGAAATCTCATAATATATGAGACGGTAGTGTATAAGGAGCATAATTGGAGAGGATGTTAGCAGCGAAGAAGGCAAAGGGAAGAAACAAATTATTAACATGTATGGTGGTACACGAAGGTATACAAACGCTTGTAGACACCTTCTATGAATATATTTGAAAGTTTGAACTTTCATTAGCACTACGATGAGATTCAACTAGCACATATCTATTAGTGAAGTTCTGAAACAAATCTGAAAATATACCTCTATACGAATTACAAAATATTCAGTACAAGTATAAAATGTACCAAACGATATGTTGAAAAAATACTAAACGATATTTTGCCGGCCAGTGTTTACGGTTCCGGTTCTTTTCGAGGCGAAAAAAAAAAAAAAGAAATAGCAAAGGCTAAAGAAATTTCGTGCGACGGCGAAAGTTTCGCGTTCGGTCACCCGATCAAAATCAAAATCAGTGGTAGGGAAAGCGACAGGGGTCGACTTTCTCTCGAAGCGTGCTGGTCGGTTTCTCACTCGCAGACTCTCGATTTTCGATTGGTAATGACACCTGCCGATTCGAATTAATTAATACGCGCGATGACATGGCGAGATGTCGCGATTGACAATAATGACATTCGCATCGTGAGATCAGCAATTTACCTCGTCGTCGCCGCGGAGATTCCATTCTCAGACGTTCTGGCATCGTCCCGAGAGAAGAGAGTACCGCGATGAAATAGCATGTCGTAATGATCCAAGCGTTCGCGCTAGTCTCCCTGGCGAATCGCGATAATGCCGTGGTTACGGTGTTACCTATGTAACACGATGCATGATGATGATTATTTAACATATTTGGTGTATTCGATAATACTCGCCACTCGTGCAGCACGATATACTTTACACTACCGATCTTGACCATGGCTCATTGCTTTTGACTAGAGTCATTTACATAAATCTACTTATCGAATATGCTTATCGAAATTTTATATATCTGACTTATCAAAGAAGCTAAAAACGCACTTTGTGATAATATTATCCTACTTGAATTGAAATAGTACTTTTAATTTTATTATTAGTATTTTTTACTTAGTAATTAGTCTTTTTAATCACGCAGGAAATGTTACACAGGTAGAATGACTGGTAAGAAACGATTGGGACAATATAATGGAATATCGTGACTTGGTTAATTTTTAAAAGGCGATACCTTCTCATCTGGAAGTATAAGAAATATTTAAAAAATTCATTTTTAAAAATATATGAAATATATTTAGTATAATTAGATTTGGCGAAGGTATTTTAACCCAAAAATTGTAGATAACTGCAATGATTTAATTTCTTATAATCATCAATACTAAAAATGAACGAAACTTTAGATATTATCAAGTACGCTGATAATATCTAAAGCATTTTTTTATGGTTTTCGTTTTCTAGTTATGTTATTATCGATTTTTATATGTGTATATCTTAAAACATAGAATATTAAAGAGAATAAGATTTTTTTAGTAAATGTAACAAGTAGATATCTTAATACTTATGTCTGGTATATATATGTACTTTGGCAGTTCGTACGTAACGAAAATCTTATCTTAGTTTGGAAATTGCTCGTTGAAACCGCTATTTCCAGTTGTCGAAACTTCGCTTCATAATTAGAATTAAGTCGAAGAAACGAACTCCGCTGTTTGCGGATCATTGAACAGTGAACGCGAATTTCTCATTCATTCGCGCCATTTCACAATCGATTCGTCAATTGCGCGGCCGTTTGCCGTGGCTTTTCCGTCCTCGTCGTCGTAAAAATCGGGCACAAGGAATGAGGTGATTTACTACAAAGATGCGAAGATGATCGACCTTGGTGGATTCGAGAGTTTCCTCTCACTCGACGCAAATCGACGAGTCGAGGAAGTAACCAGTCAGCGATTATACTTGTGTCTCCTTAAAGCTGCGTCTTCGCTGAATCAACAACGAAGCACTTTTCCTTGCCTGTCGTTGCGGCACGTTCCAAATAGTATCCAACAAATATCAACTCGCAGAAACATTTTGTCCACCACCAGAAGTGACCAAAGCAAAGAAATATTTTAGTTTTGTTCCGATTTCGAAACGACATTTGTTCCTAGCAACAAGCATACATCGAAGACACGTTTGTTTCTCTCAGTATGTGTTGCTATCATCTACCCATATTTGTTTTTTTCATCCAATGAAAACTAGCAATCAGCAGCAAGTTACCAGCAACGGAAGCCCGAAGAAACATGGAGGAATATCGGCCGACAACCAGCAATATTTTCAAGAAAAATGTAGAACACCAACAGAAAGTTGCTCGTTGTTGCTTCGATGAGGTAACAGCTTTACATTTGCGTGCAACAGCGACAATGTATGTATTTCTCCAAGTTGGCGAAAATGGTCGGGATTGACAAAAATAACACTGATCTTCCCCTGTCAACGTTGCGGATCGATCGTTCTAACGTGATTCCGATAAGCATCATAACTTTGTAATTTCTCCACTTTTTAATTCGACCTGTAGGTTAATAGCTGTACGCATAACAGATCGCTCGAAGCGATACCGATCAACGCACAGGCTACGTTGAAACGTGAATTTTTTCTGCTACTTTCTCTAACTTATTTTGATGTCGATTCAAATCGTCGATTTTCGCTTGGGAGCATTAACCTTTCTTGCCAGTCACCGTTTCGTTTCGTCACGATCTTACGTCACCTTGTACATACACGAGATATCGTATCTATCCATGATTTTGCGCTCCTAGTTTCATTTTGCGTTTACATTCTATCTGACAACCTTGTAAAGTAAATGTCCACTTTATAACACGTCTCTTTTCGTTCGCTTCGTAGCCAATTTATTCGCTTTTCGGTGGGAGCGAGATCATTCTACGGAGAATTGTAAATCAGGAGAAAATGACATACTGACGAACGAGCATCGTCTCGCAAGCGAGCATCGTATCCTTAGGAACAAATGATATCAGATGCTTGCTCGTATAATAGATAGGTTCGCCTGCACTTTTATTGCAATACGAAAAGCAATTACCACCATACTTTATCTCTCATCTATTCTCCGCTTCGCATCCTTGATGCGAGCATCGAGACAGCAATATCGTTTCTGTCGCGTTTGTTAATGGAAATTGAAACGGCGGGTATTTTGTAAAAGCGCAAATGAGTGCTGTAAATGAGCAACATTCTGCTCTTTCGCTTTTTATCTTCCATTTATGGCAATAATAACCTTGTGCCTCGAGACTGGAGTAAAGCGCATGTAACAAGTGAAACGAAGATCGTGAAGCATGAGAACAAGATATTCTTGAATTCAAACGCAAAGAGAATGTGTGATATTTACCACGGAATTATCATTCGCATAAATAAACGGTATATTTCATGGCATAGAAGCTTGCAAAGGCGAGTAGCGCGTGTAATAAAAATCCTAAAATGCGAGACTAAGATATTTGTGAAATTAAAGGCAAAGAGAATATGATATTTGTCATAAGATTAATTAAAAATATTAAATTATTTGAAACGACGTGCAAGCTTCAATAATCGAATTGTGGCGGAAAAACGAAAACCTACGGCAGACTTACAGATTTCTCACTTATCAACTTCATTCTCTTCAGTTATCCATTCATCTGACGGAGGTCGCCGTGACCACACTCGCCGTACACTCGAATTATTATATTATAGCAATTAGATCTCGCAAATGGTTTGAATTGAAACTTTGAGCATTGGGAATTTTTCAAATTACCTTCGCAAAGCCTTTTCGTCGGCGATGCGCTTATGAAAATACTAATTAAAAAGGCGCGAAGTTGAAGGATAAAAAGAAGCGGGGGACGAGCGCGAGACTGAAACGTATTCCGAACACGTTTTGTACTCTATCTAAAATGAATATTTTCATAAGCTAAATAGGATTGGCCCGGGGGAATTTCTGATACTTTGCAACGAGGCTTACCCTCGTCGCAATTAAACTGCCGTCCGTCCCTCTAACCGGAGCACTTTATGACGAACGACGGCGGTCCGAATTGTTTGGAAAGTCGTTGCGATCAACAAGTTTATTTCATAGCGATACGTCACAGTTCGAGAAATGCGATCGCAGATGCATTGAAGCAATTAAAGTTTAATTAAGCCACTCGCGCACACACTCGACCGCCACGACTGCCATTAATGTCTTCACCGTACCTGCGTAAACGCGAACACTGAAATCTAATATTCGCGGTCGATGCCTTTCGGTATAGTCTAACGTGCCTTTTATTAAACCACTACGCGGCAAGGAATGTGGTTATTGCTTTCATTCGAAGCAATTTTTCATCGAGGAAGTGTATTAGATCGGACCACGTACCCGTCCGCATTTTTGACGGAACTTTGAAATTTCATCCTTCCGTCCTCATTGCTCATCTTTTAATTCCCACCGGTGCTATTTAAGTAATATACTGTAGGATATTAACGCGATTAACGTTGCAACTATACATCGAATTTTGTTGTTTTCGTAACTATCGAAAGCGAGCCGATGCTTCTGATAAAGTTAACGATGATATTAAAATGGGAATATCGTTTCACATCTTTATTTAGATATTCAATTTTTCCATTAGATATATAAATTTATTTGCCATCATTTATGTATAATAGAAAGAAAATAAGAGGATACTTTTGTTGGTCTTCTGATTTCGATATTACTCGGCGACAAGTAACTTTCTATTTTAATCCATTCAGCTCTTATTCCGCTCAATAGGAAAGGAATATGTTTTTGCATTGATTCTTTTAACGTTTAATAAAAAGACACGAAAGAGATTATACTACTAAATCACACAATAAAAACAATTCATAGAGACAGTGTCTCGTTGTGCTAAATATTCTATTGCCAATTAAATCGCAAGAGAAACAGGATATTATTATACCAATACAATGCTCGTACGTATGCTTAGGTACACATTATCTACGTGTCGGTAGTCGCAGTGTTAAGTTAAAAGCTGTCCTCCATTCAAAGAACTGCTTCTTTTTTTTTTTCTAACTTGATCTTCGTTTGCTCGGCAATATTTAAAGAACAAACACACTTGGACGCGGCACTTGCACGTTTTCTACTCCTCCCGAGCAGAGTGGAAGAAAATTCGGTGTGCTCGTTAGTTGAACGCGAAACAACGTAGCGGGCAAATCGTTAATGAATTAAATGCGAGCGAAAGCCATGTAATTTTCCAGGTTGACGGGCATGCTTGCCCGACGTGTTGCGCCCACCTTACAGGCTCTTGCACAGTTAGATTCGACGAGGAGTTGAATTTCGTTCCTTACACTTGATAGTCAAAGGATGTTTACAATTTACTTACGTCCGTTTGCACACCGTCGTCGATGCTCGTAAGAACGTCGAAACTGCTTGACGTGTGTGCTCACAAGCGCTCACCCCGTCACCAGGTGCGAAATTCCTAGCGCGCCGATTGTGTATCCCTCTTGGCTGTCGATTTCCCAACCTTTCGCAACCTTCCAGCTAAAGAATAACAATGTTCCCGAGTACGGGAAACGTCGGCTACGGGATAACTGGAAAATAGGAAATTCAACATAAAGAGAACGCCGTTAACCTCTTTGTTACATGAACCTTTGCTTAATCTCTGAAAGCGGATTGAACACGACGCGTGGATCAATAAATTACCGCTCACTTTGAACTATGTTTAAAGGGGATATCTTTAGCACACACATGTACATCGAATTGCGTTCTGAAAATGTATAATTTCGCTTGATCGCGGTTTTATTACCGTCAATCTTCGGGTACTAATCAATTTGCTACGTTTAGATCTGCTCTTCAGCTTTATTTCCGTGTGAATTCGTAGCGAGACAGTTTAAACGCTAGATGTATATAACTCGATGGAGTAATAAAAGTATTATTTATTGAATCTATTTCGTCGATTTGCATCATAAATATTAGGAAACGCGATAATTAACCCAGATTTCCCGGGAAGTGATTAATCGATTAGAAATACGTATCAATGCAAGGTAACGATTCAAACTTGAAAGCTAGCTTGCAGGAGTTGCGGAAAGTAATAGATTAACAATTATACATTGACGCCAATAATCCTGCTATTTAAACATTATCGCGGGAAATTTAGATAGGAAATTCCGAAATTTGCTTTATGGAATCATTAACGAAACGAATACACAAATAGAATAAATACGATGGAAGATCTAATAATACGAATATCAAAGTATACCGGAAATGGAGGGAAAATATAGATGAAAGAAAAATTTCATTTTATCTCGTGATCCGCGATATATGGATTGTTTAAATCATTGTTGATATCTGTAACATCAATTTCAAATAAAAACTAAAACTACCCAACAGAACGTCGGGTTGCAAGTATTTTGTTTTTGCAATTTATTAGAAACTGGCAGAGCTTTTTGACAAAATCGGCGTTGATTTTTATTCAAATTGAAATACGGTTATATGTTATAATCTACGATTAAATATGATTATCATTAATTTATCGTTACCGCGTCTATTCAATACTAATCATCTATGGACAATATATGTATTTAGATAGACATCAGAGGGACGTAGTTGCAATGTTAATAACAAATCGGAATTCTAAATTTTTTACCTATCTTGTGCTTGTCACGCTTTATACCAAGTGCCAGTTGACAATACCGACTCTTATCTCCCGTTCTCTTATCTCTAGTGACAGTTCAATTCGGGTTTATTAGCAATAGTCGACATGAAAAGTATAAACACAATGACATAATCCAACGTTGAATGCCCGAAAGATAATCGTGTTTTCCCGCTTTTCGGCATGCTTATCACGGTTCACATAATTCCGAGACTTATAGTGGAGCATTATACCACTAACATGGATTTGCACTTCGCCAGTCTCAGGACGTGATTCCACAGTAGCATCTCCTGGAACCAAAGTCTGGCGGGCATCCGAGGAACACCGAGAATCCATACGCACATACCAACGTGATATTCACTTTGCTCCTTTTTCATTTTCCTAGCTAGACGATGGACGATTCGTAGATCACATTTTTTAATTCACTTTGATGTTACAAGGAAATACAAAGGAAGAATGTGTAACACGGTTGCAAGTGATTAAAGGGAAAAATTCAAAGGAAACGTTGTTGCTTTAAAAGATAAGACTAAGAACGTCCGTTATATAAAAATATCGTATATAGTCAGCTTGTCGCGATATCATTCCATTTCTCATAGCTAACAGTTTCTTTTTTCCTTACAAAGGACAAAGCTTCGAAATGGAAAAGAGAGGAAAATATTGTACGACGACGGCGTTCAGGCAAGAAGCGTTTTCAGTGCTTTCCTCTACGCGATATTTCGTAATTATTGATTCGATTAGAAATTCGATATTCCAAAGCGTCGACGGCGCGTCTCGTATAAAGCGTTCAACTCCTGGCAGAATGTAAGGAAATTACGTAATTTCCGGCTTCCCTGTCACGAAGCGGTCCTCGTTTCATGGTCTCGCGTAAGGATTTCTGCCGCTTCCAAGATGCATCCGACGTTTGCCTATCCAGTTGTTTACGCTGTTACTGACACGTTCAATTTTACTGCGGTCACTTCAGCTTCGAGCGACTATTTGCTTCGGTGGACTAGCTCGCAGACCAATTTGCCCTGCCGCGATTATAATTAATACGGTGGAACGTATCACGCGAAGTAACCAGCCCGTAATAATCTCAAGCTGTCTGATACTTTTGACTTGTTGCACTCGCCATCTCGCACGAATATCTTTTCCGTGCTTGTACTCGCTGATGAATTTCTGTTTCCAAGTACCGTGTTTGGCTCACCTTTGAAAGCCATCGATTTATCGTCGGATCACCCGTCGGATTCGTCCGACAACGAAGCGAGATAAAGCTGCACTATGTATGTCACGCCATTACCTCGATATATCCAATGCTTCCCATACTAAGCAGCTATTCTGCAATGTCGTAAAATTTTAACGATAATGTCGCGACGGTTTCCACTCGTCGATATATACGTACACAATACGCATCTGTTCCTTTTTATTAAGTCGGCGACTCACGTTATTCGTGTTAAAAATTATGCGATGATAATTATTCGTATAGTTTTTAAAGGGAGGTGAAAGACGTTTGATGTTTTACGTATTCCGTTTCGTACATCGATATTGTTTATGCGTTTCTGTACGATAGAAACAACAATCAGACTCAAAAGCTAGTCTCGGAAACATACCGCGTTCTATATAGTTGACGAGCCACGGTATTCGCATTAAAAATTGTGCAACGATAATTATTCGCATACCTTTTAAAAGAAGTGAAAGGTGCGGATGTGTGCGTATTTCATTTTGTACATCGATATAATTCGCGTGTTTCTGTACGATGCAAACAACGAGCAAACTCGAAAGCTTACCTTAAAAAGATACTGCGCTAACTTCTATATATGTTTTCGTTTCTCTGTCAGTCTCCTATTCAGAATAACGTTGACCTGGATTTACATTTTTCCACAGAGCGCACTCAGCTAAAAATGTTTGCATGTATACGACAGCTCATAGAGAAGTTGCGTTTACTTAATGGATCCCAAGGCGATATATGTGAATATCTTTTATTGTCGCTGCGTACCAGAAACTTCGATCGTGCGAACTGCAAACGAAGCATGTCTCCGCATTAGGTATCGAGCCAGATGAACGAAATAACCAGAGCCGGCGTGCTTCTTTTATCGATTCGTAAGATACATGCGTATGTAACTGCGATATTCGGATGAACTTATAGCGGAAATGGCCATCGCTATATTTTCGTCGAACGATTTATGTGCCGCTTTAAGACTGACACGTATACGATAACAGTGACAGAACAATTTCTCATCTTGACCGTGGCAAGGCAAGATGCAAAGAGCTGTCTAAATTCTCATCATTCCTCGACCTATACCATTTCTCCATTTTTACAGTTTCGTACGAGCAAAGTTCTCTCTAGCGATAGTTTCGACGCTGTGGTGCACTTGTTTGCGAAGAAATCGAAGAAGCTCCAAATAGCGATGAAGCGATCTTATCAAGATACGACGATCGAAAAGAAAGAAAAACGAATCTAACGGAAAATGGAGCAGAAACCAAGTGACAGAGGGTAAGATGCGATAACTTAAGTATAATTAAAGAATTCGACGGACTAGAGAGGGAAATGTTACCATTTTGACATATCGCAAAAGCGTAGAAAAGAGTAAGAGATTAATCGATCTTGATCGATTAGAATCGATAAGAAAAAGATCCAAAATATTGAAAAATAATCATCCCATTTTCATGCATAGTTCTGCTAGGTATTTTTTTAATTGCCATTATTTTCTAAATGTTTCCTTTTCATAAATCGTACAACCATTAAACGAGAACTGCAGACTTAAAGAACTTACCTCAATTTTGAATCGTCTGAATCAAAATTTCAATGAAATTCTACTATCAGACACACAGTGACAGATAGAAAAAAGTTCAAAACTGATACGCTACATATGAATTGAATTAACTTTTGTATTAGCAATAATTTACCATACTGGTAATAGTCGTCTATTCTGTGAAATTGTACGTATATTACATTTATTCATTGCCCTCATTAAATATGAATCCATTTCGTAAAATTACCATGTTTTCCTACTTCATAAACTTTCTTTCATCTGCCACTGTGTATACACAGTGTATATAACGAAATCAGTATGCCAATAGGTTAGAGAATTCGATGAGAAGCAAAAAAAAAAAAAAAAAAGAAGAAGGCATCTCACCGTAAGAAAGAGTAGGAAATTAATCGAACAGGCACGCGAGAGATCCAAGGAGTACAGGAAGCAGATATTAAGGTGAAGGAGAAGGTAGAAGTGCAGGAATACCGGGTGACAGTCGCGTATAAAGCAAAAGAAGGGGTGGTAAATAAGGGATAAGGAAAGAGTAAGGCGCGCAAGGGGTGAAAGGAGAAAGAAGGAAAACAAGGAGGAGGAAAGAAGGGAAAGGCAATAGGTATAGAACATAGAGATAGAAACGTGTGGTACGCGTACGCCCCGCCCTCTTCTCGACTCGACTCGTCGCCCTCCTTCTCCCTTTTCCTCTCGAACCCCTGGCGATAGGGTTCCGTTGGTCGTGCACCCTCTTCGACCCTCTGTCGGTGTAGCTTTCTCTGTCTCTCGTCTTTTCTCTCCTCTTTGTGCTCGTTCGCTAGCTTACCTCATACCATTTTCGATGGATCGATGGTAATTCGGGTAACCCTCCGCGGCGTGGCGCCACCGTCGCCGCCACAGCAACTCAGCCGCTCAGTCGGAACTCGGGTTCACTCAGTCTACGACCGTTTGCCACGAGACTTCGATCACATCGGTCTTTCCTCGTCTCTCTCTTCCTCTCCTCCCTTCTTTTTCCCGCTTGGAGGACAGAAAGCAACTACCACCACCACCGCCACTCGACGCCGTCGACGCCGACGCCGCCGCCGCCACTATCGCCACCACCACCGCCACTGTCACCGCCACCGACGACCGGAGAGACGCACGTAGTCTAAACGTGAGACTCGTACGGACGTTGTCGTCGTCCTCGCCGGTTGCCTCTTCGTACACTCTGTTTTTCGAGCCAGCCCTCCGGTTGTACATCGACTTTGTCCACCGTCAATCATCGTCTGCGATCAACAACAAAAAGGTCAGTCACATTAATATCCCATTTTATCCGATGTAATTCACGCATCGTTGTATACACCGGTGATCGCCGTAACTCTCACTTTTCCGTTATTTAATACGCGGTCTCTATCTGCTACGTATTCTCTCGCTCCTCCCTCGTAGTCGTCGTTTTTATACACGCTCCGTAGAAAGACGTGTTATTTATACGGTCTCCTTGTCCTTGTTGATACAACAATACACGCGAGGTTGTTTGGCGTTATTGGAAATATGGCCATGTTTGTTCTTTATCGTGTTAGACGATCGAGCTGCGATATCAGTAAGAATTTCGACGGACGAAACCCGGCGGAAGAAATCCGCGGGACGTATCGAAATATTTTGAACACGAAGCCGCGTCGAGTCGAGTTGCAGCTAAGTTCACGATGCATCGCGCGTACCCAAGTGCGTTGTCGTCTCTCGTCGGTGTATTTTCCTCTCTCTCTCTGTTTTCGTCTATCTGCCTCTCTTTTTCGTGGCCGCGAGAGGCACCAGTTCCGGTGCCACAGCTCGATAAAACGCAAGGGTTAGGCCGCTGCAGGTCTCCTCCATCGATCTTGAACGCTAAGTCGCCGACGTTCGTGGCTTTCCACCTTCTCTGGTGGCCGTGTGCACGGTGCACCCGTCGTCAAAGTCTCCGCGCGATTTCCCCGCGGAAACCTCCGCCACGTCGTTATCGCTCCCTTCGTCGCACGTAGCCCGCACCGTACTGCCTTTAACCTCCTGCCGTGTATTTCGCTTCGACGAATTTCGCGTTGCTAACGAACCATGGGAAATTCCGCACGCGCATCTCCGATCCGTAAACAAACTCCTAAATGAAATTGAACGTAAACAATTCGAGCAGTAACATTTTTTTCTCCCCTGCTCTCTCCGGCCGATATGCGGAAAGATACGCTCCGTTGCAATATTTGCGTACGAATTTTACCGTGATGTTTTCGCAAGCGAAACGGTGGAAATTGCATTCCGGGCAACCGGAATGTTATGTTAACGTAGCGTTATCATTCTCCGTATTGGGTAAACCGGGGTTCCATTAGGGAAATGTAGCTTCGGAGGGTCTTAAATTGAGTGGCAGTTAAAAGGGAACCATTTCTGTGATGTATGCGGCTTGATGGTACGTTGAAGGTGTATCGAGAGCGCATCGTTCGTTGCTCCGAAACGAGCGTGTTCTCGAGGATAATCCATTTGGATCGATGTCTAATTCAGCAACCATCTGCCTTCGATATTTACGTCCCTTTCAGTAGCGCGAATGAACTTTCGCTATTCTTGTTAGCTTTGAGAAATAGAAACGCAAATGAATGGGCGAAAAGATGCCAAGAGTTCGTTTTGGAACGTTAGAGAGACACAACGGTGAAGGAAAGAGAGTTGTAAGGATAAGCGGCATAAAAAAAGTACTTCAAGTACTTTGAAGACAGATTTATTTGACAAGAACGATTAAATTCTTCGGAATTAACGTAGTAAAAAACGTTCAGTACGAAGTTACTATTAATGTAATGTATTTGTACTCGTGCACAAGTATGAATTTTAAACCTTCATACTGCCCGCCACCGCAAGAAAACGACGAAGGAAGATCCGAGATCTTTTGTTCCTTTTTCTACACTTATACAAATGGGACGCATAAGTGGAATGGTACAAGCAAAAAGTCTTCGAAACTAATTATTCGAGTTCCTTCGTTTATTCGTTTCGTCGTAGGATATTAAACGGCATTGCGATTATCTCGTACCGCGTGAAATTCCTAAGAAAATATAATCTTCCGAAGGTACAGCAATCGAGGGAGGTTTCCAGCGTCTCCACCAAAGTTTTCAATATGTAGATTCGAATTTACCAAGTTCAAGTGATATTTAAGGCTCGAAACTTGCCGTGCGAATTATTCGCAAATCCATTTGTTGGTTGGCGATCGTCGAATCCTCTCCTTCCTAACGTAACGTGAATTCGAAATTTCTTTAGCAGACATTTCTCAACCTCAAGAAGTTAGCTTACCTCGAAAATTAATTTCCTTTTGTCAAGCGGTGTTATTACCAACTTTACTTTATACTTGTTAGTCGGTCGGAAGGTTCGATTCGTCGTTGTCACAACCATTTGCCAACTCTGTGTCTGCCTACCCAATCTCTGCAGGTTCTCCAACCATTTAACTTGATAAATGTACGTTGCACGGCCTCGTAATTAATGACAGAGGTGATACGCTGCTGTCTGATTATGCGAATAGGCTTAACTCCGGTGCAATGAATCACAGACGTCTGTCGGTGGTGTGTCTGTTACCCCCGACGATCGTCGAACATATTCCAAAGCGTCAATGGTTGACTTGTTCTTAGCCGGCTGACCGTGGATTCATGAATCACGAGACGTCAGCTCCCGGACGAAGTGGTATATACTATCCTCGTGGTAGAAAATTCTCTCAAAAATCTCTCGCCAGTTGCTCAAAGATTCCGGATTTACACAGATTCGCGCGAGAAAATGATTTCTTATCTCCGGACGTTATTTATCCCTACTCACGCGAAAAAATTATTTCACATTACAATTTAAAGAGTAAGAATAATTCGATATTGGAAAAAGGTCGAACGTATAATGAAAGGTTCGCTTCTCGTCAATTTCTCAGTTTCATTACAAAAGTACACAGATTAATGTTCAATTTTCAGAGAACAAACGACGTACTTCTATGAATTCATTCTTTGCAAGAAGATGAGACAAATAATGATAACTTGTGAGATAAGAAGGAACAGTTTTTGTAACGTCATCACGTTCTTACGTCTTTTTGTTTCTTATTCTTATTTATTTATAGACGCGGGAAACTCTAAACGAATAAAAAGAAAGAGGACATATAGAGTAAGCTATAAATAGGACAGTGAGGTAGGTCGGATAAAAATCTAAAACAAGGTAGGAGCTTGTATGTGTCGAAATAAATGAGGCAGTTGATGAAAAAAGATCAGTGGCTGCAATGAGCGTCGATCAGCGTGTCTTCTGAACCTTCAGATAAATTGCAAATTATTCTCCGATTATTACCAGATGCTTAAAGCGCATAATTATTTCATTTATTTCATTTATTACGACACGATAGCTTGTTTAGATCGCGTAAATGTAGTTTGTCGAGGAAGAAAATAGCCGAGAACGAGGAGTTAGATTTTCCCTCTATCAGGCAGGGATTTTCCCGTTCTTTTGACTGTGAAATTTAAGTTCACACGCGTCGCAGCTCTTTCTCACGGCCCTAAGAAAATTCTGTCTGTTCGCATAGAGTGGCCTCTTTCCGCATTCCTACGGCACGTAGCATCGAAATTGAGACGTCCTTCCTGGGGAGTAACGTCTCCTCGGCGTTCTGCCCGACCGCATTACCATTTTTCGGCAATCGAACCGAATCGATAGCTCGCTACTCTGGCGCCGTTGCTCCGCCGTCGAGGCGTCGTTAAATCGACCCCGATTCGACCCTATAAATCGCGTGTAAACTGACTTTCTTTCTATTTCACCGTTTCGTTCGAATGCTATCTTACCGGTCGTAATTTACATTTTGCGTCAAGGAGATGCTGATTTCAGATAGTCCAGTCTGAGACTTATTACGTTCTCCGGAGTGCTTTGGGATTTCAACGAATATCCGACTGCAATCTTGGCGTTGATCAGAAATAATGTCGCGATTAGCTCTCTCGATAGTGACTCGAACGTTTACGATTTATGTGTATCTTATCTGTATCGTCGAGAATATTGCTCCAGTTCTTTCAATATCTGAGGATTTTACTCTTTCAGCGTGGATTAAAACCTCGGGGTGCTGCAATAAGTGTATTTGGGAAGACGATTCATGTGGATTTTGCATATAATTATTTACCTATTGGTTAATACTCTTGGTTAGTACTCTTCATATGGTACATATTAAAATAGGAAATAACGATTTATTTATGTATCCTCGGTAAAATTATCAATTTTAACAATTCATAAATTTGCGACTACTTTCAGCGAAAGAGTTAAAGAACGTTGGAAAATTTTCCCATTTACTTCTGAGATACTTGCATCCAGTTCTATATGCACGTACGTATAGATGCTCGTGTTCTTTTCGTCTTTATCCGTCCAATTGTATCTTTCAAGCTTAAGGGAAATATGAAAAGATGGTTATTGGTATGCTGGACATTTTCTTAAAATATTGCAAACCTGTCTCGTTTGTTAAAATAGGAGCAAGATTGAATTCCAAAAACTCGAGAATCGCAGTAGGGTTTGCGTGAAATACGGTGACCCAATAATAGACACGGACAATCGATCGCTTTAGTATTCGGAAGATCGTTCGAAATAGGAAGGCACTGTCATATTTTCTACAACGAATGCTTATCCGATAGTCAAATTGCTTTGTCGATGGGATGATTCTTTAAACGACGCGATGTCCTCTTAACCCGGTCATCGGGTAGCGTAATGGACGACCCACCCACTTTCTTGGCTGACCAAACACCGGCCGATACTACTAATCCCTGCGCCGAAAAATCCAACCTGATCGACCGATAATCGAATATCGGATTGTACTGAATCATGTTCGGCGAAATGCTGAAATGTCGAAAATATACGAAGGGAATAACGTAAAATAAATCAACGAACGTTCGAACAATGAAGTACGGGAAGCTCGTTAAGCGGAACAATTCGTTTCTATTCGAGGTATAAAAACGATTATAATAACGTAGCGAGGGTTGCAGGGGCGATAGCGCATACAAAGATAAATTACAAGCCATTGGCTCGAATTATACTGTTTATCCACTTGCTAAAAGTGAATCCTCGAAACGGTGTCTTTCTGCTGAACGAAGTACTAACCTCGTTACCATTAAGCAAATTTAGCAGTGATATTTTTTTCTAAGTGAGGACGATTTCGAGGCTGTAGGGGGATGGAGATAGACCGATGAATGAGAGAAAGTGGCGGTCTGAAGGACGAGTTGTCGAGTAAGGCTAAAGAGGGGGCGACAGTTCCCTCTTAACGAATTGGAAAGCGTACATACCTAATGGCAAAGAGCTTTCATGGAAACTAATTTCGAGCAGTCTGGACTTACGGGCCCATGAGTTCGTAAGTAATTTTGGAAAGGCTTTGAGAGGTCGCGATGATAATTCGACCGGCGTCAGACTTAGGCGAACTAAGGGTAGGTCGTGGTGCGCCGGCCTGGAGTGTTAGATGAAAGAAAAAGGGCGGAACCGAGCTGGAAACAAACGAAAGCTCCAAACGTATATTACAAGATTCGTAACTTACCTCGACATCGATCGAATCCGATTGCAGTGGCGAATGTTTTGAACTTGAACGAATCGAAATGCTTTAATGATTAGACGAAAAGAATGAGACTCATTTAACACAACATACATAATGACACAAACACATTGTGCTTTTCTCTGTGTTAATATATTTTTATTAACTTATTCACTGTTTATTGGAATTACGACGATTATTGCAGTAACTGTGTAGCAAAAATTAGAAGAAAATCGTTTGATTAATTATTTAATCCTTAAAATCTAGTTGATTTTATTTATAGTTATTTCATATTTGTTGGTCGATGTATAAAAATCTTGCTATAGTAGATTTTAGAATAGATTTTCGAAAAAAAAAAAAAATACAGAGTTTAGAGGTATATAAAATTGCTAAAACAAACTTCTCGTTATGATATTTGGAGCGTGTAACAAATATCTGTATTTACACATATCTTTAGACGTGTCCATAAAAATTTGAATTCGCAGAGAAATCCATTGTTTTAACAATTTCTATTTTCTGACTTGCTCATGCGCTATATCGCTTTATTTGTTTATCAAATACTATTCCGTAAATCTCTGCTCATACCATTCTTTTGGCCTTTTAATCGCGAAATACAATGAACAAATAGCTTAATCCATTTAATCAAACCACTTCGATTATGCTGTAACGTGTTTGCGTATTTTAAGTCGATCTTTATCCTCCGAGCTTCAATTCCTATTTTAAGCTACCTTTTGTTCGTTACTCTGTGTACATGGTGTTATAATCACCTTGTTTTTCAACGGTTCAGTATCAATTACGTCACTTTGCTGTTAAACGCTTGATTGTATTGTTTACTCTGTAGCTTTTCGAAGACCTTTAAAGCGTAGGATCTTGTTAGAAAACTATTACCTTTTATCTTATACACAGAACTTTGTAATTAGAATTAGGGTCTCGATAGGTACATCTATTTAATCGAATGAACAGGATAAGAAAGGAAGACCGAGAACGTTTAACCGAATTCTCGTTAGCTCGTCCATTGTGGGAAATTCTAGAGCTGTTGTCAGATGTTGAGATATGGGGGTGAGATCCTACAATCAGGGCAGTCTTTTCGCAGATGATTCGAAATAAGTCTCGAGAAATAGGCAGGTACAAAGAAGAAAGACAGGAATTTTACTGCTATCGAATTGTTGAATAAAAATGTTTTCAAAGAATACAGAATTTCATCGTCGAGTTAATAGATTGATCGAAAGATTCCAGCCAAGTAGATTCCTCGCTTTCCATTCCAAAAATAATCAAAAATATGCAAAAGGATTTTAACTGGATGCTAAAGGATATTAACAATATTACAAAATAAACAGTTGTTACCTAATTATATAACATTACTTCAAATTTTTGGAAATATTATAATATAAAGCGAAAAACTTATCGCATGCACATCACTGGATTTTATGTGAATGCGTAATCTACTAATTTTCACGAAAACTAGGAACAAAACCGCGGTGTCGCAGAAACTCTTAACCAGCGTACCCCTTCTGCACGAAATGTATTTTGGCAAGGAACAGAATTAAATTTTTACTCGCCGTTCGTACACTTGGGATTGCCTGGAGCACAATAGTTCCGGCAGAACGCAAACAGAGGAACCAGCGCATCCGGTCGTCGATTTTAAGGTACAAACTCTACATACACTGTTTTTCTCATACAGTTTCAGCATTCGTTGCCGGCTGTTATCCTTGGCATCGTGCTCCTTTTGTTCCTCGCGTATGTCTCTTTCGGCCTTTCCTCGCGTTTGTTCTATATCTCGCCTTTTGAAATGACAACGCACCGAGAGAGGGCATCCGCCGTCCTAATTCCTGCTTTTTCTTCTTTTTTCTTTTTTATTTCGCGAAACTGTATGCTTCTGCATCACGGAGACGATACGTTACGCGCGTCCCGTCATTCTAAAGATAATTTCACAGACGATGCATAACGCGTGTCCCGTCATTCTAGATAATTTCGTTGTGTCGTCGCGATTGCACAGGCACGATGAATCGTTTTCGAGCCAAGCCCCTTGATTATCGATCGGCCACGGCATATCGTCAACGATTATCAGTTTCGAATATAGCCTGTGCTATCCGTTGCCTCGTATATCGGCTATCGCCTCGTGTACACCGCCGTCAGCTCGATTATGCTTATATCTCGATAACGCGATTGGTCCCACGCGAAAGATTAAACCCCTTGTCGCCGTGCAATTCACGGAAAGTTTCGCGTACAATTTCACCGAATTCGGCTGTGTATCACCACCTCGTAATCGTTCCCGATCGGAACGATAAAATTTCTCTTCCCCGAAATGATAAGGTACGCTCCAATAAATATCAGAACACTCGCTGGCCTCGTATTGAGCGCGATAATCGATGCAGATTATTAGAGAAATTATTGTAATTTTGTACTGGCGCAAGATTACCACTTGAGATGTAGAACGGGCAATTGTGAAAATTATTTGCAAGAATTTTGGAGAAAATTGACAAACTATATGTCGCAACAGCACTGTGGTGTAAATGCCACTGGTAGAATTTGAAATGAATTACATAAGTCAGAGTTGAAATCTGTGTTAAAAATGTAGCTAAGTCTGTTTTTGATATGACGTTTTTTCAATCGGAAAATTTCGAATAGAATAATAGAATTATCGTTTAAAGAGACAAGCTCTTTATCTGTAAATACTTTCACTGCTAAATTACGGATTAGTAGAAAGTTTCTCGAAATTAATAGAATTTGTAACGTTAATGCAAGCACTGATATTTAAAGTTGGTGTGAAAATAATGGTTTCGTGGATGTAGAAATGAATTAATGAAATGTTCGGATTATCGACAAGTCTCTTTAAGAACGACACGGTACACGTTTGATATCGTAAAATATCTAGTTTATCCTTTGATTTACTTTCTCGATCTCTTTTTCTTTTTATGTCAATCTAGATGATACGGCCAGAGTATATTTTATGAAGGGCTTCGAGCTTAAAAATAAAAGGCAGATTCGGGATGGCTGGAAGAGGCAGCCGGCGATCGATCTGTCCATATTTGTCTATTTGCTTTTAATCTCGTAAAGGAGCAAAGGTCGAACTCCGTCCGTAAGCCTATTAATCTTTAGAAATTAGGTCATCGTTGTTGTCCGATATTAACCGGCCAATCTTTTTGCTTCGTAGATGGAATATCTTGATGTTATTCCAATGGAAGGTATATCGATTTTGTGTCATATTCTTATATTTTAGTTACCAGTAGGTGAGCTTTATCGTGGAAAAAAGAGCGATATTCCACGTGGGTTCTTAAGCACGTATTGTATTTGCCTTTAAACAATTCCCTCCGGGACACACGTGTGAAGGTGTAGGACGTTGCTTAATGATAAACGCGTGACAAGCGACACGCTAATCGTCAGTCGTGTAATTTCTTGTAGACACAAGCATTGCGAAAATCTTCAGGAAAGTGAAAAAGTTTCGTTCCCGTTGTAAGTATTAAACTGGTTGAAAAACTTCTGAAAAATATTTTCCTCTCTTTTTCTCTGTGTCTGCGTATCGTCTACTTAATTCTACAATTTTTTCCCTGCCTACTTTTCAACTGATTAATATCTCTTACAAAAGATTATTGGCTGCTTTGAGTGTACAAAGTCAAAACTAAATTTGCAAAATAGTTTTTCCCTCGCTGACCTCCTTTAAGCTATACTACCTTTGAAATATACGTGCGATTTATCAAAGAAAAAGATAATATCACATTGGCAGATAGTGCACGGAAATATTTTCACCAACATACTATCTCGTGCAGCGAGGAAAGGTTTTCTTCTCTGGAAAGTCGCTCAATTATTTATCTCCTTTTGCCGGTATGGTTTGTCGGTCAGATATCCAGGAGAAAATACAATTCTAAAATTCGAACGAACGTATCCGATAAGGCGTGCGAAATCTCGGGAGGAAACAACGGAGAAGTTCGGGCAGGATTCCAAGATGCATTTCGACTGGTCGAAACTCGAGTATATTCACGTGTCTACGCGGCAAACCGCGTGGTCGATACAATTCTTGGGAGCAACGCCAGTGGAAAGCTACAAATGCCTTCATAATGTACTTCGGTTGTCCTACAGACCACCGAGATACCACTTCGAGTCCATCGGTGACGGTGCAAGGACGCCATTTGTCAAGAAAAGCCGTGACCTTTCGCGATATCGCTCGCCGATTGACCGTGTCCTTTCGCCCTTTTCTTCTTTCCCCAGTTCTACGAACCCCTGTCTCCCTTTGTCGCCCATTTTTAACAATCCCGCCTCGTTTAATCGTTGCCCGAAAGTATTCAGACACCTGCTCACTTCTGACGCGATGTAATTTAAGTAGAAAAATATGATCGAATCGAACTGAGACGGTTTTATTCTTCGTAATTAGTACAGCTATTTATAATACATTTATGACAATTAACTATATGGTATGGTGGTGGTAGACTGGTGCGTATTAGACGTCTATAATATCATTCATTAAATTCTGTCGAATGTTAATCATGAATCAAAGAAGAAGAAATTTGTTATAAATTACGTATATTCAATGTTGGAAAGATTTATGATACAAAATATTGAAACGTTATAGCGTCGTCATAAATAATCGGAATATTCTTATGCGACGTATTTGTATGAACTTAGAATCGCAAATGGAAGTTATGTCTCTCTTGTAATTCGTAAAAATAGTTTCTAGGAATTCTTGCATCGTTATTTTACACGAACACAAAATCATGGGCGTCTAATTGTTCCTTTCATTCGTATTTTATATTATACCAAAAGATACCCTAATGCTCATGGACAGGAATGTACGTCGTAGCTGCTGAGCCCATAAACATAAATTAGTAATTAATAGCTAATTTGTAGCCTTTCGTAGAATCGCGTAATGTTACTACAATTACTCAAAGTATCCAGACGCTTATGAGCGATATAATCGCCGGAAGATTTGCGTATGGTACGGTAAAATAAAATAAAAATTCGTAATGGTAACAGTTTCGAAGATTAGTTCCATTCCTTGACCCGGTTAAATTTAGTCCGGTGTCTGTTTTTAACGGCTGTAAAAGGGATGCTGCCAGCACTACTGGAAAGATAGACTTTCGACAGAAATAACTGCTTAAACGAACGGATATAATTCACTCGACCTATATCGCTAATTCGGTAAATGTAATCTAGGTCGATCGAAAACGGCAACAAGATACCCGCAGAGGAGACGAAAACGTTAAGGCAATAGCTCCGCTGGAAATATCGCTGAATAGCGATATTCAGTCGTTGGGAAGTGGTTTCGCGTCTCTACATTGGCGAAACAATGTAACCGTATGAATTATGATTTAACATTCGCTGTTTCAATAACGGAAACAGCTAGCAAAATATTTCGGTTGACCTAGATCGAGACGTGATGTCCGTTATATGCGATGAACGTTATTAACGTACGTCTGTTATAATTGATAACGTTCGAAATCGTGTTAATTTATTTTTTGCGAGAACCTCTTGCTAAGCTAAAACATACGTCGTGTCTCGTTTAACGTTGGCGCATAAATGTTGGGGAAAGAGATGAAATTCAGAATGTTCCAATTACGGGAAGCAACGAATCGGACGCTTTAATAAATACACCTCCCCCAACCTAAAAAAATAGGGGGGATCAACGAGCATAATAATAATAATTTATCGCATGATACACATTGGGGGATGCTGTCAGCTAGTTATCATCAATGTCATGCTAAATCTTCGGCTACCGACCTACATTATAAATCAAGGATTAACATCGACCGCGATTCAAAATCCTATTACACGAGTAATTTATGTCTCATTCAGAGGGCGTGCTGGAATGAGAAAAAGAAAAACTTCTGTGCCGCATGGCGGAGGGCCATTTGACTTCGTAATTTCTGCGGCCGGAAGCTACAGCCCGGCTAGATGGAACATTTTGGTAATAAGTCGACGAGGGGAGGTTTTATCCTTTTTGCAATAGTCCGGCGTGCGTTGAATTTGCCGTGAAACCGTGAACTAAAATTTTACAATGGTGCGTGGCCGTCATGCTAAAGTAATTAAATTACCCGTACTTTCTATATCCATTATGGCGGCGTAATGAGAGTAACAAAATTATATTACATTACCAACTTTAATATAATATATTGCACCGGGCATTTACATGCTTTAACCGTATTGATACGTTACGTATCATTAAATTACCGTGGTTATTGTTTCCGAATATTCAACAGCCCTTGTCCTCTTCAAAATGCAAATGTTCTTAGAATGGAAGATCCGCGGTATTAACCACGAGAATCGTTCCTTCTTAAGTTTTATCCCTCCGTGTAGTTCCTGACCGATATATTACGCGAATGTTGAGCCACTTTAAAACTTTCCTTACCGCGACTCGAATAAATCATGATGCCGTACCTCGTATGGGTAACGGTGCGTGATGTACGGTTAGAAGATCCGTCCGAGACATCTTTGAGGTTGCAAATGGCGTTATTTTTCATCAGACCTTCTGCCTTTCTCTTTTTTTTTTTTGTCGTTGCAGGCGTTGTAGCTAGATCTGACCATACATATTCTAGTTGGCGGCTATTTTTCTTGGAGCCCGAGCCCACCAGTATGTTTAAGTTCAGACGTTTATTTTACGATAAATTATTGTAGCGCGTCGTTGTAAAGCCTGCGCGTACCAGGCAACTGATACGGTTAATATCGCAAGCTCTCCAGTTTAATGTTGTTATTCTGTACTATCCAACTATAGTCACTGTACAAACGAAAAAATTCCATCCGAAGAAACTTAATTTCGCACGTAAAATAACCCGCTACCTATTATCCACCGTTGTCTAATCGAGAATTAATTAAATACACGTACATTCGATGAATTTGCAAGCTGGATTTTCCTCTAAAATGAAGCCTCTAACGCGTTCCCGTTATTCTCGATTTTCGACTTATTTCGAGTCATGGAATCTGCCTGACTTCACATGTACAAGAATTTAGAGTGAACGGTGCATGGTGTACGGCGAAATGCTCGTCTTGCAACGCCCGTCCTGTTCTCTGTTGAATCGTAAATACGGAGACGAACTTGTGTCTCGAAGTAGGAAATATACGCAGGTGTCTGTGCAGATGTAGCGTGTGCATCCGCGTGAGTTTCGGAGTCGAAGCTCATTCGCAGAACGACAAATTACCAGTTGGATTAATCCGCCGGATGCCTAGTTGCACATACTTAAGATGCATACTACCGGTGCATATAGATAGCTGCATATGTAGGAGGATGGATTGTCTTCGTTGCACAATGAATCTGCGCGCTGATGAAATCCTTATCTGTTTTCCTTCCTACGACGCACAAACGTCTCCGTTTCCTTCCAATTAGAAAAATAGACGATACATATTTAGTAGTTTGTTTGTTTCTACTGTACTCTCATTGTTGATTCTATTCTCGTACTACGGTCATTTTGCGCGTGTTAAATTTTTGCAGTGTATATTTCGATATTAATCATCGTCGAGCGGAGACTGGATTATTGTTGTTACGAAAGTTGAATATTTTATATTGCGTAACGATAAAGCGAAGAGTCGAATAAGGTTGACATTTATCTGAATGCGATAAATTTGCATTTTGCGGAAAATAAAATCCTCTTTACGTTAGCTTGTTGAATAATGAAACGAATAACTCTACGTATATGTAAAATTATTCAGGATTTATTAACGGCTAGAGGTGCTGTCGAATAGCGTTTATCAAACATACAGCTAGCTAAACAGGTTCGATGTTTTGCCAATTGATTCGTCACGAAAGGATAGATTATGTGTCGAAGCCAACTATGAACCAACATCGAAACCGAGTATATCTCACGTACGACCGGACTGTAGGATCGTAGCTGTATTTTTTACACTTTGCAGGAAATTCACGTTGAAAAATCACGTGTGCGGTTAAAAGACACAGGAAAGTGGTTACAAGAAATATTACCACGACCGTGCAACGATTAAATTGTAGCCTTAGCGGGATACAGAGTCATTACAGTATCTCACGAGCATAGGAAACTAAATCTAGACGTCACGAGTCGTTGGTAGCAAAGCAGGAAGCAGCTGACTGTGTTACACCTTGTCCCGCTGTGCCTGACCCAGAACAAAATACATCTTTCCACCGACTTGGACTAGGTCGTCGTTGCATAATATGCTCGAACTCGTGGTCACCCTTTGAGAATCTCTTGGACGTGAAGCTGGCTATTCCCGAAGCGCTCATTCTCACATTCTTTACCATTACATTTTTCTTTATCCTTTCATACTCCCTTTCAATTTCCCTTATCTTCTCTTCTAGTTTAGTTTCCTCGATCCTCCTCTATCTCTGTCATCTCTGCGCGCTTCCTTTCCAGTCTCTCGTAACACCATCTCTATTCAACCGTCCAAAATATTTCCTCTGCTCTCTCGTCCTTTTCGACGGCAGCGTACGCTCGCGTTTTCTGACTGTCTATATCTTTGTCCCGCACCCGCTCCAACTTTGTCTTGGTAGTTTGAGTGGCGGTAACGTGCCGCCTCCTCGTATCAAAATATGGCATCGAACGATGCGGTATCTTCCTCGATGAATCACTAGCGTCGCGCGACCATATACCGCATAGCGATTTACTACGCTCCCCGGAATTATTCTGTTCGTGTAGGATGGTATGCAAATATAGCGATCCATGAAATTGATCAAACGTCTTCCCAATATTGTCGTTGCGTATAAATCGAACGGTAAATCGTAGTCGAAAATTGTCGTATCTTCGGTTGTGTTTTATTTTTTGATAGAGTTCCCTTAAATTGCGGTGCTATATTCACAGAACATCGTACCTTTTTCGCAGTGTCACCTCGCGAAGAAGCAGATTTCAGTAATCTCTTTTCATTTCCATCTCTTTAGTCGTCCCTCGGAACCAAATTTATTCCAAATTTATTTCGATATGCTTCGAACACGAACTATCAAATACGAGAATATATGGTGTGACGAGACGAAAAAGTTACTAATTTGAATATTGGAAATATTTGACCAATTGCACGAACTGCGCTATCTGCAGGATAGAACGTACAGCTTAGAAAATTAAGCGCAGAGATTGAGTTTTACCGTCTGATCACACGTTGGCCTCCCTTCGCGCCACGATTATTCACGACTCTTCAACTTGTTTGTTGCTTCCTCGTGTTTGTTACCACCGCAATATTTCTCTTTCAGCCCGATTTGATATATTAGATAGCATCGGACATCTCTCAAATTACTAACCACGCTTTGCCCGGCGATCCTCGAAGAAGTACGAACGTTTTATTCTTTCTCCTCTTTTACGTGTTGAAAAATTTGGTTAATTAAATTTGGAATATAAATAAAGCAGTAGTTTTTACAGCAGTTCTTTTAAACAAAATAGCTCCAGGGCTATATAACTGCGATGAGATATTTTTCATTACACGCGGAACCTACAGAATCGAGTAGAGTAAGAATTAGTTGCGGATCTCCCTCGGGTTGGGAGGATGAAAGCCGATCTTTTCTCTTAAAAGGCAAATTATTCTTAGTGAAAATATTATTCGCTTCCCATTGGGAATTTTCACATTTTCGATTGAAAGCCGCTATCATTGCCTATTATTACAGAAGAATAAAAAAGTATGAGAAAGTGGGCCAATTATTTCGCGTCAAGTAGCCGGTAGCGAGCGAGCCGGTTTCTTTCTCTTACACTTCGATTAAGAATCTTCCTCAGGGAGTTTGAACGAAAACGGCCATGGGCTCTATCTATATTGTTCTTATTCCCAACTAATAAACTTTGCTTCTGATGAGCTCATCAACCGTCGAATATTGTTACTACACGGAGCCTATTTTTTGCCAATATCTTGCGCGATAGTCGCCTCGATCGTTGTAGATTGCCGCGGAATTGCTCTTCCTGTATTAGAGTCTTTATCGATCGTAGCATCTCCTCTTTAGCGGAGAACTCTCGTTTTTTTTCTTTTCTCTTCTTTTTTTTCAGATTTTTCTTTCTACAAGTTTCGAGAAACAAATTTTTCATCCTTCATTTCTATACTTTTCATATGAATGGTATTTTTTTAGTAATTTACAACATTTGATTCATAAGCATAGAGAACTTACAACTTTGGTCAATTGCTTTGTAAATAATTACAGAATAAAGAATACAGATTTTTTCGGATGGTATTTATGCGACAGTTAGCTTTACTTTCCAACTTTTCCTTTTTTCTTTTAAGGAAAGATTTTACAAAGTAGAGGAGCTATTCATTGTATATGGAACTTCTATTCTTGGAACATCAGTTGGTGGCTGTCAGTCTCGGCAAGGGCTGGCATGTTCGAAATAAAATATTCTTTTGAAGCTTCAGTCTATTATCTGAAATGTAGTGCAGGATTTCTGGAAAACTTTAATGATGGTGCAGATGTCAGCAATATGAAATAGAGAAAGATTTTTTAAAGAAATATCTTTAGAAACCTCTAACAAGCCTTTAAAAAGTGATACAATTACGACACAAAGGATATTTGTTAAAAATACGGAGAAGATTGAATGTGCAGTCCTGAAAATTTCATGACAGTCAAGTCAGAAAACAGTTCCAAGAAACACGCAAGGGAATTTTTAAGATAACATTTTCCCTCTGCGAGCTTCATCGCTGTAACTTCGTCAGCAGTTTGAATTTTGATAAGTCGCGTTAACATCATTCTACGCATCTAACGTTTTAAGAAAATTAAAAAAGAAAAGTCGATTTTTCAAGCCAATTTTTGCAAGAGAAGGAAGAAAGTTTCTCATTGAGATTTAATTGAAGAAATATAAAGGTACCATGGGACCTTCGACTTTTCACCCAATACTTGCAATTATCCGTGTACCATTCGCCTAAAATTCCAAAGAGGCAGAGAGAAAAAGAGAGAATGAGAGAAAGAGAGAGAATTCAAAGCGGTTCACGTGTCGTTATGATCGGTCGATACGAAGCGAATTCCTGATTTTCGAAGCACGATTTATGGAACAAATGGAAAATCTTTCACAGCGACAGGATCGAATCAAAGAAAATGGAAATTTCTTCGATCACGCGTGTCGGATCAGTTGCTCGATATTTACCTACCAATTTTCTACTCTTTGAAACGGTTACAATCCACAGAGGAAGCCTTACACGTTCAAAGTATTTCCTCTGCGTCGTATTTGTCGTATCCTTTCAAGCGTAGAGAGCGTCGATCGTACGAAAAGATTGTCTTAAAAAATATGTATTTAGTACAGTAATCTAACGAAAAGCTAGAGAAAATCCGACATACTCGTATGTTTATTATTCTCGACCTTTGCTGTTCTACCATTGTTTTTATGCTAAGCACGGTTTTTTATTGGATTGCCGAGGGTAACGTGTTTCCTAAATATATCCAAATTGAAACGAGCGACACGCCAGCGACCAAGGCACACTGGCTCACCATTTCCAGAATTGTATTCTCCACGGGATTTCATCACGTTTCCCTTTTATACGCACCGATTTACCGACGAAATTGGCCCGACAACGATTCCTAACTCTCTTTTATTACGTTAAAATTGTGAAACTGTTAAATCTCTCGAAATCTTGCCTTAAACCAAAATATCTGTCGTGGTCGGGACAATTCGAATGACAGGGACTATTTTCGCGAACATCGTCGAATCTCTAAAGCGATGAATAATAATCAGATCGTGAACGTTTATGTATTTATCGGGAATTTAAAGACACAGAAACATAACGAACACAGGACAAATGCAAAGAAATATAAAATATGATACTCGTTGTAATTTTTGATCGATGAAGCAGTCTTCTGTTTGCTTTCTTTCTACTTCTTTAATTGTGTTCGTAAAAGCCTGAGTTTGAACGAATTCGAATAACATTTACGACGATAAATATTTCCGAAATGTTCACGAAAGTGTTGAAAATATTTATACATATACGCTATTAAATTTAAATAAAAAAGCAAGAGATTAGCAATATAAAATTGATTGACAGCACACTGAACTTAAATTTTCTAAAACTGTTCCTCCGTGAAACACGAAAAATGTGACTTGCGATGGTTTACGATCTCCATTTGAGATTGCCTGATATAAAATCAAAAGAAAGCTTTACTTGAATCGCAATAATCGAAAATGTCTGAACACTTATGGTGTGTAGTTCGGAGGGCATTTTCACGAATATTGACGAGTCCTCAATCACGTTGAAAATTCGAGACGATGAATAATAGGTTCGTCGAGTAACGTTAAAGATAGGATGAATATCTATCCGGCAGGTTAACGATTGATCGCTTCCCTCTCGGACGAGACGATAAATTTTTGATTAAAACGCGAAACGCGCGGCCAAATAGCGTCCGCGTGTACCATCTCGCAAGTTATTAGCCTCGCAACGATAAATGAGTACCCTTTAGATGATGCTCTCCTATTTTAATGGAATCTCGCAGCATTGATGAAGACTCTCTTCCGGCTAGAATCTGCCTGGGCGAAGGATCACGTAACTATTAGTTAAATGCATTTAGTGTCTATTAGTGGCGCGTTTCCGCGTCGTGCTATGGATGACTAACAATCTTTGACGGTGTTCACGCAAAAAGGGGCGATAGCCTGCGTCAAAAGGCGTGAAGCATCTCGTAAAAGCATGGAAAATTGCGTTATGAATGCACAGAGGGTTTTAATGGACATTTTGATGTCCAATTACCACGACCATTTCGCTTATAAATTAATTTCTCACGAAGCGCGCCAGCCTCTCGCGACTTCCTCTTCGCAGATGAATAGACACCTTTCGACTTCCATTTGGTCCGGCCAGTTGGACTGGATTGAATTATTTAAGAACGGCTCTTGTAAGGAGATACTTCGCTACCAGATGCTCTTAAATGGACTGCCAGTGAGCCGGCGTTTTTATCGTGAAATTGAAATTGCACCGCGATTCGAAGATAACTGAATATTCGGAAAACGCCACTTTGCTTCATTTTCTTGCATTATTCTGACCACTTTTCGCTCAATCGTGCTCCTCCCGCGTTTAACAGTTTTTTAAGTTTGAATATAACACGCTAGAATATCGTTACAAGAATCGGCAGAATAAATAGCAAGCGGACTGAGTTGCCGCGTAAATTTTGTCTGCCTCTCCGTTCACATAAGCCGGCTATTAATCTTATAATAAATTGTGCTTTTAAAGCGTAGCGGAAAGAGAGGAATAACATGTTTTCGTTAGTTGCTATATTAAAATAAAAAATTGTACGCGGATTTTCAGCTATGCGACTGTCTCGAACTGACACATTATTTAAGGATTCACTGTACTTTCTTCTGCACATTCCAAGATATTCATTTCTATAAAACCTTTTGCTCTATTCTGCAACGTCGTTTCGACTTTCTCCATGAAGAAAGTTGTGGTTAGATCGTACATAAGCAGAAGAGATGAGAACAGTTTGAGAATAGATCTTCTCACGTGACAACTTTCATACGACAAATAGAAGGTCGGAAAATTGTGTAAGGCAGAATTCTAGTAAGTGAAAAATTGGCCGAAGATTCGGCAGTCTCGATGCTCTTCCCGCGAGACCATCCAACCCTTTCTTCGCTTTTTTATGTTTGCTATCCCACTTCGTTCTTTCTTGTTAGCGTACACCCTCGAGCTTTCGAGGAGCTGAAAGACGCGAAAAACGTGAAAAAGGATTAGAAGAATCAGCTGTTCTCTCTCCGTCTGACCAGTCTCCGAGCCGTACTACTTGATCTGCCGAGCTAGTTATGCTACTTGTGTCCGTAACAAGTATATAAATATTTGGAGTAACAATATCATGAAATTTAATCGAATTTTCAAATTAATGGCAAATTAATATTAATTAATTAAGTTACAAAAGGTTATTAATTTACAATTAAATAAAAATACATCAACGGACGTTTGTAACTGCTTCAAATAACATGGAAGAATCTTCTTTATCTGACTCATAGTTTAAAATATTAGAAAACTGTACAGCTTTTAAAATAGTAAAATAATTTTGCAACTTGTTGTAATTACGAATGCCAATTTTGACTCGTAATATTCTATTTTATATAATTGTAACGATAATGAAGAATTTAATTTGCTTAAATGATCGTGTCAAAGAAAAGCAAGTGTTTGGATATTTTCTAGCAACATTATATTTTTCCTTAATCCATTGGAAATTATCAAAATCGCAAAGCTATTATTTCTTTTTCTGTATTGTAGTACATATGTTAGGTCCATGAAGGATTTCATATTTCTGTCTGTTCGCCTTTTGAATAACCTGGTAAATGAATATGCAAGACGAGGATATAGTAAAATTGCACGAGCTAAAAGGTACGTTTAATTAAATTGTTTTGCTTGACCCTGCGCGATAGCTCTTTGTACGTATAAAATTTAACATCTTCTCTCATCATACGATATCATGGCTCGCGATAATTTAGTTTTTATCCAGAAAGTTTTACTCTGGTAAAAATTTCTACGCGTTCAGCGAATAATCGTGTTCAGCGATTTGCATCGCATTGCGCTTATGCCAATTTATTAAATGCACGATGGATTTAGCTATTTCATCCTTCTTACTCCTTAACACGTTCACAGCCACGCGAGTTTTATATGCTTCGCTCTGAGTGCCATAATATGTTGAAATATGCTGCACCGTAACGTCTAATTTTTGCAAAATATTATATTACATTTGGGTATTTTTCTAAAAATATCGCACAAATCGTATTTATTTCAATCATTTACATTGTTGGAAATCTGTTATGGGGAATGAAATCTATCTTATTTCAATTGCTCTGAAAAATTTAGTGACATGAGTCACCAACGATCGCCGTAGTACTCGACGTGTTAACGATTTTCTCGTTGTTTCGCGAGCTTTTATCTCGTTTTTTGGTAATTTCACGGCTGCTTCTTCATGTTCCACGTTACCTGCCTTATATTTCGGGGTTATATGGTACGCACGCTGCTCGCCCCCGGAGAAACTTTTAATTAACAAAAATGGGAACGCTTAACGTCTCTGGCTCGCTGATATTTGTTAAATATTTTATGTGACGGGAAAATACACAGAAACCCGTGAAATGGATGAAATTGGACGTCATTGGAACTCGTTGCCACCGAATTCTGGTCGTATCGTTTTTACGGCGAAGAGTGCGACTGCCTATTCGAGTTTCGCGTTTCCAACTCACGACACCGACGTCGGTATGAGTGATTCAAAGCTTGGTCTCTACGTTTCATCGAATTTCTACGACTTTACCGTATATATGCATTTTATCGCATTCCTTTTGTACATCGGAGTCCGATGGTTAAACGGCAACGACATATTTTCGATGGAAATAAAATGGTCTGAACATCCAGCCACACCTTTCCTGTAGAAACTGATATGCCAGGAATGCAGCTCCTGTTCTGTCTTTATTTGCGATATTGTTGACGTTTGACAATCGAATAAAGAGAAAATTGCATTAAATATTTTAGTTCTTGCTTTGTTTTACGTTAACCACGTTTGAATTGATTAAATTGAATTGATAAAAAACTGTGTCCTTTTTATATATTTGCAAAATAAATACAAATTTTCTAGAGAGAAAATACACTTGGCGCCTATGTATCTAACATATATTTGTATAATAATATTCTATAATTTATTATTATAATAGGACTTTTTGTCAGGAGATTTCTCGATTTATAATTTTTCGTAGAAATATTATAAATTTGTAACGATGCATTTTTAAGCATCTCAATAATTTTCTGTAAAATACGTTGATAAAAGTTCTCTCGGTATATATGTACCACTCGTAATATATATATTTTCATATGACTTTCATTTTGCTTTTATTCGGTATAATTTTTATACTTTGGTTATTGGTAGTTTTAGAATAAACTTCCATTTCTTCAGTGATATTCATAAATATTTAAGTTTGTATGAATATTCACATTAGTCTTCGTTTGAATTACGCGGAAGCGTAGATGCTGCTACGCATGCGCGCGGCAATGACGCGGGCCGCGTGTTTTGATTTGAGAAATGTCGCGTCAGACGTCGAGTGATTCGCAATTCGCAAACGACAGTAATAAATACAATTATTACTTAATAATAATTAGATTCGTATTTTTTGATCTGTAATAAGTGTATAGATGAGTATATTAGTACGATGTAATGTATTCGAAAGATGCTATTCGATTTCTTTCGTAATATTTCGTGTTTAGATTTCTATAACTTATAAATTTCTATAACAGTGGACTTTCTGGATTGATAATATAGAGAGAGGATCTCGAAAACGAAAAGAAATGCGATGGTAAGAAAATCTTGGTTTAAAAGTTATTATTATTCATTAGTATAACGAGTTACGTTACGTTTTTCCAAATCGTTGAGAATATTTGATATTTAATATAAAGCCTCGATATTAGAGTCTTTTATGCATTTGGCGGTACTCAAGTGGTCATAAATTCGTAACCTATTTTGACCGCTCTAAAGGTTTGCAAGCACACATATACTTACGGTAATATATCGCAATTCACGAGTGTCCACATATGAAACTATGCTGGAAATAATTAAAATCGTTAAATTTCCTCGTCTATCGTCGGATTTAATTGTTTAGTAGCGAACAATAGTGTGTCGAAAGAACAAAAGCGTGTTAGTAAGAACAAAAGATACATAATAGTAAAAGGTGGATTGCGAAAGACTGGAAATTAAGACATGCGCTTGAATTCATTCGGAAATGGATATGCGCTATTCGCAATAATTAATGAATCGTTTTCCGTATCATTTTAATTTTTATATCCGTTCCTTATGCGTATACATTCGTTCCGTATTTTACCTTATTAACATAATCTTTATTACAGTAGCGTACAAATACCATGTCAATTTCCATTCAGATTGTAGGATTTCACTTTTCGTCGTTTGATCGTTACACTATAACCGTTGGTAATAGCTATCCTTGAATAGTTTTGAACGTGGTACAAATAATTAATCATAACGTAAAGCGCGAGTAAATACGATGTGATTAGATCGATTGACTAATTGTCGTGTATTAATCAGTTTCTATATATAGACCATTCGTTGTTTGAAAATTGTACATTAATCGCGTATAGGGAAATTGCGAAATTGAAGAAAAGTGGAATTCTGATAGCTCACAATAGCGGTAGTCGGCTCTCCATCTACCGCGAAGATTTTACTTATCAACGCAAGGAAAAAGGTGTTCTCGATGTAAACGATGTCATCAGGATATTCATGACGTCTTCGAGATTAAAAAGGTCTTCAGAATGTTCTTCGTAGACCACATTCCAAAGTCTTTTCTCAACGACATATGTTCACATATTCCAACTATGTTACTGGATCGTTATTCCTTCGAAGAGATCGAAAAATCGTGCACCCTGTTCCTCGCGTTTTATCGCAACGCTCTTTTGTCTGGTGCATCCATTATCCTTCTTTCGTGTTCTGCTGCCCCGTCCGTTAACATCACCCCGTCGTCGTCCTCTCACCCCGATGTCACTCGAACGTAGCAACTTCGTTATCTCCGGCTACGTCCGTCAACCCCGTCAAACGTTTCCGACGCTTTGTGCCGCGAGTTTCGCTCGCGTCAAGTTCGGCGTGATCGGCGACGCCGGCGTGGCGAGTCGACGTCGACGTCGACGATGCCGTCCTCGTAGTCTCGACGGCTTATCCGTTTAATTAACGAGACAATGCCGAGGTTGGTGGAGATTGCACGCGGCAGGTCCGCAGGGATTCAAAGCGGACAATATCGTTATTGTTTACCCTGCTGGTATCCACGTCAGTCCTTTGCTCGACGCAACTATCGCGAGTCGAGCTGAGCACACCTGAAAAGTGCGGTAATCGAACTGTGAAATGCTTCGCATTTTTCGCAGCGCTTCGCGTAGTCGGTCGTCGCGCGTTGCGCTACAAAATTTGAAGTATTAAAAAGTTTTGACCACGTTACTGAATAGGGAACAGTGCGCATGTAGCGGCGAAATAATCCTCCGGATTGTCGGATACGCGATAATAATTAGACTGCGGATTTTTACGTGTTTCTGGTAAATTTAGAGGCGCGAAAATAATATATAAAAATAATAATATCGAAAGTGGAGTGTGCTCGTAATCGTTTTTAATAGGATAAACAAATTACTATGTAGGCTTTACTCGTTTTGTTCTCTTCGTAAAAATATGAAATTAATAGTCGTAGCTCTTTTCTCTGTGAAATTGGTTGAAGGTAGTTGCAAGAGTACTAAATGTACTTGTGGGATTAAATGATAGAAGACTTTGGACGATTCCGTAAATTCGTGTACATTCAACGGAACGAAATTTCACTTTGCCAGGTTCTATGGACTCTTGAAATACACGTAGAATATTTTCGAATGACGAAGCTGATACGTCTTCTTCGCACGAATCCACGTCGATTTGTTGGCGTAACTGCAAATTCCCGATCAGGCTATTTTCTGACGTCGATTTGATAAGAAAGAATTAAAGGATTCCCTATACACGTCGAGAAATAAATATTTCGGTAGCATGGCCCGTTACATGCTGCGGAACCACGAATATCCTATTCTTCAAAACGTGAGAATAATACGAAACATGAAATCAAGAGGTTTGATCCTCCATCTGGAATACGTATCCAGCGATCTCTGAACTTATGTAACGGATAGCAGATGGCTGAAGACATTTCGCGAAACCCTGGCCCTCCTCGCCTTGAATAAACGAGACCCTTATTTCGTTGAATGCTTGTACGCGCATGTATTACAAATTTTGGGACTGTTCCGGATGTCGTTCCGGGAAATCTATTTCAGAATTCGAGGAACGATTGGTAGAGACGTAACTCAATTTATCTGATGTTACCTGATGGAACAGATGTAGCGATGTAGAACAGTGTTTCTCAATATTCTTCAGTCGCAACTCTCTCTTGTGACAGCCAAATAACCGGTGAACGCCTTTTCACGTCACATGTATGATATATTGTTCCGTAATATATTCTATTTAATATTCTTGTTGTTGCGATCAAAAATCAGTTTCATTAATCATCCTCGTGAAAAGCTAGTGGACATACCTAGTTTCAGATGAAAAAATCTTGGACTAAAAGTGACTGCCTGTAAAACACTTCGCAATCTCTTCAGTATGTTAACTAGCATCGTGATCATCGGAGACTCACGATACTAAATTTTGTAGGACGACTGAGATAAGATAGATTCATGGACCAGAAAACCTTGAACAACGTGAATGATTTAGGTAACATCGTTAGAGAAAAATGTGCAAACACAATCCGGTACAATACTTAATAAAATACAATAATCATAATTTGGAAAATATTCGGACAAATTAAACGCTACAGTGCAGTATATTTACAGTAAAATGTCGCATATTATCGTATTGTATCAGGTATCAGAATTTATAAATTGGGTATCCAAGCTGCAAAGTCCAGACGAATCGCAATCGATGATGACTGAATTTTTAACGATACTACACCATCGATTTAACGATTTTATCGTATAGTAGCGTGGCACGCTCGTGGTCGCTTTTTTGCGCTTAAGCGGGAGTATGTAGCTTCGAGACCGTATCCACTCCGTAATTTGCATTTTCACCGGCAAAAAAGACTGGCTCGGGAGGGAAACACGGTTACGGTTTTGCGTAGATGCTTTTACGATGGCCGCACGCGCGCGCCACGTTAATGTATGCCTCTGCATGGCGGGCGTCTTTTTCACAAGCGCATTCAGTATCATCGTTAATGTCGTGTAACAACATCGAGGCAGACGCGGACGCGGCGTCAACGCTTGTAAATATGTGGCGGGGTAAGCTAACAGTCGGAACGGCATCTCGTGGCCAGGAAATTGGGATTAATTACCGGGAGAACCTGACCGTAAATACGCGCGGCCCGTCGAGCTTTTGTACTAACGCCAACATGGCCAACTTCTTAACAGAATTACGCGTGGTATCAACTGAAACTTCTGAAAGGTGAAATGAATCGGATTAGCCTGAATGGCGAAGCAGCTGCGAGCAACTTGATGAAATTCTCGTACCGTTTTTCACCCCCGCGGGCTTGTTTCGTCCGCTATGTCGGAATGTGGCTCCATTTCTTCTTTCTGAATCGCATCACGCACGTTTCGTTCCTAGTATTTATCCTTAATCTTCTGTCATGAGCGAATTTTATTTACACGTCTGAGCTTTATTTAGAAACGCTTTTAACATTCTCTTAATAATTGAGACGCGTCTTTCTTGATATTCTTGTAAGGGAAACTGATCGCACTAAAGTTGGAAACCAAATACGTACATCGTTAAACGGATGGATGAGATAGTTTGACAAGATCGACGAAAGGTAACACGTAGCTCAATGCCAAATTTATTATAATTATCGCTGTGCTAAATAAAGTGAACGCTTTGCAAATGAATAATGATTAAATATATTAAATTGTAACGTAGATTCATAGATATTTATATACGTATATTCTAACAAATATAAGAACAGGCCATATCATATGTACGATATATATTACATATTTTTGTATTATATTACATTATGTTGTATAATATAGGAAAATTAATATAATACATTATATTATATACGAAATATAGAATTTGGACCAAGATCAAGTTACAATATCTGATGTTCGAAAGTACTATTCCATTTGCATTAATCAACTACTATCATACCTGATAACTGGTAACGAAAATTTCCTAAATCATTTGCCTCATTATCGTGTACGATCGCGAATATAGTCCTTTCCATCCACGAGAGCGATTCACAATTCGCAAAATCCGTAAGATCCTCTTGTGGAACGTAATCGGGAGCCAGAAAGAATTTCAATTAACGGTAGTCCGATTACATTCTGTAGCGAAATCTACGTTATTACGCAATTGGCGTTCGATGAAGCAACATTGTGATCCAATTTATACGCGAATCCTGCTCGTTAAAAAATGTTCATACCGTTGTACCTATCTCGCAGAAATGCGGGATACCCTTCTCATTGAAATTTCTTTCGACGAATCGGTGAACAGAATAGTTTTTACGGATGTTGAAACAGTCCGTCCAATCTCCTATGGGCGAATTCGCTCGTTTGCATGGCAAACCTTGGAGATGGTATGATTTTTTAAAAATTTCCGCCCGAGCGAGATCTGGGATGTAATCTGTGAGATGGGTAACCGCAACTCCGTTTCCCGGATGGTCCACCGGTGGAAACTATTTTTGTGAATTTTCCCAATATATCCGGTTGGTCTTCTCTGCTTGCTATCCTCGGAAGAATCAACGGTCTGTTCGTCTATGTTCATGCAGTGCATAGGGATAGATAGAATTGTAGGAATAAAAAATTCTGAAATTTACAAAGTTATTATCATCGCATGTATCGATCGATATAGGCAATGTGCTTTAAATCCATTTCCACTCGATACGCAGTCGTTTAATATCAAATATAATTTCCCTTTTAACGAACAGCTTCTCCTTTTTCAGGATATAGCCAGAGATTGAAATTTTTCTTCTTTGAATCCAGCATGCTGCTGATACATTTTTGCGGAAAATACTCCGTCAAAGGACTGTCGCTACACTATCTCCGATTTCAATTTAATTAACGATTCGTGGATTGACACACGGCGAATGGTTTTTCAGTTACTTTTATCCCGATGCTGCAAGATGCATTTTCATATTAGCGTGAAAACTACGTGTTGCGTGTCTGTGAACATCGATAAACCATAACATCTAGAAATTGTACCATATCATCGGGAAGACGTGTTTGTAGAGGTGTCTGAACTATTTCGTTCACGTCAGCTGACGTTACGTATTTTATCTCACACAGCGAGTCTTTAGAAAATACCTGGATTGTTTGTTTTCTTTTTTTCTTTTCTTTTTCTCCAACCGAAGCTTGCGATGCAAGGATCAATATGCCAATAATTCAACGAATCCTCGGACATTTTTCTATTTGTTTCTAAAGGACATTCTTACAGGACCACTCACGAGATGCTTGCTCATCCTCTTCAGACGCTTGTCGGCATTGTCGGTACTGTTCCGAGTCGAGGAGCCTTGTTACGAGTCGTCTCAACGCGCGTCCTCCCGCTTCGTCTCCTCGCCTCTTCGGTTTCTCTTGGATGACAAGCTTTTCGGTTTACGAGCCAACGGGTTTTAATTAATTTTTACGGCGCTCAAAGAATCCCTTTGCCGCGGTGTCACCTGCCAGCATATTTTCATCCTTCTCACGGACATATCGTTTAATATCACAGAGTATTTTTATGCCGCAACGTGATTCTCTTGTTCGTTTTTCCAACAATCGATGCATGACTTTGGTATAGTTTCATCGTAGCCTCTGAATAATATTTAATATAGTTCGATGTAGTTTTTGATGTAAAACGTGAACAGTAATTTACAGTTAGAACACAAACGTATTACTCAACATCTTCGCATTTATCGTATTCGTTTATGATTTCAATTTTTGAATACGTCGTGCGTGTCACGCAGAAAATTCTGTACGACGTACGACGTGATAAGGCTGTCACGCTCGTAATGCTAAAGTCTGATACGAATACATTTACAGATATACATTTCATAAAAATTACCAAATTATTTAAATAATTAATCATGCATCTTATCAATATCTATATTATACGCTAATTTTTTAACAAGTACATATTGATGGTAAATGTCTGCTTATTTTTCCTATAGGTTTCCAGTGTAGTTTCAAATTCTATAAGTATAATCGCGATAGTTGTCTCTCATTATATTCAATTTTATCAATACTATCGAAATTCTAAGAAATTTCGCATAATCCACGTAATATATCTATAAAAATCTTCTGCAATAAGCGATCAAATACTTCCTCGAGTCACTGTAAGGCGTAAATTCTTGCAGATTCGACAGATTATCGATTAATCTTCTTTAATTCTCCGTCTGTTCGCTCTCTTGTCCTTCGTTTAGTGAATAACTACGATTTGATAGCGAGTTACCCGTGAGTCGACCAGCTTCCGCAGCTTCGCTGGTTTCAGCAACTTTCGTAACTTATAGTATCCTCTCTGCTGCTTCTGATTCGCTTATAATGCCAAAAGCAAGTTTCCAAGCGAGTTTTTATCGATAGCACTTTAGTCCAACTTGGTGCTTTGTCATCGTTCAGTCTTCCCTACGAATTTGTTAATACTCTTACGTTTCTCCCGCCAGCGGAAAATAAATCCCTAACTTTTCCTGAATCGATGGAAATTTAAACAGTTCGCTAAGCACAGTGATATTTTCCATACTTCCATTCGTGAAATACGCAACTCGGTTCACTAGATCCTTAGCGCTTTAATATTGTACACGACCGCTCAAAAGTATTTAGAACATACCGTAGATAATAATAATACATAATAATATGTATGTGTTCATAGGTGTATGCAAAAGTTTTTTTAATTTTTCTAATTTTTTTAAGTTTTTTTTTCAAACGATATAATTTTTCGTGCAATTGTTTGGTATTGGTCTATTTGGAACGCCAACTTCTTTATGATCGATTGATAGACGATAATTTTACAAAATTTACGACCACGATTCTCGACAGATCATGTTCCCTCTGTAATTCCTACAAACAATTCTACAAAATTCTTGCATCGTTATCTTGCACGAATGCAAGATTATGCTGGATTAATAATCCTTTGCTGGGCAATTTAAACCGATTATTGTCGGTTGTTTTATACGAACAAGGAGCGGAACGCGTTTATATGAACTGAATTCTTACGAACGAGGTACATTTCCCTACCAATAATCAAGAAAAATCGACTTACGACGATCGTACACGCGAGGAATTTACTGAAATTCGCGAATGGCAATACTCGAGTAAGGTATGACGATACATAGTCATAAGGTGGATCGAGCGGCGCGCATCCGCTGGAAACGAATTTGCGCTTTTATCGCCGGCGCCTTTGTTCAGATTTCGCGCGAACGGAGACGAAATCGAAAACGGTATGCGCGCACTTTGCTCCACTGCACACAACGAAAACCAGTCTCATCCCTGCAGCTCACGAATTTCTCTCGTTGGTTTCCTGGCGCGGCTTTAATTACGTCGATTCGTGAATCGTATCGTGTGTCATTGGCAAAACGGCCAGCATGCAAAGCACAGCCATTATCGGGTGGGCCAATGTTGTAGCGCATTGAGCCTTGCTATATCTCGTGTGTATACCTCACACAATACGATAGGCCGCGTAGGGTGAAACGTGGCGGTTTGCAACTAACGGGGAATCGTGTATACGCCGCTTTGTGAGAGGCCAAGCATCCAACATCGCGTCATTGAGAGCACGGAATTCCGTCGAAAACAAGGCGCTGGAATTCGTTTGTTGCCGTCGAAGAATGTAGGCGCGGCACTGAAGCCTGGATTTCCAGCCAACTAAAGTTGCTATGCGAAGTTTAATTTGTTCCTTCGTTGGTGCTGTGCCGTTTTCACGGACCTCCGGAACGTTTGAAAGATCGGGGCAGTGTCTTGCGTTTCTTTCCCCGGACCATCCATTCCGTTCGTTGATGTCTCGTTACGCGGCTTTCCAACTGCGCCGCTTAAATTCTGTTCCCTTCTTTTCAAGGCATATTCTATTACTTACACGGGTAAACACTTTACATTATCTTGCCGGCGAAATGAATTTTTTACGACGTAAATTTGCTTCTCGCTCATTGCCGTTTTCGTTCTAACGTTCCAGTGGATGTTCAGCTTGGATATATATCGGATATACTCATGATCATGAGCGTTAGGATGGATGCTGGTTTCGTGTAAGATGTGATAATCGGTGATTTTGTATTTACACAGCACGACGTTCGCGAAAGTTATCTGCGAAAGTTACAAGAGAAATTGTACGTGTCGGTTGCCACGGTAATTCAAAATTCATTTTGCAAAGTCCTTTATGAATCAGACGTGAAATTTAAAGAAGTTTAGTTAATACGATAAAAACGTAATAACGTAATAACTCCAGGGTTTAAATAAACTCCAAGGCTGAATTAAAGTTTCAGATGAAATAATATAACAAGTCCTAAAGTCTTTCGTGATTTTCTAATGATTATTCGGGTTTTTAATTTTCCATAAGGAACATCAATGTCCGTTTAGAATTCAAATTAACACGGGGCTATCAGGTCGTGGCTTTACGCATTGAATTGAATACGAAGCGGATACTGAACAATCTGCCCTTCCCTGCAGCCCTATTTTATCGCGAATTTTCATTGAAATTTGCGCACAGCGGAACCAATTTTTAAAGAAATCCGATTTCACCGAATTAATCTTTCAAGCTTGGCCGCAGAAGCTTTACATGAAAAATCATTTGACTCTCGACGATATTTTATATTTTTATTATACTCCCGACGGTCACCCATGTTTGTACTTTCTCGTGGGAATAAATACGCTTGGTCTGGAATCTGTGCTCGCCGCCGGCACGTTTTCATTGCGCTTCTTTCTGATTTTCTTTGAGTCGCGTATTTATTCTCGCATTTTAAATCGACTCATCCTCCCACCCGCCTTCTTTTTATTTATCTTTCCCTTTCTCCGTGTTCAAGTAGATGAGGAAAACGCCGTAGGGCAATGATAAATAATTTCCACGGTTTCCCAGAGCAATTTCCTTTTTCTCCATCTCGTAAACTACACGCCGCGAAAAAAACTTTGTAGAAAGGATATCTCTCCTCGCGTCCACTGACCCTTCCTTTAACCGGCCATTTATTACAGAATCAGCTTTTTTCCCCTCTTCATTTTTAATTATTTCTTTATGCATCTGTTTATGGGATAAAGTTTCTCAGATTACCTGCAAGGTAGTATTCAGGTGAAAGAAACACGTTGTTATGTTTGGTTGCGTGGTAAGTTCAAAGCAGATTTTAAGAAATGTTTTAAAAACAATGTTGAATATTCACCATTTCACTTGATTACTTTTATGGCGTATAATAACATAACATAAGATACTTTCACAAGATCTCTTTCGCGAGACTTTTCGTTTTTTCCAGTAATCTATTTCTTGATCTTATATCTCTTCAGGATATTCAATTTTCTACCGCTGGAATAGTTTCATAAAAATAAAAATAAATGATAAAGAGCCAATGTTATACCCAGCTTACTGCGCAAACAACCTGTGAAATATATACCTGCAACGAATGTCTCGTAGCTTTTACTTAGATCTTCGAATTTCTTCAAAATTTTAATTATATAATCACGATTATTGTGTTTCATTCCAATGCCAATGGAATTTCAAGATATCTCGCATAACATATAACATTTCTGCAATTATTACTTGTACTTTAGTGAGCTATTCTGCGTAAGAATTTTTGTTCAACGCTTTGTATATCAATATTGCAAGATTTATAATACCGACACCATCTATCTACTACATTATTTCTTCCTTCCTGTCGTGTTTATGCATCGGATATCGTTGCGGTGTTTTACAGGTGCTTTTATTTTTCGCAGTTTCTTCGACGATATCGCAGCACGTATCGTGGCTACCGTTACGGCAAAACGTCGACAAACAGTCTTAGTTGATCCCGCGCGTTAGCGAGGAACGATCGAATGCAGCTGCTCCCTTTTCTACCTTATCTTCTTTTCTTCCCTATCTTCCGCGAGGTAGAGAGGCGCGACACGAAGTTGTAAACCGGTCACGTCCTGACTGGAAATTATGTTCGAAAGCGAACGGATTGGTAACCAGGATGTCGGGTGAAATAAAAGCTGAACCTTCTTCGCGCCAACCAGCGCCGAGCTCATTTCGACCCGTGTTTCTTCCAGTCGTTTCTTCCCTCGTTTAACGAACACAGTCACAGGCTTATTCGATTTTGTGAACTCATGATTCGACAATTCGTTCTGTCGAAATTATTTCGTTGACAGTCTAGAATTTATAGAACAGAATACGCGTTCGAAGAATCGAAGAGGAGAAATAGTGAGAGTTGCAAACTGAAAGTTTGCCGTACATCTTATTTTTTTGTGAAGGCTCTTCACCTCAAGGTTCCCGGACCTGTGATACGCTTGTTTTTGTAAATATTACGACACTCGTTTTAACACAAGCGAAGGCGTAAAAATTAATTTAAATTATGTTAAACTAGAAAGGAGCCATGTATTCGATATCACAGTCAATTAATCAATTCACAATAATCTCATCAATCTGATATAACATAATTAATTGCCTTCTTCTCTTCGTACTACAATATATATATATGTATGTGTCGTGTCTTTCGATCACCATTTTCATCAATTTCGACATTCATATTATTACCGTGTATCTTATTCCACGCATGTCATAGGTGATTTAATAATACACACTCAGATTTTGAGTAGATTCACCTTCTTTTCCTTATTGAAATCTTTTTAATAGGATTTAAAAACCTGGCTCAACACGCAACCATTATAATTTACGTACATTGGATCGTCATCTTGCGTGAATATAGAACTCTGATTGATTAATTAATCGTTTTCTTGATACTTAAAATTGATTGGTCGTGTCTCGTATAAAACCAGCAGATGTCCCGCCATGAACGGAAGTGTAGATAACGACATGTGGTCGCCATTCTCGCTCCGATTCTGTTGAAAGCGAGAATAAAGGATCATAGACACGTTCACTGCGAACGATGAAATAGAAGCTGAAGTCTTGGCGGGACACCTTTTGTGAGGAGTTGAACTAACAAGCTCGTGTTAGTGGAAAATTCTAGAGGCTTTGCCTCGTAACGTTTGATGAAAAGCTTGTTTGTATCCCTGGAGCACCACCCGTGACGGTCGAAACATATTTCATAATGGCTGAGGGAAATTCCGTTGCTCTTCGCGGCTGTCCAACTTCAATAACTAAGGCTGGCTCTCCGTCAGGCTATTTATTTATTTATTTATTCATTTATTCCTTCTTTGACGAACAGAGTCAACTCGACTAGCCCGCTAATACTAAAATATCGACTGTTTTTTACCACTTTGGATACTTCACGTATTCCATTATACATCTCTTTCTCTTTTTTCTTTTTTTTTTTTTTTTATTTTGAAACGAGCTTTCGATTCTTTCATCGGCGCTTCAATTTATCAACTTTATCAACTTTTTATCGACAAAAAACGAACTGACTGCCGACGTTAGTTAGATCGGTGGTTCACAACGGGTGCTACGGATGTTCAAGTTGTTTAATTTGTTTTGCTAATAATTGGCATGCGTATGAACGAGTTTATCTGTTCCGACGTTACACCCGTGACTTTCTCGTTGATATTTTACCGCGGCGTAAAATGCTGCGCGTTAATAAACTGCATGTTACCGATTTAAACGGAGAATTTGTTTAACAGAGGAAAATAAATACGGTAAACACGACGCTATCGTGAACAACGTGTGTACCACATACGTGAGAGTCGTTATCCATTTGCCTGATTTCTGAGAATAGGAGAGGATTTTCTGCTAACTATTTTATCATAGTACAGCATTCGCGTATGTTTGTTTTCTACGATTACAATATTACCGTGCAGCTCTGTAAATTTGTTCCGGAGGTAGACGTTGATGGAAATTACACCTGGTAGTATTTCGTCGAGCGACAGTACACAGCAAACACTATCAATGTGTTTAGGGTAGAATACCGAACTCGTACTCTATTATCGATGACAATCGAACAAAGTAGGTTACAACAATCCATGACGCTTATTGACTTCTCTAAACGTGATCTGCTTTCGAGATAGTCTGTTCGAATCGAATCCTTCCCTCCCGGCGCGATCTTTGTTCTGTTTTCCTTTATTTCTGTAATTTTCTATACTGTACAAAAGATTCCCAGTATTATACTACCGAGTAGAAACTAGGACATAAATTAAAGCATACAACCGCTGATATATCTTTATCTTGAATCGTATGCACTTAGTAAAATGAATTAAAATATTCCGTTTCTAATCTTTCAATAAACCTAAGTGCTTCTCATATTAAATTCTTGACAATGTTTCTTAGATGGTTATCGAAGAACGCACGAGAAAAACACGAGAAATTAATTTGTGTTGGTTCTTTTATGTTGATGTCACTTGATGGCATATGATAAGTAGCAAATAAATAGAACAATTTGTTAGATCTAAGGATATTACACTTAGCTTCTAGTCTTACTTTTATAGCAGAACGAGATATCCAATTAATTTATCAACAGAAACAGGTAGGAATTTTTTTAACGACTTTTGTCAAATTTGCTGAGCTGTTAAGGGATTAATGCTCAAGTCCTGTAAACTCTGACTTTCTTGTGAGTTTCTGCCCATAGTAATCTTTCTCCTTTCTCGAACACGAAACTTCCTTCTACTTCGCCAAAATGTATAACGCAGAAGTTGGTAACGGGTTCTCGAGGACGGCACTTTTAAATTAACTCGCATTTGGGTCACTGAATGGCGCAATACACAGCAACAAAGAAAGTGGACGAAGTATCGTGTATGCAGATATCAGATATGCAGCCTAGACAGGTTAGAAGCACGAAATCTGCCTTCGCTAATTAGAGAACGATCGGCCCAGTTCCATAGCGAATTTCAAGGGAAAAGGAGAACGCTTTGGCTGCTGCTCTGTCCGACGAATCGACTTTGATACGGCCAACAAACGAAGGCCATCATGCATTAAACATCCGATCTGATCGAAGGGATTTAATAATGCAGAGTTGCCGGGAAAATCGGTTATATGAATCTTTGCGATCGTAACCAGTGACCGAATCGACGTTTTGAATGTTTAATGGCCACGATGCCTGAGCATGTGATAATATATTTATATTTAACGCTTGATCTGTTCTTTGGGATATTCTCGACACAATCGTGTTCCTCTATCTTTCGACAAATCCTAGAAATTTCCTAGAAATTGTAGGAAAATACGGAGAATTGTTGTATATATCCTTCGCTTCTCGTTCAAATTGTACGCTAAAGATTTCCTTGAAACATTAATCCTGCTACGTTCGTTCCATAAGTTTTAGCTTATACTGTATTTTCTTTAATATTGAAAAATACCTCAAGTTGAAAGAGTAAGAGAAGTAAGAAAAGTATCTCAAATTGCGTAAAATATGAAAGAATCGCTATTGATACGCGTAATTCATTTTACATTGGACGTTTCGTTGATACGTTAAAATTCTTCTCGTTTGCATAAATAAGAGCAAGATCGTAATATAAAAGTTGAAAGGTCGCAGCGGGGTTGAAAACCTTTTTCTCGGCTGAAACTAAAACAAGATTGAAACATAAAGAATTAAAAAAACAGCGCGGTAGGATGAACCCGTTAACCAGCGAAGGTGAATCAACTCGTCGGTCAGTTCGTAATTTTTTAAACGGAATTGTCTCCCTGCGTAACACGAGCGCATTTCCTCGTAGTTCCTGCTAGTCTGTGGACAATATGGAGGCGCAAGAAACGAGGTAGGGAGACCGAGAAGCGATAAAGGAGAAAAAAAATAGGGTCAGAAGAAAAGAAAAAAGTGGATGGACTTAAGCCTTCGTGTTACTGTTTCTCATGTGACAAGGGGCGAAATAAGAGGATACGGCTAGCCGTTACCAGGGGCGAACAGAGAAAGATACAGCCTAAATCTGCGCGTCTGACACTGGAAGTCTTTCAGAAAGGGCCGTCAATATTTCAGAAAGTTTTTCAGCCAGCAGACCGTGTTCCGGGTTCGCGCGTCGACAAACGCTTAGACTCGCTTAGACCCGCTTATACTTGCCCAACGTTTTATCGAAGACACAGGCTGTCCCTTTCGTGTTTTTCTCCTGCTTGAGAAATGGCGCCATTAGAATGTCCACGACACTTGCGTCCCCACGGTATTATCCCGTTATTATGCGATTCCCGCGTTGTTGCGCAATAACTCGGATGTAGGGTGCAGAATGTAGGGTGTCTCTCGAGTTTCTAGGGTGGCGAGAATGGGTCAACGATCGATACGTTGATTATGATACGTTGATTTAGCAAAAAGTTTGCAGATATAGTTACAGTTAATAGCAAAGCGCCATTTATTGGAACGAAATTGTAGTTAGCGCTCTATTAAATGAAATTCTGTAAATCCAATCTATCTGAATGTGAAATCCTGTTTATTTCCCAATAGGTTCAGATAAATGGAGTTGCGCTGTATTTAGTTCACAATCCTTTGGCTTTTACGAAATGCTTTAATACATTTTGGCATACTTTGTGTCCGATTTTGGTAATAATTAAATCAATACAAAAGTCAATATTGGCTGGGCTTTATACGAATTTTGTACATTCCGTTTTAAAACGCTCCGTTCCGTTTTGAACTTTGAAACAAATTGGAAACTCTATGGAATTAAACTCGGCAATAAAATCTCCAGTAAAGAAACATTCAGCGGTTTAAAAAATTGTGCAGATTTGATTCAACTCCACAGAATGTGTCTATTGTTACTATTTTCTACTTCTAAACGTTGCGAATATTTCTCAGTTACGCTCTTCGCTGCGATTGCAAAAATTTATAATTCACAATGTATAGTCTATTTTATCCGTAGAAGAAAGCGTTGAGGTTATTAGGTGTATGTGATGTTAATACAAAGAAATGCGTGGGTAAAGTGTAAGGTAGAAAATATATTTTAAATGCTCTGAAGTGTAAATACAATACTATTCAGCTGGTCCAGTGTTACCTTATGACTGAAAACCCTGAAGCCACCGTCGTCCGTCTACAATTTATGCTTTGCCTTCGACCCTATCTTTTGTTTATACGCTGTCGATGGCTTCGGTGCTTGACAAAACTAAAAGACCAGATGTAGAGTTCTCTTAGTAGTGCTGACCACTTCAACAGAAAGGGTAGAAAAATCGTTTCCAAATCAATCTCCAATTCAGTTGGAAAAAATGTTTCAGATTTATTAAAGAGGGGAAGCTGGAAGAATAAGTTTATAAATCATAAGTATATCGACAAAACTAGCGCGTTTAAGCGTTAAACCGATTCCCTTCGTCCCAAATATCGGTTAGATTCGACACTTGCTTCTATAATACGATATCTCTGCAATACTATAATAACTTGTACTTACTAAAATGAAGTGAACATCGTTATGTGGTCTGATTTATTGGTACTCTATGCGACATTTCACGAACTCACGTACCCTCGAAACAATAATACCAAAATTATCATATATTTTCATTGACACGTATTCCCAGCGGAGCGACTGGTTCTATTCGTAGTTAATATAATTTCAAGGCAGACCCTAAAAAGTTTAATTAAAGCGACCGGGATGAACAGGTTGGATCTGCATCCTGTTCGTAAAATATACTGGCTATCACTTCTATCTGCACATGTTCACCACGAAGGCGGCGCGTTCTTTATTCGTCTGAGCTCCACTTGGGATTCCTTGGATGGAACGTTGCAACTTTCCTCTGGAATCTTATCCTCTGTTTGCTGGTAGGCCGAACGAAGATGTTCATGTCCCCCGTGCACAGAGAATTCTCATTACGAGGCGACTTTGCATTTAAATGAAAAAGTAGTTTTCGAGTGGATGCATCCCCTTCTGCCGATAGAACGTATCTTGATCTCCGGTGCTCGAAGCACTTTAATTAAAATTACGAATTCCGTCGGTGAGTTTTCACGCTGTTTCTTCTAGATATTCCGCGCGTTCGACTCGGTTTATCGTTTCATTGAGTTCTTCCTTCCGTCTAGAGCCCATTTTTCTCCGGCAAATTGAAAGAGAAGAAACTCCGCCGCGAGATTTCTTGTTCTAGAGAGGAATATCGTAAGGTAGCTTTACTGCAAATTGCACTGTAGACTTGTATAGAAAAATCTATAATTCTTTCTAGGTCGGAATGTACACGCCCGTTCATAAGTACGACAATACTTGGAGAAATGTAGGTAAATCATTATGAAGTTATTGAAACGTCGAAGAATTATTATTGCTTTGGAAATGTATATTGGAAGATAGGACATGGAAAGCTATCGTGAACTTATAGCAAAGCTGACAAATCATTGGAAACTTATTGAAACGTTTAATTTTATATGTATATATTACAATAATCTGATCAATTTTATATAATGGAATTCTGTTTTTTTTTGTGTATATTTATCAAGCTTCTCGATTACTATTTTAATCAATTTTGACATTTGTATTATTGTTGCATTTGCTGTTATTCGGTTCAGCGAGTGCTATACGACTTTGAACAGACTTCTTGAAGTTTCCTATCTGATTCACTTGACATTTTCTTACCAGACTTTAGCTTAGAAAACTGTGCAAGCCAACGTGTAATTATTGTTGCAGCCTCTGCAAATATTATGTACGTTATACGAAACGTTTCATTCAGATCAGCTAGTCGTTTTCTTAACATTTTAGATTGAATGTCACGTTTGATATGAAACGAGCAGGCGTTTTAGTACTTATCACCCGGGGTATATACTTGATGCGTGCAGCATAATAAAACCGTAACAACGGCAACGTAAAATATTTTAGAGATCCTTAGGGAGGCGAATCTCGTTGACCAAAAACGTCGTTAAAGGGAACGGCCATGATTCTTATCCGGTAGCCGACATATAGGTCACGGTACTTAATTTACATAGTTTGGTATTCTGGCGAGTTCCGTGCGAACTTTGTTCGGATTTATGACGGTAATGAGATTTACATATTAAATTATCTACGCGAGATAGTCATGCCCAGCAGTTCTCATACGTACAATAAGTTTCCACGCACCTAATTAAAAGCCAGTTCCATCTCTCTTCATATTTGTTAAGCATACGCGTCACGTTGTTAAGCATCGAAGCGGGACGATAACCTACTGTCTATATATTATCATTATATATACGTAATATGTTTATAAGTATATATATATATATATATAGCTATATGTATATGTATGCAGTGGCTAACGAAAGTATTTGGATATTTCTAGAAATCTGCTGTTTATATATCGTACAAAATATTTAGAAATTTCCTTAACATTAACGAGACTCGACTATCGTAATTATGTTGATAGAATTTGGAACGTATATGAAGATATACGTAGAGAAGTTACAAGGTATTTATTGGAAGTAGAAACTTCGCAAAGATCACCAAAGTATTTGAACAGTCTACTCCTTAGTATATTAATTAGCCAAGATATTTAATGAGACCATTGTTAGCACTAATGAGCATGTCTATGATTACTACGCTGTATATTTGTTTTTTATTAACTGCATGCCTGCGATAAATATCATGGAATTTCTATATACATTTCCGGATTGGTTCCAAATTTTACCATTGTGCTCACGCGATACTCGTAGCTCATTAACATTGACAAAATTTCAACTTCAAGTTTCGTATAATGTACATAATATAATCATAGAAAAATTACATGGCAAGTGTCCGAATAATTACTACTGTGAGTTTGTAGCAACGGCACGTTGCTTTGGCTAAAATATAATTAATTAAGTATAATAAATTAACGATGAAGTAATTAGAAGCAACGCAGATGATTATACAGAATAAAATCATTGCATAAAATCATTCATCTGTAATTTTATAATTAAGATGGATTTTATCAAAAATAAACGAACATCCGGATACCTTCCGAGCATTAAAGAAAACCTCGCTAATATGCTTCGCGATGATGAAAAAAATGCCTACAACTAATCAAATTTCCATCGCTACGTTTATTAATTCAGGGAAGATTCTGACACGCGATCAACTAATGGCCATACCTTTGACAGTGTTCGAGTTTAAAGCCTCGCAAACTTCGCTACACAGATCGCCCCTATTCCCTTCAGCCTCGGGTTCACTGAGTCTGACATTCTATCAGTTTCTATAGAAATCGAAGTAACAGTTCGGGCACCGCTAAGTCCTTGCGTACATTCTCAATAAGACTGACAGGACTTACGTCTATCCTGTCCGTCTTTTGTGGAGATCCGCTTTTGATTTATATGTTCTGATATTTTGCCAAGTTCCATCTACGTCGAAAGAAGTTGCCAGATCTGTGAGAGTATAGCATTCGCTGCACCCAAATTCTTGAGATACATACTCATGCAGAGAAAGTGGTTATCTGTGGTATGTAAATTTGGTTCATTGGATATTACATATAACTAACGAATAACAGCAACTACAGCGATTATACAATTTTTCGATCGTTGCGTTAGAAACTCGAACAACTTATATTGACAACTTGCACTGACCATTTGATTCTCGCTATTCGACGATTCAATCAGAATCTGCTGCGTTTCTCTGATCGTATTTCTTTAACGTTAAAAAGTGTCTCAAGAGCGAACTATTGACATGATTTCTCGTTTCAATTTCACGTTTGACAATTTCCTAAAACAATACTACCAAGTCCTTTTTCTTTGCTGAAATGAGAGCAAGATTGGAAGATAAAAATTGGAGAACTGCAGTAAACTTGGCGTGCACAATATATTCTTGTCACGCGCAGCCAAGTTTCCACGTACATTCTCCGTGTCGATAAATTACTCAGTTCGCTGTATCACCTCACACGAATCTTTACGCAAATTCAGGGTCATTCGTGCGACAAAGTATGCTAATTTTCGCGATTATCAATACAAGACCTTCGGTTTTCTCCATCTCGAGATATTATGCAAATTGCTATGTCATCAAAGAGTACGAAGTTCGAAACGTGTTTGCGAGTTGCAGATGATGATCCAAAGGGCTCAGGCCTAATCTCTGTGTTCGTTACATGGCTTCGGTTATTGTTGAATCCCCCGTCGCTGGCGATTTTTATATCTGTCATGCGTATCAATAGATCGTAATTCGTCAAGCAAAAATAAGTAAAATTTTACTGCGACGTGTTCTTGAAGTCTAATTTCGTTCGCTCGATAAATTATATCGAAACACGTGATAAACCTGCTGAATAATATATTAAGTAAATATTAAATTTTAATCTAAGATAAGATAAGTCCACTATAAAACGTACTTTAAGGCTTGTTTTATTGCTTAGATAAGGGGGTGCATGTAAAGTTGTCGGATATTTTCCCAAGATCCTTTTTGCTCACAGTTCTGTATTCCAACAAATTTGCTGAAAAGATCTTTCTCTCTCGTTTATATCGCTATGAAACTGTCGACTTTTATGTAATTTCATATCTTCATTGGCATAACTAAAAAAATGCAACCTACGTAAAGATTTGTTTCACCCATCAGAGAAAAAAACAGTTATAACCAGAGCATGCACCCTTATTTTCTCGCGAAACTTATTTCTTATCAGGTCTACATTTTATTTTTACAGTATCAGATTTTCGTAGTCACGTGGAAGCACTACTAAACGATAGGAGAAACGTACTTGGGTCTAATTAATTCGTATGCAAATGCTAAGATAAATACAACAGTTTCTTACTTCACTTTCAATATTTTTCCTCTTTTCACGCACTCTATATATTTTGTACATTTTTGCACGTTTAAATTTCTCATTAATGCATAAAAAAAAATATATATATAAGTCTAGTACATTGTACACTTCGACAATTCAGTTGTAGTTTGGGGGATGCTTAGTACGTAGATATCGGATACCGTGGGCAGAGGTATTCTTGGAAAATCCAGGATGCCATAAAGAGGCACGACCTACATGCTAAAGCACATTTCCAACGACATCAAGGCGTGGTGAAGGCGCGTTTGTCGACACTGGATATCTTCTCCTGTAACCGGCAATTAAGTCTAATTTCCGTGAGACCGACCCAGAGGGCCCTTCTACGGCTAGCTCACGACACCGTGACTGGATTGCACCGTTTCGGACTCCTTCTCCTCGTCCTTTCTTCCTGCTCGCCTCTTATCTCTCTGCCTTTCTCTCTCTCTATCTCTCTCTCTAGTCTCCTGGGGCGTGGAACTGGAGAGTGTAACTTCTCACAATTACCATGATACACCCAGAGCTCGGTAATTCGATCAGAACTACGGGACAAGTTGCGCGCCACTACGGACCAGAAACTAGAGACTGCACCTGTGCAGTCGGCCCAGTCGAACTACTGATCTTTCCTACTCGGCAAGACGTAAAGAGATTTCTTGCTGTTTCTCAGTGAAATTGTAGAGGGTAGCAGTTGCTGATGGTCCTGGAGTCTCGAGATTGCTTGTAGAATTGTAGCGTAACGAACAGGAAACAGGCGTTGGCGAGAAGTCGTGGATAGAAAACAACGACATACAGTACATAGATCGAGCTACCGCTTCTAACTTTTAATGCAATTTTCATGTTGTCAATTTTTGTATGTCGTGTACCGAGATACAGCGAGATCGTGAAATTGGTTAGAAGTTAAAACAATTGTATCGTGAGTGTCAGAACGTTGGGACTACTAGTAGAATCGTAGCGTAACGAGCGCGGAACAGGCCTTGATGAAGTGCGTGGATAGAGAACAACGAAGATTACTTAGACCTAATTGCTAGTTTTTTATTTTTACTGCAATTTTCACGCTACCAAAATTTTCTGACAGTGATCGTACGGGCATAAGCCTGTAAAACATAATAATTGAATATTACAAGAGAACAGAAGGAAGAAAATCAAAGTATCAAAGCGACGATTTCGAAGAGAGTAATTGAGTTTCTTCGAGTTTGAAAAGTTAATAAGATTAGTCGCGGTCAGAATTTGATTTTTAAATAAATATTGGACTAACGCAACGTTAGAAACTAAAGAGTTAACCATCGTTGACGAACAGTTGGCGTGGAATCGTCATGAAGATGGCACGCTTACTACTCCCCCCGTCGTGATTTATAAATGAACGCCCACTGTGCTTATAACGTATTAAAAGAGACGTCGGGAGTTTCATCCCTGTCGATCAATTTCTGTGGTCCACACTCCCTGTGGTTAACGGAACCACCGCACCAGGGTAGATTATGAGCTGTCGCGTGCCATTAGACCGACCCTAGTGGGGATATGACACGAACATTTTCGAACACCCTCCATTGGCGACATTTGTCAGTTACAGCGCTCTCGGGGCACCGATCGTTCAGGCTTCTTATCGACTTTAGTAACACGTACTTGGTTTCTCTCGTTGCAGACAGCTTGATCCGATTTGCCTATCGATTTTCCAATTACGCCAGCTCTTCCCTATCAACACAGTCTGTGCTCTCTTCCTTCGTCTTTTCAACAGTCTTCGTGTGCAATATTGTAAATTGGAAAATTCATGGACCAAACACCACCCTCGTGTTTGGCTTCGTGCAACACGCTTTTGTGTTTGTGCCGGTTATGAGATTGGCCCGAATTGCCTTCGATTTTCTATTTCTTCATCTTGGACGGTACGATCGCTCGGAGCGACCAATTTTCGAGATTCGATTCGTCGAGAGAGGGTGGATCCAAGCGGCTCAAGGTAAGGAATGAACAACAAAGGTTAAGACCTCGGTGGCTGGACCACGGGTCAGAAAGACAACAGGATGGATCCGTTATCTGCTTTTCTTTGGGAAACTCGCTTTACCAGAGAAATGCATTGACGAAAGAAGTGATGGAGAAGGATCAATCTCGGGTCGTAAATACGCTGGAGAAGGGTCGAAGGGCGGATGAAGATGGAATTTCTCTAAGGACTCTAGGATCTGTGAATCTCGTTACTTAAGCTGATCTTAACGAAAGCCTGATATCCTTGGCTAGTCGTTTAAATATAACGACTTGATATACTGTCTAGCATGGAATACTGGCTGAATAGTACTGGAGAATATACGGGGTGGTCCACGAACTGCTCGTCATAAGACTTTAAGTTTTCATAGATCAACTTGTTAACCAGGCAAGTCGAGTTAAGACGTTATTTGCATTCCTAACTTTATGGCTACGACAATCTCTTTAGTTATAAGTCTTCTATCTTTTGGATCGGAATTCATTTATCTTTAGTTCTACGATTATTAGAAAATTAGAAATTGTTAGGAAATAACCCGGCTATGTTAAAAAGCAACGTTTCAAACAAGAATTCCTTCATCTCGAATAAGTGGACTACGAATGTTTATGCGTAGGAATTTCAAACACGCGAAGATCTTCAAACTATTTGAAATATCACGATGACCAATTCGTAGTCTACCCGGTATACGAGCTGTAAATATCACGGGTGGAAAGTAGATATTAAAGTAGGGTTGCTTCTAAGGCCGCAACGCTAATGGTTTTAGTTTGGCGTGATTTGTGGATCATTTCCGGCAAATCGAGAACTTTCGCTTCTGGCTAGTCATCGATGAAACTGCCGGTTGATAGACGATCGCGTCAATGTTTTCTCCCCTCGTATGTTTAAACATTTCCTTTAAAGAAAGTTTTAGGTTATTAAATCGATCTCGGGCTGCTCGGTTCGAGGATAAGGAAGTTGCTCGGAACTCCTTGCAGGCGGCAGACGGTGCTCGTTCGATGAAAGGTATAAGAAGCTTTAGCCGAAGAGAAATTTCCGGCTTCGAACAACCGGAAACTTGGACGGACTTGATAAATTTGAAGGGGTCGCGGGCACGCAGCCCTCGTTACCGAAATTCCTCTTCGTCCAGGGTTAATGAGGAAGGTCAAAGATGGCTTTCATTTCCTCCGTGAAGCGAGATGTCGCTCGTTAATGCGCCAAGGCGAAACTTGTAAGCATATCTTCCCAGCACGACGTTATTGTCTCCTAAAAGGAACGATCAGTCAGCCTCCGGGCTATTCCTCGTTCGGAACTTTCTTTTCTCTTCTTTTTCTTTATTCACGGTCGCTCTCTCGCATTTGCTTACATTTTTCGTCCCCGAGATACGGCTGGCTTCTCAGCGTTGAACAAAAGTTTCGTCGACACCCTCGAGACGACTGCACGACTTTTCGGCTCCCGGGCAAAGAATGGGACTCGGAGTTGCAGTCAACTTCGATTCCATTACTGTGACAAGTTTTGTGTCGCGTGTACAGAGCCCTTTGTACCGAGAATGTAAATATACGGAGCAAAAGTGTAAACAAATAGGCGAGGGATGTAAACAAGCGAATAACAAACAAATGAGGAATGCAAACAATGACGGTGAACAATATCGTAGATAAATACGAAAGACAGTGATAATTAATTTGGATGATTGGTCGAGCAGAATTTTATATTCCTATAAAAATATAATAAATATACTTATAAAGAAGATTTTTATAGTTTCTTGATCAAAATGCCACTCGAAGATTAACTTGTACGAAGCGAGAGATTCTGAGAACTTGAATCATAAAATCGGTACAACAAAGACAAATGTAAACAAGCAAAGGAAGAATGTGAACAGAAATGTTGCACATGTATTTGCAATGAGGATAATCAGGCGCGTTATCGTTCGTCTTAAGATAACCAGCACAAGGCAGCCTGTTTCGCAAATGAAAACGTTCCAGTCTACGACTCGAATTGCAAGCTCTAGGACGGTGATTATTCCCGCTTCATCTGATAAATGTTACTGCCATACTTGTTCCCCCAATGTGTTGTGTATAATCCAGTTTAATCTGGGATTAGACGCATAAGCTATGGCTTAATCCAATGCACCGAGAACGTGTTGGTCATTTGCATACGCAGCCTCGTATTTGGCTTAACAATTCGCGAAGATGTTTGCCGGACTCTTAGTTAACCATCCAATTCTCCTGCATATCTCTTTAAACGACGTCGTCAAGTTAATTATCAAGTTGAAAGATGAAAAACGTACGATCTAAACGATCGATGTAGCTGCTAAATACGTAGCGGCACGAACAGGACACGAGGATCACTTTATGGTCGATGTAAGATCCATTTAACTTGCCTGAAAGCGTTATCGTAGTAACTCCGCAGGAACATTGTAACGGTTAACGAGGGAGACCAAAGCTTATGAACTGGATGATATAATTCGTAGTAGATTTACTTGTGAAACAGGAATATACGTATTTATTCGTTCTTCATAGATTTGTTAGATTATATTATAATTTAGGAAATTTCGTTATTTCGATAAATATTTTTGCGCCTGCAAATGCGTTGTTGCGTATCGCGTTAAATCTGAGAATTTACTCTTTTACCTATAGTTTCAGTTCTTAACTTAACTTTCTTCAGTCGGAATTCCAGTTCGATATTGGTGCAATTTTTCGAGTATTAATCGTCCTTTAAACGTATCTATTACGCAAAATTATTAAGCTCGAATTTTATGCTCAAAAAAATATCTTCTTTCCTGCCATGGATATCCTCGAGTAATTGCGACTCGTGTAAGTTTGCTGGATATTACATTTATGGAGGAACCAGGAAATTCATAGATTATACTACGAAGAAATAATAACCGTTTCGGGCAATTGTTTCAGAAGATAGCACAATTTAAAAGGTTATAAGATTAGTAAATTGATAAATGTACTTTGATGATTCCATGTATAGTTAATAAAAGAAAATGTTTCTTAATTCTAGCGAGTAATTGATCGTACATTTTTTCGCTGCAGCTAGATTTTCAATTCTCGCAGAAAAGTGTTATAATATTCTCTTCACAGTACGAAAATAAACAAATGAATTTTTTTATATTCAATAAAGTATGAACACTTGAAAATTGAATTGAAAATTAATTAATTTTGTACAACTCTGAAACACGCGTGCCATAAGAATTGAAGATCCATCGAACTATCTTGGCGAGAAACGGGTTAATTTAACGTAGAATGTGGAACATTCAGAGCATTTCAAGCGGTAGATGATGAAAAAATACAAAATAAATGAAGAGTAATGGTTGCACGCTACAGACGGAAGCGTAACGAAGATAAAATCCTTACAAAGCATTGCTTCTTCGTACATTCCGAGCAAATATAAAATGATAGCAATAGCCACCGCCCATTCTTGATAATTCCTCCAGCAATGTGCTTTGCTCCAGGGACAATTTTATATTTCGATAGCTATTAAAGCGTGACGCAAGATAATGAGCACGTGGGTGATAAAGTCGGCGGTGATTACGAACGATGAATCGCCTCCAGAGAGTCGGAAGATATCAAGAATTAAGTGACAGAAGCTTTCCAAAGACCAAGAATAACAACTAGATTGCTTGGGGACCAGCTATGACAGTTAACGCTTGAAACGAAACACTGAAATTATTTTTAATGTGCGAAGGAAGGTAAAAGTGTCTGTCCGGTCGAAAAATGTCTTATTCCCCTTAACACATCCGTTGCGTAAGAAATTATAAAATTAAGTTTTTAAGGATTTTGTTAGGATTGGTTTGGTATGGTCTCGGATTGTAAAGTAGAATGTCGTAATAAAAATGATACGATACAAGTTATTCAGGAGACAATTAATTGATTAAAGCACTTAATATGAAAATTTAGATGGTAGCTATTTTTGTTTTTCAATGTTCATTATGAAGGTATCCAATGAATACAATTTTGATGATACAATTTGTTTCATGAACGAAAATATTATAGATGCAGAAACTTAAGTACTCGCTTTTGTACAGGTTTCTCATAATTGTTTCATTAACAATGAAATATTACGTATTTAATAATTACGTGTGTAATAATCAGATATTTCATAGCAGACTTGTAACTGTTTTAATATTTATGAATAGCGGTGTACTTTTGGATTATGCTTGCGGTACCGATTTGAATCTAGGACATGAACCAGAAAGCTCGAAATTGCGCTAAAATATTTCACAGTAATTCGTATGAAACACACATTTTAAGTTCTACGATATAAAAGCATCTAGCGTATGAGAATTATTCGTTAGCGTTCAACATCGTAGCTAATGAAAATCAGAATCGCGGCGAACGTGTTAAGAAACAAGACGAATCGCTCAGAAACTCCACAGAACGCGTTTTCTTCCAGCATAGCGGATTTTCAGTCGAACGTCGATATTTGTGACGTCCATTCAACGTTCGCCAAAAGTTCTTTCATGAATCTCGAATTTTATTCTGTGTACTTTGTAACGATAGAGTGTTCCAAGATATCCATTGGATGGGGATCGCAATTTGCCATTAAACTGGATATATTCCATGAAAATATCGTTCCTACGTCAGCTGTTGAGTGTCTGAATGTTTCAATACTCTCAGTTGAGAGATAGAAGGAGCGTGACGTCTTTCTGGGTCAGCTGGATGGGATGGTTTAAAAATCAGCGGAACTATTTCACGGCTGGCGGGGCCATTAGGTTGATAAACGTTTAATGAAGTTTTAGAGGTGATAGCCCAAGATTCGCGATGGAATTTTTAGTGGAAGCACTCGGTCGTGGGAAGAACGTGACTTTCGCCCGTAGCGATTTATCTCGACGGTGAATTGTTATGAATACGCGCATGGAAACACCAGTCGTTCCCATCTTTTAAATTTACATCGTATTTCGTTGCCATATCTCTATGCATAATTTAACTGTTTCAACCGTGATTCGAGTTTCGCAGACCGATTGTGTAAATTGTTGTACGCAATTGTGCTGAATATCGACTTTATTCTTCCTTCTTTTATCAGTGTTCGTATTTGCTAATGCTTTAACACACACATCTGTTTGATAAAAATGGAAAAATGAGGAACTTCTTGGACAATGAGACTAAGACGGGCCAAGAGATATCGAACTGAGTCTTGGTTTCGATTTCTTAATATTAGTAATAACGATTTTTAAACAATCTCTTCTCTTGTTATTCATTAACGAAGTAAGTGAACATTTGGTTCGCTGGAAATCTCGCTGAACGATACGTGTTTTACATCCGTGTAATCACACATAATTGATAACGATCCTTAAAGAATCTTTCTTCTCTTTATACATCGACGAAATGAGTAAAAATTGATTTCTTATTGGGAAGTTCACTTCATACGTGTTTTACATCCGTTTGATCACGCGTACAATCACCAATGATTCCCTATATATTCTCGCCATTCGTCAGGATTCTGGAACGCCCTGGGGAAACATCTTCGTATTCATTCTCGCATTTAAGCTTGCCTTACATATTATTACGAGAGAAAATCCACGAAATCAGGCTTAGCCTTGCTCAGAAGAAACTTGTCGTTACATTTCCAATAGTAACAAATTTCTCGTTTTACACTTGCCAGTTTATATGGTCTTTTACGATATCTATTCGCCTGAACCTTCTTCACGTCTGGTCACACATTTTCTGAGAAGTCTCGTTGAATGTGTGAAAGTGCGGCACTTTCGGGATCGGTCTTCAGACGATGTTTCCCGATAAAGTTGCTTCGCAAATTTTACCGCTTCCCAAGTTTCCGCGAAGATAGCCCCGCTTATATAGAGACAATATAGAGGCGGTAAAATTGAAGACCTCTCTATACGTGGTAGCATCCACGTCGATAAGCTGAAGTAGCCGCGGGCTGAGTTCCGTAAGCCGATCAAACTGGAGTGAGTTTATATCGACGGGGAAGTGTTCGGGTTACTCGGGCTATCTTCCTTCAATCTCACTCTGATAACTTGTTAGCGGTGTTAACTGCTTCGTAAAATTGCTATGGGAAAGTACTTGCAGGCTACCGACGCCCCGAAGATGTTAATGTCTACCGGTGTGTTGTCTCTTCTAACACGATCTAATCGATACCGGCCATCGATCTGTTTGCCTTCGAAATCTAGTTGTTATTCGCGATTCGTTTGGTCTTGCTGAACGTGCATCCCCTTTGCATATATATAGTTTTTCTTTAGATAAGAATATAAAATCTGTATAGGACCGTATATACATATGTACCTAACGCGTTCGTGAAATATACTTTGTGCTCATACGTTTGGAAGAGCGATACGTGTACCTTATCAAGTGAAACTATTCGAAGCTCGTGGGGAAAGTGAAAAGGAAAGGAAACAATTTTCATGTTGTTCGTGTAAATACGAATAAAAATTAAAATCAAGATGGCAGAAATAATTTCGTAATTATTTGATGGATTCAAGTAACTTTTACAATGAATTAAAAGTACTTGTTATGAGAATGATAAATAATTATATAGCATATGTGTGTTTGCGTGTGTGGGAGAGGGGGTACGCATGAAAATTGGCAGAAACTCATCGAGTGACTCAATAGAATTCAAAAGTTGTCGCTATTATTTATGATTAATGTGGATTTATTAAACGTCTTTGTACATAACTTTGTTCATTATATTGTAATAAAAATATTAAAATATAAATTTTTGTTTGTTACAGGTACGGTGCAGTTATCACGCTATTTTACAACGGTGAGTCACCAAACAATACAAAGTATGTTGTATAACTTTCCAAGCAACTAATTTCTAGTTTTAAAGGCTTGCAAGAAAAATCACTGAATATAAAAGTCAATCCGATGATTTAACCGCTATATGTTGGACGTATTTTTATGAAATCAAACGAAAAAAGAAAGCAACGTTTACAAAGTATTACTCGATCTCTTGCAACAGTAAAATTTGTTTCGCCAGTCCTGGAGCTTTTTAGAGAAATTTTATTATTTCAGTAGAAAGGGCGGTACTATTTTTTTTATTTTCGTTCGAAGAGTTTTGTTGGAACAATGCACGGCCATTGTCCGGACGTTATCGTTAATTTACGAGCTCTGGAATCGAATTCTGTCGTTCGCATGGTTTTCGATGTTGTTACACGCCCGATCCTATGGAATATTTACGATATTCGTAGATGTTGTGCGAAACGAGTTTTGAAATTTTTGTGGCCTGCACCAGACAAAATCGAAACTTTCCACGGCTTGAAAAATCCGGAAAATTCTCACTAAAATACGGTTAATTTGGCGCGAGGCAAGCTGTGTGGCCAAAAACTCAGCTGCTACTCGAAAAAGTAATGAGTTCGTTCCCTAACGAGCCCGTATGATACACGTTGCAATGGAATATCAGTTGGTCACATCGCATCAACGTGACAGCACACGTTAGTTCTCCTTCGTTAACTCTTTTTAAAAACAACTTCCACTATGTAGCAAGATTTGGAACAAATTTTCTTAAAACTATTGTTTTATGTTTACAGTGTCGATTTCGTAGTAGATCGTATAATCGATCTTAAAACAGCTAATACATAATTGTTAACATAGCAATTATAAGTTTCAATAGTTTATGTTTGTCGATCGTACGATGTACGGATTTAACAGTGAAAGGGTTAATGCATTCACCGTCACTGAGCTTTCTGTTTACGCCACGCCTTTTACCGGTCACCAACACGCCACAAATGTTCTAAAGTATACCACGTAATTGCTTACACATTGACGAGATCGTTATTATTTTTTAAAGATACTGAGAAAGCGTAACAAACGAGTTGCATCGGTAGACAATGTAATATTTTCATTTGTGAAAATTAAGAAAATATTATCAACATAGACGTATCGCGATAAACCGTATTAAATTATGGCAAGTAATGGTAAATTACTCAATATCCACGGAACCTGGTTATCTCTTTTACAAATTCTCGAGCAAATTCCTGCACACACCCTTCGTAACGTCTTTTACATAGTCGTCTGGTTTATCGTGCGTTCCTATTTTTTGCTTTGTATTTCGTGACGCTTGTAAAAAGTGGTGACATAAGAGGCACGGGTGCAAGCTCTATGAAAATATGCTCGCCGATGAATGTGTTAACGCGCGCGCGACTTTATACGACCGCGATACGCGACTGATAATGAATGAAAAAATTATGTAACGCGCTCGCGAGGCAATATGGTGTTGTGGGAGGGAAGAAACGATGTGTAGATTATCGAAGAATGTCTTTTTGCCTAGCTAAGATAAATGAACTGTCTCCTTTCTACGGGGCAAAGTCACGAATCTATGAAAAATGATACCTCTTGCCTGCTGCCTTAAATGAATTAGGTTCGTACGTGGAGAATCCACGCGTGTACGCGGACGATGAATTGCGAAAATCGCGATCAAACATCCCCACGTAATTTGTAACGTTACGAACTCTACGATGCGACGTCCAGTGGCAATTAATTGATCGGATTTGTGTCGTCAATAATCAGCCGGTTGAACCTATCGGGATTAAAAAAATGTTAATTCGACATAACAAACTCGTTAATTATTGCTCGGTTGATGGCTATCGTATAAAGTGGGTCAAATTAAGATTTACTTCGTTTTGCTTGTTTTCCGCGGTATGATTCTCTTTAATCTACATTAATTGATGTTTATAGAAGTTTGATGAGAAAATCGATGATTTGGTTCTTCTTGTATTATTGGATTAATGGCGCAATAATTTTATAAGCCAATTATTAAACGGGCAAAGTTTTATAAACAAATTTCAGAAAATACTCGCCTGATTATTCTGTCTGACTTTAGAGTATATAAGAAGCTTATAAAAGTCTATAATCTATAATACGTAACTTGAAAATTCATTAATATCATTACTTGGTAAATTAGTATGCAAAAGAGACTTAATCGCGTTTAGTCAGCTGTGTTGTTTCATAAGTTTGAACAGAATTTTATTGACGCGATTGTATTCTATATTCAATGTTATTTATTCAAATATATTCTAAACATCTTTTTGTTGATAAAATAAAAGAGCCAGATTGGAAAAGAAAAATTCGACGATCACGGCAGGGTTAATTGTTCTCAAGGAGAAGTTAGTTTCTTTCGCACGCGATCGTACTATAATCGTCGCTTTTCTTCCACATATTTTGTGACCATTAGCTTATATTTAGGAAGCACGTTGACAGTCACGAGGCGTCAGAATTACACGCGAATGAAAATCACGAAATTCCCTTCTGTGGAAAATGTACATTCTCATACTACCATAGATTGTCGAATATGTTTGATTAAGTTTGAGGATCGTTGTGTTCCTTGTCGCTCAGATTAACGTACAGTGAGTGTTAAAGAGGAGTCTTCGACGGTTTTCTATTTATTAAAAATGCATACTTAAAATTCTGTAATAACAAAATCCTTAAAGGAACCTGAAAAAGCTACAAATTATGATAATTATTTGCATACTTCTATACTATCAAATTATTGTTGCGTTCTACAAGAGTTTCCATTTTAGTAAAATTAATATTTAATAGGATATCCTTTCTGTCAAATAACTCCGATATCCTGCATCGTTTAGAAAGGTAAAATCGTAGAAATAATTGGGTCTATCGTGATTGTTTTATCAAAATTAAATCGACCAACGCCAGACGAGAGGCAACACTTATAAATAGCAATTTAGGGCAATCTCAGTTACTGAATTCTTAACCTGTACTGTTTATAATTAATTCGAAGAGACTTGGAGAAAATTGGGGAAGCTGGGATGTCGATATTCATTAATCGGTGCTCAGGTCCAATCGATATCGATTGCACCCATCGAGTCACGGTTTAACTTTTTAACTTCTCCGAAGAAACGTGGACTTGCGCGAGACGTCACCGACACAACCAGAAACTTTCTTGCCGGTTAAAGTCATCTCCCATTCTCTTCTCTCTTTTCTCTTCGTCTTTCCTCTCCCCCTCCCCCTTTTTTTATTAATTCGGGGCTCGAGCCCGAAACGATTAAAAAGTAATCCCGTATTCTACGAGTTCATCTTAGTTTTTCTTATCGTCGAACTTTCTCGGACGACGTTTGTCAAAGCAAAGGAGCGCCGCGATTCGGTCGATAAGAGGCTCGCAAACTCGACTAGATAGGGAAGGGGAGAAGGGAAAAATTTTGAGCTCATTACAGAAACTTCAAGTTTCTTCGTTTTCTGGGGCCGAACTTCTTAAGATACTGCTCTCCTCTCTTCCTCTTTGTGAACGGCAGCCACTTAAGCATTTATGTAAATTCTTTCCCCTATAGTTGGCTCTTTGATCCATTTCGTCCTCTCTCATCTGTCTGAAAAGCTGACCCAGATATTCTTCAAATCCCGCGACACTTTTGCCGATTAATTTTTTCCATGGTGCAAGTGGTCTCTCCTCCTCTACGGAGCGAAATGGAGCTGAAAGGAATTTTTCGAGTAACCGATGCGTGCAATCGTATCCTCATCGGCAAAGTGCATTCGTCGGGAACGTTCGGCGAAATTCGAAAGGCAGAGGCCAACTGGCTTTTCGTTCTTCGTCGAGTTTTTAAGGTGGAACCATGTCCGGCTAGTTATTTCGTCTTCCATTTTCTCTAATGGCCCGAAACTCGTTACTCATTGTCAGCGGCTGAAGTGGGTAAAGGGACCGCGGAAACTTTTCAAGAGCTGACCATCGGCGTTCCTTTAATTACACCGAGTTTCGAGCACGCTCCTCGTGTTCCATCCTTCCCAACGATCCGAAATTTTGATCACCTTTCAAACGTACGCCACGCTATCCACCACTAATTTTCCGATCTGCCCACCCACGATTCTTCTCCGTGAATTCCATCGTCTCGGCCAACTTGCAGGCTCGGTTAAAGATCAACCAAGTTTCGGAAGCATCGAGCCTGGCAATTATTTCTCGGAAAATTCCTGGCGTGTTTGCCCAGCAATCGCGTTCTTCTCAACATCGCCGTGAAGCATTTCGCGTACATTGGCTGGCTTATTAAGTTTTCGCCGGGTACATCGGATTCAATATGTTCGACCAAACTTCTTTTCACCGCGAAATCTACACATCTTTTTTACGTATCGGTTGAGTGATTGTCGTAGCTACTAGTCTTAGCCGCTTAACAATCTGTCATGGAGTAGTAGCGTAATTGACAGTTGTTTGTAACAATAAACTAGTATTAATATAATAATGTAATAAACTAGCATAATAGTAATAATATAATAAACTAACAATAAAACACAATAAAAAAGGAGGGAAAGATTGGAAAATCCTTCCGGTTCACGATGAAATCTACAGATTTAATCCAATGGTACGACCAAGCTAATACTCGTTTTTCCTAGACGTGCATTCTATCGCCGAATTTTTGCTAAGGCGGAGCAAGACTTGGTCTGAACGCACCGTAAAGATTTATCGAAGCGTTTTTGAAGTACATATTACGGAGAATCCTAGAACTTGGCTTATCAATATGGATGCGTTCAACTTCTTGCATAATGGAGAAACCATCCAACGTCTCTCTCAATGTGAACGATCATTAGAGTAGCAGACGTCCGAGAAGAGAGTCGATTAACTGGAATCTCAAGAGTCGACAAACTAATTGAAAGAATCCTTTCCGTTAGCCCTCTTCTGTCCTCTTCTTACAATTTTCCTTTTTCCTCTCTGTCGCTCGAAGTCATTCTTCTTTATCGTTTTCATTTTCTACTGGAAAGTATCACTGATTTTTCCTCGTTGCTCGATGGAAACCAAATAATCCCTGTGAATTATTTTCACTGTTTCGAGTGATAAAGATGGGAAGAGTTTCTCTGCCAATGTTGCTTCCAAGTAATTGTTTTACAAGATTTTCGACAGCCACTCTGGTGGATCAATGATCTCTCTTGCGATGTGCTGCTCTTTCGTGCCGAATGCACTGCAGAACTAAGCTGATTGTTCTCGTCGTTGTGTCAGACACGTGTCAAGCGGCTGAAACTGAACGATTCGTACGGTTTTTCATTCGGGGCGTTTAACGCGGTGCGGAGGTCGCGTTTCGTTTAACAGACACACCCACGACTATAAGTATTAAAAGACTGAAAACAAAGTTTTGAAATATTATTAGGAAATTATTGCAAGTTTTAAGAATCGTTATTTCGTTTCGATTAGATGCAACGTCGATTAATGTTGAGGTTATTAGGTGTATGTGACGTTAATACAAAGAAACGCGTGGATAAAGTGTGAGGTAGAAAATATATTTAAATACTCTGAAGTGAAAATACAAGTCGCAATACTATTCAGCTGGTCCAGATCCGCACGCTAGCAGTGTTAACCTATGTATATACAGTTTATGGTTTGTCTTCGACCCAATCTTTTGTCTATACGCTGTTAATGGCTTCGGTGCTTGAACTAAAAGAACTAAAAGACCAGATGTAGAGTTTTCTTAGGAGTGGTGACCACTTCAACGATTAATAGACACCAAGTACATGCTAGACAATTTGTTACATCTTTTTGCTGTAGAATTATTCAAAAACAGCGTTATTTTAACGAGCAGTAACGAAAGAGCCGAGACATTTCCGATCGGAATTAGCTGAGTCAACTACATCTAAGTTCGTAGTTAGCACAAACAGCTTGGTGCAGAAAATTCAGGCGAAGAAACTAAATCCCGTTATAACCTCCGTAACGGCTCAAGCTCATGGAAGACCAAGTGGAATTAAGCTAATCATTATTGGCCGGCAAATATTTGGCAAACAGTCCATCTCGCTTCTATCCAGCATCTCTAATTTGCCTTCTACTCGAGCTTCTGTAATTGGGGTATAGTCTGACTAATTAGTAGCCAAGAGATGCTACCTGTGATCACTATTCTGGTGATCTTTCTCTCTCTCTCTCTCTCTCTTCGAACGAATCGCAAATATTATTTTAGAAACATGTTTTTCCATTGTTTGTCTACCTCTAAGATGGATGTCGCCGTTTCTCAGGAATCGTTTTTGTGTACGAAGCCACGAATCGTAGTTACATTGCGTACAAACGTGTGCGTTTCGAGAAAACACAAAGCCACTTCTGAAAACTGTTCAAACATCGCACTTTACTCGGTCTGGGAAAACTCGGTTTTATTCTGATTTCTTTACATACGTGTAGCTGGATCCCGATCACAGTCGCAACTTTATATTCTGCATAAATTCTTCGTCATCGTTTTCTCTTCCTTTTTTCCAAACTGTTTTGCTTTGTAACCTGTTTTCGTATCGGTGAGTAGAAAACAAACGCTCTGAGCAGGCGCAAACTTTTGTGCGATTTCAAAGAGCAGATCTCCAAACTGTGCGAGACCAAAGAACGTTGTTATATGTTTCTGAATTTCACAATAGTAGGTTACTTACTTATAAATATAAAACGCAAATACATATATCTACAAATCGTTCAACAATTTTTACTAGAGATAGAAATATGCAAAGCTAAACAGCTAGAATAGAAAATAGAGGGAGACTACATATCATGTTTTTTCAGCCAGCACTCAAAGATTTAACTTCGCTGTCTTCTCTCTATCATTTTCACTGAATCGTATTTTTTAATATTCAAAAATATCTCAAATTTGAGGAAAATACGAAGGAATCGTTATCAATATGTGTGACTCTCCGTTTCAATTTTATATACTATAATACTATTACTATATTAGTATATTACTTGAAACGTTAAAAGCCCTTTTATGAGTTCAGCAAAATAGCAGTAATATCTCCTTTCATGAATATAAATATTCAGAAAGTGCAGCGCGGTACTACTTGTCTATATATTCGTGAAACATCAAAAGTTTTCTCGCTAGTTACTCGAAATAGTAATATCTCTTCTTAAGAATATAAAAATTCAAAAGCTATAAAAAGGTTAATGATCCCAGGGAGCTCGATGAAACCTCTTTGCGTTCTTTTAAATACATATTTATTCCTATCTCTATACTGCCAATAATAACCAAAAAGAATAATCCTATACATTTTCTTTGCCTCTGTGTTCATTTCGATCTCCATTAAAGAACCAGAGGGATACTTTGGAACGAGTCGTCGTCGAGAACGTCAGGTGTTCCCACCATAAAGCGGCTTATCTGCCTGTTATTTATGCACAACCGTCCTTCTCGCTGAAATCATTCATTTATTGTAACCGTGTACACGCGTGCAGGAATATCGCTTCGTTACTCATCCTGTTCGAAACGTCGCGTTCTGCTCGCATCCCACGCGACAAAAGAAACGAGGAGGATCGCTTACCGCGTCGTCAGCCTGCTAAAACCGACGTAAACATCCATCGACGTTTTTCCTCGTTTCCGCGTCGCATCCGTTTCCCGTTGCTTTTCTATCTTCTCTGCCGTACCCTGGTCACCCATTCTCTGTATCTGGTATTTTTGTTGTCGTAAATTGCGAGTGTCTGGCGCGATGTTTGCTCCAACATAAAGTGATATTTATGTATATATTCGTTCTATCCGTCGTCGCTTCCGGTTCCTGTTGTAGACGCAATTATGGCAAGGTGTTAAGACGACCAACGGTCGGCTAAAGAAATTAAAAGCAGCTGGACGCTGCAGCATTTAGACTGCATTGTCCTGAGTCGTAAACGAGCACGTGAGTGTATTGCGCTCTGGCGGACCGTTCGCATTGTCGTATTCAGCTTTGTTCGAGAACGTCGTGCTCACGGACAGTGTCGTTTCTGCACATGCTTAAAACTCGCGTTAACGTGCTGGTGAAGACTCGAGGCCCAGGACAAACCTCTCGCGACGAACGACACGGAGGTTCATGAAACTTATTGAGATATGTGTAATTTTATGTGCTACGCTGGATTAGCGTGTAGTAGTGACACGTATATATGAGTATGTGCGTGCGCAACGTTTCGTAAAACAGAAGAATGCAACTGTTCCGGACGTATGATGGAAAAGAAGATGCTGAGACAAAAGGAGTGCTGAGACGCGTGCGATCTACGTATCTACGAATATCTTGTTAATCGCATGTTAGATAAATATGAAACTATTTTAATATCATTTCTACATGTAATAGGAGTGTTTCCATACATTTATTTCGGCGGCTAAGATCCACAATTCTCAACAGAACTATTAGGTCGTCCGAAAAGTTTCTTTCGTTTTATGAGGATCCATTTGGTTCTGTTGAGATAGACACCGTGATATTTTACAGACTAGGTTTCACGTTTCTATGAAGGTGCATTGTTGTAAAAAACGTTTGCGAAAGACACTTTCCGGACAACCTGATACAACTCGTTCTGTTTATGAGTAGGAGGTACCTGGTGATGTGTATGGGGAACGCGATAATTAGTTTAGATTGGCAAGGATTAGAAAGAGAAATTTGGATTAGAAAGAAGTGAAAGGATTGGACAGTGAAAATTACTGATTCAGGATAGTACAAATTTCCAGGAAGGATGAATAAACAATTATTCGTTGACTGTGATGATATCTTGACAAATTCATTGATGAAATTTGTATACATATCAAGGTATATTAGGATGAAATAGTAGATATAATAGGGTATATTAAGTAGGAAACTGGGTGGAAAAGCTAGCAATACGAATGCCAAGATTGATTAAAGGATAAGCGATAAGTATCTTTATTTTTGATGTCAAATTTTAATGTACAGTGTCCTCTTTAGAAAATCAGCTGAACGAATATCTACTGTTAACTGCTATTCTTAACAAATTAATAAAAGGACGGTTCTTCTTATAAAATAAAAAGAAATTTGATCTTAAAGAGACTAAAATTTTTAGTAATTTTGTAATTTTTCAAGTTTATTTCAATTCCTTTACGTTCGTAATGCTTAAAAGGATAACTGCTCTAACCAATTGTCGTTTCCCGGTCTCGAAATTTTAGAACTCGGTCTGTTTGCTTTTCAAATAATTTATCAGTTGCTCCGAGGCAAAGGAATAGTGTCAATGTAATAAATTTTATACAACTACGATGCACTTTGTTGCAGGGGAAAGAGTTGCCGCGTTCGATTGGAATGAAACATTTTTCGACCTGACTTCTCTCCTGACGACCCGTAGCCCGAAATAAATTCGAAAGAGGAAATCGATGGTCGAAACGGAGAGCGCGTTGTGGCCGCAGTAAATGTTGACCCTATGCCTCAACTTTTCTAATAATACTGCGTTTCATCAAGTTTTTCCACCTATTTTCTCTCTTTCTCTCTCTTTACCTCTTTTCCGAACCAAATAACTTTTGATATTATTTTCGTTGAACTAATTTCGATGAGCTTCGTGATAGTTTGAAATGAGTCAGAATTCTCATTACACAGTGAGCTAATGCACAGAGTAATGGTAGCGATTAACAACTAACTACGGTTTTAAATCCTTATTTTATTAGATTACTAACTTTCCCTGGGACATAGAAATGCATAAATTTTGATATTCGATCATTTTATTAATCTGTTAGGTACGTCGTCTTATTAATATATAATTTTAATGTGTCTGTTATAATTCTAAGGGAAGGTCAATTTTATTCTGCTTTGTGAGTTTTTAAGCATTGTCCAATATTTGTTTAAATGGATGGTCGGTTTCTGAAAACCAGTTAATAGAAAAATTGAATTCTCCTTTTAATTCAAACTGCCCAGATGAGGGAAAAATTAAATTATTTTGGAAAACATCACAGGAAAATGTTAGCGTATCTGGGTTATCATTTAACTGCAAAATTGAAATTTAATAAATGCTCCACAATTCCAACAATGCTGATTTTAATCATTGCAAACATAGATATCATATAATTAATTTTTAACAGAAATAAAAGGAAACGTAAAACGATCGTTAAGTTCTAAATGAAAGAATTGTTATATTCAAGAAATTCCAGCGCCAAGTATACTTATCTTTCCCAGTTAATAGATTAATTATTTGTGACCCAGTAATAAAGAAGCGTAGCGTCAGGAATCTCGACAAGTGATCTCAGCATCTAAGTAAATTAATGCGAGCTTAACAAAAATAGGGAACAAGTCAAAAAGAGCACTCTAATGATAAACAAAAAGCAAAATTTTATTATAACACCGGAAGAGCTACCAGCAATGGAAACAGGAGACAGTATCATAAAAAGTATACGAAATCTGTGAAAACGTAACTTTAGACGAGATGGAGTTGAACTACAAAGTTGACAATGTGAAACGCGATACATACGAACTGTGCGCGACTAACTGGATGCTTTTTAGGAGGTCACTATGTCATAGAAGCAACCATACTCGCAAGTTCCCTCGTCATTGTCAATTTTTATCTTCCGTTGAAATAACTTTTGATCTTTATGACGCTTGCTCGTCTCCGTAACGTTTTCTCATCGTCGCATCGCTTGCCTCGGTTGATTTGTCTCTATCAACCGTGCAAATAATTGCGATGCTACGCGTTAATTCTGCACGAGTGTTATTCGAGTGTTCGACTGAAAATAAAGGATGCATTACGATCCGTATCGTAAACCCGATAAACTCTGGCGTGTCGAGATACTTGCAACAGTAGCCGGACGTTTATCAGAGTGACGGGGTTTGGAACAATAGTCTTGTGTACATATAAATTAGCTCCATGTAAATTCGCTCGAGCGGCTTTTCATCGAGAGCGACAGTTATTTATCGGAGGCACCTATGCTACACTCTCTGGCCACCGAATTAGAACTACACGCAGAAATGTTACTTGTCTAATGTAAGAAGAAGAACTAGTATACGCATCGATTACGTCAGACGAATAGCAACATGTTCTTGGTTATTCGCGTTATTACTAAGTACCTTGACGATTATGTGTCTGTAGCAATTATTTATTCTATTTATTACTAATACATCGTATCAAAGAGAATCCAAGTTAATTCGCCTGCTAACTCATCATCGACTATACAAAAGCCCGGAATGTTTAGTAAAATGATGAGAACACAGAATATGTGACACGGTAGTGCATATGGTGTAAATTGGAAAGAATGCAAGCTGTAATAAAAGAAAAAAGGAAGCAAAGTATTTAAACGCTTATCCTGTGAAATTTTTATGAATATGTTGCATGTTTTTTTATTATTATATAATTTGTACTTTACAATTTGTCCAGCTGGACATTTGCTAATGTTTTCTAGCTTAATTGCTAAATAACATGTGGATGGCTACCCCCAGAGGGATACCATCTTTGAGTTTGACTATTTTATTTCCTTAGTGAGGTCAGTGACGTGTGTTGCATTTGTAACACGAAACTTTTTAAAATTACATTACTACTGTAACTGTAAGGGATCACCGTCGTTATCATATTGCTGACATTCGCAACCAACTTCAAACCTGAACATTGATAATTCAATGATCAGGGCGGCCGAAGTATTCAACACACGTACTGCTATTCGTGCGTTTCAATTTCATAGATGTATCGGTGTCCTTTATGCCAGGTGAATTGCAGGCCTTACAAGTACGTATTCGCTTTTACGATACGCCGCGACTGCGTCGAAACGCAATTTCCCTGAAACTTCCTCCACCTCGATTGGTGTAGACGCGTGAAACCCAGAGTTGTTTGTTTTCGGTCAGAATATGGCAGAGGAGAGCAAGAGCTGGCGGTTTCTATGTGTTTATACGCTTGGAACACGAGCGGTGGAGCGGGTTATCCTCGAAGAAGGTCCTCGGGTTGCAGTCTCTTGTCTCTCCCGGCGCTTCTCGGTTTTAGATTACAGTCTTGAGCAAGCGTCTCGTCTCTCGCTTGCAGCAGGAACAACCGGCGTATTTCGTGTTGCCTCCCCGAACGGAACCGCCATTTGCCGAATTATAAACAATACGTTGCAGGCTGCGTTTGACGGCCGACAGACAAATAGCTGTGCCGCAGCATGTGGGCCCTGGAATTAGAAATGGAAGGCAGAATGAGCGAAACGTGCAGGCGCCTGCACCGCGTTCACGACGGACTCGACCATGGAGATGAAGTTTCTAATTACGGAATTACAGACTATATGACCACAGACTTTCCGAGGAGACTTATTACCTTGGAAAATTATTATGAAACGAGTATATTTCGAGTTGCACCTATAAAAGGGACGGCGTAGATCAAAAGGTACGCTGTGTTGAAAATTATTCAAAACGCAAATAGAAATCGGTGGGGTTTATCTTATGTGCTTGTGCCAACTGTTTGCTGGAAATTTGGCAATGCTCGTTGGTAGAATTTGATTGTGGTTATCCTTTCGACGAGCTAAATATTTTAAATAGCTGTTCTACACTGACGCAATCCTTAAAATCTTTCAAATTTAATGGTCAATTACGAAAATCATATGACTTCATATAATATCATCTTTCTTGCTATTTCGTTCCACGCATGTTATAGACGATTTTATAAATCAGATGCAGATTTTCATTAGATTTCTTGGAGTACTCTGCCTAATTCAATCTTTTCAACAGGATTTACGTCGAAAATCTATCCAAGCGTCAATGCACGATTATTATAATTTACTATATTACTGTCATTTTTTCAAATAGATCTAACAATATTTTTTTACACATATCGAATTGCTGATTGATCGATCGTTTTTTCGATATCTCGGATTACTTCTCGCGTTTCGTATGAAACCAGCCGGTGTCCTAATATTTACGAACGGAGATGTATATCGAGTTGTTGCAGTTTCGTTATTTTATGTAGGTTAACAGGGAGTTTGGAGAAGGAATGGCCGGAAATGGCTAGTTTTTCAGCGAGTCAGGACAGCACTGTTTACGTCGGGAAACTCGAAAAGCTCTGGCGAGCGGGGAGGGTCGATGGGGAAAGAGGATCTAAAGGATCGTGGCTGGGAGGGTCGTGCAAAGGATTCGCGCGCTCGATTGAACTCACAGTAGTCTCTTCATCTTTTCGTACACGCCTGTCTATTTATCTACTTCTTGGCCTCCTTCTTTGCATTCGAAGACCTTGTTATTTCTTTGAAATGGCTTGATATATGGGACGACTTAATATCGCGCGTCAGTTCATTCAGAAACGAATGCCTCTTGTCTGACTAATGCTCGAGCTTTTCCCTTCGCGCGATGCGCGCACTTGCCATTGTTCAAAATATTTCCGTGTTGCCGTAACTTCATACCTTTCGAGCTCGAGAGATACGCTGCAGAGAAATTCGGGTATTCGTATTAACGTTCGCGCTGTTCTATCTCTTTCGTTTATCTCTTACGTCGCTTTTTCCTCGGGAAATTGCGTTCTCGTTGTCTCCGTAAGTTTCAAATTTTCGCCAGTTTTGTTTATATTTCCCTTTCAGTATTTTAACAGAGTATTGTAATTAATACGAAGTGTTATCTCAATGCTATGGTATATCTAACGAGTGAATATTTGTTCTTGTTTTGCAGCTTTGTTAACATTTTTCATTTGCTACCATAAAGTGTCTGCTCCTTTCTTTTTCTCTCTTTTTTCTTTTTAACAAAGAAGTTGATTTTAACGCAAATATGTCCAATAACTAAGCGCTCTTGTCTCGTAGCTTTCATAGAATTTTCAATTTGCTACCTCGAAATGTCTGTCCCTTTTTTTAACTAATAAAATTGCAATGTCTTCCTGAGGGATACATATGTTACTTGTTGGACGTTTATTATTTTACGATCGAGAAAACGTGAAATACTTGATCATTGATATGCAAACACGGTAGGCATATCTTCGTTTTAATTCCTGGAATTAAGAATCAGACAAGGCTAGCGTTATGATGTATCTATGACAGTTCCGATAGTAGTAGATGACAAAAGATACGAAAAAGTAGAGCGAATAAAAGTTGTACATTTTCTAAAGAGCTAACCGAGAAAATTTTGTTAATTATTTATGTGATCTATAAAGTGTATCAGTCTGTGAAGTTTCTCTTCTACGTTCAAGTAGACATACATTAAACTTCCAATTTCTTATACACCATGAGATTATCGTCATTAATAAAAATCGTTAATGTATCTCTTTCCTCTTTATAATTAACTTTTCAAACTTTCTACAAGAGATAACAACCAGGCACTCGTTATTTTTTCTTTGCGTTTTCCCTATCTCCTCTTCGTTGATTTCTTCTTGTAATATGGGGCAATGGAGTTCCGGCAAGCGACAGAACGTGTCCGCTGGAAAAGTAAGTTCGCCAGCGTCCGTTTGCCACTGTTCAGATAGCGGGAAATTGAATTTTCGTCCTTGACGCGGTAGCGCACGCGACAGAAGGTGACTGTGCAGGTCCTCGAACGTTTCCGACCCTTATCGCAGAGATGGCTCTCGGTGTTCGTTTCGAATCCGACCGCGATCTCCATCGATGATCGAGATGAACGGATCCTTGATCTAAGATTTCCGTTTCCGGTTTGATTTCCGGCCGAGGACGCTCTGGATATTTGATTAGCGGATGCCGCGTATTTTACACTTGAACGTCAAGCTACCGAGATCGATTCTCATTTTCCAAGCGTGTCGAAGCCGAAGCTTTCTACGTTTTCGATATTCAAATGAGACCGCAATGGAGTTTTCTTAATGCAGTGAAGGAAGATTGTCGACATCTTTCACGAGTTTAAAATACGAACATCTCGCGTATAATACGATACTTTCGTAACACGATTTCAACACAGCTACAGGATTGTGAAAAGAGCTTCTTTTATAAATATATAAACATCTTTTAAGATGTAAATATGTATATGGTAGTTTTAACAAATGTTACGCTGTTTGGAAAATTCGTAGCGAAAGTTAAGAAGGACTTAACTAGAAGTAGACCGCTTGTCATTTACAACTGCACAAGTCATCTTTTGGAAAAACTTTCATCCTTTTCGGTGGTGAACTTTTAGGTAGCTTTTTCACTCTTCTAGAATGTTTCATTTCTTGGCTATGTCTTTCGAGTGACTTCCGTAAAGTCCATAATGTATACCATAAGAATGAAGCTAAATTAGATAGAGATGAACAGCTCAGATAACGCGCAGCATTTTTTTGGATCTATAAGGCTTAACATTGTCTAACGATAAAAAAGAAACTTCTCTTATTAACAAATTTTCCATGCTTCTCCTTAATGTGTTCTATGATATACGTTTAAAAGAAATATTAATTGAATAATAAGGACACTGCGATCTTTCGTCACTGCGAATTAAAGGTTCAATGTTAGGATACTAACCCTTTCGCTGAGAATTAAAACGATATGCTGCAGTGAATGACTATGTTTGAAAATATACATAAAAGAAAAGAATTTCATATGGATTTTGCATGTAATTATTCATCTGTTGGTTAATACGTACTCTCTACATGATAGATCGTAAAATAGGAAATACATAATGATTCATCTATCGTCGTGACAGTTACAAATCTTAACAATATGTGATTCTCGATGTATGAGCTTTCTGAAAGAGTTAATGATAGAAGAAGAGGCTTTCTCTCAAGTTCCAATCTTCCAATCTTCTCTTACGCTCTATCACAAAGAGTCAAAGGTTTTTTTTAATTTATACTTTACAATTTATCCAGCTGGACATTTGGTAAATTTTTCTAGCTTAATTGTTAAATAACATGCTACCCCCAGCGGGATACTATCTTCCAGTTTGACTATTTTATTTCTTTAGTGAGGTGTTCTTAAGTGGAGCGTTTTCCCTTTAGTTTTCTTTCTATGAGAGTTCTGCTCGTTTCAGCAGCCAGCTGGTTTGGATGTGTTGCCGTTCTTCGCTTGTATTTTCCTGCTTACCTTGGTATTTTTAAGTCTTTGCGTATATCCTCGTTTCTGACATACCATGGGGCGTATTATTCTCGATATTTTCGATTGTAGCGACTCTAGTTTATTTATGTGTCTCATTACTATTGTCCTCCATAGTGGTATTCCTTACATCCAAATTGATTCTATCATCCTTTTGTAGATTTTTAGTTTATTTTCTTCATTAGACCAATACATCTGTCTTCTTTTTATCCGTACTTTATCTATAATTGATTTAGTGAAGAGTCAAAGGTGAAGCGAAGCGAAGACGATCGCCTTTGCTGAAATAAAATATTTAGACGGCTTGGATTCATTTACGACAATTACATTTCTTCGGAGCGACGCGTAACATGGCCATGCTACCGCAAATATGTCGATCTTCAGTAGCGGCAAAACTCGTGGCACGTCCCGTTAAATTCTCGGTCAAATTTCCGCGAACCTTCTATCCGTGTCGGTTAGCCGAGGTACGCGTCCCCCGACGTGGCAACCGCACTTTACTTAATGCAATTAATGACTCACTTAAACGTCTTGCTACGTCGCAAGTCCGTCGTTTCCCTTTAAATTGTACATTCCGCCCTTCTCCGCCCTCGACCTCCGAATTTCCGTCTGAATCGATAAGTCCCGGCGGTCCTTTAGTTTCGTTGTTAACGAGAGCCTGCGGAGTAATTAGTGATTCATGAATTGCAAAACCGAGTGCTTGCCGCCTCGCACCTCTTCTTTCGCCCGTTCTGTTCCCCGCAGACGATTCGGCAATCGTAGAAATTGCACAACGATGAAAAATAATGCGAACGATTATTCGATTCGATTAAAGCAAGCGCAGTTAAACCATATAGCGTTCCCTTGCATTTTCGAATCGAATCTGATTAGGATACAACGATGGATTTGTATTAGGAATTCCGTTTTGGCGTGAAATTAATAGACATATACATTGTACGTACATACAGACGAGAATCACGAGTATATGTATACTGTACGTGAAATGAGGTTTGCATAGTATTGGTTTATCTACGGACTTACCTATACATTTATTATTAATTTGTATTCATACGTACTTTGTATCTTCTCAATCAATCTTCGATTTATGCAACACACGCGTAAGAGTTTCTGAATAAATTTCGTTTAGGCGAGATGCGAATAAAACACTTTTGATTGTCAGTGTAGATAGCACGAGGCAGAGATACGTAAAATTTATTTCTTCGTTAGAAGACTTAGAGAAAATTAGGTAAACTTGAAGAACCGTTAGTAGAGAGGCAGATGTTCATGAAAATTCAAATTCCTATGGACATATTCAGAAGAATAGAATCTAGACGGTGGTTCGTTTCGTCCGTTAAATATTGTAATAATTACCGTTGTTTGGATATTTTATATATTTTTCCATGTTATATACAATGTGTGTTTTCTTATGCCTTTACATTTTCCATAAATGTATACTGGTAGTCTAGTGATAACGCAGACTAAAATTCGCGGTCAGAGTGCAACGTAACACAGACTTGCTATAATACAGTCGCTTCAAGACAAATTCTCTTAGTCTGTAGGTTGTCGGAGTCAGTTTCGTGAATCACGAACGCTGCTTGTTCGCTCGCGATGAATTTTCTTGCATCACTCCAAGAAAGGCGTCTTCGCGATATTGTCGCGACAAGAAGCTGCTTGTCAAGAACTTTGGCGAACTTCAAACAGTGGCAGAACTCCCTGATGCCTACGCGTAATCCCTAATCCCGTTTTCTCGATGCTCCTCAATGTCATAAGCGCGATACTCTGTCGGTGAATCGTTTGACTCCTTAACTTGATTCCTGCAGCACTTACGTTGATGACGTCTAATGATGAAGCTTGCGCATGTTTCAGCATTATGTATAACAGTTACATTATCCCTTATGACAATGATCAGAACGAAAACCTGTTCAAAGATATTTGATCCTTTGATGTGGAATTTTCGTTACCCAAAATTACGCACAAATATACGTAGTTCGTACAAGCGGTATTTGTCGAAGATGAAACTTTGACGGAATATGGTTAAACAATTTATTAAGATAGATGCGTTAACTCGTCACTGGAATTGTTAATTTTTTTCGTGGAAATAATACGTTTCTTACTTACGAATCCTCTAATCTTTTTCACGTCCACTCATTTCTGTCACAGTTATTATATTTGCAATTCGACGAAAGATAAGTATAGTATGCAGGTAATTTGATGATTCGATAAGAGTGCAAGGAAATATACATGATCCAAAAAGATCTTGTCGATTATCATCTGTTTTGTTATTTCTAGAATACTTTACGATTCGTAATGATAGGATATACGACCTTAATGGCTAGCAATCGAGCAATTGTTCAAGGTGCTGGCATCCAATCGGTCGGAATATGGATTCGTCGACGCTATTAATCAAGTAGCCGTTCACTATCAATCATTCAACAAAATCAATCTGAATCACGCAAACGCAAAATTATTGCCGCGCTTGCAGCAATGTCTTCATCTATATTGCTTGATTAAGACTCATCGATTAGTTCAGTATAGTCTGACACTTGGGTCCTCGATGTACATGACGTAGTGTGTTCTGCTTGATCGTCACAGTTATATTAAATATAATAGAATAATCGACTATTAAGTTCGAATATATTTTGAAATATCCATTTCTAACGTGTCTTCTAACACGTTCGTCGCAGACACAATTTCGGTTAACTTTCTATTCACGCTGATCGTATTATTAGGTCGTCCGAAAAGTTTCTTTCGTTTTATAAGAAAATAATGGACAACATTTCGCCTTTTATATTATTTTATCGAATTACGTATGATCTATTTTGTTCCATCAAACTAAAGATCACAACGTTCGACAGATTATGTTTTTATAAAGATGCGTTGTTGTAAAAGACGTGTCTGTAAAAGAAAGACACTTTCCGGACAACCTAATATTTTAGATTAAAATAAACAAGAAAATATATAATTGATTTTGTACTATTACATTTCGTAAAATACGATATCGCAGCCTTGCGCGAAAAGTGACACAAGTCGAAGAATTATCAACCAGGTTTACCAACGAAAAATTAAAATCTAGTTTATGAAAAAGAAGCTGGCAAAACAGGTTCGTGCGATCTTTTTCTTTCATTTTCCTCAAACCTGGAAAACCACTCTTCTCGTCAAAGCGTGACTAATAACAAGACGCAGTTCTAATACACTGCACAGTCGCAGAGAAGCCAGTAAAAGCGACATAACTGCTCTGTACTGGCCAAATTACGAAGGTGGACTAGTACGATTTTCATAATTAATCGAGGGATGTCTCTGCAACATCTTCATAGTGATAATTGGAAAGTCGCGTTTCTCAAGTTGTCACCCTTTACGTTAACCGCAAGGGTGCGACACGTATTAGGTTGTCCGAAAAGTGTCTTTCTTTCGCAAACGTGTTTTTTACAACAGTGCACCTTCATGCAAATGTTTATCTCAACAGAACAAAATGGATCGTCCGTAATTCGACAAAATAATATAAAACAAAAAACGTTGAAAGTTTATTATTTCCTTACAAAACGAAAGAAACTTTTCGGACAACCTAATATTACGCGTTGTGCATATTTTTACAAATTCGTCATACAAACGGTTTAAAAATATTTTCCCTGTGTATAAAGGTGACGATAGTGAAAAGCCACTTAGTTGTTATGAAAAAGGTCTGATATACAAAAAAGATTCAGCGATGCTAGTTTATCAGGACAGAGAATGAAGATGGCTCTTAAAGAACAGAGATGGGACGCTTGTAATGGCTGCCACAAGGTTACCACATCAGACAGCAGTTCTTCCCATTTCCATAGCTATTCCATTACCGAGCAGTTCTGAGCCGACCTTGTAATCTAATAACTAATCTTGCGCGCAGCCTCGGCTGTGCCACGTATTTCGGGACAAGTTGTGCAACGCCAGCTGAGCAAAAATGAGAGGATGAGGCTTGGGCACACGAGACACGACGGTGTCAAATAAGCAGACAGGATATAATTGACTGCATCTGCATAAACGAAATTCTCACCGTCCGTTTTCGTTTCCCGGCCGTCGCGTTTCTCTCGACCCACAGAGCCGCACCCTTTCCCCTTCCTAAGAACAACGATATGTTCAGAAGCGTATAAAAAGACAACAAGGAACATTTCTCTCGCGGTTCTTTCGTAACGTCGCTAAGCAATTTTCATAACTCACTGTCAGCGGCATTCTTGAAAGCGTATACGCAGTAGCATTCGTCTCACGTGCTACGTCACAACGTGTGTGTCCGACATTTCTCGTGGTCCTGCAGAAATTCTTTTCATTGCGTGAGATTAGCTCGATGCAAATTAGCTGCAGAGATTACCTGCATAACTTTTGAAATACACATCAGACGTTGTGGTTATTTGCTAGTTAATTTTCATTCTACGCGTTGCACGTGTAAGTACGAGCTTTTTTTCTACTTCTGCTTCGTTCCGTTTTATCCATCCAACGTTACAAGATTTCTTCAGTTTGAACGAAATATGAAGAAAGACCTATTGGTGTGCATGATATCAGGTTGTCCGAAAAGTGTCTTTCTTTACAGACACGTGTATTACAAGGATGTATCTTTATACAAACATGAAACCTAATCTGTCAAACGTTGTGATCTTTATCTTGATAGAACAAAATGGATCTTACGTAATTCGATAAAATAATATAAAACGAAAAATGTTGTGCATCCATTGTTTCTTTATAAAAGGAAAAAAACTTTTCGGACGACCTAATACTTTAAATGCGTTACATAATTATTTTATGGTAATACGATCGTAATATATTACAATATTCCATTTGCCTTTTTCAACAACAAGCGGTAGATAAGTACTTTTACGATAGATTGGGAATTTTATCAACTGATGGCTTATGACATAAAATATTTGGAAGATATCTTCTACAGAAAATATACATTGCCTCAACTTTTTAACCAACTGTACACGTACCACAACTTTTTAAAATATTGCTCCATCTCCTACAACTTATCCTACATGGGCTAGGTAATAATTTGATTTTACCTAGTTTGGAATGAAAAGTGGAAAGAAGAACTAAGTTGAAAGATGCATACTGTAGCATATTCATGGTCCTCATAAGCGAACAAGGTCTGGTCATAGAAAGTCGTAAGAAATGCGAGGATGTACAAGTTGTTGAAGTGGAACGCGGATGTTTGAGGTAACGACGGGAAGATTTGCGGAAGTAGGACCGGTACGCGTGGCGGTGACGGAACCGCAGGCAAAATAGTTAAAATTTATAGCGAAGCCGGAGCCGCAACCTCGACAATTCGAGTAATAAATTGTCGAAACAACGATTTATAACAATAGAAAGCAGGTAACCGAGTTTCTCGTTACAAAGCGAGCATAAGAAATGGATATCGTGTTCGAAGATTTATCTCGTTTTATCGTTCGATATAAATTACCATATCGGTGATTTTTCGCGTATCAGAAACCAATTTATGATATAAGAAAGTCATCGATATTGTTTCTAGTGTCCATCCAGGAAGAGGAAATGGAAAACAGGAAACACGCTTCGAAATATATTGAACGTGAAACAAAGGCGGAAGATCGTGCAAAAGTTTAACTAACTTTTTAGATTCCCATGATAGTGCAATGCTTTCGTCGTACTCCCAGAAGCTTTTATAAAATTGCTCGTCATTTCCTGCGACCGTCAACGGAGAGAGCTTTCGCTAGCTCGATCGCTCCATTTGCGGAAATTTATATAACTACGATCGAAACATGACTACGCTAGCAAATTGCGCGTCTCTGTGAAATAGTAGATTGTTGCTGTTTCTTTCATTCTCGAAGTAGCACGTTCGTGAAAAAGACAAACACCATGGAATATCGTTACGGCAAGTAAGAGAAAACGCAAATTCAAGTAGTACGACTAGGGGATAAGTCAGACGACCGTTCCATATTAACGTAATTCGTAAATAAAATACGAAATTGACGAGAAACGCGGTCGGATACATTGAAATGAATCCATCAGAGGATCTAGACAGCGATGCAACGCCCGCACACTCCAGTCGAGAGAGCTGAACTTTCACATTTGCCGGATATCGTGGACTGGATACGTCTTCCCTAAATAATTGCGAGCAGTTTCGTGGTCTGAATATCACGGTCGTTCTCCACGTTCCATATTCGTTCTGTTATTTTACCAGGTTTGTTTCGTACTCATAGAGGACAGAAAGATAAAAAAATAAAGGGGAGAGACTTTGGTGGAGCGTCGAGAACGACGGAGGAGCAGAAAGAAGGAAACGGGTCGTCATAGACCTGGATGCCGTCTATGTATTTTCCTGTGGCACGGATACTCAAAAAACTGGGTCGAATATCCGCGGCGTAGGTTTTCTAAAGCCGGTGTTCCGAGGCGTTTCGACCCAGGCCACTCGGCAGAAAAGAGCTTCGAGCACTAATTAAAGGGGCTGTCTTGCTACGAGGGTGAACATATCTCGCGTAATCTTTCGCTGTGACACGTCGTACGCCTTTGACCATCGTTTCGCCTCTTCGATACTATCGCGTTGATTGTAATTCCCCCAGTACATATGTATACGAACGATATACAAATGTATACAAGGTGTGTCAAAGAATCGCGGTCAAATCTTGAGAACATGTAATTGTTATCGAAACAAACGAAAAGCTCTTAATAAATATCGATCTAAATAACGTTAGTAAACTATGGACTTTTATGCATTTATGGGGAACTTTAATATGCAGAAATTCACAGAATGTATATATATATATATGTATAGTGTTTAATGTCTGTAACATTAAACGGCTGTTTAAGTTTCATTATTTTCATTGGTTTCAATTGCGTTTATGCAAATATGAATTTACATAAGATCTTGCTATCGATAAAGTATCGATAAAGATCTATCCATAGGTTGTAGTGTCTCGTCTACTATGTTTCTCATAAAATTATGTATACGTTATCCTCTTATCGACAGTAGTCTTCGATTCGCTGTTTTAATTCACTCGATGAAGTAATAGGTTCGCTATATGCTATACTCTGTCCTCACAGACAAAAGTCTGTTAGATTTGTTTTTGATGAACGAGCTGATCGCGCCATCCGCGATCCACTTTTCATTTCATCGTAGGTATTCAAATGTTCCACATTTCTACAAAAGTGAAAACGCTCTACAACTTGGAAACCAACGATATCTGGATCCACGTTTTCTTCAGATCTCTCTTCTTTATTTCGTCACTGCTACATGCTCTTTAAGTTTGATGCCAAGCTTCCGAGACACTGCGTATACACGAACCATTTGCTTCGTTTCCAGCGAAACTGATTTCATTTAGCCATTAAACGCGTTCATGGGATTAGATTGTATGAAAAATGAAAAACAGCTAGAGACAGCTAAAGCAGCTGTTCTTACACCTCCGCGTGCTTTCGTTCCGCCTCGTCTATTTCTCCTCTTCGAACCGATCGTCGATTCTCTGCTGCGTTACTCGACTCTCCGATGGCCTTGGCTCGAATCGTGGGTCAAGTTCTCACGAAATGCGTCACGTACGATGTGGAAAAAGTAGCGTGTCGTCAAAGTAGCGTGCTTGTTCTTTTGAAACCTTTTCTCGTATGTTCGCTCTATTCTCTATCTCATTGGCGACCAACGACATCTTAGCCTTTGGAAAATGTGTTTTCTCTCGCTACAATTCGCGTTTACTTAGACGTAATGGCATTGCATCAAGACGCGCAAAAATCCTGTTTCTTGGAGACGCGAGAAGGATGTCGACGCAAACGGGATTCTCCCTTTTACTCTGTGCGCTCGTTCAGTCCTATTAAACCGACTTGCAGCCATCTGAAAGCCACCCTTGGAGACAAGGGTGAAATGTCAGTAATTGTAAAGGAAGGGCCACACCTCGCCGATTTCATTGCTCTTGATGTGTATTATCAAGGCCGACGTTCTGAATAATTTCGATTGTAACGTTCAAACGACTCGCGAAAGTATTTGAACGCTTACTATAGAAAATTTTCGCCAATATATATTTCATTTTTATTACGATATTCAAACTTTTATCCTCATACAACGAGAGTCGAAAGCGAGAGTACACATTAAAGGAACGAGGATCGTATAATATTAACCTATAAGCTAAAGGTAAGCCTATAGAGCTTACTTATGTTTGATAGCGATAATTTGTATTCCTACATTAATGTGTGCAAAAGCTTTTGAATAAATTTCCTGCCCTCAGGGCGTATGCACACTTTTGACTCTCGCTATATTATACAGTGGCTATAAAAAGTATTTACGCATGCCTTTATTTTGTAAAACGTTTTGTTTTCATGAGATCGTACATGAGTTTCATTTTTGTAGCATCAAATTTTTACCCTCGCATGAAAGTATTACTAAATGGTATAAAAAGTACACTTGGTCCTAATTAAGTAATATAGAAATAAATGGAGTACCGTGAAAATGCTTTTTATGACCACTCTGTATTGCATGAAACTTTTCGAAATTTAATTGGAATGTATAGAATCTACGTATACATCTGTAGAAGTCACAAGTTACCTACTGTTGCCATATAATTGGTAAATAAATTAATATACGAACGATGATCTTAGTCGAATGATGGTGAATATTGAGTTCACGAATATCACTGAAATATCAAAATAGTCACAAGTTACCTACTGTTGCCATATAATTAGTAAATAAATTAATATACGAACGATGATCTTAGTCGAATGATGGTGAATATTGAGTTCGCGAATATCACTGAAATATCAAAATATTTTACATAACACAGCTAATATATCCGCAAAAAGTTTCTACAAATGAAATTACTCGGATCTTTGGTCCTGACAACACGTACCAAGAACGATTAAATTACTAAAATATTCTTTTCTCTATACAATCATCTGGAATATCTTTTTCGATTCAAAAGAGTGTGGTGTTTCTACCAGAATTTGTCTACGGCTATTAATTACTCTGTTGGACGAGTCGGGCCGTATCATCCGTGGATCAGCGTGTTTGCTTCTGGAGACACGAAAGCGCGCTGCAAAGGCTGGTACAAAGAAGAGAATCAGGTGGAACAGAGAGTGGCAAAGATAAATAGGCAGATACAGTGGCAAACGGTCGAGCGAACAGATAAATGTATAGGCAGTGTGCAAAGGGGCGAAGGAAGCCGAGGGTTGGAAGGAGGCGAAGGAGAAAATGGGCTGGGAAATAGGTCCGGTCGATTCCAGCTGTAATTGGAAGAATCGATTTGTTGCGATGTTGAGTGTTGTTCTAGATTCTCGCGTGTCTTCTAATGAATTTTCAACTGAAACACTGGCCTGGCCCAGATCGCGTCGTTCGTATTTCATATAACAGGAACCTCGATGGCTATTCCTGGTCTTTGATCGGAAATAGAAAAATTCCTGCGATTTTTCCACGTGGATTCAACGACACGGCCAATCAAGCACTTCTCATCATCTTTGCCACGGCAATTATTCTTCTCGATCTAATTAACTCCGTTACGTTCTTTGAGTGATTTTCAAATCGTATTTCTCTATCGTTAGACAATCTCTGAAATTTCAGCCAACTATGAAAGAGTCGTTATTGGCACGCGATTTTTCGTTTGAATTTTATATGGAAGATCCTTTTATATTTGAAATCTTTTTTTTTTTGGAGGGTTGAAACTAAAACGAGATAAAAAGATGAAAGATTCGATCATTTTATGCGAGTTTAACAGTTTTTAAAACTCGACCCCTCTTTTTCTATGGACACTCGATAAAAAGACTCGTTCGAGAACAGAGAATAGTGGCGCAATTTTCGTTTCAGCACGATATCGCATGAAATTGGGGAAATAAAAGTTGGAAACGTTGAAAGAGGCAAATATGTGGCAGCTGCGGCGTTCATTCGCCGAGGGTAATCGCGTTTTCTGTTTTGCTCGTACGTTCCATCCTCGCAGACCATTCGAGGTCGTCGTTCGAGGAGACGAAATCGGAATGCGACTGGGACAATGAACCCATCCCTTGGAAAAGTAGAATAAAACGACGGCTCGTAATCTTCCTGCCGCCGAGGATAAACCCAACCCCGTCGTAAACGAGACTGTCCACTTACCCTATCAATGAACCGACGCGTGCACAGGTAATTCGTAATAAAACCTCTGCCTCGTGTCACGTTTAATTAAACCCTGTCTCAGCTCGTACCCAAATCGTGCGACTCTATCTAAACCTCTCACAGCGTTTCTTTTCAAAAATTTTCTTTTTGATCTATACAAGGAAATGAATATTTTATAATCTCTACGATGAGGCCGAAAAGACTTTTTCCACGTTCAAGTCGGTTTTTGGCAGGAATGGTCTGTCCTTTTGAGAAAATAAATTTGAAAAATACGTTAGTCTATTATTCATTCGTTGCTTCTTCTTCTTCTTTGTTCACGTTTAAGTCTTCGAATCGTGAAATTTCTGTCGTTCCATGTTACTGAACTTTGCTCCGTAACCGCCTGGTCTGTTTCGCGACATGTCCAACTTTTATGGCGAGCCTGTGAAGACTCTCACTATGTCCGAACATGTTCCTGGCGGGAATAGTATCTTTTCCACAAAATAAATTTGGAACTTGTTGGTGGAAAACCCAGTTTACGTAACGGTAGTTCATGTAATTGCTCATGTTCATGTAGTTCTCTGTCTTAGTATTTTTTAAATTAGCGGAATCGTTCAGCAGGATTCAGATAATCAGGCATCAACTAAAATTTCGTTCCAATGCGGATGAATTCTACTGTAGCATACCATTCGTTCGTTCTCGTCCACGTTAAAGTCTTGCAGCCAGTCTAAATACGAATACGATATTTTTGACATATACATGCTCGTATTTTATCGTGAAATTGCTGCTATATCACGTTAACTGAATTCTGCTCTGTAACTGTGTTTCGTGACAAGACGAAACGATAGGCCGGCTATCGACGTGTCAGCGTTCGTGCCATTTGCGACAAAGTGATACCAGCTAAAGAGCTAAGGCAGCACAACGGGCTGTCAGCCACAGTGGTTTCCGATCGGCTCGATAACTGGTGAATAGATCGTCGCTACGTTTAAGTGCGTCGAATCGAGTCGCGTAGTTGGGAACTCGATTAGCGACGCCAGGCCACGGCCCCGGAATAATTGCTAATTAACTGCGTGCCGCGACGAGCCGCGACGAACCTCGAACTTGAACATGGTCAATCTCTCTCTCTCTCTCTCTCTCTCTCTCTCTCTCTCTCTCTCTCTCTCTCTCTCTTTGCGTTAGAACGGCTAGCCAGTTAGAGAATAGCCATTTGCAAGAGGAAACTTGGAGCACTTTGATCTCTCGAACAAATTCGAAGCGAATGAAACTTCTGTTGCCCACGAGAATAATTCGAAAATAAACGAAACTCTGGTCTTCGAGTCTGATCATTGCGGGTCACAGTCAGGTACAGTTAGACACGAGTACATGCTTTCGCCTCTCTTATTCGCAACTCCCATAGCTCTAATTTCTTAAATTCGCCGTATTACGTCGACCGACGCTCTAAACCAGGCCACTCACTGCAGGCAAGATGGCATCCAGATGTCTATGTATTCTCTTATTGCATATCCTCAATAGTCTTAAGGAGCGACCATAAATCTCAGGAGTTTTCTAGCTAAAGTCCTTCACACCGAAAAAGATCTTTTTACCAAAGCGTTTTCCAAAGTTTATTGTTTACTACGAGAAGACGCGGGAAAGCTAGTTTTTCTCACGTACGATGCTTCCCACTAGCAACTTTCTATCGAGGACGGCTAAGACCCTTCCTAGTCCACCAACCTTCTTATTAACCAATCAAAAGCAATGTCTACTGCCCTCACTTTCCTAATCAAAATTGTCATCAACAAATCCGATATTCCCGTGTACTAGACACACACACCACTAGCTTCCCTCCGACACAACACTAAACTTCACTTATTCTTCGTCGTTAGAATAGTCAACATGTCTGAACCGGGTCTCTACCCTTAAATCAATCATTTACTTAACTTGTACATGCGCACCAGCGTAACTATCTTCTTTACGAGATTGTTGGAAGAAACATTAATTTATACGCGTTAATTCAGTGCAAACTCAATTAAACCATCCCTGTTATCGTAAGAGAAATAAGGGGATCGATCAGTCCGTGGCGTCGATTATCTAATCGTAACGGGAATTTACGACTCCCGTTGACGTGCTTTTTCGCGATCGCGTCTCTCCGCGAACGGTCGGTTAAACATGGAAACTTTGGACAGATCTCAATGAAAAATTTGACGTCTAATCATACAGCCAGGCGCACAATGAAACAAGGAAGAATCTTGAAATAACAACCATAAAAGAAAAAAGAATTATTAGTTGCACTGGTCAGTACACCATAGGTTAGCTCGTCATCCTCAGGAAAAATATTCCTTTAGGAACTCCTCCAACATTTACCTACGAGCTTATTTAATGGATTCTAATACGCTAAAACGAATGAAACGTGTTATGAGCCTAAGGACGAAATAAAATATACTCTTGTTGATAGTCCTAACAGATGGCAACGAACGAAAATAATTTAACAAGAGGATCTTAGATTTCGCAATTTAAAATTCATCGATCGTTCGCTATAAAACCTACCTCTGTCTGTCTGTCTGTGATCTTTCGGTAGAATGTTGGCAAGTTTTAGAATCTGGCGCAGTTAAGCAAACAGTTGGGTACCGAATCGAGTACAAGCGGCAGCAGGATTATTAAGCCGCTTTCCAAATATACGATTTAAAGGGAAGATGCCCTGGCTAACTTGGAACAACTACGGTCCAACTGGAACCGGCGCAATAAATACAGGATATAATCCTAACTATCTGAAATGGAGCGGGCAGCTCGAGAACCAGAGCGTGGCCGATGTTGTCCACAAGCTCTTTAACGGGACCTGGTCTCTGGCTGTGAAACAACGCAGCACCTGCCATGTACCGAATATTTGTTCTGGCAACCGTAGTACACTTGTACCCGAAACTTCGTTACATGCGCTGGATGTTGGCCGTGCAACTTTCTAACAATAAGGATGGCAGATGGGCAACCATACGCGAAGCCTGATACTTCAAAATTTGTCTTTCGTTCACAAGTTGTCGAGACCAGAAGCTTGGTCGTTTCCAATGATTTCAGCTGATTGCTTCGAATATATCGCACGATTGATTCTACGACGGAGTTAGGACGGTGAATAATTACTTCGCTGCAGATATTTATGCGAATTTATACTTTAATCGAGGCGATTAGAAACACAGGATTTAAATAGAGCAACTAATTTGCCGAATTGGACTTTGTAGATTTTTTAGATCGATATTGGTTCCAGGATACATTTGTATAATTTCAGTTTATTATTCTAAGATTGTTTTAACTCGCTGTAAGTTATTCAAACTTCAAACGGACAAGTTTTGTTCCACGTTCTTGATTTATTTTCGAGTATAGAACAAACTTCTGCCGATTATCCATTGCGGCCTAGTCGAGAATCAACCAAGTTCTCGTGTACTTGACAAATTTTCAAACTCGATTTTCGAGCTTCCAACACAATTTTATTCTCCCTCAGTTTCGTCTTACGTAGAAATATAAAATGAATCTTTGGTGAATCTTTTGAATCATAAAACGTACCTGACGTCATTTGTCGCTTACTATTCACGAAGACTCCTCATTTGAATGTTGGCAATCGATACACTTAGCATGATTGAGTTCCAAGCTGTTTTCCATCTACCAAATGTGATTTCATCTGCGAGTGTCCGAAATGTTTGACCGTGTATACTTGCGGTACAATGAAATTGTTTAGTATTATCGGAGGACGTGTGCTTTCCCTTTAGCGCGACGTGAAACTTTCCGATTGGAATACGAAACTCTTCCCGAAGGGACGAATCTTTTCTTGGAAACTCTCGTGTTATTGTACGCCTTCGAATGTAAAAACCATAAAAAAGAAAAAAAAAAGGATGGTTGGACGTTGTGGGCGGTTATTGCAGATTTCCCTATGGGAGAGGAGGAAAATCGTTTCCAGGGATGATCGAGTGACCCGTTACGATTCAGCGGTGTTTCCTGTTTGTTTGATGTAGTTTGGCGCGCGCTAGGTCCAATACGATTTCCGTATACGTCGGACCCCGGGAGAGAGCAAGCGGACAGCCCTTATCTTTTGACGCAGCCACCACTGGCCTTAAATCCAATTAGAGTAAACGAATCGCCGCGTGCAGTCTGCAGAGACAAGGCATTTTCGTCCGTCCCACTGCGAAAGGAATTTAAAACGCGCCTAATTTCACCCAGTGCCCCCGTATCGCTTCGAGGACCGACTTTTCATTCTTATTATACAGAATGTTCCTAGGTAATCGAACGAAAAATGTCATACAAACGTAGAACGTCGTTTAGAATTTCCTTAAGAAGTTAGAACGAACGTACGAAATATTTTAGTAACATTGACTGTTAATATGAAATTTCAATAAAAATGTTGATAAATTATTGAATTTCAGTGCTGTAGGAAGCTTATTTTGATCTGTCTTCGTCTCAGCGAAACAAACGCTGTCTGAATCAGTTCGCTACGCACACTTGTTACTATTACCAATATTAAGTTGTCCGAAAAGTGTCTTTCTTTCGTATTTTTTACAACAGCGCACCTTCACACAAACCAAGTCTGTGAAAATCGCGGTGTTTATCTCAACAGAACGAAATGGATCGTACGTAATTCGGCAAAATAATATAAAACAACAAATTTTTTTGGACACATTGTGCGTCTATTATTTCCTTATAGAACGAAAGAAACTTTTCGGACAACCTAATACTTGTTATTTTGTAATATTTGACTTTCTTTTTTAAAGCTACTCGCATATTCACAGTCACTGATAAATTGCGAAAGATATCGAAGATAAAAAGACATTGATCTTTATAGCTATTTTTATCTTATATCTACATCCCTTAGAAACGTGCTTTTTCGCGCACCTAGGTACTTAACTAATCGCTACACCCACTACTCTGGTGTATCCAGTTATTTGCGCCAAGTCACGGAATCATTGAAACAATTATCCTCGTCCTTGATCGCTAACGACGATATGAAACGCTGGTGAAAACGACCAAACTGTAGAAACGCGTTATCAAGAGGAGGAATGGACGTATCACGTGGGCGTAAAAGGTTAATGGGCAATCTAGATTGATGTTTCGGTACGCGTGTGTTAGCGTCATTGAAAAACAGGTAACCTTTGAACTCGAAACACGCAAAAGTGAAAAATTCCGACCGTAAACATCTATCGTAAGAGCGATTTTTATTCGACTGATTAATCCTGCTGCCTAGCAGGGGGATCGCTATATATGTGATAATTCAGCTGTGATATTTACGAAAGTGAGTGTACACCGTACATATGCAGATTGGTTTCAACTTTTATTAATACGATTATGATATTCGTGTCCATTTATCTTGTTAATGAAAGTTCGAAATGTTTTGTGTAATATATATATATATTATTAATTATTATATATTATTATATATGTATATTATCTATATGTATAATTACACGCGTGTTTATTTCTTTATGCTGTTAATGAAAATTCAAAATGTCTTATGTAATATTTATATGTAGAAGTTGCATCTGCTATATAATGTTATTGAAATGTTAGTGAGAAATGTTAACGAATGTTAATGAAGCTTCAAAACGTTTTACATAATATACGTATACGTTGTATCTGTTATAGAAAACATTTTGAACTTCCACTAGCAACGTAATGAGATACGAATATCGACATTATATTAATAAAATTCAATAGCAAGTAATATTCAATTGTATATTTTCAATAGCAAGTGTTCAAATACTTTTGCGAGCTACTGTGTACCTGGCTTCTTCAAGCAGAGCTGAATCGTCTGGACGATTTTAAACACGCTTTTGGCATGTAATTTCCTCAAGGACCATCGACCAACTTGATGGATGATTTTATCGTGTTTTTTTTTCCGTCGACGCCCCTCGAGTCGTTTGCCAAATCAACGCGGTGCTTCCCTTTTCGTTTCGACTTCAACTCCCTTACCCCTGTCGTTTACGCGAAACACCAACGTAACACCCGTACCTCGAGTAATGGGGCGGAAAAGAATAATTTTAGGCAAATACAAACCCGCCGCGTATTTCCAAGGAAACACATGCCGTCGGCTTTAATGGCGATCCGAAGCAGTTTCGCCGTTTTGCAAGGGTTGCGAGAACGTTCTACCTTTACACGAAAATTCCGGGGAAGAAACGCGAGGAAATTGAATTTATTATCATAGAGAACGCGTTCAGAATCTTCTTTCCTCACCTTACGCGTGCGATCTTTTCCATGTTACGTGCTTTCGAGACACGGAACGTATGGTTGTAATAATTCATGGTTGAAAGAGAATATCGTAGGGATGTCGAGTTATATGTACTCATTAAATATAAATAAATGTTATAAATTGTATTCGATAAAGGGTGGAAATAATATAACAATGTGCTTGATTCTTTTTTGCGTTCTCTCTGCGTTTAACTCTTCCATGATTCTTACAGAATTCTCATCTCTCTTAGCTCTCTCAGTAGTATTAGCCATATGTGGTCGGACATGTCAGGGTAAATACAGAACGAACACACGCAAGTGACTGTTTTCATTTTACATTTTCTCGCGTATCGGTTTGGAGAAGAAAACGCTATTTAGCAGAAATATTTCTCTAGAAACGTATCCATATAGCATTACATTAAAACTAGGAAGATCAAAATGCCACGTGCATCATTTCCGTATGACGAAATCGATTCGTTATTACAAACATTGCCCTATTCCCCTCTTACTTGTCCACACGAATTCTTCTCGAGTCTCGTTATACATTGTGGGTCATCTAAAATAAACCAATCGAATAACTCGCTTGCTTTTGACGACAGAAAAAAAAAGAATGCGCGAGATCAAACTTGCCCAATTTCAAGGCAGACGTCATTTGACGTTAATAGCTTTCTTCATAGGTGGAAGAGATAATTTCCAGGTCAATTTCATTTTTAAAATAGAACGATATCTTCCTTTTTTGTCTTTGCCTTCCGATAGGATAGGGTGTCCTAAGACGAACACAGCGACCTATAGTTGCAGATCATTCAAGATCATTGAAAATCCATTAGGATGGAAAATACGAAGACAGATGGTCCCTTACCAGGTTAGTAGCGTGTTTGAGGAATTAACTCGGCAGAGACAAACGCCGCCGCACAAGTCGATCCTGTTCCTCCTGTCCGACCGACTAGCTTATCGTCGTCGTTCCTTGACCTCCATAATGGCATACATCAGCTGGTTGGGAATCCGCAATCTCGGCCGCGTAGCCCGGGACACACGAGCTTTGAGTGTGAATTCCCACCGCAGAGGCAGACCCTGGTAGATTAGAAATCGATAAGCCGCACGAGGACGCGTCGAGTCCGGCTGCGAGTCGGAAACTTCGCCTCGTAAAAACCGTGGATTTTACTGGTGCTCCTTTATCGTTTCCTTTCTCTTCCTCGCGGCGCGGCGGGAATATCAACGGAATTGTCGACGAAACAACGTTCCACGTTACTCTCGGGTCTGAGGCTCCCTTTTATGCGCTGTAAACAGTTACTAGCACGGTTTTAAATCGTTTTTCCTATCAGACCCCACGAGCAATCGAGGCTGCAGGTCGTATCAGTCCGGCGAAAGGCCACGAATCGACGCTCGTATTTGCCTTGTAACGTTTATTGCCGGTCCTAACCAATCCGTATTATCCATCCTTTTTCATTGACGATAATTCGTTCACGATCGTTCCTCTCTTTCGTCTGAAAGTTGATACGACGACTTATACGACGAGAAGAAAATAATTCAATGATAGAGAAAATGGAAAAATCGCTCAACGCTTTTAATGGCATCAAAAGATATATCGCGTCAGTGGATTTATTTAAGCGCCATTAAACTTACATTTCTATCTTCCGCGCGTTTTATCATAACGATTTCGATAGTTAAGAAGGAATGGACAGTATGTTTGGGATAATCTTTATTACATAAAATAGGAATATTTTCGAAGAAGGAGATTTATGTTTCTTTTTAATACACTCGTTGCTATTGACGCATACGATGTCTCGATCCAGACATTTAATTATTTTACTTCGTATAATTATGTTTATGATTATATAAAGTAATTATAATTACTATATTTTATTTGTATAAGTATTTATTATAAGATATTTATAATAATCTTTATCTATCTTTATTGTAAGATACTTAATAATGTATATGAAATTTAGAAGAGATCGGTTGATTTATTATCGAGAAATGACGAGAGAACACAGTCCAGAAAAATGCGTTCAACCTTTCACGTACGGTTTCAACCTCCTATGTAGCAATCTCTACGATCTTTAATCATTTTGCGGAATTCAGGTGCACAGATTTTAAGAAAATGTAACAGGAGCAATCGATTTTTCGATCGCTCTAAAGAGAAATTCCCATTTACTCGTTGATACTCGAGTTCCGATCGAAACGCGGCGCGTTTGACGTAGGGTAGGTTGGTTTTTTTTATGAAACGTACTTTTATCTTCGATCTTTAGGCGAGCAAAGCTCTATCGCTGAAAGAGGCCACGACTCAAAGAGTCTCCTCTCGTATCGATCGCTGAGAAAGAATACACCGTGACCGTCTTTCGACGATCCAGTTTGCATTTGACTTGAATGCTTCGCCCAATTCTACTGTCAATTCTCGGCAACTATCTGTTTTTCGGATGGACCGAAGTTAGCCAACTTTCAGAACCTACAGCGGCTAACGAAAGTATTCCAAGTGTCGTAAAAACTTTTTAAGTATACATCAAAAACTTGAAATCTCGCTTCTACTTGCAACGAGACACGATTATCGTGGTTTGTTCTTTGTAAATTTTGTATGAATTTTGTAAAATTGTAAATTTGAAACGGATGTAGAAATGTACGTAAAAGTTACAAGATACCTATAGGAATCGTACAGTTGGTAGAAATGATCAAAGTATTATTTGAACAGTGGGTTATTCACTATATTAATTAATCAGGATATGTAATGAAACCATCTTTAGCACTAATTGCACGTCTAAGATTACTATTAACGCTGCATAGTAATTTTTCACTAAGTGTATGTTCGCAATGAGTGTCTCGTTACTTCTATATACATTTTCAGATTGGCTACTCTACTTATTTTCAGACTCGCTTTTATGCGAATTCATACTTTTATGAATACCATTGAAAGACTAAAACCTGTGGAAAGACTTGTTTCATCTACTAAATGTTATAACGAGTACTGTACCTTGAAAATTTTGCCCGTGTTTGCATATTACATTTCTTATTTATGTCCCATGCATCTTTGCATAATTTAAATTCCCCACAACCGCATGGAAATCCGTAGTCTACTAGATTATATATACGCGATAGTCGTCTCGTTACAATGCTACGGAAATTTCAAAAAGTTTCGTGTACACGACGCACGTGATACGTTCGTAAAGAGATTCTATAGTAAGCGTGCGAATACTTGCATAAGCCACAGTAATTCAAACTCGAAACTCTACGTTCCAACCGATCGACGATCGATCCAATCTCTGCCAATAACGCTAGAAAATTTCCATTCAATCAAACGAAAACCGTGAATGACTTCGTTCTTTATGGTTTCGACTTTGGCTAGAACGAGGAGCGAATTCTTCAGAGTTTGAAAACGAACTTCGTTTTCACAGACGAAACTACCTCTAAAGGTGAATATAGGTGGAAGATTCTGGGTTCTGTGGGAATTTAGCGCAGAAGTCATCGGTTTTTATCGGTCATCGAGAATATCCAGCAAACTGTGCGCAGAGGATATTAAAGGAAAACAAAGGGGTTTGCGGAGCTTTTCGCTCCGTTTCCACGTCGTTGAGGGCTGGCCCCCAGGGTGGAACTATTCCAATTATTAAGAGCTATCCAGGCGCGCAAATGTCCCGGCAACTGTGATTGCCAATCTTGGCTCTCTCGGTTACCAAGCACGTGAAAAGTGCTACTCGAAACGTAGACGAAAATAGAAGGTTTGGTTTGGTCTGACAATGAGAGAAACTTTCGACCACGTCCACTCGCGGCTGGACCTGGTAGTTTCGAATCTGCATAGATATGGTGCAGTCATGTGGTTCACGAAAATATTCGAATATTTGCAGAAAGCTTTCGTGAATATATTATGTGCGTTGTAGGAAACATTTTGCAATTTCATTGGCATTATAATCAAATACCACTATCATAATGATATTGATAAATTTTGAAACGAATCTGAAAATATATATAGAAGCTACGATATATTTAATGCGAGTAGATATTTCGCGGAGATTATAGGAATATTTAAACAGTCAGCCATATATTGCCTGCGTTAATATGCTCCAATATTCAGTCGAACTATCGCTTATCACACGTTTAAGATGACTATTCATTATTCAAATTAATCATAATTAATTTATTACCAAATATATGTTACAAATTCTATATATTGCCAGATTGATTTCAAAGCTCAATATAATCACGACAATCGTATCTCGTTACAGTATTAACGAAGTTTCGAAATCTTTTATATAAAACACATAGCATATTCATGAAAAATTTCCATAAAAATACTCGCAACTTCAAAAAATTATTTAGATTAGCATCAGCTATGCAAATGTTCATGTTACGTGTATCTCTTGTATGTATATCTTTGCATCGGTTATAATAAAAAATGATTTATACAAAAGCTGCCGTTATACGTTCACTTATATCTTTCATTGTAGCGCAGATTCAAGGCTTTGCTGAATTTATCGAAAATCTATTTCGCCGAATATCTCCCTTCTTATCGATACCAGAGGGGGAGGGGGAGGAATTTAATCAGCGTTCAGAATCTCCTCGTAATTCACCGCGCTCCCACAATTCGCTGTTTCAATAGTCGTTCTTCTGCGCTTTAAATTCGTGAACGCTTGCATCCTCCTTAAGAGGAACAGCCAGTCAAATATTTACCCATAGGCCGTGTGCTGTTCGTGTACTTTCACTGGTAAAAGTTACCCTTGCTAAAAAGAGGTCTAAGAAGAAGAGCCGCCCTCCGGGAACGTCTTATTTATCTCTGCGCTCCTCTTGGCTGCAAGTCGGATATTGTTACTCTTGGCTACCTGTGCTCCAGTTTCCGGTTCACATACCGGTGTACCTTATGCCAGGACAGGTAAATTTCGTTAGCACGAAATCTACGATTTTTCATGCCGACTTACCAACGAACAGGCATTTCGTGTTGCTAGACTTTTTACGTGCTTATGCAAATTCATAATACAATTGACATTGGGGATGATTGAAATATAAAATTTATATCGAAGGAATTCAAATGAAACTGATACACTATCGAACAATAATTCCTATCTATATATTTTACAAACAGTCATTTATGTCTTTAAAACCGTACGCCAGTATGTAACATTTCTAAGAAGAATTAAGAATCGATCATTACTGACTCAAATAGAAATTTGCTTGCTGAAGTCTGCACTAACGGACGATTGTTCGAAGACGCGCGCCTCAGTCACTGGGTATCTTCTTTTCTGCGGATTTTCCACGAAAAACGGATGTTAATTGTCTGCGATACGCGTCTACAACAATGTTACCTGTCAATGTAAACGTAGCTTTAACAATTACAACGAGTATTATATACATACAGAGATCTATAACTCATTTCATCTATTTAAATATTGCACGGCTTCTTTTTTCCCTCGAAATTTTTGTTTCAGGCTTGTGAAGTTTGTTTTTTGGAAATTTTAATCCTTGCTCCGTTGTAAATATTTTTATTATTAGTTTCTATTATGTGTATAACGATACACGTGTGTAATGCATGTTCCGTTAAACGAACTTTAACAAAATTAAAAAATATTTAGTAACAAAAAAGTTATACGACTTTTTAATGAAAATGTAACTTTCGAACTACCTTGTATTTTTAAACTTTTACGTCTTTTTAAATATTCCACGCATTCTCTGCATTATACCACTTTCTTATAATCGCGTAAATATCTATAGTCCGCATATTGCTTTAAGTTTCTGTTTTTTCAACTCGACCGGAATTAGAACGCGTGACTGTGAAATTTTCACGCGCATAAATTTCTGGAAGAGAAACAACGCGGGGAATACCGAGGAAATATCGGCCAAGGGTCGAATCGTGGAACACGATGATCGATTTCCACGAAGACGACTTTCTCTTGGAGGGAAAGAATCGCGAAATTTCCTTCGTCGTTGTCGAGAAGCACTCAGCCCAATGAAACTTCGACGGTCGTCATTACCAACGAGCCCGTCGCTTCCTCACTTCCGAGACGTCACTTTCCGGTCTCGTAGATTTTCCAAGGATGGGAAACGTTCCTCTTATCGTTCTTCCACCGCGATAAAACGTGACGTTGAATTACACCGACGCATATGGTTTAGATACAGATGCTCGCTGGACAAAACTATTGTTTCGTGTGTGTTAAATAATGTGAAATATACACATGGCAGTGAAAAGTTTATAAAATAAGAAATATAATATATAGCATAAAATAGATGACCAATATGGTAAACAATTTCTAGTAGTTTAGAAGTTGCTAAAATTTACACTGTATCGATTTTAAACTTTCTTCAATCCACCACTGTACCTACACGGTAAATATTTTATCAAGTTATAGATATGTTTTTCGTAGAGGAACCTTTTTTATGTTTTTAAGATTTACTAATTAACGTTGGTTCGCAAGAAGGACAAAATTCCATTAACTAATTTTCACCGGTTAGTTTATTGCTTGTCGCTGTTGGTACTAAGATATCGAAAAAGATCGTGTCGTTAAATTGTTTATTTTTAAAAGCTACCGGTATTGGTGAAACTATAACACTAGTTCTGTACAAGTACAGAACGATAAAGTAGCTTCTCTGTTATAAAACTTGCTATAAAATACACAGAGGCAGAAATGAACACGCATCTCACTCATAATTTTTCAATTCGAGCTTGAAAATAATTAATTTACTATCCGCTAATTACTTTTACAAATAATATTACACATTCTCGTCGCAAATTTCCATTATACGTTTTAAATCGAAAGTAAAACGCGCTGAATTCGAAAGTTCATTTAATAGCATTTGTTTGCAGTGGCGAAGTAAAAATTTACCTGAGGGACATTTAAATTAAAAAGTATATTTCAAAGTTCCGTTTTATTTTTATGACGTACCATTTCATTAGTTAGATTTCCCTGTATTTGATGTTTCTTCGTTTGCATATTTTACAGAAAATGTACTTTTCAGTTTATTTCCAATTCTACGATTGAGAAAAATAATTATAATTATATTCCGAGCGAAAATTCATCCATTTGTGTAACACTTTAATCCTATCAAAGAATCCTATCGGTTAAAGGTCAGACAAATGCTTCTGAAGCGAATATTCCATCTAACCTTTTCAAAAATTCCATTCTTCTGTAAAACTTTGGTTAGGTGTGTGAACTGATCACGACACGTGCTGTTCCAACAACCGAATAATTTCATTTTCCCACGAGAGAAGATAATTTATTTCAAGTTACTTTATAAATATTGATATTAAACAGGAACAAAATCTTCTTATCAAAATTTGGATAACTCGTTTCAGTCTCTATCCTGTTTTTTCTTTTTTTTTTTACATTTAGGAATCATCCTAAAATTTTCCATTCGAAATTCTACTGTACTCCGTAATTATCTGTGAAAGAAAAATCTTTAGTAGTAATATTCGTTGTAAATGCTGATTAATTGTAATAACTCTTTTATCAATTAAACAAATATTAAACAATACATCACACATTTTTCTTTTATAAAGTCGAGATATGTGTCTGTACAACACTGCAACGGTCATCTCGTTTCTTCCACGTAAAATATGCTCATTTGTACTATTCACAAAATTACTGAAATTTAGAATTATATAGTTGGGATTGAAGAGTTACGATAATTTACTGTGCAAAATTCATTGGGTGTCTGTCGAGTGCTCGCGTAATACTTTATTCTCCATAATTCAATCAGCGAGCGGGCGTCAACCTGGGGAGCGTCACCAGGCGCTGCATCACTCAATTTGAATTTTATGCAGAGTCGCCTGATAAAATTGGGAAATAATGCCGATCGGTCGTTCGACGCGCGTAATTTATGTGCCGAGAATGTCGAGCGGCAATTAACCAGTCGTTAGCTGCCCCCTCCTGTTTCATTCGCCATCGTTCGATAATACGCTCGACCAAATATTTTCACGACTGTTCCGTTCTAATTCGTAGAGAATAATCGCGAGTACACTAAACAACCTAAGCAAGCATCATCGATTGACGGTTTGTATAATGCTATAGTTAATTACGTAGGATGCAATTTGATACGCATGGAAGATGTAATACTTGATCGATAGATCGTATTTGTTCTCTTTTTGTGATAGTGAAGTCATTAACGATCGAAGAATGGTCACATGTTTCTTTAGAACATCATAGCGATGAAACTGAAGTATTATTCTAGCGTTAATTAGCAGCGTTGAAAAGATGAATTATTTTTGCTGTAACAGTAGACAGTAGTTTATTTGTTTTACATTTTGTTATTGAATGGCAAATAATACAATGGCACTAATATTATTTCTTTGAGCATCCTTATCAAAAGATATAAAAATAAAAATGTTATACATTTTTCTTTAAATCGCAAAAAATATGTCGGTATTGCAACAGTGTTTGCAGCACAAGCTGCATAGTAGATAGTGGAAAAGTAAGAGGATAATCCTTAAATTTAAAAAAATAGGAGATAATCCATCCAATAAAAAACAGAACATAATCTTCAAACTGAAAAGTAATATTTCAATAAAAAACGCAACGTTTCGAAGAAATATCAAAAAAGTTTATCTTGAGATTCCACAGAAATCCATCCAATAAAAAGCGAAACATAATCTTCGAACGAGATACCAACCCCAATCTTTCAGACAGAAACCAACATGTTTCATAAGAAAATTAGGAAATACGAAGAAAGTTTACCTCGAGGATTTCTACGTGAATTGAATGAAAATTAAGTATGAAATTACAGCGGCTCGAAATTATGCAACTTGCATTATGCATCAACAAAGTTACAAATCAGATATACTTCTCGAAGAACCGTTTACTTTTCGAATAATTGCAACGTCCCGTTCAATAAATGCCTCTTCCATTCTGCTTCTTTAAGCCACATTAACCTATTGGAATTACAATCTGGATCTTTCTCGATCGAACTTAATCTCCGACGGAGGAAAAACGTCTGACGGAGGAAGAATACCGTAAATAGGTTAACAGGAAGCTCGTCGGTCTTGGCGTTAGCCGATTCCGAGCGATCGTGCTAGGAGGATTAGAAAGTTTCGTGTAGCCAAGCCTGTTACATTCGCGAGCGAATTCGGACCCGTTGATCCTATTACTGGACTGCGCAACCTTGCAAATATAATACATCATCGGCCTGATCCTTTCGCCAGATCCTTCACAAACTTTCTACGTATACGCACGCGCCATGGTACAGTTGTAGACTCTGGTGGAGCAATTTGCATCCGGTGCCATCGCAGTTCCATCAAGCTAAAAGCGTAAAGAGATCGTCGTCGGATGGTCCACATAACCGTATCGGTGAAATAATCACCGTTTTGAGTACTACGCGCTGCATTTATTTGTCGAATAAAGCGCGTTCGATTCGCCCGCCAACCGGCTACTATTGACACGGTTCGCAAACACTCGCGCTTTTATTCGGGTTAGATAGTGGCTGCGAGGATGCCGAGGTAATTAAAACGCACGCCCGATAAAGGCCATTAATTTCCTCGCTTCGAAATTTTCGACCATTTCAGCCACTCTGAACGAAATGCTTTTGTACGGTTGTAAACGCGAGAGAAGTATTGAATGAAAGGGAAGGGACGAGTGATTCGTTCGGATCGTGCTGATCAGTAAAATCATTAAAGATTAAACGTAGCAGGCCCGTGTTTTAGAGACAGCGGCAAGATAGATGTGTGTTTTCTGTCTGTAACAGATCTGAGATTGTAGTTTTCTATCGTCCTAGCTGCGAAAGAATCTGAAACGAATAAAACGAAAGTGTTTAAGACAGATATAGGGCTGGAGTGATCAGACAGCAGTCGTATAGGGAAGAATTCTGGAAAATCTGAGAATTCCATCACTTGGATCGTCACTGTTCACACTGTTACATTTAGCACTGATACGTTTAACACTGATTCGGAAATAAAAACAAATCCCACGTTTCGCCAGTATTGTAGTTAGCTTCATTAAGCTGTCGCACTTGTACTGCTGTATCTTTGAAAAGATACTCTTCTTCTCACTTTTGGACGAAGCAGTGTTTAATGTATCAGTTTTTTAAGTATAACAGTGTGAGTAGCTTTAAAAATACGGTATAGGGGGAGCATAAAGATACAAGAGGTCGTGTCGAAAGTCGTATTTATCTGGACTGATTAATTATGATTATCGTGACGACCGCCTGCGGAAAAGCGTCGACATCGGTGGACCTTTAGCGATAAGCATGAGGAATGTTCGTACGCTTTCATCGCCGATACGCACAGACTTGTGGATATCTTGCTAGAAATTTCCGGCTAGTCTTAATGACTTGGTAACGAGGGGATCGCAGTATGTCGCCTTACGATTCGGGTCAATTCGTGCCCAGGGCAATATTAAACTGTGGCCGCTTAATTGAAAGGGGTCGTTCTTCGGCTGATATTAATACCACCGGCTTGGCAAAACTTTATACCGTAATCGTAAGTGATGATAACGCTGCTTTTAACGAGCCTCGTTACCACAGAAAATTCGACCAAGACTCGTGCCAAAACGTATAACACGGTGAAACTGTACACCATGCTCATTTCCATAATTAATTCAAAAGAACCACCAGCCATTTGCCAAATAATTTCTCCGCTTTATCGAAGTGTTTACTGTGAAACTGAAATTCGAAATAACTGTCGAATCTCGCGCTTGCCAATGTGCCTTCGTCCTATTTTCCATCGTCTTCGAAATTGTATTACGTGGTTTCGCTTAACCAGTGGTCGAGTTGTGAAACAATATTAACCACGTCTAAATTTTGAAAATCGTTTTACGATAGAACTCCACTTATCTAGCGTTGGAGAACTTGTCAATTTTTCTCGCTACCTATTCTTTTTTCCTCATATAATAGAAACACAAATTCGGACAAGCGAGTTGCACCAACAAACGTTCAGTTAATTGGGCATCAACTAAAATTTCGTTCCGATAAATGAAATTTCACGATTTGCATTATACACTCATAATTGAAAATGCTGGCGAGATTTTGAATCTATAGCCAAAGTTTGTCGAGGAATTGAATCTACTCTACAGAAAAGATATACTATGATAAGCATTATCCAGCTGGACGAAATACCATAAAATACCGTAAACGCTCAATCCTACAGCGATTTCCGAGATTTGCTTTGGCCACTGTGACGATTCAACGACAAACCGCCGGAGTTACGTAAGTCCGGCGACTGTTTCCAACGGCCTTTAAAGCGTCGCCCAACCTCGACTCGTTTCTCCTGTATCAAACAGCCAGTCTCGCCTTTCCCGAGATGACTGCGTCATCGAGAGACGAGGATCCCTTTGGGACAGGATGAAAGACGAGACAGAAAGACGAGCTCCTGCTTGTTAAAGTTCAATTAGCCTGCGTCGAACGTAGCGAGAGAAGACTCGTGTCGTAGCTGATAACGAAGAGGATCCAGGGAATCAGAGATTCTTCTCTTGCAGCGGAGGAGAGAAGACGCCCGCGGAGGATTAATCGTTCTCCCGTGGGAATGTAACGAGCGGAAGAAGAGTCGAAAAAAATTGCCGACGAGGATGATGAGGACTTTAGAGAATTAAAGTTCCGTTCGCAGCGGGAATCCCCGTGTTCCCTCGAATAGTGGCGATTAAAAACGCGGGGCTGCGCGCAAGAGGGGCGAGAGGGAAACTAGGGGAAGTGATGGCCGGGGGATAATGCCGGCGGATGAGACTGTGCTCGCGATTCTATCCCCTGCAAAGATGTCGAAAACGTGGAGAACCGGTAAAATGAATTGCGCCAGCGTACTTGGGGCCAGGCTAGTTTCTCGTGAAAAACTGGAGCAGAGAGGGAAATTCTCGCTGGTAAGAAGCAAGCGCAACGCTGCCTGTCCACGGCGATCGAATAATAAATTTTAGAAAAGAGAGAAGAGTAGTGCGAAGTGAAAACGTTTGTACGTCGTCGAGCTCTATCCAGACATAATTCGTGCCTTGAAAGAGAAAGGTTTCGCGCTAACAATGAACCGTGAGCTCCAGCCGGACGTAACTAGCCGTTTTCCTTCTCTTCCCATAGAGAATTTCCAAGTCCACTGGACTCTGGTTGGAGGCAGAGAATTATCATTCTCAACGGAGCTTTAATCTGCCGCGACGAGTCAGCTAACCCCTGTTTATGAATTACCTGCGGGATTTCTTTCGCGAACCGACGAAACTCTTTGCCGCAGCGTGGCACTGGGGGAAGGGGGTGGCTCACGTGCCGCGAATTCAGAGTAACTCGGTGTAGAAACCTTGCTGAATAAATACACCATCGATCATGAGCGTCCGGTTATCTTGGTCGATTTGTATCTTTCCTGACGATTTTCGAAATATTATTAACGAATTGCGGATCTTTATGCAACTTGATAATTCTAGTAGCCGTGAATGAAGAAACGAAGCCTAAATAGAAATTTGTTTCGTCTACTAAAAACATTGTAATTCGTTACAATATCTCTTTGCTCTGGATAGTTCGTATGTTTTTGCATATTACGTGCATTTTTGTGGATTTTTGGCATTTTATTTTTCTCCAACATACACAAATATCTAGTCTAATAATTCAGTTCATGCATGCTGTGACAAAAATGACACTAGAGACAAAATATGGCTCTTTTATATTTATAGAAAAATTCAACAGTTCCAAATATTTTTATTCGAAAGGTAAAGGAAGGTCGAAGTAACAATATTCTCAATAAGAATGTATAGATGGATAAATGACCGTTCGATCAACAGTTCGAATCTCCCCTTCCAGATGATCTTCACATCCGACAACCTTCGCGGGTTTTCTCCGACGTTTCATTAAACCTTCGGTTAATTAGCGAACCGAGGCGATTTGCGAGTAAGTCGAACCGCGAAAATAATTTATCGTTACCTCGGTAGTTATCCCTATTAAGCGGCAGAGATTTAGTTGTCAGACAGCGCAGCAAGAGAAAAAGAGAGGAAGGAAGAGAGAGAGAGAGAGCAATGTGCACGTAGCTTCTTGGCCTGTTCCACGGTGAATAACGACGCCTCTGTTATATCTTCCATCTACCCCCTCCACTTTTACGGTCCAATTTCAAGCTCCACCTTTAATGAAGACTAAGACTCTTCGGTTTTCTTCTGCGCTTCGGAACCTCGCCAATCGACTTCCAGCCTTTCTCCACCGACTTTTGAAAGCTTTGGAAAACAGAGAATGCGAGACAGAGAGAGGCGGTAAAAAGACCGCCGGAACTTTCTAAATGGCCGCTCTGGTAACGAGGCCAATTATCCATTAGAAGTTGATGCTGATTTCAGTAATTCCTTCGTTACGCTAAATCACTGTTTGCCGCGACCACGGTTAAATAATTCTCGGACAGCTCTCGTGAAGAGCAAGGGAGCGCTATTGATCGAATAACTTTTGCTGGTCTGATTAATTTTTTATATATTTTACTAACGTTCATGTGCTACAGTAGAACCTCGTTTATCCGAATAGGTCTGGAGACAAGGCAGTTTGAGTAACCGAGCGAAAGAGATTCATTAGATAACGAACTCTGCTCTTCAGCTCTTATTAGCTCCAATATTAAACCGCGTCTTCACCGAAGCAACAACGAGGAACTTTTTATTGTCTGTTATTGCTGCACCTTCCAAACACTACCCAACAAATATCAGCTTGCAGATACATTTTGTTTGCACTGAAGTATCGTGATCAGAGGACTATTTGAGTTTCCTTTCGATTTTCAAACGAACAGGCAACAACCAGCGACAAAAAATGTTTTTAGGATTTAGGTGTTGGAATTTCAACTCTCCCTTCTTTCAAACGCAACATTTTTCCGAACAAAAGCAAACGATCCGATGTGTCAATATACCTGATTATAATAGTAAGTGTTTATAAATTACGATTAATATTACGTTCGATCGTAACTTGCACTGTACAAATCTGCCAAAGTGTCTGGATACTTCTTTCTAGTATCGATAATACGATTGTAGTTTCCACTTTATTAGCAAGCGCCACGATAGATTCGAAGGGTCCTGGATCTTCCCAACAATTCGGAGCCTGAACAGAGTTTCCTCGTTTCCTACTCGACGGGATACGGAGTCGAAGAAGTATCTTCGTGGTTTCCTAGACATAGGGCGCTTAAACGCGCGATAAAATTCTAGGAGATCGTGTCGGAACGCGCCCGTTCCCAGCTACGATACGACGACCTCTCTGTTTATTCACTGCAGGAGCGCGGAAACGCTTCGTTTCCCCGCGCGTCGTCTTGTCTCTTCCGACTGCGGAGCCGTTCCGTCGCGTTCGCTTTCACCACGTCAAGTGAAATTCCGTCGCGGAATCGCTCCTTAGACAACTTTCCCTTCTCCTATCAGCACATCCCTCCACTCGCTCCACCTCTGACGAATTCATTTCGCGTAATGCGTTCGCTCGCACTCAGCCCGATGAGCCGTTGCGATTCGTCACGCGCGATACGCGAATCCCTTCGCTAAGGCGTGAACTCCCGGGCAGAGTTCCAGTAATTCTTCCAACAGACTTGGCCATCTATCGATATTTGTCCCTTTGAAAGCCTACAGCTATAGGCAAGGGTGATATTTACGAGAGGAATTGGAAAAAGACGCGAATGTTCGTCTGACAAATGCGAGGATGAAATGTAATGTAGGAAGTTTTTATTCGTGTAGGGTCCAGCCGGTTGGAATATTAACCTGCGACGAAAGGCTTTAGAATATTAAGTCGGGACACTCTATGAAGGCTGGTTCGATTCTTTCCCTTTTCATTTACGGGGCAGTATTTCCGCTGCTTGTCTCACCTTCGTCATCGGAAATCCTCGGTTCGTAGGGCTCGAATATAACCATCGATCCTTTTAAACGGATTGCCTCGCCTGACACCAAATGTTTTCAGTGTCAAAGGGAGCGTTCGATTTTCGGGCGTCGTTTTTAGGCGACTTACGGAATGAAAAATTGGCAGGTGGTTATTAGATTGCGAATATTTATGCAAATTTATTCTTTTGCCGATGTAACTGAAAGATACGAACCCGAAGCAGAGATTTATTTTGCCTGTTACATTGTAACGAATGCTTCACTTTCGATGTTTTCTATACTTTTGCATATTATCTATAGTCGCTTAAGAATACGGTGTGGTACTGATTAAAGTACGTGTTTCTAAGTTAAATGTATATACCGACTTAAACGTAGAACTGAAACTAAAAGTCATGAAGTTATGAAAAACTATTTCAGAATAATTCATATCGATATGTAGAAAACATTGTACAATACGGCTACGAGTTTTGTACATAGAAATCATCTACGAACATGATGTAACGTTACAGGCGATTAACATAAAATGCACAGCGAACGTGTTGAGGGATAAACGAATTTTCCCATCTACGAATAAAATGCGTGAAGATATAACGTTACTTTATGTAAGAACTGGTATCGTTGAATTCTATTGGACAAGTACTTCAAGTACACAAGTAAAGTCTACTGGAAACGAAAATCACATCCATAAGGAACTTCATAAACGACAAACGAATCTTACTATCTACCGTGTTATCTGCACGAATAAAACGAACGAAGATTTCTTCTTATCGCATTTACATATATAAAGGCAGTACTTAAAAATCACCATTGTATACTTAAAACTCAGCAGCACATTCTCTGCCCGAGATTGAAACGACTTTGTTGTACTCGTCGTTTTACGATTATGATATAGAGATTTGCATACATGGGACACGATCTACGGGTATGCGATGCAACTATTATGCTAATGTTTCATCGGAGGAAAACCGCGACCGAGTTTCAATTTCCTCGGTACATTAGCGAAACGACGTTCTCGATGACTTCTGCAATTTGCGGATCGCTGGAAGGTAACTCGGCTGTCTGGGAAATTTCGCTGGCAAAGTAAATATCCCGTCGTTATGAGAGGCTAAGGATTAGAGAGAATCAGGCAACCGCGAAAACAGAACGGTTCTAAAGTGAAAGCCGAAACGAAGGAAATATATAACTCGTTTAACTGCATCGCCTAAGCGTGCCATGCGTGGGAAATTCGCTAATGCGAACAGGGTATTAATAGTCCATTTGTTTAACTGGACGCGTACGCCGTAGGTTAATTGTAATTCCGTGGCGTAATTGTAATTTCCTATCCGCCAGTAGCATAAGCCCTGATTACATAATTACACCGTTCTCTTTGATAATAGACCGTGGGTGCTGAAACACGTGCGAGTTTCTTGCCCGAACGATCTTCATGAAATGCTAATTATAATAAATTCCCTCGGTAATTAAAGAAATCGACCCAACCCCCGTTAATTTTATCCTTCTGTCGAGCCTTTATCCTTCGGGTGCTCGCAGAACTCCCCATCATTCTTTTTCTGATCTTAAACTTTCACGATGATCAGCTGACATATACGTATATTTATGGTTCTTGGAAACTCGATGGTTCCCAAAGCAAGCCATATTGCTAACCCATTAGGGAGTAAGTAAGAGTTTATCGCGACGTTATAAATACTTTGATACTTTAAAGTAATGACGGAGAAGATATTAAGGACATCTTCGGAATTCTCTTTTATAACCACAATGTTAAGAAACAGAGATCCATAACGTAAATTGGATGGAGAAGATTGCAAATGTAACGTTGCAATGTTTTCTAATGTGACGCAACATTGACTTTTAATGAGTTAATTGGACACAAAGACTTTTAATAAATTGCTTGAAACGCAATTAAACTCGTGAGTTTCGGCTTATTCCAAATGGCGCGACCGCGTCGTGCAAGCAAGTCGACCTCAGTTTCAGGATTTTACGATCGGAAGGTCGATCGAATTTATCAGTATAACCGAAGGCCACCTTATATGGACGCCATCTGCTTCGGCTGTAAAGCTTCCGCCACTATGCACTCTCGTTGCAACGTGTAGGTTACGAAAGCTGCGAGGAAAATTAATATAGCGGCCACCCCTTTGCGCCTGGATCGCTAATTGCTCGTTCGATAAATACGAGCCTCTTACGCGTAAGAGGGAAAACACTTTTCCAGGTGGATCGTTAATAACGCGCGATTAAATTCCCGGGAAATCGTATCTTAAACGCGTTTATCCTTTGGACGGCCTTTTTTCGAATAATTTATTAGTTTCATTACTCGAGATTTATAACAAACGGTTTTAGAAGTCTGAAATTTATAGAATGGCAGTGCTATTTGTGTTTTTTATTTATTGTTTCACTTAAAACGATTTCCGCATTAAAATAACAGCTCTATCATTCATACCGTTTCTCTCAAATCGATACATGCAAAACTCATACATATAAAATTAAATATGAAATATCATACGAACATTCTGATTGTTCACCATTGCTAGTAATGAGATTTTAATTCTCTTTACGATGATTCTCAACATTCTATATACATCCTCATTGAGAAGCTTGCAGTATCCTTTGCTTTCGAACAAAACAAATTTTTCACACTTTTTTGTAATTATTGTAATTACACATTGTAATCATAAGTGTCATTTTTAAATATAACTACTCGCAGTCTCAAAATACTATAAAATATTTATTTAGTTAAGGAAGTCAGTATTTCTTGTCAATTGAATTTATGGCAAATTTCTTCTTCTTTAACTTCTTCTTCTGATTGTTAATTAACAAAAGTGACACAATTTCATGCGCGATATTGGTGAAATTCGACAAATTTCAACCTCAGAAGAAACAATATTTTATTCATATTTGCTCATCTAATATTAATCTTTAGGATGTAAACGTTTTTACGATACCCTCAAACTGTAAACGTGGTTCTTTCATGTCCGATGCATTTTTCAGTAGGTAATACTTGTTAAAAAGGTCCGCCAACGTTCATATGAAATCTTGGAAAGTTCTAAATCAAGGTTATCATAAAACTTTTGCCAAATAATAACTTTTTATTTATTTTTCTGTTTTTATAGCCCAGGCATGAAATATCTACCTTTACATTCGACGCTTTAAATTGCCAGGCACCTGGTGAATCGTCAATCGCGATCATACGTGACCCATTAAATTTCTAGCAGAATCGCGAGACGCTCCTCCGACATTTTTTCATCTGTCGAGGATTAAAATTTTTTATTGCTCAGCTAGGATACTTTAGTGACAATCGCGCCAGAGCCGGTCGCCTCAGCGAGATTAATCGAAAATACGAGCCATAAAGTCGAACGAACGACTAGGCAAGAAAACCGCTCACGGAATTCTAACCGTTCTTCAGTTTCCCACCCGAAGAACCAAATTCCTCTATTTGCGTTCCTCCTTTCCACCCCTGTGAAAAGTATTCGCGAAGTCGCGTCATTTAGCCTCACGACTCGGCTCATTTATTACGATCGTCGGTGGCTTGAAATAGGTCGCTGTTGGAAACTTTCGAATTTACGCCCACTTTCGAAAATATTATTTACGTCGGTTCCCGACACCCAGGTTATCGTGTTTCCTATGTTTTACGGCGCGTCGACTGGAAATTCCGGCTCGCGCCACCAGAAACAAAAATTCCGCAGTTCTAACGACGTTAAGAAGTTTGCGATGATCCCATAAGACGTAAAGGCACTTACTGTCTCGCTCTACGCTCGACAACGTGACGTTGTTATTTAATAATTAGATTCGAGTACCGTTAAACAACTAGTTCTAACCATTGCAATTGTTTCCTTTCAGTTGGCCTTCGGTTTAGTTGTAAATGATCGTTTTAAAAGAAAAGGAAATTTTATCTCTCGATGGAACCTCGCGTTGTTTAAAATTATAAAACACGATGTGTTGGTATGTTTTTGCTTTTACCTTAAGGAACTAAATGTACGTGTGTAATGAATTCTGATGTATATAATGAAGTTCATTTTCATTAGATACAATTATATTCCATTACACCTTTTTATCCATATTTTTATCTGTATATCATTATTATTATACGTAACGTAATCCAAGTACCCATATACTGCGGTAAAATCATTCGCGTCATGAATAGTTCACTCTTTTGTATAGTCACTGTCTACATATTTCTCGTAGGAAATAAAGTTGTAGAAAGGATATTGAAACGTAATTTTCACAATCTTTTACTTCTTCAAACTTACTTCTTCTTCAGAATACAACAAGCATTCCTTTTTGTAAAATTAAGGTACGAGTTTCGTTCAGCTTACTTTATCGACCTTATGAGATTAACGATAACGAGCGTATAATTTGTTGTACATTATCAAACTAAAAAAAATGTTATATTAATTAATTAAAAACATCGTGATTGGTGTAATAGTAGTTGAACATTCTACTTGCGTAGCTCTTGTTTATTCTGTCACAAGGATTAGTCTTTCCACGAACGTAGTCAAAGTGAAATTCTACAGCGTAGACGTAGACGAGCCTTCGATTGCCAATAATCGATCGTTAGCGTGGCGAAGATTTTCGATCGACTTTGACCGATAGAAAGGTCGGCCTGTTAACTAGAATGATAGAGGAAGAGAAGACGAAGCTTCGCGGTTGACTCGCGTTGAATATTTTAACGTCTCGTTCGCTTATTCGCGGAGCCTGCTAAAGGCCTGTTTCCATCTGCTTGTCGGAAGTTGGTCGCAGCAGTGACTGTCAACTTTTCTGACAGCTTCATGCACAAATTTGACGTTGTCCGTGACACGCGAGTGCTCGAAAATGCGAATAAAAGTCTACATTTTCGATCGATTCGATCGACGAGGTAGTTAAACGACGAACGAATCAAAAATTTATTCCGTAAGTAGTAGAACTCGATGATATGTCAGACTCTCGGTGGTTCTACGATTCAAACGGTGTCTGTTCAATGGATAAAAAAAGATTTAAGTATTAGAACGTGTTAATAAGTTCATGGCTATTTTCAGGTGGCCTACGACATCGTATTTTGGAAAGTAAAGTTATTTTCAACAGAATATTGTCAGTTTGACGTCCAATTACTTATTCGATCGTTTCTATTCCAAACCGATCTCTAATACTAGCACGTTCCGTAAGTTCATATCTATTTTACGACGAATGTAAGTCTCTTTTTCCAATAGAATATTGTCAGTTTAAAAACTACTTTAATATTTTCGTTAACAGTAAACAATATAACATATAAGGAATATTTCTTATATTAGAGATCTTCAAAATTCGAGGACTGTTGCCTGAATCGTAAAAGCAGGCAACTCTTGCGCTGCTTGTCACTAGTGATTTTCTACTTTGAAATTTCTGTTTCAAACTGATTTCAAGTACTAAGACCTGCATGCCTATCTTCAGATGTTTCGCAACAACTGCAAGTTCATTTTCAATAAAATATTGCTGGTGTAAGAACTCTTTCAATCCTTTCTTTGATAGTTAGTATTCTGTAAATAAAATATATTTCTTACTGGAGACTATTCTATCCAATATTCAAAGACTATTACTTGAACCGTGGAAACAAGCAAATTTTGTCTTGCTTGTTATTATTAATTTCCTACTTTGATATTTCTATTTCGAACCGATTCTCAACAAATATAGACGTTATAAGCAATAAGCTAGTACGAGTTAATACGAACTTATCGAAGAGTAGCCAATAATAGTCGATGTCGCATGGATTATTCAGAGTAGATCGACGACTCGATCGAATCGGTTGGGGATCCCTGACTCGGAGCAAAACTACAGTCGTGCCAGTTAAACAGAGGCGTGCAGCCAAGCGTAGAGGGATGAAGGGGGATGCCGTGACTTGGACTAGCACTGAGTATCGATCTCCTCTATTATTAGTTCGTCGTCGACCCCCGTTAGAATCGTCAGAAACACCGCTCATAACTCTTTTCAGACTTCGTTATCGGTCGTTTCATAGCGGATAACGCGTTTGACGTGACTGTTGGCAATAGCCTGTCACCTATAGCTTCTGGGTTTCTTGTCTTCCGCGATTCCGCCACCGTCGCCTGCTTAGAAAGACGAAGACGACGCGATCACAAGGGGTTCGCGTGCTCAGGGCCACTGACTGCCTCCTGGATTACGTAAACAAACGCGACAACTCGATGTATCTAAGCTCGTTTGCAATCTTTTTTAGAGGCTATTCTTTAGAAATTGATAAAGTAGCCACCACTTTACAGATATCACTGTTTTTAGGCTAATTCGTAGAGAAATGGCAATCGTTTGTGTTAATAGAATTTTTATTAGATTAGGTCTGTAACAGAGTGGCTATAAAATGTATTTATTATAGCATTCGCATAACAATTAATTACACTCAAGTATATTAAATTCCGCGCATTTTAATTTCACTAAATTTAGCGTATGAAAGACAAGGAAAACAAAGATATCCCGCTCTTCGTTTTTCCTTCTTTCTCGTGTGCAAAGTTTCGCAAAATTACAATTCAAGTATCTTTTAAACCAAACATTTCTCGATCCAATCACCTTTAGTCGAAAAATGCATCGAATGGTTAATAAAAAATTCTGAAGTTCCATTTAGAAAAGGAGTGCCATGCATGGCGGAGTCGAAAAATGCATCGAATGGTTAATAAAAAATTCTGAAGTTCCATTTAAAAAAGGAGCGCGATAGCAGTTTCCCAGTGTATCGTTGCACACTAAAAAGAAAAGAAAAAAAGAAAAAAGAGAAACTGAGTACCCGGAATCTTATCATGCCATTCAATTTCTCTATCTCTTCAGCGAGATCGGAGCTACTGCGTGGCCCAGTTACCTGGTTCGCTCTGTATATTTTGTAAATTGTATTTTTAAGAAGTTGTGCAATTTTTGCACCCCCTCTATTACGCTCCTCCAACAACTTTTCCCCTAAAACTTTCCTGAAATAACAATAGAAATGGTTTCCAGTGATACGAAGCTAGTTCGTTTATTTTAAGCAGACGTGCAGAGTATTTCTCTGATCGTGCTTCCCTCTCGTCAACGAACTATGTTTCCCCAAATATCGCCAATAATTGGATTCCACGACGCATTCTTTATTCGGTACGGCGACGTCGCGTCGCGAAGAAAAATATTTGGCGCGGTTACGTGCAAGCGGAAAAGAGAACGCGCAACTCCGCGAGGCAGAGGCCGGCTATTTAGCTGTAAATATAAGCTTTCCAGGGACTGGTGCACTACTGGAAGCTTCATATAACCCTCTTGGAAACCGCAAGCGGTTCTGTCGAAAGGAACAAAGGGGAGGTGGGCGAACAATGCGGCTCTATAATACAGAGCAGTTCGAAGCGGTATTGATCGAGTCATAGCTACGTGTTTTCTTCTTTCTAAAGAATCATTCTTCGATGCATTTCGTGGTTAACGTGCTCCTGCTGCCGTTATCACGTCGATGGACCTCATTAATTCCAACATCGTACTTGTACCCTATTACATGAATGTCGAGCTTTATTAGGATAGCCGGCGAGTTTCATAGTTCACGAAGCAATCCGACGTGTACTGTGGTAGTTGTGTATACGGAATATTAAGAACTACTGCTAATAATTGGATTCGTAGTCGTGACGCAAGTGCGCACCATTCTTTACGATAATTTCAATTCTCTGTTTCAATCTGATGTAGACTCTTGCACTTTAAAACGAGACAAATCTATCACCGTTGCGATGTTAAATGCTGATCTAAACAGATACAATTGCATCTATGGAACGTGGATTTTTCGACGTTATAACGAAGAAACTGAGGATTTCTATGCGCTATACGAGAGATTTAAGGATGTAAATAATTCAACGCGCGAAAATAAGCAGAATGCAGAAACATTTGAAGCATAGTATTTGTTATAATATACAATAGCTCAGATTTCAGATCAGCTTCCATTTCTTTAACTAAATAATGCCAGTAAAAATATGAGTTTGCATAAATATCCACGGTCTAACAAGAAAACAAATTTTTTATCGTCATCGCGTTTTCATACGCGAACGGAAAACGTGTCTTATGGATTTTTGAACTCTTACGTCTGAAACTTGACATTCCACTTACAATTCGATCAATACCGGTCTTCGTAACAACGTTAAAGAAACTAAAGCGGTATCGACCGAATCGCACGTGCTTCCGTGTTCGGCTTAGCCTCGTCAGAACGCTGAATCAGTGCATTCTGGTGCATCGTAGGCGATACGAGTGCATCGCAGCCTCGTGGGAACCAGCAAAGTATACGACGAATCGATAATACCGCTTTTATGTACTAACTCTTATGGTCGCCTTCTTCAGAAGATAATATCGCTAGTTTCAAATATTCGTTCTTCGCTCTCACCCGTTCGAATACGTTGAAATGGACGAAAGAATCGGCAAGGAAATTTTTCGTAGCTCGCGATAATGTTTATTCCTATGGAGCATGCTGAAATTTCGAAGGCCAGGCATTTTTTTCATAACGAAGGCAAATATTTTCGCGGAATATTTTCTATCGAGCCGGTGGAACGCGACGGTGGATGGCTCGCTTTGATGCAAATTTCACGTCGCTTCGTTGGCTTCGCCGGTTAATGGAGAAGCTTTGTAAAAAATCAGGGCCGAGAACGCAATCAGGGACGCTTTTGAATTCAGCGATCCGGTGCAGCCGGCGCCGCGGCGTAGATGTGTCGCGCGAGACGTTTCAGAGACGAGACGTCGCGACGCCGACACAGACATTACGGGAAATGCGACCCACGATGGATGCGTCGAACGACCTCGAACTTTAAATAACGAGCAGCGCGGAAAAACCCAAGAATTGTTTCACTTTTGGGGAAGACGTCAAGATGCTTAGAAACGAGACGATGCACTGTGTTTGAGAACGAGCCTGATTAAGGAAATATCGTGATTTTCATGAATTTCGATCACCTAATTCCTATTTTTTTTTTTTTTTGTATCTTCAAGATTCTTAATTAGAATGTTATCTAAACAATTTATTTAGTCACTTGTCTACGAACATATAATACGCTAAATAATAGATAATTCTCTACATGCATTGTTTATAAAGTAGAAATAATTCTCATTCTATATCGTATGTGTTATAGTGTAATTAATTTTAATTAGTTATACTTAGGAGTATAAAGTAATTACATGCTCATATCTGGTATTTTTTGATGTCCTTGGTTCCTTATAAAATATTCCAACCAAGCTGATTGAAACAGGTTCCCTGTACACATTGTCTTATTAACATAATATTTATTGCCAAATAACATTCTATCGTGATCTTCATGAGTTTCGATCACCTAATTCCTATTTTTTTTTTTTTTTGTATCTTCAAGATTCTTAATTAGAATGTTATCTAAACAATGTATTTAGTCACTTGTCTACGAACATATAATACGCTAAATAATAGATAATTCTCTACATGCATTGTTTATAAAGTATAAATAATTCTCATTCTATATCGTATGTGTTATAGTGTAATTAATTTTAATTAGTTATACTTAGGAGCATAAAGTAATTAGATGTTCATATCTGGTATTTTTTGATGTCCTTGGTTCCTTATAAAATATTCCAACCAGGCTGATTGAAGCAGGTTCCCTGTACACATTGTCCTTTTAACGTAATATTTATTGCCAAATAACATTCAAATTAAGAATCTTCAAAGATTTGTAAATTCAAGCAAAAGCAAAAAATGAATTATACGAATATGAGAATTCTCATGACTTTCTCCCAGTCCGTATTTCTCAAACACTGCGACGCTATTTTATTTTCACGGAAGTGACGGTACTCCGCAGCGACCCGTAATTCACCGAGTTTCTCGTCACGATTTTCATCGCGTAGCACGCGCCTATGTGGACTTGGTTGCTCTTAGCCACGGAACCGGAAGTGCATTCTCCAGCTGTTGAGAGCAAGTTTTACCCACCGCGGGAATTTTTGTTTATGCACGCGGAGTCACGACACACGCCACGTCGAACAGGCGAGTGTCGAGTGAAAATCGCGGTGGGCTCGAATTATACTCGCAGGACGTGGAAATCAACTTAGGGAAATTTTTCATTAAAAGAGTCATAGTCTTTGAACATTCGCTGGTACTAACGACTCTACGAAGAATGTTCATCCTTAAGTCACGTTAAAAAATTGATCTATCAAATCCAGATTTTAATAGCTTAGATATTAGGTTGTCCGAAAAGTTTCTTTCGTTTTATAAGGAAATAATAGACGCACAATGTTTTTTTTTGTATTATGCATGAACTTAATAATAAAAATAGAACGAAATCGATCATACTTAATTCAATAAAATAATATAAAACAGAAATTGTTGTTCATCTATTATCACCTTATGAAACGAAAGAAACTTTTCGGACAACCTAATACTTCTATAAGAGTTGACTCTAGTTCACTGTAATAAATAGACTACGAATATTTACATTTTTCTACAGGTAATTTAGAAAACATGACGTGGACAGAAATTGGTGTTACATGCTGAATATTACAACACGTACTCCATTTAGGATATCTAACAGGAACGTTTATTGCAACTTTATCGTTCGATCGAATGAGCAATAAACAAAAATAGAACGTAGTATATAAAAAGCAAACTAATAACGACCAGACATTTTACATTAAAGTTTCTACATCGGCCGTGTATCTCTATTCCGTTACGATGATTCAATCAATACTGGTTCGACTTAACACGATCGATGTCCATCTGATGACTTTCAGAATTGCCGACCTCATTTCGTTGCTCATTAACGACAATCAATCATTCGTAGCACAAAAAACTCTGCTTCTATATTTCGTTCCACTCTATTGTACACAGCCTTGACACGTATTATCGTCGCGAGTGTTACATAAAAATTCTGGCAAACGCAGAACGCTGAAGAAAAAGCCTGTCAAGGAAAATAGATGTAACGATCTCGTCCTACAATCATAATACAGATATTGTATTTCCATTCATGTCGTAGAAAGTAAGACAGCAACGCGTTCCGAAGCTCTGCACCGTAACGCAGCAATTTCTCGATGATTCTCCGGTTGCAATTAAAAACTTTGTTCAAAACTTTGGATAGAACGCATGAAAAGCGAAATTACGGCCGCTAGGCGGTAGTTAAAAGGTGCAATACAGCACGATACGTAGAGTAGGAGAAGAAAAAAGCATGATACATCTTGCAACGCGAAAGTTTATTCCCATAACAAGGATGGTGGATTTTCAACGGATTCGACCCCTCTCTTCTTCTTTCTCCTTTAGTTCCTTCGAGATGGCTGAGAGTTTTCGTTATCGAGCCACTTATTACGACATTGTCCCGTGATACAACAACCGCTTGGCTTCTCGTAAAATACACGTCGAACTGGCCCTTATAAAGCAACTCCTTTGTACGTACTCCTGTTACGAAGATACATAGTGGCGAAGTTAACTCTCGTGCTGGCAACCAAAATTTTCATGCTTCTGTGATAACCAAAGTATCTGACTACCGTCGGCGTCTTCTTTCTACCCGTCAAATATAAAGGATATTCCAAGGAAACCTTATTTATTAAGGAATTTCTAAGTTTTCTCGTCAATTTTCTCTACCATCCAGCAATTAGTTTGAATAATAATTTCATCTCAATTTCCTTGAAACAGTATCACAGACTTATTATATACAAGATCTATCAAGAAACTTTTTATCCTATTTCTTTATAAATATATATATGTAGCATCAAAAAGTCAAAATACGTATGTTCTCACACGCTTTAAACGATTTTTAAAGCATTCTCTAAAACCTATACAGTAAAAATGGTACTTAAGGTGAACGAACTTATTGCTAGTTCGCAACGAACGTAGTATGAATTTACCGAACGAAACTTGCAATCTTCTCCTCGTATCAAAATATCTGGAAGATCTTATTTTGAAAATCCGCGTAAAAATATTCGGAAAGCAGGGATTCGAAGCGACGATACGATGACGATATCGGAGACGGCATAAAAATTGTTGAAGGAATATGAGAACCGGGTAATCGGGCGCCAACGTAAGGATTAATTCTCGGTGCTACGTGCTCTCTGACGCCACGGTTTTCGTTTTGGGTAACTCTTATACAACGAGGCAGTTCAATATCGCTGCAACAGATTAGGTTGCGTGCAGTAACGAGCTACGCCTCGAAGATTCTCCTGCACGAACGAGAATGCATTTCGTTCCGCTCGATTCTACCGCGAAATCGAGATCCACCCTAATGGTGCTTCTTTCCTTTGCTCCTCCTTCTCTTCATTCGTCTATTTCGTTCCTTCTTTCCTTTCTTTTTTCTCCGCGTCAAGAATTCGGAAAAGTGGTTCTCGCCCCGGAAAAGAGCGAGTGTACGACGGGCAAAGAGCCTTAGAATCGGAAGGAAAGGAAGGAAATCCCATGCGACAAGAGAAACGACCTGGTCGTTACAGGAAAATAGGGATACCGTTGGAGCTATTGGAAGAAGCGTTTGTCGGTACGTCTCATTGGAACAAATCGTTGCCGATCTCTCGCAGGATCTCTAATATCGGGAGTGCAACCCTTAATATTTCTCCGTTTCGCGTGAAACGCGGGTCTCGACTCGCTTTGTTCCGCTTTGCTTCTGCCCCTTCGTCGTTCGATTCCTCCTCGCGCCTTTTGTATCCAGTGCTGGAGAAACCGTCTGCGAGACGATGACCAAGATACGTCTTTGTCGCCTGCTTTCTTCCTCCTCGTCTTTGTTTTTTCGTTCAGCTTTCGTTTCTTCCCGATTTTTTCTTCGAATAATATGGAACGCTCTTCTTCGATTTCTCAACCTGATTCTCACGAGTCACGTACTTCATTTCTGACGCGCGGTTTCTTACGTTGGTTGCATTGTTTCGGGCATAGCATTACGGTAAATAGAAAGTGGTGATCGCGTTTTCTGAAACCGTGCGATCATAGTGAATTGAAAATAGGACGCGAAACGTTTACTGAAGATTTATTTCTACTTACGTAGCTTTGATTTGGTTCTAATGTAGTTTTACTTGCAGAGAAATGGTCCCGTTTATATTACCAGTTTTCTATCAATTTAAGTCATTAAATTTTGGATGCAACGCGAAAGTAGTTGTAGCTTCGTATTAGTTTGCTTGATGTAACATATAACGCGAACGACATTACATTGTCACGTAAAGTATAACACGAACGCCATCAAAATGCAGATGCTCGTTTTTGTTGGTTGCGTAGCAACGATTAGATGAAGATCATTCGAACATGCAGCAAATGGGATGAAAATAAAAAATGACATAACATAGGCACGAATAGTTTCGGTAGAACAATGACCACGCGTATCTACGTCTACCTATTAACACTTTTACTGCCACGCTGAAATCACATGTTTCGCTGAGGAGTATTTTTATTATTCAAAGCATATAATGGCAAAATAATAATAAATTGATGATGTAAGACAACATTCTTCCCCAATGGATCGCTTATCTTATTGATGGTCACCACCGTGGCGCCTTGGTAACAACTGATAGCGACGTATTATAACAAGGCTTCGTTTATTTCAACAAACCATTCGCATTTATTATTTCGTCGTAAGCAAAACGTGCAGAATGTATTATTGAAGCGTGTAGAAGATATTAGTAAACGGTATTTGCTCATTCTATATATAATATTAAGGTATGTGCACATTTCTAACTTCAATTATATGACCATAAAGCAGCATTTACGATTATTTTCTAAGCTATGTTTATAATAATATTCGTAAATTAAACCCTGAAAGATATGGGTGCAAACACAGTGCACCGTTAGATGCAAGATCTTTTCTCATTTTTTTATTCACGTTCTAATAAAAATGTTTAATTGTTCAATGGGCCACTTTTTATTTCTGAGTACCTTCTGTTTATCGGTTACATTCAAAATACCCTAACTGTCAATTTTCATTCAATTTTTACAATTGTAAGAAGTTCAAGCGCTTCGTTCACCAATGACCACCGTAATAGCGAAAGTGTAAAATACAACTGGCAAAAACACACGATCAAATCGAAGTAGTTAACCAGCCAGTTTACAAGGGAAATAAAATATCGTTTTTAAAAATACCCTAACACCGAACTTCTGTTTCTCGTGACAAATATTAGAAGGGATCGCTTCGATTCGTGGAGGATCGTGTAACGGGGTTAGCAGAAGGAAATGGGCGCTTTTAAAATCGAAAAGAATGGCTGGAAACGTGTGTCGATCGTTGCCTCTCGCATTCTTCCAAGAGAATTTATCGCGGGCCGAACGATTCTTCGTAGCGGGCGAACCCGACGAAGATATTACATTAGGAGGAGCGCGCAACCAGCGATAAACAACGGCGGATCGACGCTCGTGAGTAACGAGAACAGCAAGTTCTCCCCGGTCGCCGGGAATCTGTATCCGCCAGTGTGTCTTGCCTCTCGCCTCCGTCTCCGTCTGCGCCGCCTCCCGTGGGCTTTGAGTTATTACATTTTCTAGCGAGACCGTAGCCCCGGCTACAACGAACAAAAGGATGTGCAAGAGCAATACCAGGGAATATGGTGTACCGGCTGTGTATCGGGAAAATCGTAGCACGTGTCGCGACACGAATTTAACACGCTTTAAATAGAAATTCGATCGATAACGGAAGAAAATGATTCTACCGAGAATCCGCGAATTCCTCCAAATTCTTCCAAGGAGGATCGTAAAAATATGATTATTTTTGGTATCGCCTGGAGTTGAAGAATTCAGGACGTTGAAGCGCGTCTTGCAAGCAACAGAAAATATTCTTGCAGCTTCTCCGAGAAGCGATTGTTAAAAAAGAATCGCAGTCGATCGAATTCGCTTAGACGTTTTATTTCTTCTTCTGAACGATTTTCAAAATAATTAATGAGAAAGTCAGTCATATTCAGTCATAGATCGACTGAAGTTTGAAGTCAAGGAAAAACGAAGTGCTACGAAATCATTTGAGGTAATTATCGATATGTAATTAAATTAGTACTGTTATTGTAGTTTCACGATAGCCCAAACAATTGCAATTCTTTTCCATCACAGCTGTGAGCTACGATGTTCGTCATCGTAAGATTACATCTTTTTACAATCGGAGAAATGCTTATGGTAAGGATGATATGTTACGTTTGGTATCGAATCATGATAAGAGATTCTTCCTATTGCAATGATTATCAAAGATATCGGATTGATGCAGAATAGAATAACAGCATTTTAGCATATGAAAACATTTCATTCTCGTTATTTTGAATACATATTGATAGATAAATGTTCTCAAAATATTTTATGTGCGTATTGATCGACAACAGAAAAATCGAATTGGCAGTTATTCCGAGACACACAATGTAAATTCGGTGTTCGCGTTGTTATTTCCTGCCACTAAAATTCTCTGGATCACTTCTGACCAAATCTTACTTTTCTATTATCAGAAAATTTCTGAAGTTCGAGGAAAATAGAAAGGAATCGTTATGAATGGTCTTTTGTCTTAATTTTATACCAAGGATTTCCTTGAAACATTGAAAATCTTCTCTCTTTCGGTAGAAACAAAAACGAGAATCGCTTCCACCGAAATTTTAGAATAATATGGATCATCTCTGATTTACGATGGAGATATTACGAGTAGCTTAACTTTCCTTTCGAACAAGTATGCTATTATGCTTTAATTACAATGTCCTACCTAGTATTTTGAGACATCTGAAAAAACTGAAGGTTTATAATCTTTTTTTACAACCTCCGAGTTCCTTCTTTCGATTAAAAATATTTAGTAATTAGTTCGTTACAGTCAGCAGAACGTACCTCGGTTTAAAAAATTAAAAACACCGAGGGAATTTAAATATTTCAACATATTTTAAAGAATGATGTAATACTAGCCATTTTAATACTTTAACTAAGGCAATATAGTAAGTGAATCAAGTTAATTGGATGATCGATTTATGGAGCAGGAAATTAAGTAAAGTGGTGTATAATTATTATATTTTTTTTTCTACAAATATATCAGAAAAATTGTACTCTTCATTATTGATAATTGATAGGAAGCAAATTTTTCAACAGTTTGAAATAACTTGTGCCCTGGGAAGTTTAAAGGCTGCACAGGCACAACCCACCCATACACTCTACCATAAAGGTTCTCCGGCTCTTCTCTCACGTGTATCATTCGTAATTCTGTTACTCAGATCACTGGTCGCAGTGTGCGCACACAGAGATTCGTATCAGCCCGCGTAATTTAGCTTCGTTTTACGTTAATCTGTCTTCATCTTCTCGTGGTTGTGTGTTCATCAATGTTTTAACGCTGTGAATTGAAAAGGATTCGAGACTGGTGTGCGCCGGGAACACGCCAGGCAAAACGTAATCTCGAAAATAGAGCCGCTTTGACATCAACGTGTGTGTTCCGGGAGAACAGTGGGGAAAAAAGGCCGGTCGAGCGATAAAACCGAAAAAAGTCCGCTCTGAAACGCCTTTGTGTGTTTCATCTACCCGCGATGACTTTGAAAACTCCGCGTGTGCTTGAATTTCATGCGCGAAATTTTTTTCTAAATTTCGAAATCCAGCTCCGTTGTGTACATTTTAGTTTATCGCTCAGCCTTTATCTCCTCCCCTTTCATATACTTTTTTTTTCACTTTTTCTTATCTTTCTTTCTTTTTACTTTTTAATGGAACATCGAAATGGAGAATATTTTGCGACGCTCGCCGTCTCCGACGAATCCTTTGACTCCGAAATAGCGACGTCCCTTCGTGTCGATTTTCGATTGAAATTTGGCGGAAAATTTCCGGAGATCTGGAAGCTCTAGGCGTTAAGTTCCATTAAAACGCTTGAAATCAACGAAGGAACGCCGTGAATTCGGAAGAACAATTCGTGCTGGAAACGTGGCGGCGGAGAGGTGGCCGTAACCGGGTTGCGTTTAGTGGCCTGGGCACGACAGAACTCGGTTAATTGGCCGTTTCCTAATTAACTTCGATACCGAATCGCAGTTCCTTGGAAAAGTGCAGTTTATTCCTCAGTCGAGGAATAAATTATTTTACGAGTAACAGAGAAAAAGTTAGAACTGGCCGTTAATTCTAGAAAATGACGACCTCTTAATTACCACTGAGAACCAGATAAAACTTCGTATTCTCTTACTGCTAGTTCTACGAAGTTTCGAACTCCCTTACCAATAAATCATAATAGATGAAATAACGAAGAACTCATATTGAATTATCGGCTTGAAGTATAGCAGAAGAATTACGTCCGTATCATAAACCCGACGTAACTTAGTTACTCCCAGCAAATTATTTTACACAGATACCTGAAAATAGCTAACCATAATTTCCACAACGTGACACACAAGTTATACAAGAGTTGTACGTAGTTCGCGACGCGTGATGCTTCACGAAGGTCAGTGCATATTATCACTCACACGATGAAACCGCGGATAGGTTGACAGTCGAACCATTAACCAACCCAACATAAAGTTTTATAAGATACATATATATTGCGAAACATAACGTGCCAGTTTCGAAGAATTGGCTCTTACGTTTGAGAGATTTTTCCGAAACTCTTCAATTCTCCTAACTATAAACTACAGGCTGGCAATTTTGGGTCAGCGCTAAGCTGCTCGAAACAACGAGAATGAAATGATTAATGAAACCAGTGGCTCGTATCGGGAAGCCTGATGTTCCTAGACAGCGGAGGACAATCCTGGATCGTTTTTGATGGATCGACTGATCGTGTTGATGGATCGCGGCATTACACGACTTGTTACTTACCTTTGGCGGTACAGATCGTAGCAACGATCCTTGAGTACCCTGCATCGCGAATTTATTCCATCCAATTTACTATTCTATTGGTAATTTTGTCCTAGAAATTTCATCAAGCAAACAATACGACAATAACGAGAGATTTGAAGCCTTCTCAGCGCGGTACTTTAGAATCTCTAGAATTGAGCTTCTCGCGTATACGTTTCATCAGCGTTGCAGCAAAGACCAAACATCTTCAAGAATTACACGGTCGAATTTCTTCTTTAAAACACTTTCACTGCCACGTTGGTTACATGTGACCGAAGCGCTTCAACTTCTTACAATTGTAAAAATTGAAAATTGACACTTAGGGCATTTTGAATATAACCGATAAATAGAAGATACTTTGAAATAAAAGGTGCCTCATTGAACTATGAAACATTTTTATTACAACATCAATAAAAAATAAAATGAGAACAATCTAACGGTGCACTGTGTTAAAACGCTGTGGCGTCCTGAGCGAAACATGTGATTTCGGTGTGCCAGTCAAAACGTTAACACTTTACATTTAAATGATTTTTTTAACCCCATAATTTCTGAGATATTCTGTGAAATATGTTTCCAGTCCTAATATCGAGGAATCTTCTCATTCCTTTAACATGGATCGAGACACGTAAAAGATACGTGTCAAATATTTTTCGCGCAGTTATATTGATCGAACCGAATCAGGAAAAAGATTTTTTTCTATGAGAATGATCAGACGTACACATCGATGGGAATTAATTTCACAACTTTTACCTTAGCTTTATGAAACATTGAAACGCGTCTTCCTCTCGCTCGAAAATCTCCGAGTGATCGATTCAATCGTAAAAGTTCTCCAATCAGATGATCGTTGACAGTTTTCCACGACTGAGAACGCGACATTTATTCCTATTTCTATCTGAATATTGTTATATTTTGAAGAGTTTCGGTAAAGTGAAACGGTTGGAAATTGGAAACGTCATTAGATATTCATGATCTGGCTAACGATACCGGGAACAGAGCGTATCGAATGATGAATGCTCGGTAGTTAGTCCATATCTAGAATGGAGACTTCCGATGGTGATTGAATCAAGTAACACGCTAATAAAATCAATTCATCAGAGAATATGTATTAGATACGTCACACGTGAAAGCTCCCGAGCATGGTACATGTTGACGTTTACAACCATGATCGTTTGGTGAAAACTGATGACGTTTCAACGCCTACGTAACGCCCACGTGCATACTTCTTAAATCTGATCAAAATAATTACGATAATTATATCTTGTTAAATTCTAATGAGATTTCAAAACGTTTCGTGTATACATGAAAAGTTCCTATAGGTGTTCGAATACTTTTTGAGTGGGTGTGAATCTACATACGTAAGTTGTATAAAAGAATTAGTAATGCCAGGTAACTACAAGCCTGGATTCAAACTTTATCATTTAATTTTCATTCGGGAGAAGGTTTCTTCAGAATGCATTAACTGCGTGAAACGCGAGGAATTCTCGCATAATTTCTCAAGGAAGAATCTCTCTTCATTTGTATTCCACGACGTTTCAATGAAAACAGGGAATTTCGCGAATCGTTCGTTTCATCGCTGTTTTCCGATAGCTCGAAATAAACAGGCAATCGTCTGGAATTTTCAGCGAGAAAAATTCTCGTCTTTGGGACACAGCGCGGAAATTGCCTCGATATAACCTGGTAATTCAATTAAAACAAATGGCATGTTGCAATTGAAATAGTACGAAGCAACGTCGATTATTTGCTGTTATCATAGATGAGCTTTTATAGAAAAGAAAATACATATTTTTGAGAAACGCATACACTCAAATGACAAATTAAGATATTAAATAGACGCAATAATTGGAACGAAGTGAAAGCTGTTCCAAGTCATAGGCATCTTCATCAGTCTCAATAGACTTTAAAATTGATGACACATCTTGAACTTCCCATTGGAAAAATCATTTAACAATTGATATTTAAAATTCTGCGCTCAACATACCACCAAAATTACGCTATGTTATTCATAACTGTCACTGTGAGTATAAATTTATAATACCACATTTTACTGCATATTCGTTATTAGATATATTGCTAAAAATGAATCTGTAGAACTCACTGAGAACTCAAAGCGAACCCCAGTAAATGCAACCATATTACATTTACATTAAGAAACCACAAAATATCCAATTGAATGGCACGCACATAACACAAACAAGGCAAGTTAAATACTTGGAACTTAGACACACAACTTACATAGAAGCAACATACTAAATCAATTATAGACAAGATACGGATAAAAAGAAGACAAATGTACTGGTTAACTAGCCGAAGTTCTAAACTCAGCACAGAAAATAAATTAAAAATTTACAAAGCGATAATAAAACCAATTTGAACGTACGGAATACCACTATGGGGGACAGCAGTAATAAATAAACTAATACCATAAGTAATAAATAACTAGAGTCGCTGCAATCGAAGATACTGAGAACAATAGTCAATGCCCCATGATATATCAGAAACGAGGATATACGCAAAGACTTAATCATATCAACGGTCAAAGAAGAAATTGGCAGAAAAATAAAAACGAAGAACAGCAACGCATCCAAACCAGCTGGCTGCTGAAGCGAGCAAAACTCTCATAGAAAGAAGACAAAAAGAAAACACCCCACTGACCTCACAAAAGAATTAAAGTAGTCAGACTCGAAATGTACCAAATGTCCAGCTGGACAAATTAAATAATGAATTAAACAAATTAAAGTACCAATTAAATAATAATAAAAAAAACCTCACGAACAAGAGTTCCGATTTCTTGTTCTGAGTCGTCGTCTTGCCTATCATATCGTCGGATCTCCTCGAATCTACGTTTAACCGATTAAAGTTTGCATTTAAAACGGTAGCTTTTGAACCAACATTACGATCTCATTATATTCTTCCCGCCGCGAATAACAACAAGACTCTGATACTAACCGTAGCATTCAACGAGTGAAATAAATATTACAGAATCATAAGGCAAGATGTGAAGCTGTGACTTGAAAGGCAATTGGATTCAATATAACACGGTTAACTTGGATTCAGCGAAACGCAAGAATGATCGAAGTGGGAGGAAATCAACGTTGTAGTTCCTCTCGAAGCGTCGAACTTCTCCATTAGCGGTGTCTTTGTTTCCCAACAAATCTCGCGTTTCCGTCTACAAGCTAGTAAAGGGAACCTTGGTAATCTCAAGTGGCGAAGGGGAAAGAAAATACAGGCAAGGGCGATCGTATCAGGAAACGTTGCTCAGACGCTGTGCTCGCCGCGAGAAATCGCAAGCAACACACGGAAGCACTCGCCCAGTTGAATTTATGTCGAAGAAAGTGTAGCTCAAACGAGAACAACCCACGACGCACAGTAATTTAAGATGATTGTTTTATTGCGAGAAAGTCATAATTTTTCTCATTTCCTATTGTTTCATGTTTTATTTCTGTACGTTTTAAGAATTATTGAGTCGTTTGAAGAATTCATAGGGGAATTTACAGGAGATTTGAAGTGCTTGTGTTTTTACGGTGTTGGTATATCGTCGAACGATATACGACCTGTTCGTACAATGTTATCCGCTCGAAGACGCTTCGTTGCTTCAAATACGAAGTCACAATATTACTTATAAAACGCATAGGATTGAAAAAACTACGTATCGGTTTTTGCTGTGTTTCACTCTTGTCGAATTGAGATCAATTTTGTTGAAAATGACAACGTGAGTTCGTGCTCGCCATCCATAGACAGATGCGCTAGTTACAATAAATCGGCAGATTTAATCGATAGGTTTAAGGTGTTCTTTTGTTTTTATCCCTAGACCATGTAAGAAAGTGCAATAAAAGTTTTTCGGGTCAAAACGGTATGATAGATTTATCCAAAGAATAAAATAATAGCTATCGTGATCCTACCTCTGAATACAGAAATAACAACAAAGAAATAACAAAATAATATCTAGTTTTGTTATGTTCAAATTCGACAGAATCGAGAATCCTAAATTAAAACTGCTGCGTTTCAATATATATAAATATATAAATACGATATATTATTATCACATAATACATTTAGAAAAAATAAAGGCTGAACCTCAGTTACAATGTTATTGATTTTAAAAGGCATCTTAGTTTTAAGATAATAAGTTTTCAAGCGAACAATCTATCCTTCAACGATATACATATTAATTCTATAAAGAAAAAATATCATGAATCTTTTCTTGGATTTCCCTATGAATTTTTCAAACAACTTAATAATTTTTAAAACTTCGCGATTAAACTTCTAAGAACGTTCGATCTTGAAAGGGAGCTAACCGATAGACGATACCACTCAGCTACATGTTTGGTGACTTTTTCACGATCACGCAGCCGTTGTAAAAAGACACTGTATAACATTCGACAACTTTTTTTCGAAGAATAAACCAGACGAAACGTAGGAACGACACGGACCATCTTAATTTCGCGAGCACCTCATCCGAGGAACGTCACGTTCGACCTCATTCCACAAGTCACCGCGATCACGTAGCAGAGGTTGCTATGAAGGTCTGCATTTCGCGGGGCTCCAAGAGGACAGGAAGCGAGACGACGAGACGCGGTGGAAGCGTGCCGAGAATGCTCGCGATAATCGCGATTATTGCGTGCTTCGTGAATTTGTAGTATCGTTAATTGAGTCGTGTTTCGATGCCTTGTCCACTAATGGAATTCTTTCCGCGGTTCTCTGCTAATTCTTTTCCCAAGGAAGGAACGTTTTTGCCGTTCACAGACTCTCCTCTTTCTTATATATTTCTCTCGAGTAATGAATTCCTTTTCTTATATTTCTTCCAGAGGAGAAGTAAATTGGTACAAAGGAATTTTAGAATAAAAGCTGAGAGTTAATTCTTGCTTTCTACGGAACAGTTTTTGGAGACGTAGGTAGTTGAGGAATAAGGATTCTTCAATGAGATAAAATGTTTGAAGTAAGTTCTTATTTTCCATGATAACCGTAATAACATCAGAAAGTTGCAAGTTTCGTTTTCATTGGTAAATGAATGTCTATTACACAGCATAAGAAAAATCGTTATACCGCGCTCAATACACGCTTGTTCTAAATGTATCCAAATTCAAATCGACCAATTTACAAATAATTATTAGATTGTCCGAAAAGTTTCTATCGTTTTATCAAGAAATAATAGACGTACAACGTTTTTTGTTTTACATTATTTTATCGAATTACGTACGTTCCATTTTGTTCTGTTGAGATGAACATTTCACAGACTTGGTTTCACGTTTGTACGAAGGTGCACTGTTGTAAAAACAAAACGTTGTTGCGAACGAAAGACACTTTCCGGACAACATAATATATAAAATATATGAATGAACGCATAATACGGCGTCGTAAGATTCGTCGATTAAAGAACATCAAGGATTAACGTCTTGAAGAAACAATAACAACAGCAAGTAATTATTTGTTATAGCGACCATGTGTGTCTAATTCTACTTCATTTCCATCGATATACTTCAGCTTGAAAATCATCGAATAAAATCTTCGAAATGCTTTAAATCGCAAACGAAGTCAGAAACTTTGATCGAAAAGAAACTCGATTAAAGACCGAGCTCTGAAAGAACAACGAAAATCAGTTTAAGCAAAAAAGAAAGAAACAGGTCGTTAGTCGATGCATCAGGAGGATGACTAAAGCGAGAGCAAATCAAGGGTAAGAGAAAACAGGGATAATTAACTCTTCTTAAACGGAGTGTCAGAAGTCGTCGTTTCAATCCTTCCTTTCCGGGCACAGTTCGAGGATCCGTAGGCGAGATTTTCGTTGCAGTCGAACGCCGAATCCGCGTCTCGGCAGTATTTAATTAGTGCAGAGGAATCGAGGAGCCAAGGATGCCCGGAGGTGGTCGGTGCTCTAACGAGGCGGTCGTTCTTTCTTCCGAAGTGTCCTTCAGCTTCTCCCTTGCTCTTTCTCTCTCGTCCCATACTCGACTGGCAGCTTTTCTTCGTCGCGTTGGAATTGCGCGACGTCGACGTTCTTGTCCGACTCTGCACCGGAAACGAATGGCTTTTCCTCCGTCGTCGCTGACTCTCTCCTCGTATCGTTCTGTCACGGTACTGGAATAATTTCTGGAATTCGTTAATTGTAGTGTCCCGAAAGTACCGGTTGCCAAGTGGAATCCACCATTGTCTCGAGTCTTTTTCTTTTCGATGGTGGAAATGCTAGAAGAGGAAATGCTCCCGCGGTCTACCGCCCGGAAACGTTCTTTCCCTCGATTGTCAATTAGTCGGCAGGCGATCTGTCTTCCGAGTTAAAAGGCGAATCGCGGTTAAACCTCCTCGCCAGGCTGTTGACCCTCCAGGCAGTGCTTTAAACGGTCTCGACAGCGAATCCTTCCAGCCACCTCCTCTTATCCAACGTCAGCCAAATTGCCGGCTGGGTGGACTTTTAAGAACGGCAAATATTTCCCGTGACTCGCGACCGCTTGTTTACCGAACGATAAAGGGCGATCGCGGTATCGCTGCGAAGCGTTCTCAGTTTGTTTCGCCCCAATTTTTCGCCGTATTATGCCGCGAGCTTCCTCTTCTCACGGATCGAGTTTCCACAATGTGAGTTGGCAACTCGAATTGACTGCAATTCGATAGCTTTCCTAGTTGCTTTGTCTCGGGTTCGTCTTGCACGATAACTTATAATATCGGCGAACCGACCAGTTACAAGTTACGTTAGAGGTTTGTTTAGAAACATCTCTTTCATAATTTTGCAATTTTACCTTCTCGACGAAGTTAATTTCCCGATTCTTTGCTGGACTTTAGAAATTAGAATCAGCAGTCTTCGGTCTCTAACAATAGGCGAAAATAAAATACCTAGAGATGTAAAAACGTTTTGAAAAAAAATTGGATCACAAGATCAGGCACGTTTTGTTAAATAAATTCAATCTATCTATCTATCGGATGTGACAAAATTGATCTAATCGAGGCATAGTTTGTTTCTCTATAAACAGGAAGATATTTTCTATCAAAAGATTGAGAATGTAAAAATTCTCGTACCTTTACGCTCCTCAAATAATTTTTATAACGTATCTCGAAATCCATACGCTAGTAAAAGACGAACAATTTTATTACTCGACGCAATAAAAACGATATATAAAACGATATATAGTTATTCTCAACACGTTAAACATTCTTGAAAAATATCGTGCGATCTGTGCGAAGCTAAAAGCCTGAAAAACTCCGAATGGATCTTCCACGAGTGCGATCCGATTTTCGATGCGCGAGTAAAAAAACGTTCGAAAAGTTGGTCGATCGTCTACTAGGAAGCGGAGATAGTCGGGAACCATTTAATCGTCGGCTGAGCAAACAAAAACATGGCCGCGCGATTCCGTATGGATGAGCGGCGGAGCGTTTAAGCCGTGTCGGATTAGGGGTGGCGATCGAAAAAGTGGAGGAACTTCCGGTGGTGCGGTGGATTCCGCCGGTTGTGGGAAAAACACGTAATATCTCAGCGAAGCGAACCTCATCTTGTCCATTGTCGCCGGGATAAAGTTGTCGCGCGTTGTTGGAAAATCACGGGGAAAGGGACACGGAAAGAGGGAGAGGCGCCGAGACGTCTCGACGCCGGTTTACCGCTGCTTTATCGGCGTCGTCTTCTCGCAACCGACCCGCTTCTCGTTACCAACCATTCTCGTCTTTCTCTCTTCTGCAATCGTGATCGTTTTCTCTCGATTTCCATAGGGTGTTTCAGAAAGACAGTTAAAATATTTGTACCATCATTGTATGTACAGCAGCATCTACAGTGACTGTAAAAAGTATTTTTAAGATTTTTCATAAGATTTTTCGTTCCACTTTCGTAATATCAAATTTTTATACTGACAGTATTCTTATGTAAATAACACGCAATTTAATATACTTCTATCTAATTAATTAGTATGTAGTACGTAAATAGCGCAATAAATATAATGATGTACAAATACTTTCTGCAGCCGCTGTGCATACTAATTAATTACATTGACTCACGAAAGTAGCTGAACTTCTACCACGGAAAAATGTTATGTGCGTGTCGTATATGTGTGTTATTTTTTTAGCACTGAATGAATCAATATATTCGTCGAATTTGAAAATATATAAGTTACGAGATATCTATTAGAAATATATATTTAGTAAAAAATTTTACACGACATGAACATGTATCTACTGAATATTATCGTCTATTCGCATAATCTCTAGAAAATATGTACTACCATCGAATATTTCATAACTCCTGCCCTCGAATTTTCACCCTTGTAGAAACACACTGAAACACAGTATCAAATTTCGGTAGTCTGCTTTTTAAATACCCTGCGTATTCCCCTTCCATTCCACGATATTTCTCTTCTAAGGACTTCTTCTCTCTCATATTTCTCTCTATCGATCTCTTCTGTTCCGTGTCTTCGGATGACCAGCCACTTTGCCTCAACCATTTCTGTGCTAGACGCCAGATAAGCGACGCCGATGGATCCGGCGTCGGAACACAAACGACCGAGCCGAGTTTCCCTCGTAGAAATACAGTAAAGGAATTTCTTTAATGTCGTATGAGAAATGGAGTTTCTTTCGGAGAGGGTTTGCTTACGAGATGTTTGTTCGTGTCGCGGCAATTCGCATGAACGAGCCGGCGAATATTTCGTGAATGCTGTAAATAGAAGGCTTGCCGTACGATTTGTAGCGAAACGCGACAGCCGTGATTCGTCTAACAATTCTATTTCCTTGGCGCCAGACCGGAGACATTAACGCATTTCCCTCGCTAAGGGAATAGAATTCCTGTTGCACTCGTGACGTCTGTATGCGATAATCGCGCAATGATGGAACGCCTGATTTAATTACAACTCGCTCGTTATCGCTTGCTGTGATTTCTGTTAACGTTAATTCAATAGACTTGGTGCTAATATCCTCCTCTTGTTATCTCGACCCACTACATGATCGTTATAATTCTTCGTACGGAATGTCCCGGCGAACTGTAGTCCATTCGGCGACAGGTTGATTCCGCGTGAGAAAACAAATAGAATTTTGTCATGTGATACTTCATTTTCGAAAAGATGGAAAATGTGGAAAATTCAGGTATACTGAAAGTTAGCTAATTACAGACTAGGCTAATTACGGATGACTAAACAATCAACAGAAGATTATTCCACATGTGAAAATAAGTCAAAAGCGTAAAGTACAATTTTTTCGTTTCAAGCCTCGTTTCCAAGAATATAGTTCGAACACGTTTAGTTAGAAGAAAGAAGAAACTAAAGAAGAATCAAGCAATTGCTGGGACATGCTAATAGTTACTTTGGATAAAATTGTAATTTCTCTTCGAAAGACTGTAATCTCGAAATTCTTTTGATTCTCGTGTTCCATATGGGAACTCCGCTAATATCTTCTCATTATCTTGTTCGACTAAAGTGATCGTTATAGTATGTAGTTACTTCCGACGATGGTGAAATGATGTAATTTTTCTTTTTACGATTAATCTCGAAATTCTTTTGATTCTTACGTTTGACATAGAAACACACCATTTTTATTTCGTTTCCTAACACGTTGACAGTCGAAACATCTAGCCCAGTTCCTATGCCTACGTTTATTCTTCGTCGTTTCTATGTTTTCTACATAGCACGTGTCCTCGTTTCTTCGTTATATTTGTCACTATCATATTTTATTCATAACTGACTATCAGTCGAGTAATTTATTTAACATGATGATCTGTCACAATCTATACGTTCGTGCAGTCTATAAAGAAATCGAATTTTTAACGCAGATCTACACACGATCGCTGTTCCTTCACGCTGGAGGTTTCGTCTCGACGCTGCGTGCAAGGTCAACCGAAAGTGCACAAGATACCGGCCCGGTGACCTAGAGCTTTCCGTGAAATTATTCAACGCGCTGACATGGCAGTTTTCGCACCGATAAGCAACATCTCGTTACTGTTATGCGCTTAGATACGACGCACACGAGCAAGTCTTGTCACGCGCGTCTCAATAATATACGTTGTACTGTACGGCGAAATACATACGCATCATAGCGATTCTTCAAGTATTCAGAGTACCATGAAAATTGATTCACACGCGCGTTTACATACGTAATTCGTATATTAGTCATGTTCTCTTCTGCGGTTATGTTCCTTTTAAAAAGAAAATAACTCATTGACCTCGCCAAAGAAATAAAATAGTCAAACTCGAAGATGGTATCCTGCTAAGAGTAGCCATCCACATGTTAATTAGCAACGAAGTTAGAACAATTTACCAAATGTCCAGGAAATTGGCAAATTGTAAAGTAGAAATCAAATAATAAAAAAATGTTCCTTAATTTACAATCTTCCTTCGCAATTATTATTTATTTAAAATAATCACGATCTGTCTTCCCATCTTTACATTTCTATTCGCGAATTCGTGCCGCTTTCTTGCCAAATTGCGGCGACGCGAGATTAAAATACTTTTTATCGTGACCGGACCGAGGACGTCGACGTCTCGACATTGATATCGACATCGACATCGACATCGACGTCGACGTCGACGTCGACATTCGACATCGACATTCGACATCGACGTGGCCGTCCCACGAGATGCGTATTTCATTTTCGTACCGAAAGAGACTAGAGAAGGTGGACGGACGATGGAGAAGAGAAAATGAAAGGAAGTCCGAAGGGAGAGAAAACGACCGAACACGGGGTGATATTTCAAGCAAAGGTTGCCCCTCGACGACTATTAGTCGAATGATCGTCTCGCTTTGCGTAAAAACGCTTGCATTACCAATCGAACGATTCTTGTTTCAGTTGAACGATGACGCTTCGGCGAAGAGCAGAAATTACAACCTGCCACTCAATACGAAGATGGAAATAACTGGGCGATAATTCGAACTTTCGAAATGTACTTCAAATAGTTGCTGTTAATATATTTCCTCGTGTAACTTGCCTATTTATCGTCAGAACGTTATGCTACATTACGGAAAACGATCGAAGATAAAATCGGAACGCTTGAAAACACACGAACATCCACAAGTTATTGGAGAGCGTAGTACGTGTCTCGCAGTAAATTCGCGTTTAAACAAACGCGAATTTAATGTAGCGGAATATTATTGTCAAACGACTGCAAGGTTTCTCAATTAATCGTAAAAATAAATAACGCCAAGTGCTTATAACTTTATCTTGCTATTTCCACGAGTTTTTACAAATTTCTCCTACCTGGCGAACGAACCAAAGATGACTAAAAGATAGCGTTGTTCCGTCCAACGCGAAAAGGAGATCCGTCCGAGACATTTATTTCCATACTTGTATCGGACGCCCGAAGGAACGAGAGAAATCCCATTGCTTTCTTATTTCCAAGCTACCGCTTGGAAATTATTCGCGGATCGCGGTGTCGTTTCTTTCTTGGTTTCAGACGATAAAAGCAGCTTCCTATGGGCAAGTGGACGCCATTTCTCGCTCTCGTTCGACTCACGATATTTTTCGACGTTTTATTCGGATGTGTGGTAGAATCGTTTTATCGAAAAGCCGATTCCTTGACTATCGGCTCGTTCTCTTTAACAAGCCGTGGCAAATTGTCGCGGACGCACGCGACGGGTGTGCCATTCCTTCGAAAAAATCGTCTCTTCGCCGTTATATTACGCGGCCACTTGCCAGAACTTCAAATCGAATCGAACGCCGGTATTACTTCCCATGACGTCATAAAAAGGATTTACGAGCTGAAACCATATAATGTTATTACCCGAAATGGTTATCCCTTTGGCCAAAGAGATTTCACCGTATATATATAAACGCCACCCCGGGCTATTATCTCTGCTGTATTTTAAAAGAGACGTTAGTGCAACAAATTTTTGTCCTCACGTTTCTCCGATATTTTTCTCTTCGATGGAAAATATTAGGTTGAGCAATAAGTCGTCTGCTTGAAGTTGTAAGTAATAAGTTGAAACTAATAAGTTGGTGTCTTCTGAAAAGATCACATACAGTGTTATTCTTATTTTCGCTATTCTTTTTACTTTCACGTAATATCTTTCTGTGTAATTACACTGCAGATTTTTAAGCGAATTTCATACTTTCAGCAATATAAATAAAGAAATGGAACTTGGGTACATACAAATTTATTTCGCCTATTAAATCTTATAAGAAGTATCCCACTTTGAATATTTTTTGTATTTTTGCATGTTTCGTACACTTCGCGTTTGTTGCTTGCCTGGCGGAATTGCAATTCCTTGTTCTGACTCCTTTTAATTTCTCTTCAACGCGTAAAGATCTGTACTCTATATACGTACGTGTAATCAACTGCTAACTGATTTATCTCGTTTCTTTATAAATTTATATCTTTCATTAAAAAATTGAAAGGCGTGTATTTTTCAATTCTTTGAAATACTAGCGTACACCGGTGAAAGACGAACAAAATGTTTTAAAACTCTCTAAAGGATTCTCTCCTTAAAAAGAAAAAAGAAAAAATAGAAAAATGAAAAACAATGAAAATTTCGAGTAATCCTATATATCCAAATTCCAATACTAAAAAAATCTTTTGTTGCAGATCTGGTTTTTGCCGAGTGTTGAACAACAAGAACCAAAATGGCAGCCTTCGTGGCGAAGCAGATGGTCGGCAACAAGCTGAACGCAGTTAAAGGTGAGTTTTTCTACATCGGAAAATTCGTTTTCTTCTACAATTGCCTCGTTTTCTTCTGGCCTTCTAGAATTTCCTTGATATATAATTTTCTGGGACAAGTAATTAAATACGAAACTTCTATAACACGAAGCTCTACAATCATCACAACGCTTTTTACGGAATAAAAGAAACGGGGAAGCAGATCGGGGAATTGAGACGAGCAATTGCTACGTAAGACGATTGAATGCAATTACAATGGCCTGATTGACAGGCAATTTACTAATTCACGCGCGGAAATCGTTGATCTCCGTTTCACGCGACCAAGAAACCGAATTAACGAAGAACGCTTGATTCTGAAGCGATCGACCGCGAAACGAGAAGACATCTTGTTTCATTGAATCAAGCCTGGAAATATCTCGGGCAGAGACCTTTTAAAATATAACGCGACTCGTGAAAGATAGATAACATTTTATTAATTGGTAATTATTATTAATTATTTAGCAGGCAAAATATTTTATTTAAATACTTTAACGAACTATATGGGATGAGTAGGCAACAAAATTTGCATTTATGAATACATTCCAAACTAAAATAGATAATAAATGCGTCAAAGTTGGCTAGTATCATTCTGAGAATTATTAACTATTATTAATTATTTATGAAACAAACTGTTTTACATAACACACATAATACTACGTAATTCGAAAACGTTCCTGAGGTTCTCATTACAAATTCCTATTAAATATCGAAATATTTGAACAAATACCTACAGCTTTTGGATGAACGCCGAAGAGAAATAAAGGGAAACGTTCGAAATTGATTAATAAATCGTGTCTCTCCTCTTCAGCGAGGCAACATCGTATGTACATGAAAGAAATTTTGAATCGTAGCTGGCATATGTTCTCCTCCATCTGTCTCATTCACCAAATATGCCGTAGTCTCGTATTATTTATCCTGATCTTTGCAAAACTTATGTCAAAAGTATGGAAGACAAGAAATGGAATAATTTCATTGGAGCAACGAAAAAAAGACTTATAGACTTATAGAAGAAGAATTATAAATGACAGAGTGTCTGATTCTACTTAAATCTTTCTTAAAATGCCCTTCGAATTTTCCGAACAACCTGACATATTCATAGAAGGTTGAAATACTTTCATAACCCACTTATGGGAAAAATTGGGAACGGAATTTGCAATTATTGATACATTCCAAAAAGGGGTGGATGATAAATGCGATAAAGATGAACACGTACGAGGGTTCTATCGTATGTTCCTTCTACTGATGATCATCGTACTCGTATTACCGATCGACAGACCGTTCCTTTTCCAAACGATATAAAACAGCAATAATAAGCGATGGTTGGCTTGGTTTCGCGATCGTGACGAATTAATGGTGTAAACGTGAGATCGGAAAGTGCCGTTTCATCGTTCGGCCATGCGAAAAGCACCGTTTCACCGCGTCTTAATATATTTCTTCGGTAAGGGAACATCAGTCTTTCGGTCGGTAATTTAGCACGCGAATTAAGATTGATCGCTCGCACGAAGCAGGAAGGAAGAAAGCATTAGAGCAAATGACGAAGCACCGTTCGCCCCCTGTGGATCGGCGACTATGGGAAAAAGAAAAAATGATTTGCTTACGCCTTCGTTTCCCTGATATATATATATATATAGTATGATAGGGTTATTTGATTCACCTAAATTCCAACACCTTAAAATTCAATATTCAACTCTGCACAGAGTAACGAAACTCCTTACATGTCATGGAACATCATTGATCTTTGGTGTAATAACGGAAGAACAAGAAAATATCGCCTGCTTTAGACCCAGCAAGAGAAAATATCAAAAAAATATAGTAAGCTAACCGAAAGATGCTATATAATAATTATATAATTTTTACATACGTTACATGTATTATATGATAAATATTCTAAAGAAGAAAGTAATCTGCGAAGATAAATTAATATATACAGGCTACTGAATTCTAACAATTACAAACGAGAATATTAACATTAGTTCAACAAACTTTCCTTTTGACGAGTAGAGGTGATATCTTCTTAGAAAACTGTGTCTACCGAATCGTCAATGTAAGTACGCGATATACTTCACGATTTATCAGACCAGTAAAAAACGAGTCGAGTAATAACCTGTTATCAAACGTAGATGGCATAGAAATTGTTGGCAATCGGATTCGACGATTACTTAGGTCGGCTCAAATGTTCTTCCGACACAAATAACCATACTTTACGGCACGCACCATCAATCACGATACAGTCAACAAAGAAACGATTCGATTCGATTTCTTCGAAAACGAAGTACCACGCGAAAAGATTGTATTCCATATTTCCGATTCATATTTTCACTTAGAATCACTTACTTACCGATTACGCTTCGATTAACAGGATACCTTGTATATAAATATTTTTAACTTTATCGATCCGAGTTAAAAGAATCGTTTCTTAACGCGTACTCAAGCGACTGATAATACTCGAAATAGAATCTTTACCCGGTTGCTTCGCTGGTTTAATGCCGTTCACGTAACTGTGTCAGCGACGTGTATAAAAAGCTTGGCCGCGAAGCAAAGCGAGCCAACGACGTTAATAAGCTCGACAAACGTGGCTCGACTCCCGACGTTTCCGATTATACGGAATAATGTACTGCATTAAAGTCGAGTTGGTCATAGTTGACGACTCTAATACGATGCTTTTCCATTGGTCCTTTATCTCCAAAGACAGAAGCAGATGTTGCTAAATATCACGCTATTAATCGTGCAATCGCGAGATTAAAGCGAATAACCAGAGCAGACATGCATTTGATTAAAACATCTGCAAGTGCTATCGAGTTCTCGAAAATTCCTATGCAGCGTTCCAACGTCGATCGATTATATCATTCGCCACTAATTTTGTTATCCAGCTTGATGATAATCGGTAGCGGCAAATCAAATTTCAAAGCTAATAATTTCATCGGTTTGCGATTAATCGCCCGCATAGTTCCGATCTCTTCTCCTTCAATTCCTCTTACCTTCTAGGTCGTACGAGCTCCTTTCGCAAATTAAATTGAACGGCACATTTTACGATGAAATTTTTCAAGAAGTTGCTGATCATACTGAATGAAGAAATTTAGAGAAAGATGTCCGTGTATGCAGAAAGTATTAGAAAGATGTATACGCGCTTCAACAGAAGACAAATATATAAAAATATAAAAATTGTAATAATAATTGTAGAATTTGCTCATTTTTGCTCTACCAATCTTCCTGAGCTATTAAATTGTGTATCCTTTTTAATGTTAGTAATTTCGTTCACGTATATATATATACTTTACAATCGGATGAATTAAACGTAGATACTAATTAAACGTTAACTTTAACTGAAACTGAAAAGAAATACGTTACTTGAACTAAACTTTACGCTTCTGGAGAAAATAAAAAGCAGAGATTATAACGACGATCCGGGAACGTTGCAATATCCTAGCTTGTGTCTCACAAACGAGCGAATATCCACGATATTTACCGGGCTAACCGATGTTTCGAATAACCAAGGTTCTACCATGCTAAATTTATACAGACATTAAGGAATGAATGCAAATCACCTGTGACTCCTACAATTATGATAGTTGCTCGAGGCAGTTACCATAAACGTCCAGACGCTTTTGATTATGGCTATTGCTGGACGTTGGCGAGATGTCCAGTGGGATTGTATGCCGTTCCAATTTCTTCTAGAAATGCTGCCAGTCATGACATTCGTTAAAATGTGTATGTTATGTATATTGTATTATGAGTAATTAATATGTGCGTTACTTATCACCATCGTCATTATCAGCATGGATACTGACAAAGAAAATCGCTCGTTGTAATAAATTTATTTATTAAGACTCGTCACGCTTACTCATATGCCTATATAACAATTTCTTTTTAAATGTATTTGTCGAATCAGCACGCACGTGACCGAGCTTTAAATCCTGGCAGCAGACGATAAAAGTTCCTTCCTCAAAAGGATGATCCTGGCACAGAGAATACCCATCTCGATCTTCTTCGCCGAAAGAACGCTGAATCCGTATTTCAGCGGGCCAGTTTAATTTTCCGCGGATTTTACCACGCGTATTTCGCGTGGCCAGGGGAAACGTCGCTCTGCGAACGGGACACTCGATCGTTGTTATTCGAGTTACAATTACAAGTTGGCTAGTTAGAGCGGGAATTGAAGAGGAGCAGAGCGTAGGCCGGGAGCCGACGCGTCGCCAGTTGGCTTGTCGGCTTGCTGGCAGGTTGAACGATGGCCCGCAATAAAACTTGTGTCATTAAGGGAAAGTTTTAGCCTCCGCGAACGCCACGGGAACGAACCGTATCACGGGGAATCCGTAATGGGAAAATGGGGACCTTCGTCAAACGAACCAGCCCCGACCTCGAATCTTTCTTCGGGTAAAGCTTAACTCACTTGGACGCGATCAATCCATCCTTCTTCCCATCTCGTGGCTTTTCCAACCTCCTACCATCTCGATTCCGCGACTTCTTCCACTTATTTTTACTCACCCGCTCTCCCAATGTCCATCATTATACATAGAAGTAGATATATCGAACTCCTAGACGGGTGATTCAACGTTTTCCTACGATCTTTCTACGTGGTCGGTTAAAACGCATCGGCAAATGTTTCTTGTAATAGTGGTCTCTTGTAGAAGTGTATAGAAAACAAACCCAATTTCAGGAGTTGAGACTGGTAATCGCGTAGATTGCTCCTCTTGCAATCCTAGATTACAGATTGGAATCCCAATGGATCCTTTTCGATTCTTCTCGACTAAATTCTGGAAATTAATGTTGCTGGCTTTCGCGTATTCTTTTCGATCTTTTATCTCCAATAAATTCCCCAAACTAATATTCTCGATTTTCATCGTTTCCTGCTCTCTTATTTTTCGTTTGAAATAAATTCCCCGAATTAACATTCTCTTATCTTTTATCTCAAATGAATCCGCCAAATGAATATTCTTAATTTTTATTATCATTCCCTTTTTTATTTTCCAGCTCAAATGAATTGTCCAAATTAATATTCTTTTATCTTGTATCTCAAATAAACTCGGCAATTTAATTTTCTTCGTTTTCACTGCCTTTTCTTTTTTCATTTCTCAACACAAATATATTCTCCAAACGAATATTCTTTATTTTCACCTCTCTTGCTCTCGGTTCGGTTAGTTTATACTTTGAGATATAAAATCCGATAACAAGAACCATCGATGCCTTTCGACACTAAAAACTCTCTCGAGGTAAAGCGATATTTAGAATACTTTCCAATTTCGATAAATAGCAATAATTCTTCAAAAATATATAAATAGTTCATCTGGATATCATTGACAGATTCACTTTGAATAAATCACGGTTCTTAACCGTTTCCCTAGCAATTATCACAGTTTGTCCGTCACGGTGTAAAGCAAAGCGGAGTGAAGGGGAACAGAGACGGAAGTTCCAAGTGCCGGAAACCCCCAGTGGTTTGTTCGGGGGTGCGACGGGGTTTAACGGGAAATGCGGTGGGAAACTTTCGCCAAGCTTCAAAGAGTGGATGAATCGAATGGCAATTAGTTTGGAGATGACCTGAATGCAAGATAGAACACTGGGGTGAGAACATATATAGGGTAAGCCAAGAAGGAAGAGGAGGAGAAATGATAAAAGAGTCAAATGGGGAAAAAAGTGTTAGAAGAAACGTTAGAATAAAGGATCTTTTCGAGGAAGAAGATCATCGAGTAGATAAGGAGGGAAAAAATTGATAGAAGGGCGTTGAATAAAAAGCTGTTATACGATGTGTAAGAAAAAAGGGTGATAGAGGAAAAGAGATTAAGCAAGGAGGCTGACAGAAAGAGCAGGGGTGTACGAATTAGACTGAGTATCAGGAAAAGTATGAACAATAACGACGAACATCAGTGCGTCGCTTAGTTAGGTTCGAATATTAACCTTCTATAAGATTTCAGATTCCATCGATATAATCGTGACAGTCGTGTCCTATTACAGTGCCAATGAGATTTCAAAATGTTTTATAGAAAACGTACGATATGCAAAAGTCTTCAAACTGATTTCTCAATTTCGTTAAATACAATTGATATTCGGTTTTCTGGAAACAAATACTTCCAAAAGTTCGCTCAACGCATAAAGAAGACATAAAAGTGGTGAATTCTAAGATAAATTGTGATAGAGAATGGAAGGAATAAGAATAGTAATTTCTAAGGTAAATTGTGACACACAACGTAAAATTCTAGGTTAAATTATGGTAAAATGTCATATGATAAATAATGGTAAACCGCGAGATAAAATTAAAAACCAGTGTTCGTAACATCATCACTTTCCTGTACTTTCCAATTTGTGGAATTGATTAATGTGGCTTTTAACCGGCTCATATATAAATTCCTCTGCTGGCCTCCTTTCTCAGCACCCCTCCCTCTATGCTCCGGAGCATCCAAACTGCTGCAGGTTTTTCCTCGGTCAGCCGGTTAATTGAAATCCCGTGGATCGATCGACCACGACCTACGCTGCTGTGCGGTTGCTTGTTGGAAGTCGACCGAATGGCTTTGGTCTTCGACGTTCAGAGGTGATGTAGCTTCCCCTCAAATTCTCTATACATTCCTCGAGATGCATTTTCTGTCTTGAAACACACAGGGCTAGGGTCAAAATGGCTTCGCATGACAAACAGATGTCACAGGGTGAAATGGGGCGAGACGATGAGTTTACTGGAAATATGGTGAATCGTGTTACTTTCTAGAATGCGCAGGATATCTGTCACCAGAAAATTCGGCGTTTCCACGGGAAATCTCCCTATTTCACGGTACTCGTTGTCTTCATAGATTCGACCGGATTCGCGGTTCGAAGGAGCGCAATAATCCCATTCGCGGCGGATTTATCTGCGTGCAACGATTCCACTTGAAATCGTTGATATTCCCAACTGCGAACACCTATCGGCTTTTAACCTCGATTTATGTCGAATTGCTATGAAGAGAATAGATTGGAACGAAGAGCATCAAGATTTCCCTCTTGCACGATTCAATTAATAGCTACTCTTAACGCTGCACGCGAATTTCGTATATTTTGTCCTGAAAGCCGCGATAGATTGAAATATACTCGCGCTATGTCGTAACGTTTTATTTTCGCGAAATATTACTATTGTCATATTTGTGCATTTTTTTTTTCTAAAGAATTCTCCAGTGGTTATAAAAAATATTTATACATCGCCGTATTTATTATTGCATTGATACGTTAGTTAATTAGATTCGACTATAATAAATCTCGTAGTATTTATAGTATCTTCATGCGATTAGAAAAGTTTGGTGCTATGGAAGCGAAATATAGAACTTGTCTTCTTTTAATTAAGTTTCATTGGATAATAAAGATATACACGAATAGCTTTTTTGTAGTCACCGTAAATCGTTCATATTGTTGAAAATTTATCTTTCTTTACTGGCTCTGAAAAATTTCGTGATATATGGTTCACCTATGACCACCGTGTGCCAGGCAACATATTCATTTTAATTTTTGTTTATATGGCAAACGACACGAGTGCATGGCAAGCTGAAAATTGTTGGTTTCATATTGTAATGCTAAGTGGACAACGGTTGTGAATATCTTGAATCTAGTTTAATGGTAAATACATTATGCTGTTAGATAAGTAACAACCTTTACGCCGCTCTTTCGAGAAAACTTTCGAAATAGCCGAGCGCTCTAATTTTCGAATTTCCAGCGCGAATAGAGAGACTCATCGAAAGAAGTTTGTTATGTTTGGGATTGAAGAAACTTCGCCACGATTCTCACCGTAATCCCCTCGTAAATCCTTTGAGCGCTATTAGCGACTTCGTTGCCGGACCTAACTTCCGCCGGGTTTTCTCCTATATACGAACGCAAATATTATTTAATCCTTTACTCTCGTCCTGTTCTTGAACCATGCTTTCCGTATATTCCATGCTTGAGAAACCTCGCGACTTCTGCCTACGAAGGCGCACGTATTATCGACCTAAACTACTGCTCAAACGCGTCTGGATACTTTGCTTATTTTTGGCAAGCAGAATTTTAATTTCTAAATTACAGGCGAATCGAATTGTAACGATTTCATCGTACATTATCGATTACCGTCATAGTTACGTATAATGGTATATTATAACTCGATTGAATTGATTTTTTAATGTATGCAATGGTGAAACTGCCATTCGTAATTGACTAAATCTTATTGTGGAATTCTGTACCTTTAGATTCTTTAATCTCTGAGTCATAAGTAGAACGTATTTCTATTAATACGAATAAGGAACTTACATAAAGATTTATTTAAGAAGAAAGGAAGAATTACTTCGCTTTGAGTATTTTTTATATTTTCGCATATTCTGCAAGTCCTTAAATCTTGCGTATGACAATAAAAATCCGCAGTCTGATTATAAGATAAATTAAGAACAGCCTTCTAAATCGATAGAAATACTTTTGATGTTAATACAATCAGTTGATGGTTAAATAGCAAATGCATTAATATTCCGATGATTTCATAGTAATGTATTCCATTACTAATCTATCCTTAATTCGTATAGTTTAATCAAATTTACATACCGTTATTATAGAACGACTAAAGTGTCTGTTTATAAGCTATTTCGCTTTTCAGTTATTTGGAAGTTGTTGACGAAGTCACAAAGGAAACAGAGGGAATGAAATAAGCCTAGAAAACGTAGACAGCCTATAAGCAGGAATAGAATATTAACGCAACCAATAAACCATCGATAATGATGACCGTTGCGCACATTCGTTTTGAATCGAAACAATTCACTGGCATTTGCATACCATTTGCGTGATTTATAATACTAGAGATAATTATCTTCGTATCCAGCCACCATAAATACCGCTCATGCGCATATTGCCACTCCTCTTCTCTATGGCCTCTTATGCCAATCGTTCTGCTGTTTGTTCACAGTATCTCTTCGTTGGTTGTATTAATTTTCGCTTTTCCGTGGTTCGTTATGTTGCAACTTTACTTTTTAAACATAGCTTTTCTTCATGCCTTTGAATATTTCAAAAATATCTATCGTCGTGACATTATCGTTGTAATATTCATGATGTTAGTATATGTTCAAAATGTCTTCTTAACATAAAGTTAAAGATTTGGCGTGCTTGACAAATACAAGGAACGTCCACTATACACTGCAACAAAACATTGATGATCAAAATAATTAATATTCTGTTAATCATTATACAGTTAAATTCATGGAATATCGTTCATTGTCTAGTAGAATAAGACAATGAATAAGATTAGTAGAATAAGATATCAACACTGAATTTTCTTAATAAAGCTATCTTGTGAATATTCTTCATATAAAACTGTATGTATAAAATATACAAATCAGCGTATTTCTTCATTTCACCCCATGAAGATATAATTTTGCACAAAAATTAGCAATTTAATTAGAATGTAATATATCTCAATTTATTGCGGTTCTGAAGGCAAAGTAAATAAAATTCACGTGTCAGCCGATATGTTAAGGGAAGACGAGCGACGATCTTAAGTCACCAATGATTCGATAGCAAGAAGAAAACTAATTAACGAGCCGATTGTCGCGCGTTCCACTTGGCCAGGCTGCACGTCGTTGCATCAATTATCTCGCCGTATCCGGGATCGCATCTGGGCCGATGGGCAGGGGTTGAACTATGGCGGCTCCAGGCTGCGGTTGAAACTAGCCAGAGCGTAGCTGCGATGCTGGTCGACCAATGTGTTCCGCGTGTTTCGTGGGAAACGCGGTAGAATGATCGTCGTGCGATTTAAACCAACTCCCACGTGAACTCTATTTACGATGCGACCAGTCTACCTTTTTTCCCAGAGTTTTCCTACGACCGAACAAAGACCAGAAAACAAAAGACTACGAGCCGACCAACAAACTTTTCCGCGACTTATTCCGCCCCCATTCTAAACTATTTTCCAACGTTGTCGTTCTCTTCTGTGCCCCTTGGTTCTTCTTCGGCGATCGATGAAAAACAAGAGAATAGAAATGACTCGCAGTGAATTGAATTTTAATTGCTCGAGCGATTGTACGAAGAAGATTGAGAATCGATGCGGACCTTGTAGGATGTACATTAATTGACGAAAGCTTTATATGTAGCGCAAATTCGTGCAATAAGTTCAATACATGGTTGTACATTAGGTTCGTGTTTCTATACTCTTCGAAAATATTTTACGAACGCAGAACGATAAACTCGCGAAATGACTCATTTTATATGATTTAGTTTAGTTTAGAGAGAACAGGATGAAATTTAAAATCAACGAATGACGAACATTTTGATTTCCACATGAAGTGATCCAACGCAACTGTTAAAAAATGATACGAAGAAAAGCAGATAAAAGATTCGTCGTAAAAAAATTTGACAAAGATTTGTCGTATCTCTATCTTCTTTTTCTTGTAAGTCTAATGATACACGTGCAATGTGCGTTGTTTCCTTAAACAAACATCGTATCCAACCTTGAAATCTCGTGTATGTAAAAAAGTATTGGGACGAAATGGTAGAAACTGAATAGCACATCAGATATCGTAAATAAAATTCATCTTTGGGTATTTCGTTTCATATGCAAATTTTCTATAAAAAAGATACGTTTGTCCTTCGTACAAATTATTTCCTGCTGTCCTCACGCGAACCATAAAATCCTATCTTATATAAAGAACCGCAGCCTAATAATAATACTTGACCGGTAATACTTGAGGAATAAGAAACCGTGAATGAGTTTATTGGATAAACAGAAGCAAATGAAGGATGCTGCACGCGTTTAGTATGTGCTGTACGTTCAGTATGATTCGCCGCTTCCACTTTTTGGTCACGGAATCGGCTGAACGGGACACGCGAGTGGACACGCGGGCTGCGGGTATCGTACATCGTTTTCGAAAGTGCATTCGTGTCAGCACCAGGGAGGCAGCTGTGCCGTGATGGCTCGTTGAAATGACTAGACCGGCCCTCGAATAAATCACGAGACGCATAATTAATTGGGACGATTGTTTGTCGCGCCGTGATATCGATGAACAGGCTGAATCGTCGGCACGCGCTTAGTCTCGCGTCGATATCCCATTCTCGATATACGACCTTCGTTCTCGCGCTCCAACGCATTTCCAATTTCTCGATTCACCGATAGGGGAACATACGTTCCCCTGTCTTCCTTGTAAACATTTTCTGGCCGAATCAAACCTTCTTTTTACAGTAAAATTTCGTTTATCCGCGTTTCTCTACGAAGAGGCAAATTGGTCCTAAAGTAACTTGTCGGTGCAATTCAGCTACGAATCTTCGCGCAATTTCATATTTCTATTAATATAACTGAGACAATGAAACCCACACAAGGATTTATTTCACCCATTAAATATCGAAACGCGTAACTCTGAATATTCTTCGTAGTTTTGCGTTTTTTAGTTACAATGTGCATTTTGTGTATTTCTAAATCTCAACGTGTCCAACTTATCTTACTTTCAAATTTGAGCGAGTTACAGTCTGTGTATTGTTACGCACTTCAGAATTAAAACTGTCTGAACGTTTAAATCATTTGACGAAGCAGCGTTCTGCGAAAAAATTCGTCGAATCTCTTCGTCAAGAGTTTAAAGGACAAAAATCACCGACGAAGTATGAGAGGGATTATGTTCATAAATATCGCTGTATGTATATACGTAGGGTAGATCGACAGTTGCATCGCGGTTAAACAGTGGTCGGTTCGCGTACGCGTAACCAGCACTTCGGTTCCGTTTGTTTTATATTTGCTCGATGATTTACCGATGCCAGTGAGTGACGTTTAATTATTCCGGCTCGTTTTGCGCACCCGTCACAGGTTAATTTAATAACTTGCCCGCGGATCGTTCGCGCTCAGCGTCACGCGCCGCATCGAAACGCATCGACCAACCTCTCGAAACTAATTTTCGAATTGGTCTCGGTGCTCGGGACGATATGGTTTTTATTCAAGTAATTAAACGAGGCGCGGTTTCCATAAAAAGTAAACACAGTCATGGGAACCAGTCTTATTCGTGTGGAAACTAGGTATGATAGAAACTTGTTTGTACGAATAGGGCGGAGTATAAGACAGGTACTCCACCTCTTCTTATTAATCTAATTCTTATTAGTCTCGTTTACTCAATTATTTGCCAGCTAATGGATATTAGTAAATGAACAAGTTGCAGATTACAAATTATAAACTTGTCTTTTACAATTTCACGATTACAGGATGATTAACGTTCTCGTGATTGATTTCTTTTGAAAGATAAAAAGGCAGATAAGATCTGTACGCTATGAATTTTACTTTTATTATTAACTCTTGTACTAAAACTTTGTCATATTCATAAGAATCATCTACACTGTATATTATATTTATTCATTGCTTTGAGCAAATATAAATCTACTTTGTAAAATAATGTCCTCTTTTCACGCTTCTTATTTTACAAACATTTTTTCGTCACTTATCGTTGATCATATAAGAAAATACTGAAAGGTGCTTCTGATTTTTAGTTCGCCATTAATTTGTATATTTTAACATTCGCGTATGTCTAATACAAAATGACTAAACTCGCTCATGACGCAAAATGACGTTCTCGCCAACAGGTACGTCCGTTGTTCCTCGAGCTTAGACTCCAACATGACTATTCGTGGCGAGGAGTTATTTTTCTCGCGCGAGAACCTTGCTACTACGAGAGCGTGCAAGAGACGACGAGAAGTTGGAGGCAGGGTGAAATAATTCTTGGGGTCGCGCATTGTGCACCCGTGACCCTTATCTCGAGATTGTGCCGCGTTAAATAAGAACAAAAGCTGTGCTTTTGTGTCTGGGCCGCTTTATGCCAGCACGCCGTTCTCCGAGAGTTCTGAATTAATCACGCGGATACTCCATTTACGTGGTTCTTCGTCGCCAAGAATTCCCGACGATGCTTCGATAGGACAGCGCCCCGATCCTTGTTTCTTTCTCTTACTCTCGTTTCTCTTTGGGTAATTAGACGAGTTTGCGTTCAATTACGATTGTCGCGACAAAACGAACGCTGCCTTTGCCCGCCCGATCGTTTGCTTGGCAATTAGACGCCGCTTGTTATCGTTCGCAACTTCTTAATTCCTCCGTTTGTTCAATGCGAGCTTCTCCTTTTGAATTTGTTGTGATCTATCAGATGGAACGCCATTGCGTGGTAATTTGTGAACAATAATTACGTTTACTTAGTACGTGCTACATTTATCTACGCAATTTTACTTCTCAAATCGAATATATCAAACGCAACGTATGAAGATACTCAACTCGAATATTTCGAAGATTCTTTCTGATATGTTGCGTGTCGCGGCGTTCAACACGCATTCTAAAGAAACGAACCGACAAAATTTCGCCGGCGAAAGAGGAGCGAAACGCGCTTTTATCTATCAGGATACCTTAAATACGAGCGCAAACAGGATACATAACATATCGGTAGAGTACGATATGGGACGCATTTTCATGTTAGGACTTGAATGAAGTTGAAGTAAAGCACGGAAGTTCGTGTGTATAATTTTACGCTATAAACTTCCAACTTCACCGAAAGACGACCATTTTATTTCAGCCATTATCGATAGAGACGTGTTTCCTCTGATGTTTTTATAAAAAAATGCGCCGACAATAAATGTAATACATGCGTCGTTTAGTTAGCTAATGAAAAGCTTTGTCGAAAGATCAAGCGACTGATTCGTCTGTTGGTCGATGGCATAAAGCCTTGCTCAGCTGAGGTCAGATTTTGGATAACACGACGAATTTATAGGACGTCTTCTTCAAACAGCGAATCATCCATCTTTGCAGGACAAAGTTGTGCACGGAGACTGGCGGCTTTTTAGGCCGGCCTGATATTTCGAGGCCGAGTTTTCGCGGCTGGACGCGCACGAACATATCGATCGTACTTTAGACGTGGCACGGATAAAATGTAGGGTCGTTGTAAGGTGGTGCACGGTCTAAAAATAAGTAACCAACCGTTGCCACCGTGGAAGCGGCGAACGAAAAACCGCGGCCGTTTTGCGTATTTCGCGCGAACAATTACGTGCCGCTGAATAAAAGCGCAGCTTTCTCGTAAAAATCCTCTTGTATAATTCTCCGGCACACGCTTACCGCGCGTTTCTCGAATTCTTGCTTTTCACGCGGTAGAGTTACGTCTCTTTTCCTTTCTTTTACAGCTTTGTGCAAGATCCTCTCGTCGTTTCCCAGCCACGTTAAAAGTTATGCAACGCGACGATTCCATTCGGTTCGTACGATAACTCACAGATTATCGTGAAAATTATGCTTGTTGCCGAAAAATATATTATCGCTCATAGATCTTTTATTATACCTGTACTTAAATAATAAAACTTAATAGTAGTTGTTTATAATTTAATCCGATTATGTTTGCCCGAGATCTATGACAATAGGCTTGGGCTCGAACTGACACATCCGGTCGCTAAACGTAGCCACGGTCACGGGATAAACGCTAGCATCTTTCTCTAACCACAAATATAGAAATTCACCAATTAACAGCAACGTCCATTTCCCTCACTTTCCGAACGAGGGTTGTTCTCGACGAATCCGACGATCTCGTGCCCTGAGACACACCCCATCGTAGTTTTCCTCTGCAGCATCACCGTGACGGAGAGGAACATTCTGGTGCGATCAGTGAATACTTCACGTTTTTAATAACGAGTCCGACTTGTTAAATTCTGTAATAATCATATTTGCACTAGTAAATATTTTCTCCATTGCGTAATAACAATGTCTAATCCAAATGAACATTCGTTATACGCTCCTAATCATAATGCAACCCGACATATATATGCATCTCCTCATAAGTTCTATGGCGCGTGCAGAATTCTATGAGTATGAGAACACGGAGGAAATCAAAGGATTCTTGATGAATCGTTAGATTTATTAAACTTGTTAAGAATTGTTATTTCATCTGGAACCTTAAACTGTAAAGAAGTCATATGTTCAATATCGTAATAGGAAGCTCGCTAATGTATATAGTAAAATTAAATGTGTTCTTTGACTGTACACGCCGTATCTCTCGATCATCGATTTAGTCAATTTCTATTTTATAGCTCTGTTTTCGATTATATCTACACCAAGTATTCTATTGTATCTTTTGCATCGTATAATCTAGTACGTTTCATACGTCATTATTTTATCAGCCGCAGAGTTATGAGTCATTTAATGCATCTTAAATTCTTCCAAAGGGAAATTTAGATCAGATAAAATTGTACAACAATAGCCAACGTATAGTTGTTCGTTCGCTACTTTCGATTAACACTCTTCCAAACAGTTTACACAATCTTTTACTATGTATTTCGATTCGTTGTAGCTGTAACGATTATAAAGAAGAAAATAATTGGAAGTTATTTGAGTGTAAATTTGACGAGTTGGTTAAACGAACAAATTTAGTTGCTCTTCGTCAAAAATCGATAAATTAGAATCGGCGCTGAGTTGGACGCGCCGCTAAAATTGACGGCGGATTAGCGTAATTTGAAATCGACACTGGCGGAAATTATTAATTAATAATATATATACCGACAGTGATCTGTCTTCGTAGCCAGTAATCTATCTGAAATTAATTGAACGCCGATAATTAACGGGACTACCGGTTCAAAGCTCGAAAATAATATCCGCGTTGCAACTCGTCAACTCGATAATAACACGTCGCGTTCGATTTCCTTTCTTTCGTTTCGATTTGTCCGTTTAATCGATAAGCATATCTTCATTTTCATCACTTTCTACTAAAAACACACGAATGTTATTAAAATATCTGAACTAATAGGTAAACTTGCGATGCAAAGCACTTTTTACAATTTTTTTGTACGATCAGCGAATATATACGTCACGTGAAATATAAATGATTTATTTGAAATCTTGTCAATGATATAATATAAGAGTAAATACGCGATTAGCTAAAGTACCAAAATTATTTCCAAATATTACTGGTTACACGTTACCGATCACGATAGTCTCTCGGTCAATTTGGAAGAACTCGATGCTGAACAACCAAACAATCCGAGGATAATAAACTCACTAAATAATAACACTTGTACCGATTACCAACTTGCACTACTACTTGCAACACTTTTATCGTGTCATAATATTCTATGACAGCTTTGATAATAGATAAAATTATCCTGAATCTTGCTATTTCAATTTTTTTCTCACTAAATTACATTTTGTCAGAGATACACAAGTTTTAACAACGCATACTTTTAAGCGTCACAGTGTACGTCACGTTTGGAGGGTGAAATTTCAATTGTCTCGAATTTGTTCCACTCGTGACTTGATCAAACGCCATCGATGAAAGCTGCGGAGAGCCTCTTGAGTTTTCGGTCATTCGTGGAATTCCTTCGAAAGGGAATTTCATCCAGGAATGGAGCTTAGAAATTGTCCCTTTTAAATCTACCTACCAACGGAAGACTCTCGAAAAGCATATCCTTTTACGTTAACGGGGAATTTTTTCGCCGTTTCGTAAATGCGGCTCGTTTATCTTGCGACTTTAATTTCGGCGAAACGCGACACAACCACCGCGGATATTGCCACCGCCAAGACGAAAGGGGAGAATAAAACGGAATGGTTTCCATTTATAAAATCCGCGTGACGTTTTCGAGCGATCGGTCTCGCCGGGACCTGCACAAACTGAATTTCTCCTGATTCAAGAAACTTCAGTTCCCAGGAATTCGTTTTACCAAACGACGATACAAACAATGGCTGAAAATCGCAGTAGTATAGATCAAGATTTTTCCCACTTGAACTTAGCATCCATATCGAAGGTATTTCGATTGTTTATGATAGGAGTATTAAATGATATTAAACAACATTTTTTTTGAGTTTTTATTCTTATCAATTGTATCATATTTCGATGAGATAAATCGTTTCCCAGTTGGTAAATTGACAAAATTAAGAAAATATCGGAAAAGCTACGTACGTTGAACGTAGTCACATTTTTCAATTATTGAAAATAATAACAATCGTAAACCTAAAATTTTCTCCACAGAAATTTCTTCATTCTTAGGAGTATTAGTATTACATTCCATAAAATAATTTTTTCAGTTGATAAATTAACAAGAAATTGTTATTCAAATAAATGATAGATAATATTGAAGAAAATGGTTACGAACATCTGATACAATTTTTTATCTTCTTTTTCTATATTAAATTAAGATATCGATCAAGTTTTAAATTTATAAAGTGAATGAAGTGTCGAGTCATACAACTTCATGATAGAATGACGAGGTAACTAGGTCGAGACGCTACAACTTTAAATGTTTTGCAAAATTATATTTCAACATAACACGTTACGATGCTTCGAGTATTTTCACCGGCCCTGTTACCGTCACGGAACGGTATTGTTGGATTCTAAACAATTAAAATTCGATAGTTACCGAGCAGATAAATTGAGAAGCTTTCGTAGAACAAGGTAGAATTTATTTCTACCTTAGAAAACAGTATCGTACACGATTTAACAAATAGATCGGTAGAGAGGCTTTGCGTTAGTTTTCTCTTAAACGAGACGATCGAAAGGCACAATGGTGAGAGAAACGGCTGGATATTTCCGTACAACAGACGAGATCGGGCCTTGCGTTATAGGGAAGCCGTGTTTCGCGATATTTAATTAAATCCCCGGATCGTGGGTAGAAAGTTCTGTCGATAGTTGGAAACAGTTAGCAACCGCGTTTACTGTTCGACCATCGGACATTTCGCGGACACGGACAATCCACGTGGCTGTTTCCCAGTGTCGGAAGGCCGCAATGTTCCGCGAACCAATTCCATTGGCCGATACTATTAACCGATTGATTTTCCTGGCCACGTTCGTGCCGATGGAAAATTGATGTTTCCTCAAGACCACGACCTCTCGTCGCGACGTCCGAAGAACGCGATCCGAAGAAAAGAGGAAACACGCTTTAGGCACGTTGCACAACAGTGGCACGCGGCATTTTTCCAACCATTGCAATTGGATGCTACTTCGTAAAGCTTTTTATTCAAAATTCTACCAATTCAGATTTTTTAGGTGCAAATAAAACAATGGAATATTAATTGAGATTTGCTTCGTCTTCTAGATATTATATTATGGCAAATACTGTACTGGAGATATTTTATATATTTTTGTATATTTAAGTTTTATAATCACGTATTATAATTATTTCTGGTATTGGAATTGAAACAAAGATAAAACAGATGAACTATTCGATGGTTCTATTCGACATTGTGAAATATATACGGTTGCCAACAAAAGTATTGGCACGCTTCTTGAAACAGAGATATCTTTCTTAAAGATAGGCCAAACGAATTGAACATTTTTGAGTAGTTAGGAGAATTGCTTAACTAGATGACGTGTGAAACGATTTTTTGGAAGAATCGCAGTTGGTAGAAAAAGCGAATAAATTGTAAATTTATCTACTGAAACTTCACTCAGAAGCGTATAATCCCAAATTCGAGATCGAAAGCAGAAGCACGCCGACGTGTCCAGTTCGCGTTTGCAAACGATCGCAAAACCGAGTAAAGCCCGGAGGAATGCAGGTTGGTCGACTCCGTTATCCCAGCGTGGATATCTCCGGTTATATTTCAAGTCAGTTCCACGCTGACACTCTGTCGTGTCCTCGATTTCTCTTCCTCCCTCCATCTCTACAAATCCTTTTCCTCGGCATTGTCCGCAAAACCAACGAAATCGGGAAGCCCGGATCGCCCCAAAAACGTATTCGTCGTGGTCGTTGCAGTTTCGCCTGAGTCGTTTTGCTACCAGTCGGAATCCGGTGGGTTTTCTTCTGCGTTCTCAGCATTTGGCAACGGGTCTTAAAAGAATTTTAATCATCGAGGCAAGCGAAAGGAAGAATCGTCAGTTTAGACGTTTCCGACGTTCCTTGAGCGAAATATTCGTTTAGTTTTCATTCAGCGTATGTTTTCGAAACGGAAACTGCGTCGTGCAGTGAGGCATTCCATGAACAAGGATTCCAGAAAAAGATAAAAAAATCCTGGAGCACTTGATATCAGGCGACCCGACGCGAATAAAAGTCTGTTTATCGAATTTTTGTTAATATCTTCTTTACGTCCTGAATATCTATTTCTTTGTTTAACCAAACACGATCACGTTTAAGTAAATGACGCTCGAAACAATGTTTCCATTTCTTTGTAAGTGCCATACAGAAAACATTTATCCATTCTTCCTATTATTTCGTTGGATATTGTACTGACATTTAGCAAAGAACAGAATTTTGTGTGCAACTTTCAAAATTTTCAGGAAATTTCGCGATTCCGTATGAATTTCACTAAAAAAAAAAAAAAAAGGAAGAACATGCGGTGTAGTAGTTTGTAACAGAACGATTATCTGAATCGTTCTTTTTTAAATTGTTCTTTAAGGAAACAACGAATCTTTTTAATCGCTCTTTAAAGAAAGAACGAAACATTTTACTTGGAAATTAAAATTGTAGTTATCTTTGTTCAAATTTACCATATTTAATGCGTAAGGTTAACACTGGCTGACGAGAATTGGCAAACGAGAAGGTACAGCGGAGGAGCGAGCTAATTTTCAAGCGATTAGATTTCGATATGTACAAACGATCTTTAATAATCCTTCATCGATTTTCGCGAAAATTATTGCTTACATTTATATCATTTAGTTATAGACTGATGGTATCATCGAAAGATGGTTGTTTCGATTTTTTGTCCACTGCATTGCCGCAGTGTGCGTCGGGTCGAATCGTTTTAAATCGAAGGAAGAATTAGAGCGGAGCATTGGTTCGATAGCTATATAAAGTTTAACGAAACGCGGACTGCGAATCGAGTTAGTAGTAACAAACGACGAGTTTTATCGAGGAATAGTTGTCTGTGAACGCGTCGCGTGATTCGTTTGCGAAATAAGTTGCACGTCGTCGACGGTGCGTGAAACTGGACGCGTTCGTCCACTTTTCACCCTTTTCCTCCTCGTTCGACGATGCTTTCCTTTGGAAAAAGAAATTTCACGAACGACGTTTTACTGCGCGACACGTTAAACATGGATCTTACAAACTCAAACGCATGCAACTGACGACCGATCAAAAATATCCGGACAAATGAACAAGTGATTTTAATATTTATATTAGGTCGTCCGAAAAGTTTCTTTCGTTTTATAAGGAAATAATGGATACACAATATTTTCCCTTTTATATTATTTTATCGAATTACGTATGATCCATTTTGTTCTATCAAGATAAAGATCACAACGTTTGACAGATTAGGCTTCATCTTTGTATAACGAAGCATCGTTGTAAAAGACGTGTCTGTAAAAGAAAAACATTTTTCGGACGAACTAAAATTCGTATTTACGAATACGTTTAATGGTAAATTATAACTCGTATGCAATAATAAAGAAGCGAATATGTAATGGGACATATAGTAAACAGTAAGATACGTTATTCCTGTGTTTTTTATTGGGTAACCCAACAGCATAATTTATTGAATCTATCGAGATATGTAATTTTGTGTGCTACACTAGCTTAGGCGTGTAGTGGTGACACATATATAAGTACGAGCGTGTGGAAGTATGTGCGCGCACAGCGTCTCGTAAAACAGATGAATGCAACTGCTCCGTGAGTAGTGTGATGTGGAAGATGGTGAAACAAAGGGAGCGCTGAGACGCGTGCAAACGTGTATCGACGAAGATCTTGTAAATCGCATATTATATAAACCTGGAACTATTTTGATATCAATTCTAAGTGTAATCTAAGTGTTCCTGTACATTTATTTCGGCGACAAAGATCCACAATTCTCAACAGAATCGATAAAGGGGAAGTAAATGTCGCTTGCAATTACTAATTCCTCATTAATCTGTATATTTCAGCAAACCTTATATACTGTTACTCCAAATAGACCAAAGTGCGGTGTTTGAAACTGGATACAAATGCGTCGTATGATTTTTAAAAGCACATGTGCCAATGAAACACCGTAAATAAAATAACAATAACGAGAATAATAGTAACAAATGAATTTAACGGCAACGTCATCTAGGAAATCCACTCTTAGCTCGTTAACTCTGGCAGCGGAGACGGACACGCCCAGTTAGACAACTTCCCTGTCGGAGTCAAAGTTGGAACGAAAGCCACAGAACCTCGAAGAGCAAGTCGAAGATGAGAGACTCGAAGTCGAAACCTCGTAGGCAACTAGAGTTTCTTCGTCTGCTCGGTTCCTATGAGAATCGAGACTTCCGCAGATCACACCGATCTCCTCTATTTTTCTAGACACTAGATTTTGTAGACTAGAAGATTTCAATTTTCCGGAAAGCGGCCGATTAAACTGCTTGCACGTGCCGTTAAGTGAAACTTTCCGTGCGTATTATCGCTATATCGAATCGGCCGCGAATCGAATTACAAGTTTGCAAATCGTCGCGACAATGTATTCCCTGGAAATTGCGCTGGAAATCCTCGTTAACTAATGGCTGGATCGTTAAAATTCCTCATCGACGTCGGACTGTCGAACGGGCATCGGTGCAGCGCGATTTCGATCGAGCGGAAGTCGTAGAATCTGGATTAGCGTGGTGCATCGCCGCGCTAATCCCATTAACGATCAACCGCGGACTCGACGTTGAATCCTGCTCGCATGCTCGGTTAATTATTATTCCTCGACGTTTTTCAATTGCCACCAGGATCAACGTATCGCGTTCGCGAATTCATTGATACGCGTTCGCTCGACGATCGTTAACATTGTAACCATAAACGCACGTTCGGTAATTATAGTAACTGTTGTTACTGCAGTTATTCAGTGTGTACACGCGGTACCGGTGGCTGTGCGTAGTCGATACTCGGTTGCATCGAGAAGTTTGATCCGGTTGCCAGCATAGTTCTGGCAAGTTTCCCTCCAGTCAATAGAGGAAACGCGAGCAAGCTCGTTATGGTATTTAACGAACGAGATTCTCGATGGGCAAGTTACATTGTCGATGAGGAAAAGTTTCGCGATTGAATCCGCGAGGTATTCGAGCGATTTAATTAACAAGGAGGTCGCAATCAGATGAATAAAGGCAGAAACGTTTGATCGTATGAGACACGTAATTAAAAAATGGTTAAGCTCCACTTGGCGCGAATTACACGACCAGCGCGGTGGCTGGTTTCTATAAAATTTATAAAACTTCATGTACAGTATTTCGTGAAAGTACACTTGTCCACAGCTTTTCATGAACATACTACGTACGTTCTATGAAAAATTGTAAAATTCCGTCAGTTATGTAAAGTTACCCAATCATCATGGTTATATTGGTAAAATTTTAAACGATTCTGGAAACGTATACAGAAATTACAAGATATTTGATACAAATATGTATTTTTCAGCAATCGCAAATGTATTTAAACAAACAATCATCCGCAATATTAATAAGTCTCAGTATTCAGTGGAAGCATCTTTAATACTTTTTATTTCCTTATGGTGATTATTTGTAATGTATACTAATTTTTTACTAAATGTAAGTTTGCAGTAAATATCTTGTAACTTCTTCAAATTTTCTCAGTATAATTTTGGCGATCGTGTTTCGTTATGGTGCCAATAATAAAAGTATCAAAATATATTATATAAGAGGCACAATATGCGCATACAAATTTTCTACGTATCTACGTACGTCAACATGTTTCATTCAATCATAAAAGAGGATCAAAATTCTATTAAGATATGTATGAAAGTTGTATATAATCGTGGCCTCGGTAATTAAATTTCTGCGACGCGCCTGTGTACCAGGTGTTAAATATAGGAAGAAAAGGAAACGATGCTGGTGGCGGTTTAACGGGAAAATGGATAGCGCGGTCGCATGCCACCAAATTGACCCGGGTTCTATTCACGGCGAAAAAGACGGCCACTTTTCTCCGAATTTTTCATGGTGGAACATCGCATAGAAAATTACAGCGAATTCATAAAAATAATAGGATATATCCTAACTTCGTGTTGGATGTTCATAATTAGACTGTCGATTTTTATGCAGGTAGAAAAATGCACACAATACACGTGCTATAGAGAATTACAGGGAGTCTAGAAATATCTAAATATATCAGAGCACAATGAGACTGAATGACTTTCTTCTTCCTCGCGTGTAACTGATTCGAAGTACCTTATGTCAGGAACAAGACTGAGCTTCGTACGAAAGAAATTTCTCCTTAAGTGTTACCGGAGTGGTGGTTAAGCGTAAGTGGAAACGCAAAGATAGTTTAAGTTTAAACGACAATTTCAGATGCATCCACCGACGCGAATCACCAGCCATTTTGGTAATGTGAAAATTCTATTGCTTTTTTGTAGTGGAAATATAATTTTTAAAAATTTATAATCTTTCTCTTATCGAAACAAAATCTTTCTGTTTGGAAAATGTTATTACAAAAATATGCTGAGATTTTTGATAGATAGTATCGTGCAAATTTTCAATGTACAACGACGATTAAGTATTTATTGTTTAAAGAATACTCGTAATTAGAAATACAAGTTTGATACTTACGTAAAACGATTTTTACCTAAGTCCTAAGCCCTTTTCAATTACCTTCGTGAAAATGTGAATCTGCATAAACACCCGCAGTCTAACAATAATTAATTCAAATTACAAGTGAAACGATCGATCGATCAGAATTTCCTATTCACGCGACGTAACGATCTAAGAGTTTGTAATACCTACATTACAAGGTATTTGTAAAATTAACGGGTATCAAACACCTGGATAAACCTGAGTAAAACCTGTCGCCGTAATCTTGACGAAATCAATTCATGAAAGTTACCAATCGATTAGATTACGTATCAACGATAGGCGACAGATCGATAGTAACAGCTGATCGTCGCTCTTCCCTCTTCAATTTATTCCGGCATTGACTTCTTTGTCCCGACACCGTGACGCGTTCCATTGTCGATCTCTGATCGATGATCTCTTGCGGCTTCGAGGTTAACGAGGATGCGGCTTTACGCAAACGAAAATGTCGATCATCCAACGTGTGTTCTCTCTTCTCTCTCGTTATATCCGTCGTACTTGCATTTCTCTCTCGCTCTCTCTGTCCCTTCGGCATGCACACGAGCTCTCCGTCACGATTATGCTAATTGCTGCAGCTGCAATCACTCTGCGTGACAGTACTCGGTCTCTCTCTCCTTCTCTCTCCTTCTCTCTCTCTTTCTCTCGGTGTGTCTGCCGATCGATCGACAAGGATCTGCAGATGCGACGCACGTTACCGGCAACGCTAATTAATCGGTCGCTGCTAATTCGGCCGGATCATTTGCATGGAGATATAATTGCAGACACGAGACCACGGGACCGCGAGGCCGCGGGACCATCCTAATAAAATATATTGCTGTTTCGAGCAAAATGTGTCCCGTACGTGCTGTATTCGCTATCGTTCGTCGATACTCCGGCGATTTTTCCTCGATATATTGTCGCACGCTGCATCGGCGATTCCTGATGGTGCGATAACGAGATTCGCGCGTGCGATTTTATCGAATGCGCGAGAACGTACCGTAGCCGTAGCGAAACGGCCGACTCGGAGAACGTTGCATCGCGTTCAGCGCGAGTGTTCGAAACGAATTAAGGAAAGATGAAAGCAATTTTCCAGCGAGCAAAACGACGCGTAATCGCGCACGATTTCTCCTCCTTAAATGATTCTCCGTGGAAATCACGTCGGTGTAGAAAGTGGATCGTTATTTCGTGCATTAATGCAATTGCCGCGATCGATGTAACTTTGCATTGTTCTGTCTAGCGATTATCACGATCGAGTCGAGGTATTAGAGGGGTAAGGTGGTTGATTATTTCTAGAACGCGAGACATCAACACGTTTTATCGATCGAGTCGTTTAGACATTACGCAGTAAATTAAAATTCATAGAAGAACGATAATTACAGGCAGTGTTTTAAAAAAGTTCCCTTGGAATTTATAATTACTTGCGCTATCTCGTTATGGTAAATAAATTTATGGAAATAAGATTTCTTTCTTTAGACGCTGAATGCTGATTGTATAAGACGTAACAGGATAATATAGAATTGAAAACCGAAGCAATTAAAATTAATTCATCATACCGAAAACGATTCACTTCGTAAAAAGTAAGTAGAAGAAACGAGAATGTTCGCGTGATTCACCGTACCACCGGTCTACAATATAATTTCAACTAATTTTTCCCCACCAACTGTTTAAAATACCACCTGTGGATTGACAAACAGACTGAGGATATTCATACGTTTATGAACCTTTCAAAATGTACGAGGTGCATTTAACGCGCGGAAACATATAAAATATCTAAATATATAGTACTCGTTATAATATGTAATAGGTTGGAGTCATGGTAGTCACGTGCATGGTAAATTTTCAAACTCGATTTTCTCCTATTCTACATACATTTCCTTATCAAAGAAATCGTCTCGTTCCACGGCTTGTATCAGGTACTGTATAATTTACAAAAAGGGCGAGGTATTCAAGATACCAAATAGCCAAATCAGCAATGCCTGAATATTTCACGTACCACCGTGAGGGTTAACCAGGGATTTGCTAAACGAGAACCCATTCATAATCGATGCAGCCCATCCTGCTACCTTCCATAGCATTCCCTAGCCCTTATTGCGGCCAGAAGTGTGTGCATTTGCTCGGTAAAGAAGTAGGAACCCACCTCTCCGACGATGTTCCATTCCCGATGCCTATTTACCCGGCCGAGGTATATCGCGCTCGGAACGTAATTTTCACGGTGGCGAGATATCATCCCCTTTCGCGTGCCATTCTCACCCTTCCTAGTGCCCGTCCGGCTTTCCCCTTTCGACGGACTATATTAAGGATTCCAGGAGGATGCTGCCGTATCCAGGACGACCCTCCAACCACCCTTCGTTCACCGCCGCTCATCTCAACCAACCACCACCATCGTTCTCTCGTTGTCGGATGGCTGCGGTTTACTGGAGAACCGGAGGTACAGCGCGTCGCGATGCTAAACGACCATTCAGCGTATTCAATTTCTTCTTCGTCTTCGGCGGCAGTCACAGAAAAATGCCAGCCGGTTGTGCATGACGCTTTATTAAGTTTGAAGCGGACAGAAGTGAAATAGAATTGCGCGCAGACTGTGTGGCAAGGTCGTGGTTTCACGATGGAATTAAAAGGCCGTGAAACGATCCAAGGAATCCAAGGAGGCCATCACGTTTAAAGAAATGGAAGACGAGTTTCGAGGACCGACTCGATTCCATTCTACTGCCGCGTTACCGTAAATTGCCTCGCACCTGAAGATTTCCGTAGCCATCTGGCGAATACGAGAACAATCTTCGCTTCTCGATCGAAAATAATTCCAATTGTTCGCGGCTGTACTTTCGTATTTTATCTTTTATTCGTTCTATTGCTTCGTCAGTCTTCTGTATTGCTTTTAAGGTGCTGTATAAAAAGGAATTCGCCAACCATTTATTTCATGTTTTCAAGGGAAATTAAAAAAAAAAAAAGTACCAAAAATAGCTGCTTCAACAGGGCTGCTTTTCATTTATAGGAGAAATAGTGTTTTCATTGGTAATGGTTGCCGATAGATCATCGATGCTTATGTATTCGTGAAAAATCTTAATATACGAGAATTACGAAAAATTTGCGTTTCTACATATTTTGTTAGGTTTAAGTAACATTGCGTTCTTAGTTCTTAACGAGTTAATCGTTTCCTTGATACTTTAGATTAATTGCCACGTTTTAATAAGTTCTACATAACATAATAAAAAAGGAACCTGAACTTGAACCTACTAGAATTACAGATAGCTATAGTAATTTATGTTGGATTAATTTTATTTCACTATAATGATTTTATATCACTATAATGATTTATGTCAGCTTACTAGGATTTAGGATATTCAATTTTATTTTCTATTCTACGTTCTCAATGCTACAGATTAGTAATTAAATTAAATTAGGTAATTCAGCTCTAAACTATCACGATAGTCCAATAATATCAAATAAGAATTTCCATATTTAATGAAAAATTACACGGACCGTTTGTTCAAATCCAGGATTCCTCATTGAAGGATCTTCGCAAGCTACACAAAAGAACGGTGAAACAGAGTGAAAAGGTTCATCGACGACGACTGCCTCCGTCGCTTTTTGTTCTTCACGCGATGTTTGCGCTCTCGTAGGGCCGCATTAAAATAAACGGCAAACTCTCGACGTGGAAGCCTCGCGCGTTTTAATTTTCCGGGTATAGTGACGAAAAGGAAAAGGAGGAAAGGGCAGGAAAGGATTCGCGGATTAGTCGCCGGTAGTTCTAATTAGAGTCGGCGGTAATGAGTTAAAAACGGACGCGAGAATCTCGAGGAAGCGGAAGAGTCGCAAGGACCGTTGGACAAACGACAGTCTATTACGCTCAGCCGCCGGAAAGAATTACCATGTTGACGAATGGATTTCCATTTTCGAGGGCCACCCTGTGCACTTTTCCAGGGCAGCGCTTTCCAACCTTCTCTACGTGCTTGCGATCCTCACTGTCCGAATTGCTTTGATAATCGGCAAAAAAGAAACGTTTATCATCCCCAGAGCTGCGATTTTCAAGCTTTTTCAGCTCGTGGCGCGTATAATTCTGCGGCGAAAGATACATTGCGTTTGATTCAAGACGCAGCATTCACGCGGGACAACTATACGTCTCCCTGGTAGTTGTTAACTGTTCCAATTTCGTTGTTTAAAAAAAGATCGTAAAGCAATCGACTCTTCGCAAGTAGTCTGAGTAATCGAATACCGTTTATGGTCATACAAAATTCAACGACAACGGAATTTTTTGCAAATAGCAAAAATACCTTTTTTTCTTTTCTTTAAACTCTACCCGCTTTATTATTTTATTGCCTGCGAAGTCTGAATGCACGCGAGCGACATTTTACCGCGCGATCCCGCTGTGATCATACGTGTCTTTCTTTGTTTTTTTTTATTAACAATAACAAAGACATACGTACGATCGCAGCGGGATTACACGGTAGAATGTACAATAGCTCGTTTGCATTCAGAAATAGTCGGACACTCGAACGTGGCGCGCGGTTTTCCACTGCTTCTTTCTTCGAAACACGCATTCACCAGTTACTTCCATCTCATCAGAAATACCAGGCCAGAAAACTCGAATGTCCAGCTCCAACAACTTGCATAACTTCAGCCATGTTTTTCCACGTATGTCTCGTTGGTACAAAGGATAGAAATTCGTGATAATACGATGAAAATTCTGCTTAGAGAGCAGCGAACATTCGGTTCTTTAAAGTCTGAACTGCATGCAATAAGATTAAACTTCATGAACTTCAAACTCGGTTCACAAACTAGCGGAGGTAGGATAGTTAAGAACTAGAATGGCGTATTGTTGTTTTTATCTGACAATTTGAAGAAAAAAGAAAGCATTGACTAAATAATGAAATACACCGGTTGAAAATCGTGACTCTAAGGGACCTTTGTAGTTTACGAAAGTACTTGGAAAATACACGATTTGCCATACAATAAAATAAAAAGGACAATTTCGTTAACATATAATGTGGAATAAAATATGGTCGAATTAATATCGAATGAAATGGATGGAATATTAAAAATGACTATAAATGAAAAATGTTACCTCGTCGTTCTTCTTCTCTAATCTCCAATTCTCAGGAGATTAGATAATTTCTTAATAGCTTTCCTTAACTTTCCTTAAGCTTCCGTAAGCGTCCTAATATTTATGAACTGATGCACCTCAAAACTCTGGCAGTTTAATAACCTTCTTCTTGCATCCTCCGCTTACAGGCGTCGTCCCATAAATTAATCTGGAAGCAAAAAGAATTTATGAATTATGATTTGGCCGTGAAGTACCATTCTCTGTTCCATTTGCAAGCGCGACGTGCAACATGGTGACTGCTTTCTGTTTCGCGGCATCATCGGAAGAAAACGCGAAGTTTTAAGCGGCCTGGCCGCGAGAGAAAAGAATAGCATTGTTTCTGGCCGCGGATTATGCGCCGACATTAGCATAAGACGAGACAGAATGGTGCGAACACTTAACGAGATTTTAACGACTATCCAACGCGTCGTTAATGCCTAGCTGAATCGCAATCGTCGCGGTCTCCAACCTCGAATGTGCCGCGAAAAAATTCTTCCGGCTCTCAGTTTGCCGCGTTAACGATATTAATTATGCGTTGGGCATCGTCGAACGGTCCAAGGACCGCATTAACGAAGAACTTTCCTACCGACTACAGCCGTGCTATGAAAATTAATTGACATTTTTACTCTGACTATTCTTTTCGATTTGCGTTCCGAATGTAGGAAACTTTCTGGTCACATCTTACAGTAGAGAAAAAGTAGACGGAGATTTTTTATTTTTCAATTTCCTGCAGATTCCAGAAACGATAATTGGAGGGCTTAGAAGGCAATCGGTGTAAGCCAATCGTTTTCCCATGAAAAATAATTCACGTGGTGTAAATACGTCTTCGTTGTTGGAATCTTCAATCAACGGAACAGTTTAACAATTATATTATAATCACTGAATTAGAGAACGTATTATAACGATTAAATTGTTTCGTCGGCTGAAGATTTTTATAACGAAAGAATAAATCGAATAATTCACACTGATTGACTTCTGAGCCCTCCAATTAGAAATTAATTTCAAGCGACGGCTACAAGGAAGTTTAAACAGTGAAACTGAAAAAACGTGGTAACTTTGCAGAACCCAATTATAATGAACGAGAGAAATGAATTTAGAATAAAATTGTATGTTCTATAATGGACGAATGTTTAGAACAGGGTTTATAGAAACTCGTCCTATATTTTTCTTTCCGCTACTGTACAAAGTGTACAGCATTACTAAGGGGTACAGCATTAATAATGAGAAGATTCTATCCTACATTTTTTACTTATTTTTTCACGTAGAATCTGTTCTTTCTCCACTATAGCATGATTACTCGAACTGCCTGTAATTTATCGGTAATCTATGAAACTCGAAACTAAGATGAATTGTTGAAATCTTGTATTTATAACAGTTTAACTTTCGTCCGTTAATTCTGTGGTTGTCGGCGAATTTTTATTTTTCAACCTCTAAACTATCACGTAATTCCGACTTTCTAACATTATCCTCTCCTTCTCTTTATCTCGTTTTATTTTTCTTGAGAGGAAAGTGATACGCTACTTTTCGGTAGTTACAACTAACAAAGTTTCACCCGCGAATTCGTAAGATCGTGGTACAGTTCTGTTCTCGAACGAAGAAAAAAGTTTTTGTAAGTCTGTGTTATAAACGAGCGAGCAGCAAGTTCGCCTTCGTCTTTTTAACATGCACGAAAGCGTATTCCGATTGTTGGCTGTCGACGTGGTAGTTGGCGAGACGCGGAAACCTGATAAACCTCTTGTCTGCAATGTTTCGGTAAGAGAACCTGTCGCGATTCGCGAGAAACGAACCTGATTATTTTATTCTGACAAACGAATTTCCCAAAGTAGCCATAGGAAAAGAAAAATTTGTCCAACCACCTCGAACTCGACCTTTGGCCCATCGTTGCGTTATTAATGCATTCGACTCGACACCGGCGAGATACTTGTCAGCCATTCCTTGAATGTTTCAACGTTTTGTAAAACTTTCTTACCAGGGAACAATGGCTACCGCACCATCCCTATTACCTTGTATTATAAATCGTGTCCCGAGCTTTCGATCTCCCGCAACTTTTCCAAGCTTTCCGCTTCTAGCCGACTCTCGTGATTTCATTTACGTCTACTTGAAACTACCGAATATCGAAATATCATACTTTTTTAATCCTCAAATATATGATTCTTGTAGATATAATAAATATCTTGAGACTGCCAATTTATGCGTCATTAAGTCCTGGAAAGATAATTAAATAAAAAAATGCAACTATTTCGAGCATAATGCAATAGCAAAATGATTTAAAGCGTTCATTAGTTTCATTTCATTTTTCGTCTCTTTTATTTGGAAAAATAATTTCATCTTGTCAGCAAAAGTAAGTTACCTGTTAACTATACAATGCATACGAAACACATTGCGGTAAAAACGATTTAAATATAAAAGAACGTGGTAGGCAATGAATATATCAAGACAGTTTAATCATACAGGTAATGAGATAATGAAAGACGAAATCATTTGTAACAAACTGGCGATTTATACTTTCGTATTATAGGGTCGTACTTAATTTATCTATTCTGGGTAACATCGTTTCTCAATATAATTTCAAGCATAGCCTGCTTCGTTCTTATCATATTAACCACAACACATAAGAATCGAAATTTTAAGGAAGTTTTATAATTATGAATTATAACTTATCAATTCTAAGAAACATTGTTCTTCAATATAATTTCAAACAAGTCAAGCTTCGTTTCTCGTCGTAATAAGCAGAACACATAAGCGTGTCGGTGATCATGTAAACGATATAAATCAACAAACCAAAGATTTCATTTCGTCGAGACTTTCAGTCGTTTTATGTTGCGTCGATTTGTATTTCTATTCTATGTAATATGTATTCTAATGTATTCTAATGCAATGTAATGTATTCTATTGTATGGAAAGATGTTTGCCAAATATCTGTGAAATGAGCAACGTCACGAGGATTTTACTTTGACATTTATCCGTGTTGGTGTCTCGTTCATTTCGACAGTGGTGTAAGTTATGTGTTTTATTTGCGTAAGTTGTGTAACTTACGAGGAAGAAAATACTTATATATTTTTGCATTATGCCGTTAGATAAAGTCTGAGATATGGTGTATGGTAAAGCCCCACATAAAATGTTTTATAAAACACCACAATGGATCCTGAGGCGGAATATCGTGTTTTAGACATTTCATCGAAGAGGGGAAGTTGTATTATAATTTATAGTTATGTCTATTATATGCAAATAAGAGATCAGTGATAAAGGAAAAATATAAAGACATAGTCGATCTGCTACCCTACTTTCCATCGATTCATCATGAGCACTTTAAAGTCCTTAAGTTATTCGAAACAAAAAATTTTTTTATTGAAGCAGACAATGATTAATAATTAACTATGCACAGTCACGATATATATATAACATAAATAAATAAATCTGTTTGCCTTTAACTTGTTTTCTTGATAAAATTCATTATTTTTTACTATCGTAAGTTACACTAACTAGGATGTATTATTAATTGTAAAAATATCTAAGTCGTTTAAACAATCAAAAGACGCTTTCCCGAGCAGATTACTCATAAAGCTGTACGATGTTATATCATATGTAAAAAGATTATATATTTTACGAAACATTTTATTCCACGATGGAGAAATGATTTTGTTAACACGCTCGAATGTAAAAGTCTAAATATCGAACAACGAAATATTTATATAACTCATAACGCTTTCACAATCACTGACACGGGCATTAAAAATGTTATCTTGATTTTACAATTATGAGACACAGCGTAGCAACCTTGTTTATCAGAAAACTGAAATTCGCGATTTAAGCCGAAGAGAAACGATTTAAACAAACGAGTGTTTCGATCCGTACCGGTTTTCGAAGTAGACGTTCGTCCGTAGCTTCCATCCCGGATAATTATTTCGCTCGTTAGCGGGATCGGTTAATATTTCTCGATAAATGAAAGCGGAGGTTTGGCCGTCGAAGCGGCTAGACGATTGTATTCGCGGCCGGTGGTGTTATCGGAAAAATCGAGGGTGCAGCCTCTGCTTTATCGGACGAACTTCTCGGGAAAGCGATTTTCATGAAATTCCAGGCGTAACGTTCCGCGCGTGCATTTTTCGAATGCCGACGTTATTAAATGTCCGATATCGGGCCGCCACACCGGTGACATAGCGTCGAGGTGAAACGCGCGCGTGCGCTCCACGACCCCCGCTAAAAGTTCATGCGAGGAATTTTTTGGTAAATGTATTGGGCTCGCGTGTATGGGCTCGGTTAATGCCGAAGATACACGCGGCTGCACGCCGCGAATTCCCCTACGGTCGAATTCGTTTAATCCCCGCCAGTGAAACCGGTGGAAATCACGCGCGGAAAACTGACACGCTAGCCAGATTTATGCATTTACGCGGCAAATATGTCCACGTGCAGCTTGATTCCCGTTAAATCTTTTGCCAATTTAATGTCTGAAAATCACCGGCGTTTATTTCGTTTTCTTCGTTTAACTGGTCTTTACTTTGTCGTTGCTTTGTCCCGTGTTTGGGTCACTGGGTATCCAGGGTTGGGCAAATTTTATTTCGTTCGCTTATTAAAGCAACAAAGCTTGAAGATTTATTCGTGAATAAGGAATACCGATATTATTTCGCGAACTGTTATTCCTTAGTCGCGAATAAATCTGTATTTTCATTCTTTATTCGACAGTAAATCTTTCCTGCTTATTCGAAATAATCCCGCGACGAATGAATTCAAGAACGCTCTATATCTTTCTCAAAGATAGTCAACGGAAATAAACGCGTCCCACTGTTTGAAATTCTCATTCTTTGTACATTCGCGTCTTCGGAATAACAATTAAGGGATACTCAGGACGCACATGGAATAACAAATTTCAACTAAAATAATTCGACACTGGAAGCAACGAAAAGAAATCTATTTACAATCACATACCACCTATGAAGATTTTAATCTTATAATTCGCTAAAATGGAACTAATTATGCCGCTTAATAAGTAAAACAAGCAGAATATTCCTCTGCCTCTGTACCACGCAGCTATGTTCGGTAGCTAGTGGGTCGCTTCCGCGCGAGAATCTCGACAATAAAGAGTGAAACAAAGACAGGTTTCAAGGACCGAGGAAGTCAGAACGTAGATACGAGCTTGCGAGAGTCAAAGGCGAGGAATATCAACCGGAGGGCAGATTCCGTAGCTACCGGTAACGCGGAATGGTTGGCCTGTTGGCTAGCGTTTCTCAAACTTTGCTACACTGCAGACGCTTGATACGTGACTTTCCTCCGGTTGGGTTTCGCTATCGTGCACTTTCAAATAAGCTCTTTCGAGCATTATCGCGCGAGACACGTGCACGCGAGGCAAAGCCTAACACACAGAGCCAGGGAAAGAAACGCCAAAGGAAGCGCACACGTGTGTACGAGCAAGTTAATACACGTTGGCAAACATGGTGGAACTGTATGAGCGGAAATCAACGTATGCTGGGTAGAGCAGGTTCTGAAGTATACACACAGGCAATTGAATTAACCAGGATGGGAATTACAGTTTGCACGCCGGTGTTATAACATTAGCTCGGTAGAGCTCACGAGATTCTCTGAACGCATCGATGAACACTCTTCGTGTATTCGAGGATGGAAGGTTGGCGAGGGTTAGTTCGAGAAATGCTGTTCTAGCCAGGATGACCAGATCCAGGGGGTTGGTCCGCGTTATAATCTTCTCGACAAAAGCCACCAGCTCTGGCCGCAATCCGAAATCAATAGCCTGTGGTCTGTTGCCGCTATCTATTTCTCTGACTCCACGTTCAGTATAAATAGATGTATACTTAACCGAGTATAAGCTCCGTTTTGACCGCTGTCGAAAGGATTCGCTGTTCGCCATAAGGACAACGGTGTTTGTTTGTCGAGCAACGTCCAGATCGATTGTACTGTTTAAATATGACAATCGATTTCAAACGTTTCGAATATACAACCATCTACAGACCTACAGCTGTACTACCTTTCTTGATTGAAACGTATCTATCCAGTAGTTTTCAGTGTACCCAGTACGTTTCCATCTTTCAGCGAGTGTTGAAGTACTTGAAGTTCGCCGTGTTTCTTCTTTCTATCTTTTAAGTAAAGTTAGAAACAACTGCGTGCTTTGTGGAGATATAGAAACGATGTAATTGCAGTTATTATTTCTCAGATGGTTTTACCAGTTTATAATACTTTATGTACCATCTAGTAAGTTCGTCGTTAGTTTAAATAGCTGATAGAATATTTCATTTTAGTACATACGTTGCTGTGACGGCTATGTCGTTGTCACTATATCCTTGCCACTGTTTCCCATGTATTTAATTGATTGCCACGTTAATAACGCCAGTTATCTGCCTGTATACTTCTATCTATATATTTCTGTCCATTTCTTCGAACAGTTTGACTCAAACAACACGCTGACCTGTCGTCCCTATACATCACTTATGATCGATCTATGTTTTTATCATTGTTCCAGCTTTACCGACAGCCGTGTAACTTATCACGCTCGTTATTTCGCGTCTATGGCATCGTGGCACCAAATTGGAACGAAAATTTCGATACAAAACACGTCTTGAAAGAATCATTGATTTCGTTCGAATTGAAAAAGTTTCTCCTGTACAATCGAAATAAAACCTTACTCGAAGGTTCCATTACGGAGATTGCAAGATAAAAGAAGAGGGAATGTTATCAATGGAAAGTCCTTTAGATTAGATTATCAAGAGGAAACGTGTGATTCGATGGGAAACTGGGGCCAGCTGACACAGAATTTTCCGGCAATGGTTCCGTCTTCTTGAATTACCTTTTACGTAATTCCGTAGCCAAACGATCAGATTTTCGGGGTATTACATGGATTTCCTGGTACCGTTACAAGGTACAAGGACTTCGCTCCGCGAAATTTATGCCCCGAGACCGTTCCACTTCTATCCATTGTTCCTGCCGATTTTCCTACGGCGCGAGATAAAATCAACGCGATTACACGGTCGATTTTAATTTACATTTCAGCCTCACGGAAACCGAAATGATCAAATGTACTTTTTATCAGTTCCACGATTTCATTTGCCCGAATACGTGATTAATGTTTAATTGTCCGAAAACAAATGATTTTCTTTCATAAATTCGTTTATCGTGGGAGGATGGCATAAATGCTGATAGATTTCTATTTGCATTACTAATGAATTATTATTCCCCAACAAACGAAAGATATATCCATCGAAAGCTTAATTATTACGCTACACATAATGAGTCAATAAAAACCACTGTTTAAAATAACTCGTTATTTATTGGTTTTATCGTCTTAAATGAATTACGTTGCATGTTAAAAGATTCGTCGCATGGATAAAATCTTATTTTTTAGTATCCTATATTTCGTGAGATATTAAGGTGATTGCTAATTGTTTAAGTTTTAGCAACATTAATCGAGCAAATTGGACATTCGTTGCAGAAACGTATTTCCTTGTCTTTCATACGTTAAACGCGATAAATTAAAATAAAATACCTGTTGAGCTAATGGTTTTTCGATATAAATAGGTTAATATTTATCAGAGAACAGTAGAGAATGACCAACTGAAAACTAATGTTATAAAAGGTATACGGTGACTATTAAGAAACTCAACTTAATAGCTCAAAAGCTATGAGATTTAAAAAATCAAACCAATCAAAAAATCTAACCAAACCCCTTAAAATACAATAAATTTCATTTGAAACACTTTTTTATAAAATCAATGCTTATTTCAGATGATAGTTTTATACCTGTAATATTCTCACTGATACGTGAGCAGTTTAGAACATATGATATTCAAGAATATAAAACATATGAATTCAAGTAATTAAACAATTGCAAGTGTACGAATATATACCTTACTTCACCTAAATATGATTAACAATCCTTTCACCTCTGCTTCCTATTCCTGATCGGCGAGAATTCCCTTCGATCCGTTGCGGCCAGACGCGATTCTCTTGAAATTCCAGAAACTCTAACCTCGTTTCCTTATTCCCCATTCACCCTTGTATCTCCAATTACCGCGTAGCCCGTACAGTTAAACTTATTCCATAGGATCCGTTTTCAATACAGCACAACGGTGCAGAACGCGGTCCATTGTTCCTGCTTTCTCCATTGTGTCGCTCGCGAGAGCGTTACGTTCCTAACCTTGTACAAGCGCTACCCTCATTCATAGGTCGCGTTCTGTCCCACTCGGCAGTCTAGCTTCCTGGTCATTACGGATTTCTTTTTTCGATCCACCAGTCTCTTACGAAAAATAAAACGACTCAAGGTTTCGTGGTTTTCCTAAGTTTGCCTGCAACGTTGAAGAAAATGTCGACGAATGTTCGAATACTTTCGCGAGTTTGTATATATATTTAGGTTGTACCCTCCTTCAAATATTTCGTATCAATAGGATTTCTTTCGAGCCATCGAGTGACACAGAAATCAGCAAACCAATAAAAATGCATTTATCAAGTGTTTGAGACTACTATTCATGCTGTACGTTAATTGTTTACTAGGTACGTGTTTGCAACAAATGTCTTGTATCTTGCATTTTGAAATTTCACGAACATCGTAATGACACTCCATTATCTCGATTATATTGATAATGTTTTACTATATTAATAAACCTCGGTAATTACAGCCTCTTCTGACAGTCTCAGAGCGACACTACCTTTAACGTTTATTAATTTAAAATGTCTATTACATGCTGTATACTAATCTTCTTTGCTAAATATGTGTGGGCAATAAATATTTTCTAACTTCTATATACTTTTCTCAGATTGCTCTCAGATTTTATTATTATAATCACGATAATCTGGTCTCGTAACAGCGCTGAGGGAATTTCAAAGGTTTCGAGGAATGTTCGAATAAATTTGTATCCGATTAGATCGACATATTGAATTCGACAGAACTTCGATTCGTCTGAATAACGTAACCATAGCCTTAGGCGCAGCAGCGTTAAGTATAACAGTGCAAAGTCTGACAACGTTAAGTATGTTGGTCCTAAGATTTCGCTGAAACTCCGCTGTAATTTTCGCCGGAAGCCGAAAGCTTCCCCAAAGTATCACTTTGGAAGCTTCGACATTCTCTTCAACCCTGTCGAGGAATTTCGGGCTTCCCCATGAAAATTGATGCGTCGTTAACATCGCAGCACCGCTACGAGACGCGTGACACGACATAAACGAAGGAATCACGCGCGTCCCGTGCCAGAGAACTCGACGTTCTCTTTTACGGTTGATCCTAAGGCGGTTTAACGGTGCCACGTTACCGTGTTGCCCTGTTTTTCTGCTCGTACGTTGCGCCATAGAGAAACGGAACACGTTGGGCGTTTTATTCCACGGCTTTTTGCCACCAGCGGGATGTGACTGACTCTCTTAAGAGGGCAGAGTATATTTGGCTAACCATTAGCGGATCTCCAACCAGGAACGAAAAAAAAACGAGCACCTTTCTCGCTGTAGAGGTTGCGCTCCACTCCGCTAAGAGACAAAGGATATTTCACGCAGCAACGAGCGCGGATCTCGAAAATACGGCTGCACGATCGAGGCCACGAACGAATTTTTAACGCCAGCTCGAATACGTTTGACCACTCGTCAAACGCGTTTGCACACGACCATAGTCCTTTTAACGTGTGTGAGCCAAGAGAAAAATACACACACGCAGCTGGTAGCAAGAATTACCGCGACGTAATTGAACTATCGAAAATGTGGTTTGGTGATAGAGCCGAGTTTACAAATATCGTATTAGGATAGCCACTGATATCATCTGAAACGTGATATATTCGATCTAGATTATATAAATTGAAGATCGTCGATGGGAAATACGATAAATGGAATATTCTGTTCTTTTATAGATTTTTAAATTCAATATCATTGTTGCTAGTAAAATTCAATATATTCAACCAATTCCACATTCAAGGTATCTCGTCGTTTGATTTTCCAATTAGATAAGAATATATAGAAGATATTTGGAAAAATTGATTACGCGGACTAATATCGATTAAATCAAGCTATTTAACATAACAACTAAAATGATATTATTCGTTTCTTTGAACATTGTGTAGTTATCGTTTACTTTCTTCGAAGTTATCAGGTGTATATTATTATTTCATATTAAAGTACTGTCTTTCAACTAGCACATACAGGCAACATAAAATCAGAAAATTATGAAAAATACCATTTAGTCTTCGAATTGTCGGTCAAAATTTTGTATTCTTGCAAGACAACGATCCATGCTCGTTAATTCCATACTCCCAGCTAATTAATATGTAATAAACTAAATGTGTACCTAATGTACGTACTTTTACACTTTCCTTTACGTACTTTCTTTATCATCTTCTTCCATGAAGATTCTTATTTTTATCTTAAAATGAAACATCCAATTTACAATGAAAAGAATGGAACCAGTAGATATTTTCTGGGCTTTATTTATCGGCTTTTATTGGACTGTTAAGAAGTTAAGGAAGTTTGTTGCGGTTCATGTAGAAATAGAAGAACACGAAATAATCTCAATAATTCAAGGAGAAGCAATTCATATCTCGGACAGTTGGTGGCCGATAAACCAGTAGCAGCAGAGCGGCTGCGAGTGAATCATCGGCCCAATGCATTTTACAGCGCGAATTCGATTTCTATCCATCAGACGTCGCGACGACTTTCGTTTCGATTCCTAGTGGAAAAGAGTGAGGAACAGAGTAGACGGGTGATTAATCGACGTGGTTTGTTCCAAAAGTAATGAGATTGTTTACTTTCTATCTCGAATTGGCAAGTTGGATAAAAAGTAAATAAATTACTGTGATCTGTTCAACTTTTTATAGTATTCCCATTGTAGGTAGCATGTTTTTCTGAAAATCCATTTCACATCTTTTATTTATACATTTCAGATTTATTCCTATCTATAATGCTATGTATTCTTTCAACATCCACTATATTTATTTCATATCGTGTTACATCGATCCAACCTGACCTTATCGATTTCCATCGTCTCTCGCGTTAAGCTTCTAGCTTCGTGCAAACAATAACGTGGTAAAAGATATCTGAAAAAATCGCTTTGACTTTTAGAAATATGATCTATGAGAAACTCTCGTGTCAACTTTATTACTTGCGAACGAATCGCATACATCGTTCCAGAAAGATATTAAATAATATTGGCAACTCGTCTTGTTTGCACGTTCAACCATAAGCAATATTGCTTCATTATCGACAGAACTCACGATGTGAAAATATCGAAAGCGATTCCGCGAGGATGAAAGAATTTGGTAGACTGCCAGGAGAGGCCGAGACATCGCCTCGTCAGCTATCCGCGTTCGATAGTTTACCGATTTCCCATTAAACCTTTTAAAGCGAGGAATCGTCTCGGGGTCGTTCTTTGTTTCGAAGATTAATTAACGATGGGGAAACGACGCTGTCGTCGATGTAACGCGCGGACAACGAAAAGTCAACCGCGGGGAACAGGAATTGGAGCGTGATTCGCCCCGATGCCGAAGCCGATAGGATCCCAGATTGTTCCCTTCTTTTTTTTTTTTTTTTTTTGTTCCTGGCCAATCGTCCGAGATTCTCCATCGGAAGCCGAAAATCCAATTACTAGCGCGGCGGAAGTGGAATTTCATTTCCGTGGTCGCCGCGTATATCTTGTCGGGACGCGTGTATCGTAAATCGGCCGGTGATCAAGAATTTCCACTGGAAAAAATGCTCTGGCCGAAGTGAAAGCGACTGCAAACGTTTGCTGATCAATCTACTCGCGGCTCGTGTTATACAGTGGCGGCAAAAAGTATCGGCACGCTATTGTATTTATTATAGCGTTTACATACTAGTTTATCAGCTTCCGTATCATTTAGTAGTATCTTGATGTGACGTTTATATTAGAACAGCTGTTGGTTTCGCACGAAATGCGACAATTAATCTAAGATATCACGAAAATGAATCGATCAGAAGATTGCATTCGTGTAATACGTGTACAAAGAAAACATCTTTTAACACTTGAAAGAATCGCAGTGGTGAAGCAATATATATTTATATAGTTTCCATAAAACCTAAATTCTCTTTGGAAGAATTCGAGGAATAAAAAGAATCATTTGTGTCGTGCATGAGATCAAATAACAACACATAAAGTAGCGATGTAAATGTTTCCATTGATCGAACACAGATATAAACAAGAAGAGAATTAATTTTGTAATATGAAATTACTATTCTAATACCGAATCCTTTAATCTAGCATTACAAATGAAATAATAATTCTTAAAGATTTTGATCATTTCTTCGTAACATTTTGAGCTTACTATGTTTCGGCAATTATCTACAGTAATTTACACAGTAGCAAAGAAATACTATAATTTTACAAAATAGAATTCTATTTGGCACGAGTAAGGAATAAATGTCACCATATACCGCAAGTTGTTGGTGTTAGAAAATGTTTAGTAGAAAAGTTATCGTACCAATTTTAAACTTCCTTTTGTCCGTGTATATTTCTGAAATTTCGCCGAAATTTTCTGCTGCAAAAATTTTCTGATACACAATTCTTCTGCCATACGAAGCACGTAAGTGTAAAAACACGAAACGAAAACGTCGCGTCGCTTCTCCACGTCCAAAGTAAACGCGTGCTGACGATTACTCTCTGACAGAGGATAGCACACCGAGGAATTCTCTTTATCGTCCCCGACGAATTTATCTTCTGGCAAGTTTTAATCGTGCACGTGTTTCTCCACCTTTGTTCTATCCGTTGTCGGGCTTTTTGTAATCGGATTTCATACTCGTGAAAGGACGAACGAAATCCCAGCGTCGATAAGCGGTCGTGAAACCTCATGGTGGACCTGCATGCGCTCTGAAACCAAATTAACCGTGTCTTATCTGGACTATACACGCGATATAGGCTCAAACATCTCGAACCTGTGTATATGTATGTCGCCTCCATTCACGCAACCCCTATACATCTATAACCGACGTCCCATTTGATACTGGAATTAGCACATTATGCCGACCCGTTTCGGCAAACACGGCACCAACTATTTGCGTACACAGAAGACGCTTGTAATTATACGGATTCTGGGTCATTTGTCCTTATATCCTGGGGAAACGACAATTCCAATTCTGATATTTGGCGTTGAATCCGAAAATTCTTCTAACGAGATTACTTGCATATTATATAACCCTTTTGAAAGGAATACGTCATACATTATTATTGATATTATCGATGTAGATTATATTTTCAAAAAGGATACATCGCGTGTTATTGAAAATATTTCTCCATTTATAAATATTAGGACAAGTAGTAATCTCGATTGTTGGCCATGAATGATAAAATTCTCTTTGAAAGAATACGTATCACGTATTATTATTGATCCTTTTAAAAAGAACATATTTCATACTTTATTAAGAATATATCTCGTTTATTACTCATTAGGAAAGAGTTATTAGGAAATTGTTAGAAGCTTTAAAAATTATTAGAATGTTCGTTCTGTGCAAGACAGTAAATTCTGCTGTATATGAAAGCTGATCCCAAGCGATTGATTCACGATGTATTCGATCGCTTAATCAAACTTTCATCGATAGTATTCGCTAAATAAATAAAATTAAATGCTTTTCTCATCATTGTTTTTCACGCCTTTCTGCGCAGAATTCTAATTTCATATCCAACGACTGTATTTTCTTGTCTAGCCTCGAGTTATACTTTCGAAATTTTAACATTCTAAATCGCGCTTTAATTCCAGTTTCGAAATTTCTCCACTCGGAGATTAGTGGAAAACAAAATACCTACAGTGCGATGCTAAATTCCTGCGATAATTAGAAGTTAGAAATACCTACAACACGTATCGAGCAAAGGCGTACATTTGAATAGCGAGAAAGCAATTTCTGCCAGTGCTCTATTCTCCACTCGTAGATACTATGTATAGTAGGATGACCCCGTTGAAGGAAAGCCGCTCTGCTCGCAACGAATGGACCCAGAAGGCAGGATTATCCGGATACAATCGCGAGCTGACCATTTTTTGAACACTTGGTGCAACGGGGTCCGAAAATTGCATCAACCTTTCTTATCGACAGGTTGCACCCGGACAATTTCAACGAGGCGAATAAATAGAAGGGGGCCAGGTAGAGCGATCTGTGTGTGGTCAATGACCGAGTTTCCCTCGAAATCTGGTTCTCTGCACCCTATTAACCCTATTAACCAACGCACTACCCTTCATCTACCGGCATTAACATTTGCGTGGCCTCTCTAATCTAACCGTAGATAGAATCAGAGTAATTAAAAGTGTGACATTTTGAAACGATAAAATGAAATAGTGGAGGATAAGCGACGAAAGATAAATAATTGTAATCTTTTATCTACCTTTATCGACACCTACAACGAAAAACGTTTAAATTATTTTAGGCGGGCGATACATGTATCGCAATATTATGTTCAGTTATGTTCAGTCAGAATATTTACTGATATTCTGTATAAATCGAATGCTCTCCCGATTTATACGTATTTTATTACGAATCTGTTATTCCATTCTTGTTAAACCTACCTTAGGTAAAGTGCTAAAAATGTGAAACACTTGCGTATATTGCGTAGCTCGAATATTCGTGAAATTCCTCAATATCGAATCACTTAATCGATTTTACTAAAAGTTCTTGGAACGAGGTATCAGATATGTGGAAATAATCGAAGAATTTCTTGCCATCATCTTAAAGTTCTTCAAACGATATACGTCTAGAAGCTCTGTCTTTTCGCGTGTGCTATTAATGAAATGAAAATTTCCTTATCCTTTCTCTTTTTGATATCCCTTGTTTAAGAGTCAAAGAGATGATCCTTCAATCTCGTTTGTTTTTCAATGTGTGTCTCATGCAAGGGGATGGAATAACTCAGTTATTCTGTTAGGTGAGAATGATTAAAATACAACATATTTCATGGACTAAACAATTTTCAACAAAATGAATGACAGATAAATATTGTTAGAAAAAAAGATACGCGAATACGGTGTAACGTTCCGCAGGAATGAAATGTAACTGTGTGGTATATACCAATTCGTTGAGGTTCCTAGGGCAAAATATATAGGCTGAGTCAGAATATGTAGAAAGCACAGCAGAAGCTAATTCAATATACTAAAATAAAAAGAAAAATCCATATTCAAATTTATATTCCCCATATGGTATCGTTTCCTGTTATAATATTCGCTTATCTACCTTCAGAGGAATTGCTCGAAATAACTAAATTCAGTTTCGATAGAAGCATGAACGATCATGGATCGTCGAAATTATTCGAACAGCTTTTTTACACGGATTTATCGGGTTTGGTCGTCACGTTGGCGAATAATTTCGACGAGAGACTTTAGATGCCCCATAATTAATAATTAGATAGATTCAGGCCCGGGAAGTTGATCAGCAAGTAAGGTCACCACGAATTATCCATTCGCCAGGAAATCATTGATCCAAGCAATGTCTAGCATCATATTTATGTCCAGTCCAGTAGCAACGAGTTATTAGGTCGTCCGAAAAGTTTCTTTCATTTTATAAGAAAGTAATAGATGAACATTTTCTCTTTATATTATTGTATCGAATTACGTATGATCCATTTATCTATCAAAATAAAGAAATAATGTTTGTATAAAGATGCATTGTTGTAAAAGAAGTGTGTGTAAAAGAAAGAAACTTTTCGGACAACCTAATACAACTCGAAAACAAGATTGCATTACGCATACATTTATACGAACTCTTCTGCCTATTTTCGTCTGTTGAATCATCCCTACCGTGCTTCGATTATATTCTGACTCGCCCTATCTATGTTTGCGGCGCGTGGCAAGAAACGTGTTAAAGAGTGCAAACGAAAGTCGTGTCGCAAGGAAGCGAACATGTTAATCAAACGTCTATTAACGTGTACCGGGACGCAGGCTGTGCACAGACATCCGGTGGTAGCGCAAAGAGAAAAATCTTTATGGCTGTCCCGGTCGGAAGCCGAGATTTATCGTTGGCCCTTGTATCTAGCCGTGGCTGCATGTGACAGGAACTCGATAAAATACTCGTGTAATAAACAGGGTAAACGCAAATTTATATGGAACAGGCTGGCCCCGGCCGCCGGCTCTGCACGCCGCATTAACCTCTGTCCGCTCGATCACTTATCGTTAGGGAAGGCAGATTCTCATCGAGTCGGCCAATCGGACTGAATCTCGATATTGTACCGGCACTAAACTATACTTCTGACATTTTATTTGAACCATTGTATAGGAACAGTAATACCAATTGATTCTTTTATCGCCATTTTTTCGCTATTGTTTCCCATCTCGATTTCAATTAACGAAACGAACTAGAGATATTCGAACTTCTCGAAACGAGTTCGTCCCAATTTTATGAACGATAATAATAGCATAACTACCGTACTGTGTACCAGTGTTATATGAAACTTTTTAATTATTGCAGATATGTAAAATATGCTACAGTTGCAGCTCTTTAAATTAATTCTCGTTCCCCGATCTTATCTCAGGCAATTATATACAGTTAGTGGTAACTGATACAAACAGTTGATATTAATTGGTACAAATAAGGGAGAATAATTAAAAGTGAAAGTTACTTCTATGGAAACACCTAAGTTTCCAACCACATTATAGAAGATTCTATGAAGTATCAGCTGTTTATTGCAGATAAATATGGAACTCGATGGATGCAGGTATGTTGCTTGTTTCAATTTAGCAGAATATTTAGAAGCGAAGAATTAACAGCGGAGAAACATTGTTCTATCATGATATTGAAAATATAATGATAGAAATTAAGAAATTCGATGTTCTGACTGGATTGCGTCAAGTGTTCGAATGCGTATAAATGGCAGTGTAATTGTACAGGTTGTCTCTGAGAATGTTTATGCAAATACGAATACAATGGAATGCGTAGAAATGCAAAGTTTGATCGTAACGAAAGAAACTTAAGTGGAACGTAACGCTGGCTGCAAGAGGTATTGCCACATATTCCTATTTTTCAATGAAACGTTTTTATGTACAATACTAAATTTCATTCTCGTAATATAACAAATTCATATAACAATATAAAAGTACTATTAAACGATACGAAATGTAACACATGCAATGTGACAAATACAATAGCGTGCCAATATTTTTCGTAGCCACTGTAAATAAACTGTGCTTTAAAAAGAAAGTAGTACCATCGCTTTCAGATCAGACGACGTATGTTCGTAATTCCCGTGGCGTTAATTTCCCACGACGAACGTTCTAGACGCGGCCTGTCTCGGCGAATGCTTTTTCAAACGCGTCTTTTCTGCGACGTTAGGGGATTTGCCAGTATATGGCGAGCTATGCGGGCTTCCGGCGAGAAATCGGCTTAACGCCTTCCGCGATAAAGCCGCGCACGCCGTCACGTGGCGTGAGAAAAAAAAAAAAAGAAAAAAAGAAAGAACGACTCGCAATTGCACTTATTGCGTCGAAACGCGAACGCCTCTGACACGAGAATACGCTCGCGAATCACGTTCCTTCGCGACAGCTTTGCCTTCGATCGCGTTATTTTTACGCGTAACTGCGATCTCGCGTTCGAAATACTTGCAAATATTGGCTTCGTCCTGCGAAACATACGTCTCGAAAACGTCTACGGGAATGTAGCGTTCTCGGAAAATTCTACGATTCAAACAAGCCCGAGATAAAGCAGGGATCGTTGGCAAATGAAGAATAGTGGCAGGACACGACGTTCGGCACGAGTCTTCCTTTAAGATAATGCTGGTTGTTCCAGGGAAATCACGACGTGCGTAAATTCGAAACAGGGGAATCGAACAACCTTCTCTTTGCAATTTTGTCGGCAGCATCGGCGATTTATTGCTCGGCAGAGACGTAGGTACATCGTTAAAGCGTCTTTATAAGGAATGCGAAGACAACGGGTCAGGCAGGAACTTTTAACGAGCTTTCGCTCGTGTTACGATTTCTCTCGCATAATTTAAGAGATTCATCTCTTTCGAGCGATTGCGTTTAATCATGAGAATAGATGCAGACTGTTCGTTGTTCCAAATAAACGTTTCAAGCGGAATCGCCTCGCTGGGAATATTTAGAAATTCGTTTAATTAATACAGTGTATTATTTGAAATAAATTATCATGCAATTCTTGTAACGTATTCTTTGCAATTTTTTTTTAATTCTTCGAGAACACAATGTAAATATATTTAATGTACGATACATTTACATCCTAGATATAATGTATCAAAGTATTATTTCGTTTGAAACAATTTTCCAAACGATTATCCGAAATGGCAATTATGAGGAGGAATTCATTCTTCGATTCTTACTGTAAACCCTAATTAAAAAATTGATTAGTTACCGTCGAGGTTGAAATGCTCCATGAATTTCTTATTGAGAAAGATTTCTGATCATCGAAATCCTTCTTGCCATCCCTTCGTTCAATATATTTGATTTGTTCCTAAAGCTTGAAAAATGTACACGAATCGATCACGTAAAAATATCTTTGAGAAACGAGAAAATATTCTTGGTATATATCTGTTGTCTAATAATTTTGTAAACATACGCCGTTCATAGTATTTATCACATCGAAGGAAATTTTGCCAACGCAACTAGAAGCATCAAAGATCGTTATCTTCGCAAAATTCGTCGCATCAAAAAACCAAGGAAGCTGAGTCTGATATTTCGAAATTTAACATAGAGAAATCTGTATCTACATTTCCATTATTTTCACCTCACGCCACGTATATTAAATTCCTTATATTATTCCGTGATCTCGAAGTGGAAACGTTTCGCAGAAACTTTCTCTGTAAGTAGAAAACGATCTCTTACTTTTTGGTTAACGCGGATGGAGTTTCACGGAAATTCGAATTTCCCGTGGAATCGCTGCCAGAGAAGCTCCAGGCAGCCTATTCCGTCTGAGAAGTTTCTTAGCCGCGAGTTTTGATAACCGGCGGCCACTCGCCACGCCACTCCTTTCGGCAACTTTTCGTCGTACTACACCGTCGATCGTACACGTTTCTCTTTTAATCTACTCTCTGTCTTCCGAGTCTCTCGAGTCTCGCTTACCTTCCTCGTACATCCGCACAGTCTCGCGATATCGTTCGAACACGTGTCAGGTGAAAGCTTTTATGAATACATTATGTGTAGTATACGAAGCGTTTTGAAATTTCATTTATATTGTAATGAGAATCGACTGTCACGATCATGTTGATAAAGTTTTAAACAAATTCAAAAATCTATATAGACGCTACAAGGTATTTAATACGAACATATATCTGTAAACTTTCCACGATTTTTGTGGCTCGCTATACAAAGACCCTATTCTTCGGATAACATGATTGCCAGATGTCGATACATCTTTACAGTATATTTTCAGCTAGTCTAAGGATCTTAGGATTTATTTAGCTAAGGTTCTTCAAACGAAATAGTCTTTGTCCTAATATTTCCTAAATCTATCACCTACTACGGGAAGATACGAGAAATCTGCTTTTCTCACGCACGATGCTTCCCCCTAGCAACTTTCTCTCAAGGGTGGTTAGCATCCATTGCCAGATGTCGATACATCTTTACAGTATATTTTCAGCTAGTTTAAGGATCTTAGGATTTATTTAGCTAAGGTTCTTCAAACGAAATAGTCTTTGTCCTAATATTTCCTAAATCTATCATCTACTACGGGAAGACACGAGAAGTCTACTTTTCTCACGTACGATGCTTCCCCCTAGCAACTTTCTCTCAAGGGCGATTAGCATCCTTCTTCAATCACCAACATAGAAATTATTCAATTAACACATTCAATTCTTTCCGAACGAATCCGATGATGTCGTATCCTTGCACACAATCTACCATAGTTTTCCTCTGCAGCATCACCGTGACGGAAAGTCAGTCGTTAGACGTCAGTCCGAGTCGATAGTTGGTTGTTAGCAGTAATAGTTGAGCCGAGTTCCTGGGCATCTTAAGCAATCATTGTTCGAACTTGTATCGTACATCGTAACGCATCGATTAGAAGTCGAACTCGTAATCGCGAACTGCGAACCGCTAATAGTAATCGTGAGTTCTATGCAAAGTGTACATATAGAGTATCTGTTAATAAATATATATTGTTAACTATACTCGAGTATTTCTTCAGCAGCTATCATGACCTATCCACCTCGTATCTCGCAGAAATCACAGAGATATTTAAGCAGTCAATCATCTATGATATTAATAAACCTTGATAGTAGTAATAACATTAATAGTAGTAGATTTATCGATACCCTAATGGGGTTACAAGTCTCCCGATTCTGGTAACTTTGAACTAACCTACACCTACGCTATTCGCCTAAACACAGTTATATACAAACTATACCCAAACCGCTCCTTACGTACAACTACGCCCAATTTCGATCTATCTTCGCGTGCATGTGTTTCCGTAATGAACGTTAATATTCTTCCAGGGGCACCATATTTAGCTCATTATATGTTAAAGACGGCTATTCATGCTGTATAACTAATCTTTTAGTCGATATACGTTTCCAATAAATGCCCTGTAATTTCTATGTACATTTTTAGATTGCTTTCAAGATTTATCAATATAATTTCACATTACATCAGTTAGAGTTATAATGTCTACAGACATTTCGAAATGTTTCGTATAACACACGTCATACAGACATAAAGTTTGTATGCCAAGCGTTCAAATATACTTTCGCGAGTCAGTACATAACGCAAAAGGAGATGTTTGAAGCGTTACGTGGTAAATTTCTGTTACTTCCCCGGAGCTACGTTGCGTAATAGCCGGAAAGGAAAAGACCAACCCTTGAAAATCGTTCGACTTTCTCGAAATATTTCGGGTTGAGGGGCAGGAACGGGTGAGCTTCGCCCTGGATTTTGAGAGCGTTCCCAACGGCATTGGCCAGACGCCAATCGTCTGTATACGCGATCAAACGGATCCATTGAATTCGGTCTTCCTGTGTAGAGCTCGTAAAGCGCGGATATTAAATTTACTAGCTATTTCGTTTAATCGCTCGTAGTCTCGTAGGTCTGTTCCAATTGCAGAATGTTGTCTCGAAGAGCCCTCGTCGTTCGATCTTGTCCACGAAACCAGGCTACCATGCTGCACCCTCAAATTTTGACATTACTTTCTCACTGCTATTTATTTTTACTCTGCTGGTACTCGCCAACTTTTCTATCGCGATCTTGCTCTTGTTTCTGCAGGTAAGGAGACTATTTAAGAGGATGAAAAAAGAAATGTATAGCGAATGAAATTGTATTAAAACTTCACGTAACAATAAGTAAAATATCGATGAAAGTTCCCTTCTTTGGTCTAAGAACGTAGATTAAATTATGTCGTTTCGTGATTATATATTATTGGGCCATTCTTTTTTTTTTTTTTTTGCCATAAGGTTCCTCGAAGAAATGTTAACGAGAGGGAAAGGCCTCGTGAACGTCGTTGAGACTCTGTTATCGACGTTTCGAGCACGTAAAAGGGTTATTACCTCGTAGAGGAGTCTTCTGGTTAGAAAATAAGAATAGGTGTAAAAATCTCGCTCTGCAGGCTGGCGCTTTACACCAGTTCCGCGTACCATTACGCGTGACATGGAAGTAGAGCAACTTGCACGCGAAATATACGACTCTCTGAATTCGTAGTTCCGATAAAATGTATTAATAAAAATGTCGTAGTGACATGCAGCCGGATAAGTCAGGCGATAGGCTCGAAGTTGTAAACGTAACATATAGATAAGCCAAGTAAGTATTAGGACTCTTACAGAAAATGGAGCAAACTCGTAAAATTATTAAAGATATTAAAACGTTTATTGTCTAGTTTGGAAACGTGGACTGCGAACAATTCGTATATTTTTTTATTATGAAAAGAATCCCTTTTATCTGCGAATCATTGATCTTTGGTTTTATGTGATTCCACAGAAATTTTTATCGACTTCGAGTCTGATTCGCCGAATTGAGAATTTGATCGTCCAATCAAGATCATGATCTTCCTTAAACACATGATTCTAGTCGATTAATCGTTCCTTTGTATAAGACCGCCAAATACCCTAATATTCATAAACGTGGAACCATGATCACGGGAACATGAAGGATAGACACGCGAAGAATAATTCTGCTGTATGACCAATAAATGAAAACGATTGTGAGATCAAATCACGTTCCATAACATTTTTACTACTCCCAAGTTGTATTAAGATCATAAAGAAACTGCAATGAACCGTCTTACGTCGAAAATCAACTCGCTGGTTAAAATTCTCACTTTCGATTCCGCGTCAATCCTCGACTCACCTATATCGTTCGTTTTATAATACAATGCTACTAATTAACAATCGAGAGTGCTCTTTCGGCGCGCGAGAAAAAATCCAAAGCTGTTGCGAAACGGTAGTTTTGTCGCGAGCCTGGATGTTCCAATTACTAGAGCAGAGCGTAAAATTTTAACGATTGGTCGCTATTGCCATTGCATGACAGCTGGTTATAAACGAAGCACCGACGCGATGCCACGTCGCAGGGCTGGCCCTGTATACTCGTCTCGATGAATTCTCCCATAATCAAGTCGATTTTTCTTATAATACGAGCATTCTTGCCTCTACATATATTTCATCGTCCAATCGAAATTTACCGCACATTTCTCTTTCTCTTTACATTCTTCGATGAACTATACGCGCCATAAAAAGTGCCCCTTTTTTTATGAGGATGTGCAATTTTGGCGAATTTCTTCGCCACTTTCGTTAACCCTTTACGGTTGTGGTATAAATGTTCTCAGTTATCAAAGCATTTTTACTGTTACGTCACCGGTTCAAAAGTCTTCGAACATCACGCGGTTTTAATACAATTTAAACAAAAATTTGCTCTTTTCATTTACTCTTGGGACTAGACATAAACATCTCACGCCTTCTGAATATTTTTAAAATATAGATTGTCCTAACATTAGTTAGACGTCTGATTTTTTACAAAATACATTCAGTACCTATCTTTAACAGACGTATAATTTTAATGCTGGGAGTGTATTTCCTTCATCAATCGTAATATCAAGATGCTTGGTGGTGACCACGAATTATCAGCAAAATTACAAAATCAACGAACCATAAATCGCCACTTGACTGCACATTTTTATGCAATATAATACGTTTATGAATTAAAGAGAAATGTAAACAACGATTTGTTTCATTTATTAAATACCACAATAAGTGTTCTTCTTTGAACGCATATTTGCACCCTCGAATTTTCCGCAAGCCCATCAAAATCCGTATTTGTATATGAAATATATTTAATGTAAGTATTATTTTCGTCCGTGTCATACATTTTTTAAGGACTAACCCCCGTTCGATGAAAATTCTCACTAGGAATTATCCGTATCTGAACTCAGTGTAATTGCAACAGGGATTAAAAGATGAAAACGCTCGTAAAAGATTCTCTTTTGCGTTTCGTTGTATTTAATGGAGATGGAAACTGGTACTGCGTTAGACTCTCCTAGGAGGATGCACGTCGTTGGCCCAATTACTGCGGTATCGAGTATTGCTCCTCCGTAATCGGCGACGTCGAGTACACTAGCAACCTCTGAATACGTCGATTCCCTTGTGGTCTAATAGAATTGACTATCGCACTTGTTACGACACCCCAGAATAGTCCACCTACCGAAAGCTCGCTCGATTCGGGTTAACTACTCTTGCAGAGGTTTGCGAGAATTCATCTTACTGACGAGCCCACACGAGCGGAATCATCTTAAAGCCAAGCTTTTCATTTCGATTGTTTCGAAAAATACCATCCAATATGGATTCTTCCCTTTCTCGTTCGTAGCATTAGAATCCGTTGATATTGCTTTTTCAATGGACCAGCTGACCATTCCTTTTCCAACGGATAACGTTTAAACCAATCGTTATTGCTTGTTTCGTTACGTTAAATCGTTGTTTACCGATACGGTAGAGACGTATACCGAAGACAATGAGAACTTTTTATCGCAGGCTTTCGTATGTTACGTTTTTAGTGCATTCGATCGATTTAACTTCGATTGATTTAATAACGACTTTCTGCTTTTATTTATTGCGTCAGACATCTTTGTTAACAAGGATTGCAGTTTGTAGGAGAATTTCTCAAAAAAAATATGGCAATCTTCTGGGAGAATCGAACTGAGAAGGATCGTGGTGGTAAACGAGCACGCTACTTATCGAGGCAACGCGACCTGACTTTCTTTTTCCTTGTGTCTTGTTGTTCCAACCTACATCATTTTTGTAAGAAATACTCTTGTTATGATACACTACGAGTATACGATTTACTATCATTATGACATACTGATGAAAGACTTACCGACGAAAGACATCGAAGGTAAAAATCAGAGAAACTTTCACAAGCATCTGTAAGCTACGAGTAACGAACTAAATAACCAAATATAATTGGATAGATGTAAAAATTCTGTCAATTTTAATAACCTTGATTTTTCGCTTAAACGGAAGCTATATACTTTATAATAAGTATACAGAATCTACATTGTAAATATTTTATTCTAACAAAACATTTGCATCCACTTAAGCCTCATAATCCCCATAGAATCTTCTTAAATCGATTTGTCTGTCAGTTTGCTCAACTATTTACTAGAAATTAAGAAACAGACAAGAGTAAACAAGATTGAAGAAAGAGACAAGAGTACAGTAGACAAAAAGCTACTTGTTATATTTTTATTATATAAAATCGACGGGATTCTTGCGAAGAAGACCACACGAGCGACTTTCGTCGCATACTTTACTCAACAATTTACTATTTGCTTCCATCCTATCTCTAATAGACTATGCTTAATCCTGCAACTTGGAGCGTACAGTTCCACGCGAGTTTCGCGACCATCTTACCTCCGTCTAAAGAGGAATTTCCAGAACAATAACCGAGCAACCGATCGTGCGACGGTTCCCTAATGAAACGTTGCAGCACAAACGAAAAGTTTCCACGGCAATATAGCTCCGCCAACGTCCGAAACACAAGGCTCGCGGTGAACGAGAAACATATATCTGACCGCACACGATATACAGAAGCCACCGACGCGAATTTTGCCGTTCTATCGTCGTTCTGGGATGAAGCTGTTGCGAGAAGGAAGTTCGGTGCCAGGTGCTGTCTACGAGCAGCGATAAATCCAATGCGAAGCTATTATTTTTCTTAACGTCGAACGACTCGTACGAATCGAGAAAGGTGAACGTCGCAAGACGAGAAGCGACCCGTTTATCTCGAAGGGAACGTTACACTCGCAGTTTATTCCGTACACGAAACAATTTCCCTTCGACATCGATAATTTAATACTCTCGTTGTGTCTCTGGATTTCCAGGCGATCGTTATACGGCTCGGTTCCAGACATGTTTAATATATTCGCCACCAAGTGTATTTTCACAGATTTTCTGCTTTAAAGGTGAAAAGAAGGTTTTAAAAGTGAAAAATGTTGCAAATTTTACAGAAATTCGATTGTAACAAACTGCAATGAATATTACATATTACAGCGAATTAATTGTGAATTATAATTGTACGAATTATAAATTAAAATTGTATAATTGTCTGCACCGTAAATAAATAATTGAGAAGTGAAATAAATATATGATACAATTATATGCCCTATCACAGGAAAATTTAACACAAATTTCACTCGCACTCCTATACGAAAGTATCAATTTCACACATTCTTCCGTCCACCACTGTACATGCTGTACGTGCTTAGCTACGTCACGAAATACAAAGCAAAGATGAAAACGCACCGTAAACTAGACGACGTTTGATGAAAAGATGCTATGAAGAAAATGTGAAGAGATTTGTTCGAGAATTTTCACAAAAAAATCATACAGGAGAAATACAATTCTGTGAAGATTATGCCAGCAACTCTTCCTCCCTGAAGCTCATCGCAATATACCGAGTAATTATTTTCTAAATTTTCGTAAATAAAAATGTTACATTGTCCATCGATGTGGTTTGTTTTTTTTTTTCTCGATACTATTAAAAATTAATAATAATCTTGGAAATGCTTAATTACCATTGTATCGGTGTCCGCCACGACGTTGAATAAATTACGGAAATTTTATGGACATTGCAGCTAGAGTTTTGGCGCGAAAGAGAAGACACCGATTCCGGAAACGCACGTACGTTGGATCGGGATAGAGACACGGACCAATCTCATGAATAATGAATGGAACACGACATCGCGACTCTCAACAGACCTCCAACGTTTTCCTTGATTTCCGTAACACCGGAGCTTGTTTTCGTCTTCCTTCGTTATAAAAAATCTAGCGTTATCTGGCAACCGAGGTGAATCGTACGAGATGCAATCGATTGATAGAAACAGTAACAAGGATCGTGAAACGATGTTAAGTTAATCCATATTTTTCCATATAAATATTATCTTATTATCTAAACATTTTACACCTCCGCTGCTTTAAAAGATTGTCTAGATCGAATAGAGGATCTGTCTTTAATCTTTCTCAAATATGAAATTTATATTTTCCATCACCTTCGTGACAGTTTCTCCGATCTTCGTTATTTTCGATGGCCAATATGAAGTTTCAATATTTTTATTACAAATCCTCTTGAAATTCGATACACGCGAGTTACATATTTCTTCTTCTTTAACGTAATTGATAATAAGATAAAATCTAACAGACGATATTTTCTCACTTAGTTTAAACTTCAGAAAGTTCATACGCTTCTGTGTATATACTAATTTTCCAGCAAATATATATTTGCATTGTAATACGAAGAGTAAAGCAAATAAATATTTTGCAATTTCCATATACATTTTCAGATTGCTTGCAAATTTTACCAATACATTTAATCGCGTCTCAACACAGTTCCAATGTTTCAAAGTGTTTTATATAACGCGCACAATATATACGATACGATATATATCGGTAAAAGTTTGCTGTAGTAAGCGTTCAAGCTACTTCCGTGAGCCACTCTAATCGGAGCTTTCCTTTTGTCGAGTGTAAAGGTTAATAGAAGGAATTAAAAACAGCGACGAAATAAGAGAGAGGAAGAAAGGTTGGAAGACAGGAGAGCGGTTAGTCGGGTTTAACTTCGGTTGCACGAGGAAAAAGAAACCAATTAGTCGTTCGTTTCCGAACACGGACCTCCTTGTGGCCTCGGTGTCCCTCTTCCGTGCTATCGGAAAACACTCGACTCCTTTCTTTTCATTTCGCGCGCGTCAAGCAATCGGGAAGCGCGCCGGTGTTTGCGTTACGCTCTTCGACGTCGGCTGCTCCTTCGCTAAACCGAGAACCGATTCGAAAACATTGTTCGAACTGCCACTACACACGCGCACGTTCACGCGACGCCGTGAAGAGATTGCGATTTTTGTTGGTCGGTGATTAAATTTACCAAAGCACTTTCCATCGTGAAAGGGTCTTTGTACCTCGACTCGATGATGAGATTCTTTTACCGTGGCTGGTGTTCCATCCTCGCTCTCCAATTTACTTCACAAAAAAATCTCAGAACATCGGCATCATATCTAGAAAAAAAAAGAAAAAAAAAATGGAAGAAAAAAGAAAGAACTCGCGATCAGCCAACTCGGGTGCAATTTGCGAGAGCAAGCCAAGCGTAAGAGAGCGCATCAAAAACAGAAATACAGAAATCAGAGCCGGTGCTGTGACGCGTGTTCGATAATCGTTGACCTCGATCACTGAAACGACCAGGACGAAACGGGTCACGAGGGACGCGTGTAGGAGATGCTCGTTAGGTCGATTTGGTCGTCGATTAATTCTGTCGGTCGGACGGCGTGTGATGGAGCACCCTGGATTGAAATTTTCGCCGGCCCAAGCGTTCCTGTCGACGACAGCGGGTCGAAACGAACGGACGTCATATAAGCAGGAAAGAGAGATGGAGAACGCGAGAGGTATGCGTAGGCGATCTTCGGTTTTACGAGAGCCATAGATATTATAGGGAAGAGCGTCCCGCATCTGCGCGACGTGCCGTCGTCCTCGAGAGACGTCGAGAGGCAGTGGTGAGCGCATAACCGGCGTTCTCGTAAATTTATCGAGTGTCATATCGAGTACTGTCACCCGTCGTAGACCGATCGTGTCCATCTCCTGGTTGTCCGTAAAGTGGGCCAAGATAATCGTTTAGATAAACCACTAGCGTCCCTTACACGCGTGCTAACCTATCTCTCTCTCTCTCTCTCTACACTTTCCTCTCTCTTATGGTTGTCAGTTTGAAAATCTGTCCCATTCTGGCCATTCATCCTTTCCTTTCATTCCCTTTTCCAATTCTCTCCTTTCTTCCATCTTTCTCTCGGTTGATATGTTTCCAACGACGGCGATCTACCGCGTCTTCGTAAATTCTCAAAGGGAACACGTTTATTGTGAGCGACGAAATCGCTGGATGTGTACCGCCGGATGAACGATATCGTTGGAGCGGCTCGCGTTAAATCTGTCTCCCATTTCTTCTACAATTTCGTCCACCGCCTCCTTGCTCTTCGTTCAACCGCCGAGGAGATCGATTTCCTGCCTCGAAACGTACAGATTATTTGTAAAGTGAAGAGCACCCCGTTGAATCTCTGTCGGCCACTCACCGGAACGACCGTTTAATTTAACGCTGCGCGTACGAAATGTCAACTATAGGATTCTGTTGGACTCATAAAACGTCGCAGCTCGCCGATTTCTCCATTTCTTCTCCGCAGTTTTACGTTTCCATCTTGACTTCAGCTAATCGAATCTCACGCCGAGTTTGATACTTTTATCCTTCACGGTTTTTTGGACACGATAAAGAAGGATATTGTCCCAGCGTTGACTGGCTGTGTTAAAACGAAAGATCGAGGGACGATTATTTTCGTTTCATTGATCTGTTTAATATAAGATAAGATTTAAATCAAAGAATTGTGTACGAGCCAGTATACAATCATTGTTCGTTCGTTATGTTTGCTTATAATTCTTACGAAATAAACTCTACATTTTTGAAGATTCCCTTGATCAAGTTTAAACGAAATAATTGTTAAATCATTATGCTTCTCTAGAATTCTTGCAAACATTTTTCACAATTTTCTATCACATATTCCACGAACACAGTACTCTAGACAATCAACTGTCTGCACAACGATCCCCATTAAATGATGAATTCTATACAAGCTCAATGAGTGTCCTAATATTTAAGAAGAGTACTTGCAACCAGAAGAACAGAAAATGAAAGATGTTGGCAAGTTCGTTTCATTGCTCTTTACGTTAGATAGAGGAGAAGAGATTTCATTCTCTATCTCGCTACTTTCCACCAGTCGACCCTATAAATCTCTTAGCAAGTTTAACGAGCATATTGCGGGCCGAGCTAGCAGTTCGAGTTCTCGTGTAATTGTCAACCCATTACGTGGAGAACTGTGCGAAATCGTTCCTTAAGGAACTTCTGGTATTCACCTTATTCAACTCTCTGTAGCCCTCGCTCTTATCTTGCGATAGCTCCTATCTGCAATAACTATACGGTCTGGGAAAACAGCGTTCACCAGATTCTCAACGAAAGAAAAATCCCTTATCGAGCGTTATTTTTCTCGTCAGTCTTGATACCTCGTTTCATTATGAACGAAATACGGAATTAATGGATACACTCGAGCGAAGGCTGGGATCACGAGAAATGGACGTTGACAAGGGACGACGGAGCGACAAGAAGATCCGCAATAAGAGCCCTGGTATTATTTATCGTTGGCGCAGCCGCTCGTAATATTAATTATCTCATTTTATTTTTCACGACTATGTAATTAACATCGGCGGCTATTTACTCGAGAAGCTGATATCAAACGTTATTTCCTGGCGGAAGAAAAGATAGTCTCCGACAGGTAGTCGTTTATCTTGAACTTCATCCGTCTCCTTCTTTAATCGCATTTCTCTGCTTAAAAACATTTGAGAAAGAAACGAGAAAAAGATGATATTAATATTAGAACCAGCAAGTTTGTCGAAACACGATGCAACTTCTCTTTTGTTCGCAACTTGAGATCACAAAAAGAAACATGATAGGTACAAGCGAAAGGAACTTGTTAGGTCCAGCCAAAGTGACATTGAAACAGCCAATGTTTCAATACTTTTAATATTTCAATATCGTAATAAAGAATATTTCAATATTATCGTCAATGTCTTTAATATCGTAAAGAAGATGGAAAAATATCCTAAAACGGAAGGAAAGAACACTTTTGGTAACGCAAAGGAAATCAACAACGTATTAAATTCTAAAATTGCTGATCTGTAAATGAATGTAAATGAAAATTATTATGCTTATTAAAACCAAGTATGTATAAATTCATAATAGGACTAGGTATAATTATCAATAGGCGAAAACTATGCAGGAAAAAGATCATTTGGTTGATTTCCTGAAATCTGTTAGCCATGGTACGAGGAACGTTAATTCGTAAAACGAGCGAGGGAGAGAAAATCGCGTACGTTTCACTAGTACCAAATAGCACGAATGCGTTTAGCGCAGCTAGTTTCCATTTCAGGGATATAATAGCGATGCTATTCGCCACAATAGATATCCGATGTGCCGTGTAACGGGGTAGTTCGTCGTGAAATTACATAAAATTTACGACGTTTGCAGAACTACGGCTCTCTGGCGCTTTTACAAACATGGACGGCCGCGTTTTCAGTCGCGTTTTCAGTCGGATTTCAGCGCAAACCGGACGAGAGAACGGCGAGATCTAATCTCGGAAATAATAACGGCAGATGCGGTAGTCGGATTGCAGCTGGCCGAAACGAAAAGTCGGAGAAAATTCACTGGGTGTCCTAAACATTTCGTTTCCCTTCCTCTTTCCTACCATCGTTTTCTCTTTTCGGCCGCGTAACGAGGTAACCTAAAGCAAAGTTTATCGCGTTCCGGCCGCTATCGCGCCTGGCCGACTTAAAATTTCGAAGCCAGATAGGAAATTACCGAGTCACGAGATAGCCAAGTGAAAACGGCCGAAACTCCAACCCCTAATTAACGTTGCCACGTCAAAATTTGGTTACTTCTTTTCTGCTTTTCAAACTTGATTAATGCTTCCCGCTTGTTGACTACTGTACCAACGAACAAAAACGGTTCTTCAAGAGATTCGAACGCTAAATTAACTCTGTAGCCGTAGGCGATGGCGAAATCGCGCTCAACATACGCTGCTATCTCAGCGGGCCATGCAGTTTGCAAAGTTGTTACAGTTTCGGCTAAAAGAAAGTTTAAGGTTGATACACTATGGATTTCAGTAACTTTTGTACTAAAAACTGCTTATCATACTGGCAATCATCTATTTCGTGCGATATATGTTATATTTATTCATTGCTCTTACTAGATATAAATCCATCTTGAAAAATTATAGTCTCTTTTTATACATCTTATTTTACTAAACTTTCTTTTACATCGTTGTAATAAAGGAAGATGTTCTCCTTTCTCCCATTTATTACGTTCTTTAAATAATAATAAATTTCTACAAGATATAAATTTCGACCGCGGTTTTCTGGAAAAAAATATGCAAGTCGCCCACGGCTGAAGGATTAATCAATTGTTCTGTGTAAAGGTATAACAGAGTTTTACTTGTTGCCAAGTAGCTTTGTATTCGGGGTTCGACACAGTTCTGTGTACTCGCATTTGAATCGACGTCACGCAGGGCAAACATCTGCCAATACGTGTCACGCGTGCACAAAGTAAAGGATAGAAGTTTCGCGTTTCCTGATGCACAGCTCACGCTTTCTCTAGAATCAGTTCGTAGAATTTCAAGCGTTAACCTTGGTTCAAACTGTATGCAGTTGGCCGATTGCCAACTAACGACCAACATGGCGTCTCGGTTTAATGTTCTTCCTGATCGAAGCGACGATATCAGGGATAAGGTTGGTCGTAACGTCACGAACTATCCTGACTTGCAAAATCTTAGCTGAATTTTACGATTTCGTCGTATTTGGTTCGTCATTCGAAAAGAAAAGCTCTTTGCGAGTGGGAAAACTAGCGCAATCTTTATATGACGCGTTCGGTACTTACGTCGCGAATCCAGTTTTCCTAAACTGCGATTCGATTGCGGAGCATCGTCTACTTTCTGCATTTTTACCTTCGAATAATACGACATCGAATTTTATGTTATTTTAACGTTTAAGTAATACGAGTCAACGATAGCAAGATATTTTTAAAGGTTAAAGTAGTACGAATCAACGATACCGAGTTGTCTCTTCGTTGCATTTTTACGTTTATGTAGTACGAGTCAATGATATCAAGGTACCTTTACGTTTGTTTAAGCAATACGAATCGACGATATCGAGTTATCTCTATGTTGCACTTTTACGCCTAAGTAGTACGAGTCAACGACAGCAAGAAATTTTTACGCTTAAGTAGTGCTAGTCAACGACACCGATCGTTTCTTCGTTGCACTCCTATGCCTAAGTAGTACGAATCAACGATGCGAAAATATTTTTACGTTTAAACGATATTAGAAAAAGACAGCGAGGCATTCTCGTGTTTAAGTAGTACGAATCAGGACGAGGAAGAAACTATGCTGGTCGATGCTTCCTAGGTGACGTCCACACAAAATTGTATGCAGTAAAACCGCACACCATGCGCATTTTTATATTTAATTCAAAGAAATTGGACCTTATAGCGTCTTGTAAAATACGATATTGTAAAATCTTTTGTAACAAAAATTATCTTTCCAATTTTATTTTTGTTATTTTATGCTCATAACGAATGCTTTTAGTTAATCCTTATTTATTACGCTACTTGTTTCAAATCAAGGACAAAGTAAAAAGTTTTTGATTTACATATAGAACCTTAAATATGCAATTTTTCTCATGTTTTCTAGCTGTAGAAAACAGTAAACCTCAGCCTGTTTCAGATAACGGTAACATTTCCAAGACACTGACACGGAAGTCGCGCCCGAGTTTTGACAACGCACACTTTCCAAATGCAATATCGCGTCTGCTGCACATTGCGAGCATTTTTCCCGACAGCGGGTGTATCGCCGCAGCTTGATCTGAAAATGTATCGGAGAGTTCGTAACGGCTGAAATATCGTACAAAAATCGTTCGGATCGCCTCGCCGTGGTGAATTTTTTGCGACAAATGTTATTTCTCGAGCATTTCCTTTCTCCCTGTGTATCGAATTTCCTTCTCGGCAGATCGATTTTCTTATCCGTGAATTATGCACAACTTATTTTCTCGACGTTGATATCGTTACGCAAATCCGCGACGACAGAAGCGGTTGACTGTCAGGGAAATAGAATAACGAGTAAGAGAACGTTCCAGATCTGCCACAGTGTCAAGATTTCATCGGAACATCGTGTAAGAAAAGGGAGAGAAATTCGCGTGTCGCGTGTAATCGATTGTTGCGAAAGTATTTCTTCGTAGAGTCGCAAACATTGCATTTTCTGCGTGAATTTCGTGGAATTGTAGTCTATGACTATTGATTCAAAACCACTGAAAATTTACGATATTTTTTATATAAACAATATTCATTAACTTGTAACAATCTCATACGTACCGTAATAATTTTTATTCTACATATACATCTTCTCTTTCTGTACCTTATAAATCATATTTTTTCTACCATATGTTTCATGTCTAACATGTAATATGTTCCGTATCATACGTTTTATATTTTCATTATTTTACCACATATTTTGGATTTTTGACAAGGTTCAAATAAACGACACACGTTTCCGAATACATTTACTGTCACCAGTAATAACGTTTTCGATGGTCATAACTTGCATCAATTCGTCGACTATGACGATACGATGATGTTTTTCGACGAAAGGAAGTCTCACGTGAATTCCATGTTATTCTACAATATTATTAATAGCAATACATTAATTGTATATTCATATAATAATAATTGTATATGTATCGAATAATATTTTAAGCAGCCAAGGACAATTTGATATTTATAATATGATTTTCGTTGATGACCGAATGGTCGTACATTATTCTGCCCACTAAATAAAACTAAAAACTCGCAGGTGTTATTGACTATTTGCTGTATTCAATTCGCCGCACTGAATCTTCTCTCTGCAGGATAAAAGGATTCTGCATGAAATTCCGCTATAGAACGAGCATTCGAGATCTCCGTAGCCGATACTCATCGCAGTGAATCGTCGAACATTTTCATAAAATTGTGAAAAAGTAACGATACAATGGAGAATCTTTAATGAAAAATGTGTAAGTCTCTCGAATCGAGAATGAAGAGAAACGCGCAGCTTTGTTTTACTGTTAAACGCGAGAAACGATGGAACATTAAAGACAGTATTGCGTTTAACGATAAATAGCGACTTCGGATTGAAGACTGTGATATACTTGGAATGTAAATACAATTTTAGTGACTGTTTGCGACGAAGCGAATGAAATTCTTGATTACCACTACCCGATGCTGTTGCTTCGAGACTTTTATAAATATCTGTGAAATATTTTCCATGATTTTAATCGAGTAATGTAGAGGAAAGCGTAACTGAACGAAATTTTCGCTGCTGAGTCGCCCATTTGAATTAATTGAATTGAGCACGGAATGAAATGCAGAAGAACATACGGGAAAACCATGACCAGTCTACATTTATTGCTTTTTCTCGTGTTTTTAATGAAAAACGATCTGCTGTGTGGAGAGAAAATAGACGATAAATAGACAAGAAGTTTGGATAATCACGATGGTACGACAACTCTTTGAAATTATTCTCTGAATATTCGAAAATAAGTAGATATCAAAAGCATGTATTTAATTCCTAAAATACATAAAAATAGCTTAGATACCTAATATGGAATTATTTAGTTAACAACATACTGAATTTTAAAATTCACCTTTCAAATTCCTATACACGCAAACTGTGAAAATTTACAATTGTTACGAACGTCACATATAGACAGTGTGTAATCCTGTTTTAAAGTAGAATTACCTGTTTTAAAATCTACCATCGGAGTACATATTAAGCAATATGTAGCTAAATTTATTACGCATAAAATCCATCTAAAACAACTCTCTTTCAAATTTCGTAACACTGTCCTACCGATATATCATCATTTTAATCCACCGTGTTGCATCGGTATTCTAAAAATACAAAAAATATATCGCAAAGATAAAAAAAAAGTTACATGATACGATGTGTCTATTCCACTTTATCCGGTATATCGATCGAAAAATGAAAATCATGTCAGCGTATGCGACAAGATGTGTTTCCAGGTTGCATTTCCAGGATCCGTGCTTCTCGCAGTGGAAAAATCTACAATTTAGGTGACCAATGTTACCAGTCGGTGGATTAAGTCTTGGTCCGTTATCGAGCGGATGGAACAGACAGTAAACCACAATGGACAGATTACGATAAGCTGGTTCGCTGGTACGTGGCAAAGTTTAGCCAATAAATGATATTTCAACGCAGCGAGCCGCATAGTTCAGGACTGTAGTTGGAACGCGTAACGAATTACGCTTTCGTCCAGTCGTGAAAAACGATTCGACGATGGCTTTTCATCCGCAGATCGAAACGCGTGTCCTCGACAGCGTGCTCCGTGGTAGAAGAAAAATGATTCGCCCCGTTCGAAGTAGTTTCGCAAAGGCAATGACGAAAACGTTAATTGAGCCCTTCAAAAGCTAAATTAACCGATTTCGAGTTCTGTAAGTTTCTCAATTCTGTTATCTGCATATGTGATTAATATCGAACTTCTTGAAGCGACGATTTATTTAATATAACTTCAATTAATTTATCACAATGTAATAAAATATTCATTTTTGTAGATATTCGTATGACTGATATATATACAAGAAAAAGAAAGAAGATAGAAAAATACAAAGTAATCGGACAATGATAAAGAGAAGAGAAAAGATAGAAAATGAAATGGTCAAAGTTAAAGTTAAAGTAAAGAAAATGAATTACTTTGACAATGATAACACTCGATACACTGTTCTTTACTTTTCAATTTACGCATTTAATTAGTAAGCAGCTCAACTGACGAAATTTTTAATTATCATCGAGAGATGATTAAGTCTTGGGAAACGGCGTTCGTCGTTTTCGCGACAGCAAGAAAAGAAAGAAAAGTAGGCTTTCTCTCGATCATTGTCGACGCGACAATTGTGCCCGCGGGAAGGATTCGAAGCTTCATTAAATTCGAGAGCGCCTAAATATTCTAGAGTATATCGACGCGTCAACGAGATGGAGCTCTGCCAAGAGATTAACCCAGAATGGCGAGGTCGTAGTGGCCAGATCTGGAGCATCGATAGGCCGTCGACATTCCATTCTATCCGCTGTTTTTTGTTCTGCGACAGCACTCCAACGCGCGATTCCTAGTATCCGATGCATACGCGTCGATTTTCCGCCTCGATCGTGCGCTATATATACCGTTGCGCTAGGATTTTTGATTAGTCTGAATACCTAATTTTCGCTGGAGGAGATAACTTTGTCTCATTTTTCCTATTGATTAAATCGATAAACTGATTATTAAACGACTGATGGGTATAAAATTTCTCAAATAAACAGATCGTTTATTTCCGTAAGTTGATTCGTTGCAAGAGAATTACATAGATAAAAGCTCCAAGGAAATAGAAGATTGTAACATTCGACGTATTTTTCTTTCCTTTTTAATTTATACAATTAAATTGGATGTGACGTGCGAGAAGCGTAATTACCCTAAACACCACTGTAGAAACTTTGTCCCATTTTTCCTATTGATTACATCGATAAACTGATTATTAAACGACTGATGGGTATAAAATTTCTCAAATAAACAGATCGTTTATTTCCGTAAGTTGATTCGTTGCAAGAGAATTACATAGATAAAAGCTCCAAGGAAATAGAAGATTGTAACATTCGACGTATTTTTCTTTCCTTTTCAATTTATACAATTGAATTGGATGTGACGTGCGAGAAGCTTAATTACTCTAAACACCACCGTAGAAATAATACAATTCATCGAAGGATAACAAAGGATCTACGACAAAATACCGTCCCAAGCCACGAGTTGCCATTCCAACAGTAAATATTCCAAATTTATGAGAACGAACACGAGTATAGAGCAGACGGACGAGTGCAGCAATCGGCAACGATTCACGGAACTATACAAAGCGGAAATAAGTCTAATAGCGGCGCATTATAGGTCAGCACGGCCGGAGGAAAAATTTCGGAACAAACAACGCTAATAACTCGCAGTTTCCCATCTCGACGATACGCAGCCCGGTAGAAACACAATAAAACCGACCTATTCCGTCCCATTGTTCTCTGGCGGGGAAAAAATGGCACGGTAAAAGCCGAGTGAAATCCTGGCGCGGCTCTGCGTCCCGCTGTTACGCGAACCGCGGACGTAAATCAGACTGGAAAGCGTGCAGGAGCCCGTGTATACCGCGTAGACCCAGTTAACTGAGAGCGGGTAAGGGATGTCTGAGGGTGGAAACGGATGTCGACGAGCATGCGAACAAAGAGGGAGGCACCTCGTTCTTCCAGACGCAGATATTTCTCCTTCTTCCACGTGGATCTCATTTACATATCAGTTGGTTTGTAGTAAAATGTCGTCCCGCCTTGAGCGCCCCTTCCCCACCTCTCTCTCTCTCTCTCTCTCTTTCTTTCTTCGTGACACCACAGGGTACTGTCGCTTTAAAGACGCCGAGAAAATTTCGTTCTGACGTTTTACAAGCTGCGTATCGTCGCCAGGAAAGCGATATTTCGTCGTCGGAATACAATTTTGTAATTTTGATATTTAAAAACGTGTACGCGATGTATCTCTGGCAAATGGACATGTTACCTCTGGTAAAAAAAAGAAAAAAAAAGGAAGAAGGCAAACGTGCGAAAACGAGATTTCGTAGTAAACGCGTTTAAAGTTATTCACTTCGTAGCGGAGTCTATTTCGTTTTCACCCGTGTTACAGGTTTCATCGAATGTTACGCGTACTTCACAATATAGTCTGGTAGTGAAGCTTCTGTAAACGATTCCTCGACCGTATTTTATCATCTTCACGGACAGAATATGCATATAATTGTCTACTTTCGTAAATCCAAAATTTAAATCGTAATTCGCGAAGTCAATAATTATCGCCGAAGATTGGCATAGGTCTCGTTAAATAGCTTAGAGACAGTTCGCAATTTCGAAATCTATTCGTATTTTTCGTATTCAATAAGACGAACTGTTATTACGAAGACGAAGTTGTAAAATTTTTAACGAAGCTAATCGTTTTGCGTTTTTCATTCTTTCTGAGAATAACTTCGCTTCCTGTAAGTGTTCTAACGCTTGTGAACGAGGATATATTACGCGTTCCATCGTTCAACGTATTCCACATTCGATTGGTTTCTTCTTATTCGGATATCTGAAGGAGGGAGCTCCATTCGTTGTCTGTTTATACAGCATTCAGTCGTATAAAAAGAACGTAAAACGAGTGTAGAGGCGAGGAACGAAGGAGAGCATAATTTAACAAGCAAGGCAAGGAGATGGTTCTCGTCGACCGGTAATAAAACACCCCATCGCTCCCCTTGTTTCGTAGCTGCCGACAGCGTTTCCATCTCGCGAAACGTTCTCGATTTATCCGCATCACGACCCGACATGGTTTAAGAGAAAGAGAATGGTTTAAGGAAATCACAGGATGGGACAGGAAAATGGTTGCATTCGGAGATTCGTGTTGCACTGGCGCTTCGACCAGAGAGACGAATGGGTTTAAAGCGTCGAAGGACTGGCTAATATCGAGTAGCTGGTTTATGTGCTACCTTGGTGGAAGGTCAGTGTGATTCGAGGTTATTCGATTGCTGCACAGTCGATGGAAATACCTAGAGCAAAGTGGAAATACGTTTCAGACAGTGGAACATCGAAACGATAAATCCTAAGCTTGCAGCGTCTGTGTTTTGCGCATTCGGTTGGCTAACGGCCATAAATTTCACTGCTATCCTATACTATGGCGCAGCCCCCGGGGAAACAGCAACGTTTTCCCGATCCTCCCTTTAGAAGAAAGCGTTACGGAAATAATTTTCGGAAAAAATTTCAGCGAGATCGTGGCGTGTTGTGTCCGACAAATATCTCTCGGCTGAAAAACTGTTAATCGTCTCGTGCAGTATCGTAGAGTCGAGACACGCGATGTTTGAACAGTTTATTTCAGCCAGTTTATTTTGTCAGAATGTCTCTATAAGCAGATGAATCGATATCGTTTTACGCTAAAATCATACATGCGTAAATTTTCACTTTTTCATTAAAGAAATGGGCTCAATGTCTTCTTCTTCTTCTTAACTGTATATACAATAGAATATTAAAAAATGACAAACATAGTACAATAGCTTAATGATCGTATGTTTCATTAAAGAAATGGGCTCATTGTCTTCTTCTTTTTCTTCTTCTTAGCTATATATGCAATAGAATATTAAAAAATGACAAACATAGTATAATAGCTTAACGATGGTACTCTGAGCTTGATCCATTGTCTTTAGAATTGTCTAATAATTTTTGGTTCAATTTCTATAATCTATCGAATCACATATTCATAATATGAGTGCCTAATCGTCACGGAAGTTTAAAATCTAAACCTGTACACGCCTTAGAGTTTTAACTGACTAAAGACGTGTTGTAAACTCATATTGCATTGTTTGCGACAATGCCATACGTTCTTCGCACATTTAACGCGCATAAACTTTCTCATTCTATCCATATACATCGTGACTGAATAATACACTTCATACTATTCAGACACAACGAGTCGTGAGAAAGACGAAAAATTAACGGAGGTAAGATCGTAGTCGTCGTTGCCTGCGTCGCGTTGTTAATTTCATTCCATAGATCCACGACTTTTTTTTTTTTTTTGGATCGACAATACGACGCGTCGAACACGGCCGAGCAGAAAGGCTGACGAGACGTTGCGATAACGAGGTGACGGACACAATCGTCGCGAGTTGCCTCGTGTTTTTAAGAAGCGTATTACGGGTGTGTCGACGCGCGATCTCCGCCAGCGTTTTTCTTTTTCGCGCGAGTACAAATCCGCGAACACGGTTTAGAATGAGACAAAGGAGAGCGACAACGGTGGAGTTAAGGCGACGTTTTTACGTCCCCTTACAAGCGAGCGGAGCGAGAGGAACTCGGTAAACAGCGACAAATTATTAATCCGTCTCACAGGCAAAGTCGCGCTTCCCCCTGCGACCACGCGTTCTTGTTACTCGTGCGGAACGAACCTTAATGCTCCCCTTTCCTTGGGAAATGACGAATCTCGGGCAAATATATTTCCTGCCACGATTCGTGGTTGAGGTTTTCGAACGAACGCGCGACGTGGAAAAATTTGCACGTCTTGCACGTCACGTTTGAATATGATATGCAATATTACACTTTTTAACAAGTTGTTAACTAATCGAAGGATAAGAGAATTTATTTTGCATAAGGACTGGATATAATCACAAATAATGTATTTGTGATTCTTCTAGTTTCAGTCTTTTTTCTTGAAGCTCTTTAGACCTGTGCCGAAGAAGTGGAATGTTCGCGAAACGTTGGAGCAAAGCTGGACGCGCCAATAAGACGATTGAAACCGGAACAATCAGCAAAATGTCACTACTCTCTGTTTATCACCTGCCTAACACGTTAAAAGTTTAACTGACAGCCTTTCCTTGCAATCGCGCTAATTTACGATACTTGGGCGATAGACGCACGCTTTCTTTCGCGTTCTGAACAAAACAACGATAAAAACTTGCGACCCATGAAACGAGTAAAATCGCGTCGAAAAATACACGTTCGTTTCTTGTAACGAGTGGAAGTAACGCCATTGTCCCAGAGACGCGACGGAGATTGTAATGGTTTATTGTTTTTACTCGTTTCCCTTCGTTCTCTCGATTTCTTGGCCGTTTTGTCGCAATTACGCAAAATTTCCGTTTCGAGCTCTGGCTCCAGCTTTATCAGATAAACCGTAACAAGAGATAGAGACAGAGAAACCGATAGACAGAGATAGAAGAGAAGGAGGAGGACCGAGAATTGTGAGAAGAAAACGATGAAAGAAAGGGGTCTAATAACGAAATGGAATTCGAAGGTGCAGCAGACTCGCGTTAATTGTTTTCATCCAATTAAGGAACGCCAGCGGCCGCGAACGTTTCATTATTTTAAGAGCGACGTCGTTCTTCTCCCCGCGACTTATCGAACACTCGCTTCTCCATCGAATCGTTTCTATCGGTGCCATTTTCCAAGCCGTTTAATCCCGGTAATGCGAAACAGTAAGATCGCAGGAAAGAGAAAGCACCGAACTGTTACTCGTATTCATTTTGCGTTGTCGTTTTACGGTGTCGCCGTTTCGAGTTCGATAGGTCGAGTGGCCCGTCGAGGCCAGACGCCCAGCCCAACGAATTGCATTTGAAATTGTAATACTCGCTCCTTTGTCTCTCTCTCTCTCTCTCTCTCTCTTTTTCTCCCCTTCGTTCCTTTGCCCTTGTCCTTTTCCCCGTGTCTTTTTATGCATCCCTCGGGATACAAGATTTTTCCTTTCGTATCTGGCTCCCCACGTTCCTCAGAGAATTTTCTCCGGTTACGCGTTTCGCTTGCCGCGGTTTTCTTTCCGCATCCGTCTCGAGTAACAGCCAGCCACGGGATCCTCCTTTTCGGAGTTGCTTAACGTGAGTAATTTCCCTGCGTGCCAGATCTAATATGTTTCACACTAAGCCAGAGGACGTAACATTTTCAACCTTTGTATATACTCCAGTAATGTACAATAGGATTAGATTGCTGATTTTTCTTTTATATTAAGAGTGGAAGATTTAAAGATACAAAAAGAGAAAATTCATAAGATATCCATGTTACAGTACTATGAATGTACTCGTACAATCATACAGATGACAACTCCAGCTAAGATTCATTCAACACAGCTTAAGCTTACATGTGTGTTTCTAAATTATACTTTTATACGTACAGTTGCCTGAGCTGTGTACAACAGTACTCGTCTCAACACTGTTATTTCGTATTGTGCATTGCTTTAAAGAGACCAGATTCGTAAATAAACTAAAACTGAATTGAATGAAATGAAATTCAATGCATTTCTACATGAATTTTAACACCGCCTCAATGAGAAAAACACAAACTATTAGGTTGTTCGAAAAGTGGCTTTCTTTTACAGACACGTCTTTTACAACAACGCATCTTAATATAAACATGAAACCTAATGTGTCAAACGTTGTGATCTTTATTTCGATAGAACGAAATGAATCATACGTAATTCGATAAAATAATATAAAACAGAAAATGATGTGCATCCATTATTTGTAAAACGAAGGAAACTTTTCGGACAACCTAATATAAGTTTCTCTATTTCGGAACTCGATTCCACAAAAGATTCACTCGGTATCCTCCGTGCCTCCTTCTATCTCCCTCCTAATTTCTCCCTCTATTTCTCAATTTTCACAATCGTTCTATCGATCATCGAGAATCTTTTAACTTTCGATGGTAATCCAAGCTGAACGAGAGAATTAGATTCGTTAGCCTTTCGTTGCCTCTTCTCTCGTGATTTCGTGTCTGGAAGACGCGAGAGCATCGACGAAGGCAATCGCCTTGCGGGAATATTCCAAGCCAAGTCAGAGTTCGAGTGGAGAGGTCTCGGATTTTAATGGCGTCGGAATATTGCGTCGCGTGAAAAACGACCGTAGACGTTGAGTTAGACAGGCAAGGATCCACGGGAGCCTTCTAAATGCCTGGCTCGACTCTCCGAGAACCGTGGTCGATGTTATTTACGTGGAATAGGGATGGCCGGCTTGTCGCGTGGTCGTTGCTTAATCACCCTTCTAATCCATCGTGATCGTGGCTGCTGATCGGCGGCCGCCTTCTGGATTAAGCCGGAGAGATTAATCGATCGGTAGCACGCGACGCAACGCCATGCACTGTGACGAGATCATTTGCAACCTTAAGGAAATTTTCTCATCCGGTGTTTTGAAATCTTAAACCTGCTGACCTCCGCGCTTTTGTTATCTCTTCGTATATCTTCCTTTTCTCAATTATTTTATTCATAAAAAATCACGAAACGTAGAAAAAATTACGCTGAATAGGAAAACCAAGTATCTAAGAGCTACGTATGTTTGAATAATATTTATTGAAATATAACACACGTTTTGTGGCTTCTTTTTTACGAAACTCGTTCGAAAGAAACAGGCAAGAAATTAAATGTTTTAGAGGTCCGTAAAAAATATTGGAAGGAATTCATTGCAGAAAAAGATGACAAGTTTCTCGAGAACAAACTCGTTATAGGTAACAGAAAGTCTAATTTCACTTAAATCTTCCTTAACTTTGGCCAAGAATTTTCCAAACAATCTAGCATCGTTATTATGTTAAAGTTTCGTCATTGTTTTAATATATTCACTAATGAATGGACGAATGAAAAATGGAAAAAGAATATCCGTGCAACCTAGATTCATCGTTAGTCGATTATTCCTTTTTAACGAGCAACTTTATCGGGCCGACTTTTCCTCCGCGCGACTTCGCCTGGCTATTAATATTCATTCCTTTAATCCGACTTAAAGGGCAGTTCTTTCTAAGTTCCGGTGCCTGACTCATCGTCACGGTACAAACGTGGTCTCTATTCGTCTCATTGTCCCGCTGCGAAACGAGAACGCGGCTAAGTGATCGATCTCTCTGGTCGAGAAAAACGTCGACGAACCGGAGGGCAGGATTTTAATTTTTCAAAAATATGTATTCGACAGCTTTCTATTGTGAATGTGGTGCAAAATGAAAAATTCGAGGAAAAGCAGGCTCGTATTCTTGTCCTGTAGTCCCGTGATTTATTAACAGAGACGAGATGAAAAATCATGTTACTTGGGTAATACAGCTAGTGATAAAATTGAATTACATTGCGTCCAATTAAATTACGTTACACGAGAAAACGCATCGACTCGTCGTCGATAAATTTTGCAACACGATTTTGTAGCAAAGAAAGGAAATTTCTTGTTGTGGTTATTAGTTGTATGTGAATACAAAGAAACGCGTGGATAAAGTGTAAAATAGAAAAAATACATATTTTAAATATTCTGAAGTGTAAATACAAGTCGCAAGACTATTCAGCTGGTCCAGATCCGCACGCTGGCAGTGTTACCTTATGACTGAAAACGCTGAAGCCATCGTCGCCTGTCTACAGTTTATCGTTTGCCTTCGACTCTATCTTTTGTTTATACGCTGTCGGTGCTTGAGAAAACTAAAAGACCAGATGTAGAGTTTTCTTAGAAGTGGTGACCACTTCAACATTTCTGACTTAGAATCTTGGAATACTGATGACAAAAAGGAGTGACAAACACGTTTAGAATTATAAGTTCCTACGTGTTCCATGAATGCTATTTAATCATTTAAAAACACATATACACGTTTCTGATCCGAGGCTTACGGTGATCTTATACTTGCAACAAATATCTTGTAATTTTTACAATATTATCTATATACATGTTTCAAATATTACGTACATTTTTAGATTACTATCAAATCTTGTCAATAAAATCAGGACGATTGTGTCTCATTACGGTGCCAATGGAACTTCAAAATTTATTTGATATAACAGCGCACGTCACATAAACGTGAAAGTTTGCCGTTGCAAGTGTTCAAACACTATTCACAGCCGTTGTAGCTTGAAAACAGGTGGAACACGGTTTCGAATGTTGACGCTTCGTTCTGAAAACACCTGGTGTGTACAAAGTCTATTTCTTTCGGAAGGTTCGCGACCAAAGAATGCCGAAGAATCCTTACGAATCGTTTGCCATGTCCGCTTCTTCTCACGAAATCTCGTCGCCGAGATATGTTCGCGTCCCGAAAACTAAATTACCGCAATGCGGAGGGTACGGTCCCTTTGTCCTCTTTACGATTCAAACGTGCTCCACATAATCTTCGTATTTGCCACCATGTCGCCATGGTATCTCACAATTAGGTGTGGCTCACTGTGCCGGGTTATCTGGACGTTTTGTTCGAACGGAGATTTAAACGTCCCTCTTGGCTCTTCCTTTGTCGAAGCGGTCCAGAAACCAGCCTGCCGGCTATTCTCTTTCGTGGGAAGAGTTAACAGCCGAAAGAAGATCACGTGCGACGTAAAAGAGAAACAAAGCTTGCTGGATTCTTTTCTAATGAAACGAGGCGAGCGTGAGAACGCTCGCAGTTGCACAACAAATTTGCCGATTGGCTGAATATTTCAACCTGCATGGAATTGAATTGGAATGTTAATGAAGTGCAAGATCTAACAATTATTATTATGTTTGAATAATCAATCATATTTACGGTCAAACATATTTGTTATGACCGAACAATACATTATAGATATATTTAACAGATATTACACGATATATTTAGCGAGTAGAAACGTTGAATAATTCGAGTGCTCTAGTTTTGATAAGAACCGAATCGCTTTTGCGTTTGTGCTATTAGTTCCATGTAGGTGAAGCAATCCTTCTTCTGCCAGTCACTTACGTTCCTTTTTCCCCTCCTTTCCCTTACAACTTCTTCGCTTGCTCATCCCAGTTGCAAAGCACGCGACGCGGTTCCTTGATTTTACAGCAAGAAACGAAAGCTTATCGCCGCCACGAGTTTGGTTTCCAGAATTCTGGTGATTCAGAGTAAACAACGAACCATTTGTCTTCTTCCTTTTCCTTTCTCTTCGACAATGAAAAGGTGTCCGCAAAAACTGTCTCAACATCACCGTATTCGTTATGACATTTATGTACTGATTAATTAAGTTCAACTATGTTAAGTTTCGTAGCATTTTAGACGACTATGGAACTTCAATGCTACGAAAATGAAAAATGCGTGGAACGGGACGAAAAGACGTTTCTCGTTGACAACTAAGGGTACGCAAATACTTTTTATACTCATCCATGTAAATCCCCTATTTCTTCCACCGAATATTTTATGTTTCCCAATATCGATGCGACTTTGATATCGTCGCGTATATTTTTATCATACAGTTGTTCGTTATTCGAATGTCTTTCTACTCGATGTAACATGATTCTTCCCCATGTATGCCAATATATGCTTACTATATGTCTCAAGAATACACGTTCTCTGTTGTAAGTCGCCGATCGAGCAGAATATTCTTCAAGCTGATTTCTGGCCATTCGTATGCGCGATTTAAGTGTCGTTAGCATATCGAAACACAGGAACGACATTACGGTTTGCTCGTACGCGTAAACTACGCAAGTGCACGATGAAACAAGATCGACAGAAACCAGGTTTTTCCACGCAATTCTCGTCCGTGACCGGAACACAACTGGCTTGTGATCGTTGCCAGAGTATTTCGGCTAATTTGAATATTCATCCACGGAGATGGCTCGATCGCGACCTCGATTACCTCGATCCGTGGAGAATTTCGTGGAGCCAGCTCGTAAAAAGCGTTCAGAGTAATAGCCACGACAGAAGGGACTGGAAATTCTAGATTAAAGTCGCCTGATCCCGAAAAATCCGGAAATGAAAAGAGACTCGTTAATTTTAAAGCGTTCGACGCTGTTTTACGAATAATCCGATACTTTGCCATAGTGGGATCTCCGCTGTGAATGCGAAATTGGAAACGTTTGCGTACGAAATGTACGAACGTAAATCCGACAAATTAGAATTTATACGATAATTCAACTATTACTATTGTCATTCAACTACATAAAATTAACTAGAATCTATCATCGAAAAGTAAGTAATATAAAAATTCTACCACCCGAAGGATAGTCCAATCGTACGATATTTTAACGACTTCGAACATTCCGATTTTATTCCGACTAAGCTGCTACTGAAATTTTTTCATTTCGCTTTTACTACTACGTATTTATTAAAAGATTGACTTCCTCGAGAAACGTATAATTCATCTCGAGATATTCATATAACATTACCTTGTACATACGTTATAGATGCTTCTTTTTCAGAAAACTATACGATTGTCGTATATATTTAATATATTTTACGAAATCGTTTTATCTGAAATTTACGTTTCTCCAAAAAATCCGCCGTAGTCCCGCTACGCTTCGATATCTCGTCCACGAGCAATTCAATTATTATTTCGAATAAGATGATTGATCCATTGATCCATCCGCTAGATTGAATGGAATGTCGCGCGATTAAATCCGAATGAGCGGAACATTCTATACGAATGACAGAAGGTGTCCATTCGAGAGCTCGACAGTGAGATGTACATCTATATAATCGATTCGTCAGGTAATCCAGGTAAATCCCTTTGCTCGATATCTCGCGAGAAGGAAGGTTATCATTATTCGTGGAATAAAAAAGGGCTTGCATGGGCGTTAGCGCGACCAATTCAACGTGAAATAATCTATTTCCTCGAGTTAAGTGGGTTTAGCCCGTCGCTGAGCAAGCACGTATTCTCAACCGCGGAAACAAACTTGCACAGACATAATACAGTTGTAGGGTTTTTCCCGAATTTACGATAACTGGCATTCAGATAACCCAGAAACGTGCTTATCCTTCGGGAACAGCTGCTGTACGCCGCTTTGTAGCCAGCCAGGACGCGCGCAATCCAATCGGTTTAACTCATCTTTACGGCTGTAAAAGAATTCAAACGCGATCCCCTAAGTGGATGCGTGCTTCCGGTTTTACGTGAAAACTGTCGACTTTCCCCTATTTTACACGATTTAGGAATATCAAGTAACGATGCTTCGTTATTTTCGACATATTTCACAGCGATATAAGGATATTACCGAAATATCTTATATCACTGGAACTATATTATTATGGGCAAATTTTGCGAGCTTAAAATTTCTTGGAAAATGACAATACAGCAAGAAAGTGGCTATAAGTTGGACGATGTGGCACACTTTCATCGTACAAGAGGTTAATTAGATGTCTTCGGCTCGTTTTCTTTCCATGCTATAAATAGAACAAAGAAGATTCTTGCAAGTTAATAAAGAGAGCTTTGATTAATTAATAATATAAATTACAAAAATACGACAATTCTTAAATTTTCAACAGCTTATTGAGTATGAGCCAATTAGAACGAAGTACCAAATTATGCTTTATAAGGAATATAAATCATTGATAAGATTTCAAATATGCATTTTATGTTTTATATAAAATACGTATATCTGCTGTTTCCGTAAGAAGATAGCGAGCGTTGCTTTTCATCGTCGATTCATAAAATACTTAGTAATATTCTTATATAGAAGGCAAGATTGATTCGATAGAAATCGACCATAGTATTTGCACACTTATCAGCCGCAGTGAACGTTAAATCTATCGAGTGTTTTACGCTCGATTTCCGTTCAACGCTCAATCGTAGAATAATTATGAGTGAACGATGAATTAACCGATCAAATAAACGCTGCGGCATAATCAGGAAAAGTTTCGCCGTGCAAATCATGAGTAATTTTCCCAGTGGCTTCCGCAGAGAGGATGCGAGCACGTGGCTACATATCGAATTACTATAATTTACACCCGCCCTGGAAAATTCTGCTCTTTTAATCGGCCCTCTCGTATTAGTCGTAAATTTATATCTCGAATCGATGGCCAACTAAATAGCACTATACGTACACATCGTAACGCAATGAAATCGTCGCGTGTAACTAGCGATATACTTTTTTAAAATTCACTCGTATTTTCCCATTTTATCTTTTCAGTCAGTTTATCATCACACACTATGGATCAGAAATATTTCGATACTCCTAAATCGATGTAAATAGCGTATAAAGTGTACTGCGAATAAAACTCTTTCATCTAATTTCGTGTAATACAGTTTTGACGCAGGTGTATAACACAAAATCATTTTGAAATTCAATTAGCATTGTAATAAAACACGACTATGATGATTACGTTTGAATTAAAATTTGAAATGAATCTAGAAATGTATATAGGAGTTAAAAAATATATACTGCAATCATACGATCGAACAGTTAGCTACAATAATTACCTAGTGATTCCTTCTTCGACATTAATTATATCGTTAAAACTATTATTCTCGTATAGTAATTTTTTACGCACTTTTTGCAATAAATTATTGTAGTCTGTATATTGGAATAAATGGAAAATTTCACGAAATAACGCGCCTTGTTCGTTCGACTCACAAAGGCTATTATTTTGCCTAATCCAGTATTTCTCTTTGTGAACATCCGGAACAGAGTACGATGACAGAATAATAAATGCAACGATATCGACGGGAGAATTTGAGGCGGGTCGAGCCACACGTGCCATTATGAATGTATTTAACGCTCGTTAATATGGCTAGCCCCATCAACGTTTATTATTCATAGGTCATAACGCAACTAAAAAGCAAACGTTCTAAAATAATTAAAAAATATATATCAATTTGTTAGCATCGTTCCCTTCTACTTAATCTTTAGTTTTTCGCTTAGAAATTTAAAAAGGATTCAAGAAATCCACGAAGACTCGGCGCGTCCTCGACGATCCTATACTAAAGCAATTTTACCCATTGCCATCGATTCTTCGTTTCCTCCGCGACGAAGCGAATTTTTCACCGCGAAAACTCCGTCTTTTAGAGACGAATGCGAAAATTTCGAAAACTTTCGCGAAGAAGAGCAACCTGGTACCGAGTGTGAGCTAAAAAATGACACTCACTGACCCGAATACTTGGCACGACGGCGAATCGATGGAGGAAAGGCGTTGCTTCCTTCGTCAAGCTCCCCTCGCGATCCATCGTTCTTCCCTTTATCACTGGGCCGTAACAATGCTGGCAGTCGAGCGAGCAAGATTTCAACGGGATCTCCGAAAAAGCGAATTAATCACCCTTTTAACTCTTCAGGCTCGACCTTCTTTTTTTTTCTTTTTTAATGCTCTCTCATATGCAGGAAGCGGGTGGCGGCGTCTCGCTAGCTTTTCGACGAACGCGATCGCGCATTTATACGTCGTGGCTCGATGACAAATTACGAGCCCAGGTCCGGTGAAATTACGAGCTCACGGTAACGAAGAGAATTTCTGCCTCGTAACTTTTTTTCCCGGCAGGAAAGCCACCCTCCTCCCTAATCGCTTAAATTTCCATCGGTCTAACCGACAGTAGCTCACGAAAATATTCCATCGCATTCCACGCAATTTTTTGATGAATATATTATTCATATACATTGTACGAAACATCCTGGAATTTGTTAACATTACGAGACGCGATTGCCGTAATTATAATAGCGAAATTTGAAGCATTTTTTGTCGGCTTCTACGTTTCATCTTTATGATACCAAATTTTTGTAACTATATAAAAATTGTTGAAAATGACAACGTGAGTTCGTGCTCGCCATATGCAGATGCGCTAGTTTAAAAAAAGAACAGTAACTAGAAGTTCTAGATACAATCGATAGATTTAATCGACAGGTTTAAGATGTTCCTCTGTTTTTTTATCCCTGGTTCATGTAAGTGTGTGCAATAAAGATTTGTCGGCTCAGAACGGTATGATAGATTTATCCGAACAATAAAATAATAACTATTGTGATCCTACCTCTGAATAAAAAAATAACAACAAAAATACTAGAAAACGAGATGCGTAATTTAACATACCTGGACTGGATTAATTACAACGTACAATAACATATACAATGATGTGTCAATATTTTTTCCAGCCACTGCATATACAGTAGATCTCTATTTTTCTGAATTCTATTTATTAGAACGAAATTTTCGTCTAGTCGATTTAATCTGTTTATCTGATCCTTGGCTGTTATTATGCGAAAGAAAAATTATAAGTAGCGAGGAAGGTAAGCAAACTGCAATCGTAGGATCTGTTTGCCCCCTGACAAGTTCAGATAAATGGAGTTCGACCGTATACAAAAAGTCTTCAGCAGCGTTCCAATACTTTTTTGAAGCAATGTGCTTCTTCATTTTCTTGTCGATGTATCCCTCTCGATCGAGCGGCAATTTTTCAACGCTCTGTTTTTCAAAGCTCGTTCAGCGATCAGTTGGAATAGCTGCGGACGAGAAGACATAAATTCCTGGCGAATTCATTTTCATAGATGAATTTTCGCTGTCTAGAGCTCTTGAAATTAATAGAGCGTTTGCGGGATCTCGATATCGTTCGATTAAATTGCCATGGTGATCGACGAGCGTCATGGGGCAATTTTCCATAGAAATCAGCATCGAGCACGGCACCGGTCATCGATTCAAAAGGAAACCGCGATCGCGCTGTCGATCTTGACAGCTAATCCGTATATTCGCTAGGCGACAGGAACACGGCCGCGCACGGCCGATGTGGATCGTGTTCACGATTATGGAACACGGCGACGCAGGTGAAACGTGCGAAACTTCCGGTACGTGCGGTCGGAAATGGCCATCGAGCGTTCCGCGTCGATGTTTCGGCGGCCGAGCCGACGCTATATTACGAGATCGCGAGCTTCATAGTTCGCTCGTTGCATCTCACGGCTGATAAACTACGTGTCCATTGCCGTTAATTAGAAATCACTGGTGGTGTGCATGCCTGCTACATTTTAATTACACGAAACAGCCACGTAGGCTTGATCGTTGACGATTATTCGCTGGTTAATCCTACTATGACTACAAACAATCGATTATCTTATCCGCGCTGTCGATGATTTATAACGTTTCAACACGCTACGGGCTCGTCTTTGAATTTGATCAACGTGGAGATTCCTATCGATAAGGAGAAACAGCATGACGAAACCATGTTTTACAATTCTACACTGCACTTTCTTCTAAACGTTTCGTGAAAATTTCAATTTATTTTTTCAGGGCACAGGAAGAGATTTAGTTTAAGATATTCACGAAATGCCAATTGATATATTGATAAATTTGTAATAACAACATGACGCAGCTTTTCTCAAGCAATGGTACGAGACAGGCACTTTTGTGTGGCTATTTTGTGCAATATACAATATATAAATGATCTTCAAAAATTGACATGTTATGAGTCAATTAATTATTGCTAATTAAATGAAACCAAGTAGATGCATTTAGAGAAACAAATCACTTTGAAATCTCGGAAACACTTCCATCATCCACCTAAGATTTGTAACAATCGTGAGATGTGCAGCTCGAAACGAAGCAAGTTTCGTTCGAATCGTTGCGAATCAACGTACATTTCAATTCGTTGTAAAGAATTCCACGCGTGTATATTTAAATGAAGTTTTGAAAAACGAGGTGAATTTAATCTTTATTAAATAACTGACAAAAGACGTGATACGATAACTACCAATAATCATTTTAACACGCCACAGTCTTTAAATTCACATGGAAGAGAACGTGATACCGTAATGGAAATGTATTGTAATGCATGATTGCATTTGGCAAATTGTAAAACTACTGTACTTTATTCTCTATCGATTTTCTTAATTACGTAACGTGCAGTGTTAAAGCTGCAAGGTATCATTGCGCAGAACGACTTGAAAATATATTATCAAGTTTCGTTCTACCTTTTGCCATTTCAATGCAATTGAGCTATTTAACTAGCGACTGTCGATAGTTAAAGTTCCGCTCGGCACGGAACAGGCGCGCGACCACATACTCGCGTATTTTCATCGAGACTTTAATATTACGTGCGGCAGCGTTGTTAAACAAAATTCTTGCTGCGAGCAATTTCATCGAGTCCGGAAAGCCAACGATTTCCCGCGGTTTTTCATACGTCGGCTTTTTATCAGGCAAATTTAGCAAAGACACGCCTGTAAACCGTTTCATTTCGAAACGCGACAGCCCACAGGGAATCGGCCAATTTTCCCTGGATATGTAATTTCGTCCACGTACTACCCGACAATTGCAACTCTCCACCGTGGAACACCGGGTAGGGGGTAAATTCAAGAAGCAAAAGTTCTAATTTCTCGGCGTATTCTACAACCTTGATCGTTGATAAATATCGGTACAGTGTATTCGACGTTATAACGAAAATTTCACATGTGATACTTTTGCATATAATAAAGCTACATCTTTTTTTCCTTTGTATCCACTATTATATATTTATAAGACACGAAATTTTTAAAAAATTATGGCTGAATTCTGAAATACATCGTTCTAACACATCTAACACAGTTTATATATAAAATTGCATAATTAATCTATGCAACGACGATGCGAATGATCGAACTTTGAACGATCAGTTTCAAACAGAAAAGCGAGCTCCAGCAAAAACCAGCTAAACCAAGATATTCGAGAAACGAAACAACTCTAAAATCCTGCAAATTACTTTTCCCGAAAATCGACTTTTTCGTTGTTCTCTCAGCAAATCCTCCAAGTTATAGACCACGTAATACCTGTTCATACGTGTTCTTGCTAAAATATTTGCCACTTCCTATAAATCTGCCTTCGAAGTTACGTGATCGATAGCGATCGTTGCAGCGAATTCCCGACTCGGAAAGAACGGCCAGAGGGAGAACGAAGTCTTCCTGACCAGTTGATAGCGGCAACTTGATGGAGAAATGAGGCAGAAAAAGTCCCGATCCCGCAGACCTGTTCCGCGTTCCCGGCGATTGGGCAGTGGCCTGATTTTCATGGTCGACTAGCCGCAAGATAGATTAAGTATAACCCTTCGTACACCTTGCCATCGGTGTCCGTGGCGCGATGCGCCATATACGAGCTGCCTGTGACGCTGCGATACGTCCGGTGAATTTCACGTTCGCGTGATTTTACACTGCGATACGAGACTCGAAGGCTTGGCTGCTCGAACGGAAGAAATACTCGAAAAAAGAATACGGAGAATTAACCGCGTATACTTCACGAAGCACGTTCGTTTACTGGTCGATCGTGAGTCGACTTTCGTCCCCTACGAAATTCCTTTCTATTTGTATTTTCTTTGTTTTATAGGAAAAAGTTGCCATCTTTCCAACGAAATACGTGAAAGAGAAAAATAAAAAATAAAAAAGAAAACTCTAACCGTGCGTTTTTTTTTTTTTTTTGCAAAACTCTAAAATCGGTATTTTTCTATTATCTACATTTCCTTCCTTTTAAATGTTACAATTTCTTGACGAAATATTGGAAAAAGAAATTAACAAAGACAGATTTACTAGTTAGATTTTGCTAAATAACGATATCCGTCTGTCGAAAAGGAAAGAAACGCTCGACACTTGATCTTTATATTTTATCACAGACAGTTTCACTTAAAGTCCTTTTGATCTGCTATTTGTTGTACGTAACTGTATTTAGGATGATCTAAACAGGCGCAGTTATATCAGCAGCTATAATCCGGTATTCTCTTGATGGAGAATTATCTCTTCAAAGAGAGAATTCTTTTAGTATTAAAGAAAAATTACTTTTTTTAATTAGTTACCAATAGTATAAACACATTGATCAGTAATATTAGTCAGTGATAACTAATATGCAACACTATATATAATAACGCTAACAATTGTATGTAATTACAATTATGTAATCAATAATATATTAATAATTATATATCGTTATAACAGTTATCACATATGTTGCGAAAGATTTCGACAATCTCCTAATCATTCCTAAATTTAATCTCGCTTCTTACAAGCAACTTAATACTTACAAACTGGGATCTATATCTGCTCTAAAGTCTTTTACAGTTCTCGTTCGTGTAATCGTATCATCAATATCGTTTCTTCTACCAGTTTCCAATACAAAACTACCAAACTGTACGATGAAGAAGTAAAATCGAAACTCGCGAACATTTGGTCAGTAATTGCGCTCAATTGCGAACTATTCTGAGAGAGGATTGGCCAAAAGGGGAATTTAATCAGAGGACATGGTCAGTGTCGCAACAGGAAAAGTTGTCGGGACGAAAATTAATTTTCCATCCGTCGCGACGATCGTATCCCGGTCGACTCTGTTCGCCAGGTCACGGACTTAATAATATCATAATGGCGACCATAGCTCGCGGTGTGTCATTAAAAGTGCCGTCACGCCACACGAATGACCTATACACTATACGCTATCGGCGCTCGCTTTTCGCCAGATACTTCGCCGTACATGACTTACCGGCTCACCGAGCAATTTCCTGGAAATTAACGTGACGTAGAATTCGTAGACCGTCGGTCGTTCATCTTATCATCGATAAAGCCCTAGTAACATTTTGATCTCTCGGGATCGAGGCAGCCAACCTAGCAGATTCTCCTTTTTAATAGGAAATCATCCTCTTTGACGTCGTTGAACAAGGTTCCTCGAGAATTTATGTAATCATCGATGTGATTTAGAGGAAATTACTAGCGCAATTTCACGTTTCTTTTACCTATTACTAGACTACGAATTTTTATAGGAATTGCCATTTTTCTAAATCGAATTAGAGAAATGGGATCCAAGTAGAAGTTCATGTCATCCAACGAATATTATAACAAGTATCACACTTTGCATACTTTACGCATTTTTTCAATCAATTTTACCTAGTATTTTATAGCAACTTGAAATAAACATCTACCTAAACGTCTACTTAGCACGATAGACCTCTGCTTATTCGATTCTCCTTTGTTACCAGAACCAACCAACAAAGCTGAAATCGTTACAAACATATTTGATGTATCTTTTTTTAAGTAAAAAATCTGCTGATGTAGCTAGAATGCTAGTTTGCAATTTTCCATCGAAATTACGCTCGTTGGCCGAGTGAGATTGCGTTCCTTTGAATTCGGCCGGCTGAAACAGCTGCCGCTTTTCCCGGAATTTTCCATCGTAATTCCCGCGCCTTTCCGAGGTTTTCGTTAATTTTCACCGCGTTTCACGAATTTTCAATGGCGTTTTACTGCCAAACAGAGAGTCCCGTGCACGTTCCTACGCTGTTCTCGTATCGTAGTTATACGGTTAAATCGCGATCGCGTTTCTCCCTGATACCGGATTCTATTAAATTCCGATTTGCAAGTAGATTCCGCAGCGTTTCATCAAACGCGTAACAGGATACTCGAGCACAGCAGCTGACTGGCGTGTACTGTTCGTTCGAGCAACCGTCTGTCTATCTGGCCGTTCATCTGTCTGATTGAATCTTCCTTGAAAGGGCCAATGACCAAACGAACAGAACCAATCTGCCTGATACTGATCTCTCTTCCTCTCTGTACGAGACGTAACGTAAATTGACCAGTTTTCCCGGTACTTTCCATTATCGCGAGGATCCACGTGACTCGAGTGTACCGCAGCGAGATTATACCAGCTGTGTCTCGGACAGGTCACTCGAGCCACCAGGTTCTCCTTTCGACGATCTACCGTCTTTCCTTCCACGTCACTTTTTCTTCTATCTTCTCACCAGCGACGAATTGCGAGAAATCGACGGATTCGATTCCACGGAAAAGATGAGCCTTTCTCCTCTCCATTTATTCTCCATCTCGTTTCAAGGCTGAAGACAACGAAGCGGTATCGAGATGCAGCTTCGTTAGACGATCATGAGCGGAATAAACGCGTTCGCTGCCATGATTTTCATCGCTTTAAGAAATTTATTAAATTAAGAGACGTACTAAGTTTACTCGTTCTTTTAGAATAGTTAAATTATTTGCATGATTACGAAGTATTTAATATAAATTTCGCGGGCTACGAGGTTCTCAACGAACGCGAATAACTTAGATAACACTGTCGAGGGAAAAGTAGGTAAATATTAAATTTTTCAAAAATTAAACGCTTATGGTATCGCTGCTTTGTCTTGATAGTAGCGCAATCTGACAGATTTTAAATTTTATTACATCGTGTTTCTACTTTTATCGTATAAAACGATATATTTGTAGTTGCATGAGTTTTGCGTCAGAGAGAAAAATATTACTTTTACTCGATTGTTTCGTGACGCTGATGAGTGCAAATGAAATGTTCCACTGTTTACGCGAATAGTGGCATGTCTTGTGTCAAGTTAGTCGTTACAATGTCGTTGAAATGGCTCAGCATGTCTACAGCATTTCTTTGTCAATTTTAAATCGCCTCTCCTTTAAAGTTTACGTTTTCCGAGTCGTGCCACGATCAAAGGAAAGCACCGATACATAAAATTCGCGCGTCAGTCAACGCATTAAGAAAATGAAATCCTAATTCTCTTTCTTACCATATCTCTCCGATGACGCTTCCAACTAAACGAAAAGCCGACAAATTTTGAATGCCGTCACAGTGACGATCTCTCACCGTAAAAGATTAAAAAATACACGCACGTGCGTTCGTGGCGAAGATATGGAACATTTTTAGGGTATTCAGATGTTCGTTGTCCGACTCGACGAGCAATCGCCAAACGGCGAATGAACGGAGCAATTTCCTTTACATTTTCATTTCACGAAATTCTGCTGAATAACGTGCAACCAAGTCCGGATGATCGAACGTTTAAACAACGTACGATCGAGCTTTAGTTGGAGAAATGGCTGTACACTTTCGTTGCCACAGACACGAGCTCGAAATAATTCAAAGATACAAATTGCTCGCGACACGGGTTCCGCGCTGGTGAGATCGATACTCGTTGGCTGCGGCTTCCTGGTCCGATACATTGCGAATATATTTCCAGGTCTATGTACGTGCCATTACGTGCATTTATTTCAGTCGATTTTAACCGATCGAATGGATGACTGAAAAATGTATATACTTGATCAATACGTGGACGTTTTCGTTGATATTATAAGATGCTGGAATGCTGATATGTACGTTTCTACTTCACATCTTTGGATTTCATCGCTCTTCTTCTTCTTCTTCTTCTTCTTCTTTTGAAACGAATCATAATAAAACACGTTGTTCAGTGAGTTTGAGAGTTACATGAGTTATGTTGCTTTTATGATTCTCAATGGAAGTTGCTACTTTGTGCTTCTTTCGTGTTTTCTTTCGGTAGAGACAGAGTTATCTCGAGGACTTTAGCTCGCGTTCGTAGTCGTAGGTTTAGTTTCTTTTAACTGTGGTAAGCGCGCAATCGAGAGAATTGCTGTAGAATTCTGCGAGAAGGTTTCAACGACAATCTCTCGAGGATTTGGAATTCTTGCGTTCCGCGCTCATGATACCAAGTTTTCACAGCCTCAAACATACATTCTGTTCGAGCGAGGGATTAAAAGTATCAAAAGACAGAACTGTGCACGAACGAAATGCAATGACTGGAGAAACTACGCTTGAACTTGTACACAAATTCTCAGATTATTTTCAACTCGCGTGAAATTTGACAATGTTAACGTTCAATGTTATTAACACAGAAACGCGATTTTGATATATCCGATTATTTATATATTACAAATAAAAAGATGATTATAAGTTATGATCTTCTACGTGAAATATATTTAAGTACAGGTTACAGGTAGCTTTAGTGTTAAATTATCGAAACCTCGATAGTCTTAAGAACAGAAACACCAAGTTTGCCAGACACTGTCTGAAACAACGAACGACCTACGAAGCTTATAAAGTCTACGTGTAATTCAGATCCAGTGGCGTGGCCACTGGGAAGAGAATAAGAATATAGGTTCCTCGGTTGCGTCGTTCCTGGCGTAATAAAAATCAATTGAGCTCGACGAACAACACGTTACCCGTGGACTTATGAGCCTGCCAAAGTTTCTCGAATTCTCGTGCATTCTTTCACCCTGAAAACCACCACCAACTTTCAAGATAAAGACAGATAGACTGGGTAGGTCTTCCTGTCAGAGATTATAGCCAGGTTACATCGTAAGACAATTACGCGGGGCTTCGCACGCTTTTGCTTACGTTTTTACCGCACGCGCTTGGAAAAACACCAGCCGTGAAACGTCGAATTATCGGGAATCATAGCTTGGGATTTTGAACGGTTTCAAAGCGGAGCAAGCGACGAGCTAATCAAATTCTATCGATTCGAATGGCCACGAGCCATCGTTCGAGGTTGGCTTTCTTCGTCGAATTTGCAGGTTGCAAAACCACGTTGGGCTTACAGCGACAAAAAGCTGGACGAATGGGTCGGAAAAGCCACCGAGGTCGTTCGAAATCCAATAGCCGGTACACTTGTAATGCCTGTCCAATAGCCTCGTTGCCAACGATCGGTACTTCCGTGACTTCGATATTGCCGAAAATTTCCAAGGCTCGTGGTAGACAGAATCGCGTAGACGAAATACGGTGACTCACGAACACGTTTCGACAGTTACAGAAACCTTCTATAGATATATTGCGTGTGTTTTGTGATATTAATTTCAATGAAATTTCATCAATACCGAAACGAGACGCGATCATTGTGATTATTATATTGCGAATTTTTACGCGGTTTCGTATTTTTATAAACAGAAGTAAAGAAATGGAAGCTACGTAGAAATTTGCTTCGTATAAAATTGTAAGAAGTGTTCCACTTTGGATATTTCATCTGTTTATGCGTATTATATACACTAGCATTCAGAAGTTTTCAGACACTCGTTATATTTGCTTCAAAACTAGAAGAAGTTAAGTGGTTATTAAAAAAACGCGAAAGAATACGATTTAACTTGATGTTTTATGTGACAATGAAAGTATCTAACGCGGTAAATATCAATATGCAAAATTTATACTAAAAAATGTATATAATTTAAAGTTTATAATATACAATAAACATCGAAACTTTATTCAAATTAGAACATATCCTAAGACTTCTGAACAGCAACGTACATTCTGTGTATTTTCGCACCCCTGAGATCACAAGAACATAAAAATCCTTCCGTGGGCCATCGTGTACCACTGCGTGTATGAGTATATATTTCTAGTCTATCGGCCAGTTGCACGACATTAGTAGGTCCGAGGTGTTGGTTTATTAATTCTCGTGATCCCATCCTTTGTTTCACGTCCAATTAATTCTCGCTGTTTGTCCGGGTGTCAGAGAGAAAATTGCGAACGAGGAGCGAAGCAACCGCGGCCTTTACGCGCCTCCCCGCGTCTTCCCCAATTAATCGATCGGTCTGCCGTTTAATTAGGCGGCTTGTTAACGAAAGTGTCTTCGTTAAAATATATTTACCGAAGAACGATAACGTCTGTTCGGTCGCGGTCGGCCACCAATGCGCCGCAAAATTAAAATATGTCAACACCGTTCCGCCTGGATCCTCATCGAACAAAATACACGTTGTAGAAAACGTAACCACGTAGTTTACGCTGTATAGTTTGTCTTTTATCGACACGATCGTTATCAGCCACGATATAGAAGAAGTCTTCCTCGCTCCTTTTCGATAGAAGATACGATCAGAGTCGTAAAACGTTGAATCGTCGAACGAACGCTCGTTGCGGAAAATGTTGGAACGAGACTGGCTTTTACGTGTAGCATGTGGCTCCTTGGTTAATCCAAAAGAATCGGTCTAACATATAAAAGTTTGCACGTACGTGTCGACTAAAGCTATTCCTGAAAAACGAATGAAGACGATAGACGTTGAAACTGTATGAATAACGAACGAGAACTGTAGAAGAGAAACACCTTGAATCACATTTCTTATTTTCTAGTAAAACGGTTTTACAATTTGATAGAAAAATTGTCATTGAATTATCGTCGATTCGGTATCAGAATTATCGCTGTATTTGATACTCCGATCTATGAAACTATACGAAGCTATTTGTGGACAGATTTGCGGTTGTATATGTCGTGAAATGTATAACGAAGCTATGTTTGCGTTCTGATCGGAAACTATTTGACACTGTGACGGATATTGTATTTGCGTTTTGGAATGGAGCTTGGAAGAAGTACGAAAAATATAACTTTTAAATTGAAGAAATACATACTACGCGAAATGCATGATCCGAATGCTGGAAATCAAAAATAGTAATCTAATTTCGATTGATTTCTCGATTATAGTAATTATGCGAACACGGTCGCAAAAAATACAGTCGTATTAATAATAAAAATCCTGGGGACGAATCAGCACTGTAAATTTGTAGAAAGAGAGCAGAAGGAAAGAGGATAAGTTGACTTCGGTTAGAAAAGTTCGGCTACGGGACGGTATCAAAAACGTCGCACGTCAAACTCGACGGCGATTAATCTTAGTCTCGCGCAAACATCGATCCGACTTTGTAGAGGAATACGTAATGTCGAGTTGCCTGAGTGGTTGATGTCCTCGAAACTTTGCGTCGAAAGCTCGCCAACTCTTTTAACGACCTGCTGACTCCACCTGCCTCATATTTTTCTAGCTTTTTCGTTTATCTACGTATACTATCGCTCATAACTATCCGAACACTTTAATCAATTTGTGATAACGATAGTGAACAAATTATTAATGAATTAGTAATTAGCTCTTACTACCTTTTTATGCAATTAGCCGACTATATATTCGAATTACTTGTTAAAAGACGTAGCAACGATATATTCTGTTTACAACATACATATACAAATATTATTTTGAACAGTCCTTCTGAGTCCTTGTTATAATCCAGAAATTTGAATATGATCAACAAAATATAATATACAAAAATACAAAAAAATATCAAAAGACTCGCTTTCTATGCTTAATCGCTTAAATAAATAGATCAAACGTTTCTTAAACCAAGATTCCATCTTTTTAATTAGATTGGTAAAGGTATGAATTTGCATAAAGATCCGCAGCCTGATTACAACTTGCTAATGATTCTTTCCTATCTATACCCATAGAACGTATCATGCAAATTTTTTTCTATGAAAACCTACCTCCAGAACATCCTCCACGAGCGACAATTTCATATTCTGTTTGCTTAATATTCAGAAAGACGTTGACTTAACGTTCACTTCGTGGAATTCGAATCGAATTCAGAGAGCGACGAGCGAACCCTCGGCTAAAGAAACGGCGAGTCTATAAATCCAAGAGGAAAGCTCTTAATATGACTCGTGAAGCTTTATATACATAAGTTGCGTTGGTGCGTGCGCGCGAGTCGCATCGGCAAAAATGGCACAGAGTACACACGTGCTACTGGAAAAGCGCTTACACGCGCGCCAGTTCTTCCGCCGTTGCATTTCCCTTCCATACTCCAGAGAATAAATTTCATTCGAAATTGCGCGAGCAGATAGAACGCGAGTTCACGGCCATCAAAGGGATCTCGTTGCGCGTCCGAATACGTTTAGTATTCTCTTTGCATAAGTGACGCTTATCGCTCTTTTTCCTCGTCTCTGTCCGCTCCCTGTTCCCCCTCATTTTCCCACCGCTATATTTCTAATTTCCCATTCTCTCGCGTTACCAACCAGTTCTATCCATTCGTGTACCGATGTTTGCTCCCTTTTCCGCCTCTATCTCTGTCCCGATACGGTTTACCGTGTACATTATTAGTCAGACCTTGTTGACCCTTGCCAACTACGCGTTTCATTTCTCTAATCTCAAGACACATTTTACTAACACGCGAAAGGGTATCAAACGATTTCGTACACGCGAACAAAACGTTTAGTTGTTTGCAGTTGGAAATCTGTGCATGAAACTTGTTTCTTATGGCTGAAGTAGACGATTATGTGAGATCAAAGGTTACTAATATTAGACGAATCTATGTAAATGAGATATTTTTTTTCATTTTCGAACATGTTCCACTTCATTGGAATTTCATCTCGCTACATGTTTCTTAGTTTAACACGATAATAATGTTAGTGGATTTTTATGGATATTAAACAAATAATGTTAGTTGAGTGGCAAGTTTCAAGTCTAAGGTCACAGGCTTCCCTTTTACAATTTCTCCAATAATAAATTATTCCTCCTCTTATTTATTATAAATAATAAATGTTTTACAAACGCACATTTATCTTATTGACAAGTCCGTCGCAAGACTGTTTCGCACGACGATTTATTTATATCGATAACTTGTAACGGAACCTAAGTTCGCAAGGGTGTGCGAGAGAACGCAGATGTTCGCGGATATTAATTAATAATAGTATAAATGCGTTTTATGATGATAGCTTTTAAGAGTTAGTACTCTGTTTTATACTCGCAACTGAAATGCTGGTTCAGCCGATTACCTGCAACTGCTTTTGTTCACCACGCCAGCTGCACGTACTGATTTAATATTCAGCAGTTTCTGTGTCTCTGAAATCCAAATAGAGTTACTCCGCGCGAAATTTTACGACCCTTTTACTGCCACGTCCCTATTCTACTCGTCGGCTATGACACGCTTCGAACATAAAGAGGTTTCGCGATACGCACCAACGTTCCTTTCCCCGAGAATCTCTTCCACACGAAAAATAGACACTTTTATTTTCTATCGCGCTTTAAATCAAGTTTTCCGCCTTATCTTTGTCTAACAAACTTTCTGCTCGTGAATGAAGAAAACATTACGCGGCAACGATTACATTCAGCGAAAAGCTTTCTTTTTATGGTGGCTACCGCAACGGGACGCATTTCGTTTGAGATAAGAGGAGAAAAAAAGGAGAAAGTTTTGGAAAACGTATGACAGCCGCGCACGAGTAGACTGCTCGAAATTAATCCGCCTTGCAAAGAGATGAAGCTTACGGTCGTGAGGACATGGCAAAGCGGATGAAACGGGCGGGAACCGCTTCATCTCCGGTGTAAAAGCAATTCACCTCGGTGCATGGAACGTATGTACACGATCGTGAGGAAGGAAAATGTTACCATGCCAGTCAACTTTTCAAAGGCGTTTCGCTCTCGTTTTATGCGATGAAATCACGCAATGGAATGATACGATGCACTGGCTTTCGAACAATCGTCCTGTTCGAGAGATTTTTAATCAGCTGCGTTGGCTAATAATCGAGAAGCGCGTATAACGAACCTGATCTAAGCAAAGTATTACATATGCAAATTATTTTTTGAAATAAAGAATGCGATCTTTTTAGTTGTATACGCATTTTTCCGAATGAACGTTTCTTTATATATTTTCGAAAATTGTCGACTCCAATATTACCACTCTAATATATTAAAGACATTCAATTTTGGTAATCTAGTTTCTCAATTAGCTCTTCACTCCTTAAACTCGAGTAATGATTCAGTAATTATCGAGTATAATTATCATTGTAGAGTATTTAAACAAGAAAACGTATCACTATGCGTTGATTTAAGAGCCAATTTCGAACAGCAAAAACTGGTTAATCAAAAACACCACGGTCCTCGATACAGACCGCGGTCTCGTTTTATAATCGCAGAATAAAAGATAAAACGAGTAAATGGTATCGACACGGTATAACAACTGGCAGCGGCCGAATATTTTCGTAGAATTTTTCACCGGCTGGGGAAAGTAAAACGAATAATGATTTCGAGAAGTAGGTCAACCGAAAAAACGTCATCCACCCCGAAATCCGCAATATACGAGACGATGCACAATTTATTCCGCCTACCTGAAATACGAAGCAACAACCTCGACGCCCCCGGCGAATTTATAATCGCGCTATCTACCTTCGTATATTCTTATGCCTCTTAAAGAAATTGCACGTGGCACACGTTGTGCACTAACGTTTAGGGTTATATTCAAAATATCGTGTCGCGAGGCCTATCCACGCGAACATCTGTCCGTTCGTAGAAACGCCGATTTTACGTAAGATCTAAGACCAAAGCCTAGAAATTTGTTCTGCGCTATTTGTTCTTGCCTACTATCCGAACGTGGACATCGTACATCCAGAGATTCGTTAGTCACCGGTGATCGCCGTGTCTAAAATAGTTTCTGCCACTGGTTGACTACGATGGATGTTTCCGATGTTCCCCTTCCGAATCCAACTACTTCCGTGAACAGCATCCATCTCGGATCGGTGACGGGGGAAATAATCTATCATCCGACGGGCTTCCACTTGCTACACCTTCCTGTACACATAGACACGCCATTCGCCAACGTAATGAAATTGGAACTTGCGACGGTTTTTTGGCTGGGGAATTCTAACGAAACGACAGAATTCACTTTTCTCGATGAATGAGAAATTTCGCCGATAAAAAAGCCATCGTAGGAGGAAATAAAAAAAAGAGAAGAAGTTAGTAGAGCGATAAAGAAAAGTAGCTTCTTAAACTATAAAAATAGAATTCCAGCAGCAAGAAGTATGATAAAAGCGGACCCTACTAAAAAAAGGATGTGCTTCAATAAAAGAACAAGAATACTCGAAAGAAATAGCAACTGTAGGAACAATAAAAATGTGAATCGAGATTGAATAGCTGAGGTGTAGTTACGCAGTCTGTAAGTTTACAGTCTTCGAATGTCAAGATTCTTGTCTTCTCGTGTTCTAGCAATTTACTTATTCAAACAGGCAAAATGTGCAAACTTTTGTCTCTTGACGTCAAACCGCTCGTATCGTAGAAGCTGGTACACGCGCACGGCCGTATCGGTGACACTGAACGCCATTACGCGGCTCGATCCCCTTTTAAACTTTGATGATTGCGTTATGTGTACAGCGGTGAAAAAGTTTAGAACCTATTAGGATTCCAAAAGAAATAATATCTTCCTTTATTATAAATAAATCTTTCGTAAGTGATATTAACATTTTGTATTTATAATATGTTCTAATTTTACTTTGCAACCGTAGTTGATTATATAATAAGAACATTGGTTTGAATGTTCTTATTTCTGGAAAAAAATTTTGTTACATCGAAAAACGGAAGTGCTGCGAACTTCCGAACGAAAGTTTGTCCGTGAGTTGGCTGCGATAAAAAAGGAACGAGCCACGAATTTTGCGTGGAATCGCGCGAAAGGGGAATTGCAAACCGTTATTTTAACATAAAGATGATCGAAGCACAAAGCAGAACGCGATCGTGAAACGAAAAAGAAATTAATAATCTCGGAAAAGCCGGAAGAGGAATCGAGGGGAACCGCGGAACGGGGCTAAAACTGAGGACGAGAAAGAGGGTGCAGAAGCGGATATTGCGCGAGATAAAGATCAAATTAACCTCGTGTTCCCGGCCACCAACGAGCCCTTCAGAATTTCACAAGCTTTCTAACGGACAGCGTAACATTCTGTTAAAGGAAACCAATGATTTTACATCGAACTATTGACCTGAACTCCTTCTATGAATCTCCTAACGGACGCTAAAATCGCCGTTATCGATCGTCCTTTTTACAGTTTTTAATGGATTGCATAATTAATGTAATTACGTTAGGTTTAGAAGAACAAATTAACCTCGTCACGTAGAGGAGATAATTGCAGAGATACAACCAACGAATGCACAGCAGTAAGAAAAATATTAAGTGACTCGACTGACAGATAGCTAATTAATTAGATTCATTACATTGTAATTAATTAGATTAAGAAACAGTGAGAAATGTTAACTATAATACATATAAGTGATCTGAATAGAGATACGCTTTCATACTGTGAATGTAAGTCAAGTCAAATTCCAATTTTCAAATCCAGTCGACTAAACGTAATATAATACAAGTATTTATATTAAAAGTATTTATATTAAAAGTATTTACGTATATCCCTATTTCCCAATGAAGCGATTTTTTAACAGTTCCTACATTTCATTCTCGTTTCATTCGTAGTATCAAATTTCTCCTCTTTTCATACGAAATTACTACCAAATAATGCAAAATTTGATATTCTCCCAATCAATTAACACGTAAATGCTATCGCGAGTACAATGTATCGCAAGTATGTTTCGTAGCCGCTGTAAAATAACAATAATACGTCGGTCGTACAATTAACCCGCCAATGAAGCGAAACTCGTTTATCCAAATATCACAGCAAACATTTGCAACCCTTCGCCATTCGTCAGCGATCCCTTACCTCGTTTCTACACACGAGGCTGCAGAATATTCTACGAAATCTCACGAACTCGCTATCTTTGGTCTGTTTCAGGTGAGAGATTTCGACAGGTGCATTATCATGGCCTGATGGCAGGCGAAGTAGCGTAAGTAGAAAACAGACTGTTCCACGGGGGTCAGAGAAAGGAAATAAATCCACGGTTTAGCGGTAGGGAGGAAAGTAGGCTAAGCCCTGGAATTTCAAATCGACGCTTAGAAAGAGCACTTTGCGGCCGGCCGTGGAATAATGCCGGCGTTAGCCTCCCGACGCTGCGCGTTCGGGGATCGATGGAGCCTCCGAATGCAGATTAAGCAATCTACTAATGAAATCTCGGGTGCGACGCGCGCCCCAGTCACCCCTATGTTTATACGCCGCTCGCTTTCCGCCCTCCAGATTCTTTAATCATACGCGATTAATGGCTCCTATCGGACACCTCTCGCGAAGTTAAACAGATTTTCGACAACCCATGTTCCACGACTGACTAACCGTCTCTTCTTGTCGATCGACAGTTTTGTCTATGTCAATTGAGAAAAAAGCTTAACGTTTCGAGAATACATTGTTCGTGAATACATTGACTGTAAACAGTCTGTTGCAAATTTCTAGTGATAGATCGTGTAATTCACTACTTGTTCTTGTTGATCGACGGTTTGGTCCATGGCAATTAGGAAAGAGAGTTAACGCCGATTTTCATGATTCTTTTCCTTACACCACGTAGTGTGATAGAGTGATATGTTCGTAGATACAACGAGTATAATCAGTCTGTTGTAAACTTGTAGCGACAGTTTGCGAGTAATTAGGCGTCGATGGACCACTTTGTCCCCGGTGATTAAGAAAGAGAGCCTGAGAAGATCGAAACTGTAAGGTCTCCGTGTGAATTATTCGAAGAAAGAGTTCGATAAATGAATTTACATTTGCGGAAATGTTATTAGAAAGAAGTCCAAGCCTGGCCAACGAGAACAGCAAATTTATTTTCACGAATGATCGTCAGGACGCTCAACGGGTTAACGATAAACGTTGCGAGGTTCTTCCATTTACGATAATATCAGAAATGTCGCGTGATATCGCTTCGTTTCGCAAGTTTCACGAGGGATTCGGGGGAAATCGAAATAGGATGCGTGGGTGGTAGCTGAGTTTTCCTGGTTGGTATAAAAAATGAAGAAGATCCGCGTTCCCGGGAGCCATACGAAGCTACGGGGGTTAGAGATCGCTTAGGTTAGACGAAACTCGTAAATGTCGCTTCGAGAATTTAGAATAGGCAGATATCGGGACAATTTAGAAAGACGCTATATATATATATATAAGATAAAGAAGATAAAACGGAACGTTTCGTAAATATTCTGCTTTCGTTCTTAAGAGGGGAACGAAGAGAAATCGGGTTAAGCTTTGCTTACCGTCTCGCCAAATAAAGTGACCCCCTCTCGATCGTCCACCGTAACAAACAAGGAGAAGGTTAGCCATCTTCTGGTAGTGTAAACTTTGCGAGATACGCGTTCCACTGTGAAAAATCGAAGTACCATTCTTTGGCGAGATAAACAGTAACGTAAGCGTACAGTTACTAGTCAGCCGAGACTGTTACAAATTTAACGCTGCTAATGTAGATAATGCTGTTATTAATATCACTAGATGATACTATTATTCTAATGTAAAATACCGAGTGAAGCAATATTTATCAAAGCTTTTTACTGAATATAATGGACGAGTATCCTAATATTGGGTTGGCAACTAAGTGATTGCGCATCTTGTCATTATCAGCTAATGACAAAATCCGCAATCACTTAGTTGCCAAGCCAATACTTACGACTGACAGCGTATTTCCGCAGCGCCTAAACAGTCGGATCTGGTAGAGTAACGGGAATAATCGCAATCCCAAACTAACCAAGCACGTGATAAATCATGCCAATACCGCTGTAATTAATGGCGACTTATGGCGTATATCTCGCGAGCCTCTGCCCTCTATATAGCTACGTGTTACGCGAAGTAATTCTCGGCGACCAATGTAATCATTCGACTGGTATTTGTTACAGGCATACGTAATACAGACTTAATTATCGGCAAAGTAACAAGCGCTATTTCCATTGCCGATCGATCGCTACGTTTTTCACGCAACACCGATTCGCTGGTTTCGAATCTACAGGGTGTTTCCTATTGTCCTGATCAAATTGTAAGAGCTAGTTTATGATGAAAATAAGAAAATATTTTTATATAAAGTTCGGCTCTGAAATAACAGACAAATATCGAACGCAGCCTGAATATGCGCACAATAGCAGATTCTGGATCGGCTAGTGCAAAGGATGAATCGTGTTTACTTTATCTCCACTGCAAACAACCACGATCGCTTAAATGCTCGAATCCTCATTACCAGACTGCGGATGCTTATGCAAATTCTTGTTTTTACAACAGGGGCGAATAGAGGACCTAAACAGTTTTATCTACTAAATATTATAATGAGTGCTAAACTTAGCATAGTTCGTACACTTTTGCATATTATACACATTCCCTTGAGAATGATTAAGATCTATAGTCTATCCATTATGAAATGTCGTCATCGTAAAATCTCAACATCGATGTACTACGGAAGTTATAAAACGTTGCAAACATGAAAATTTTACTAAACATCAGGGACTACGTTATTAATCCACTGCGTTAATTCGCCCTAAGTAATTAATTCTGCACTATATCACGATCTCTCGTAGCTCGTAATGACAAATTTCTTCCCATGTATATTATTTCACTCTACGCTGGCTGCTTGAGGCAAAACGTTAAACAACATTTTCTTTTTTTTTTGTTTTGGTTTTGCTTATACATTATGATTATACAGTTCAGCCGGAAAAATAAGAAACACACAGTGTATACACAGTATCACGAGAGAATGAAGAACACAGAGGGTATCGCGCGAATTTAATTCCTGGAATGTCTGACCAACGACAGCCTATTCTACTGCGCGCATGTTACCAACACAAATCAGATCGTACAGCTGATTTATTTAACAGGGCGTTACTAGTTAACGGATCGTGTATTTTCAAACTATTTTATCGTTCCAAATGGTCACTATATAGGAACTACACGTTGCCATTATTGCACGCTATATCATAAAGCGTGCAATAAAGGACAAAATGATACGAATACTACAAAAGAGAGTCATGATAATTTTCTGATTTTAATGTCGCTCTAAATAGAAGAATTTCACTATTACGTAACTGAAAATGGAAATAACATATTGAGTACAACGATGTAGAATTTTTAAAAATATTCTATAAATTTATGAATTTTTACGGAAGGGACAAAGGTACGACTATGTTGAGAGAAGCAATATTTCGATATCTTTCAATATTGAAATACCAAGAACGATTGTTTTTCGTAACTTTTGAAAGGAATGAAAAAACACACGTTTCGTTCTAATATATCACAACATATCCAATCAAATATAAAGACAATTTTTCTAATACGAGATCGATTAACAACGTAGCGAGTCTTAAAAATGTTTCCCTGTAGAAAATAACACATCTAACTTATCTCTTTCTCTGCAGTGCTCATATAAGTTTTGATTTCAAAAGTGGACGAGTAAATAAAGCATGTGCTTTGTCATCTGGAGGATCAATTTACATTGACATCTACATCGTGCTGGGAAAGAAATGGGACTCGGTAGACGATAGCAAGCTGTGCACACCGACCGCAAGAGCGTCACGAAACACGCGATAAATCACTCGCAGAGTAACGTCGTAATTAACGATGACTTATGAACTGACTCTCACGTCGGCCATATATATAATACGCGGGCAATTATCGCTAGGTACACCGTACTTTTCATTCCCTACGTGCAGCGCTTTGGCCTAGAGAGAGGAGAGAGAGAGAGAGAGAGCCATTTAAGTCAACGCCGCGTCGTTTCGCGTTGTTCTCCACGACTGACTTTCGCTTAGCGAAACCGGAAAACTTTGTGCGATGCGTATCGTCGCGATTAGACGTATGGAACAAATTGAAGAGGCAGCCGTCTCTGATTAAATTTAAATATTAAAAGCTTCGTCTCACGCGAAATGCAACGTGAGTTACATCGATACGTTCGACTGCAACCATAAACCGTCTTACTTTCACGTCACCTTAATAATCGATCGTTTGTTTACGTGTCGTAATCCAACAATTCTTAGAAAAGAATACGAACTGCGAGATAGATTTATTTTGTGTAATTGACGCCAGAAGAAATTACACCAATATCTTTATAATACGTCAAGAAACTTGACGCGTCACGCAACGGAAACATTACCAGTTTTCATGAAAGGCTTGTAATTTATCATGCAGATAAGGGCGAAAATTATCATGAAATTGCGCAATTATTGGCATTAATTGCAGCAGATATCGCCTACAAAAAATAAAAAAGAAAACCGCGTCGAACTTAAGAAACGAAGAGGACAACGCTTTTCTCGTTAAACATCTACCGTGCAATTAAACTTTATTCTCAGAAATAATTTATTTACATATTTTCGAGCTACAATAAATGCTTCATATTTCCGTACAATAAAAAATACGAGTATTTAAATCGGCCCCTCCTATACAAAGCAACATATTCACAAGTAGTTGCTGCGTCCGAATATTAATGCGAGTATACCAGGTATAAGGGAGAATTTTCATTTGCCTGGCAGACAGAGAATATCGTATGCGCGAAGAAGTTGCATATATCATTCGCCCGAGTTTGTTTTCTTTCTCGTTTAACTTTGTACACAATTCTTCCTTCGATGTATCTGCATAAAAAGAAGAAATGGGGAGAAAGGAAGGGGAATTTATTTGGTTTCAATTATCGGTTCATTTCTGTTATTCCGGTTGTTTCCACGTTTCCTTTTTTTCTCCTTCTCTCTCTCTCTCTCTTTTTTTTATCTCTCCGGCGAGTCCATCAACGCGGCAATCCCATCGTCTCCCTTAACTCGACACCAAATTAATTATTAGCGGCAGTATGGCCGGTATTACGGTAATGGCTCTCGATAAAGCATCAAACACGGAAACGGGAGACGTAAAATGAATAATGAAAAACAACCCTCCATTCCTCACTACGACGGGCTCCCTTCGATTACCCGTTGAATTATTCAAACGCAGCCGAAGCCAGCAAGAAACGCTCACACGGAGGCGTCCCCAAGTCCTTGTTTCTTTTAACTTCCATCCGTTCGATTCGCGTTTTCCGCGATGCGACCTGGTACGTAATCAAATGTATTTTTATTATCCGAGTCTTCTTACGCTAAAAGCTGCCGATTAATAATTAAACCGTGGACAGTTTGTGCAATTTTATATTCTTACGAAGACGAAATACATTATAATGACGATATAAGTATTTTTTCTATTCAAGAGTCGTATAATTTTCTGTTTTGTAATTACGTATATTTGTATTATTTATATTTCTATTATTATCTTGTGCGAATATGAATATTTCTAAAATTCCTTTTTCACGTTTTCTACGTTTATCCGTTAGAAATTCGTAATGGAAAATTTCATCGTGGAGTATCAAATTTGTTAATATAACGCCACGGAGTTTATTAACAGTAACTCGAGATAACTTGTAAAATACATATGACGAATGATATTACTTCAACTATGCGCAAGATGAGATATTGTTTCTATCTATACGTTGGTCGTAAATTGTGATTTGCACACGATTATGGTGCAAATTCGGAGTTAATTTCGTATAATGGGCTGTAGCCAGGATTAACTCGTTAAAATTACATCGTATTGTTGTTTAATCGAATTTAAAAAGAAATCTGTCGCGAAATTATAGTGCGTGCAATAACTGCCACGTTGTATTTATAGTATTAAGCAGAGATTGTTATTTTCAGAGATATTTTTCACAGCACTTTAGCTTCCATTTTTAAAGGATTTACGTCCACCTAACAAATTATTTTCACTTTTAATTATGCCATATTGAAATCCTCCTATTTAATCACAGAGTGACGTGAAAATAAAAAAAATCAATGAGAATATATTTGTCGTGTTTTTCTCTCGCGATCTTCGCATAGAACACTCATCTTTTTCAAAAGTTTCATCGAGGCCACGCTTCTTCACGCTGAAGTAAACTGGGCCAAATCGGAACTTTTCGTCTTCCTTTGCTTTCCGCGGTAGTTTTCCGACGTGAAAACGAAGAAAGCAACTTGGGTCGGCGTATTTAAAGAGCAGATCCATAACTAGAAACGAGAGGGTTGTGCCGCTATCTGGCTCCGATCCAAAGATCCTTCGCTCCTTGGAAACTATATGTACGATACCGCATAGTTGTTTTTCTCAAATATTTTACATTCGATCGATGGAACAGAACGAATGGAAAAATGGTTGTATCGTAAAGTAAAAGTCAAAAGATGCTCTGGAAATATTAAACCGAGCAATAAATTCATACTCACAGCGCTCTTAAAGGTTATCGCTTTTACGTAAAATTTATCTGATTAACTTAATAATCGCATTTCTTTGAAAATATACATTCTTCGGCTTACAGAATTCAAATACGTGTATTTTTATATTCATTCGACGATTTTTATTAACATTTTATTAACATTAATAAAACTGTACTAATAAAACAACATATTGTAGTATAAAATGGTGGAAAGCGAACGAACTTATTACTCGATCCAATGTGAAGGAAAGCGCACCGATGATTTTAATAGCAGCGTACGTGCAACTAGAGTGAGAAAAAATATACGTACAAGTCGTGGGGAGAAGGGAAATCGAGGCCAGGAATTTCGCGAAAACGAAATGACAGAGTGTGCAGCAGCGTGAAGCTATGGCAAAAAGTGGGAAGCGTTTGGCCCGCGTCCAGCAGCCGTTCGCAATAGGAAAATTACCCGGGATTACGTTGAAATTCATTTCTCGCAAGAAAAATCGCCGTGCGTTAAAAGCCTCGGACGATTATTAATTCGGGAGAAGTGTCGTGCTCGCGTGCCGACCCGAAAGATAAAAGAGGAAAAACGACGATATAGTACACGGTCTTTCGTCGTTTGAAAACATTGAGAAATGTCTAGACGATAGATTTTTTTCATTTTTTCATATATATAACGACCGTTGAAATATATTAGCACGAAAGTATTTGAACGTTTATCACGGAAAATTATTTAGGAATATATTACGTGCGGTATAAATTAGTATAATTTCATTAGCGGCGTTAACGATACACGATCATCATGATTATATCGGGAAAATTTGCGACCAATTTGAAATAATATTTCAACACCACCAATAGATATGGAAATCAACAATAAAGCATCTATCGTATCGCTATTAAATATCATCAGTATAGGAAATCACGTCAAATTTGAAGAACTTTTAATCTCTAAAATCGCCACACAATACGATATGCTGTCGTTTCGTTGAACAGTATCATATAATAACTATTAAATACGATCGTATATTAATTAAAACGATTTATTAAATACAACGAATTGTACGCTTGCCATAAATATCTTGCAAACTTCTACATATATACATTTTCATAGCCCAATGTTTCTTTTAACCAATATAATTATGACACTCGTGGCTCATTAGAATGCTAATGCAATCATAAAATGAATATTCATGGCAAGTTTTTATAAACGTTGAAACACCTTCGTACCGATGTACGTGTTAAAGGGAATGTCGCGTCGCTACAACGACACAGTAAAACTTTTACGATAAACGCGAGCGTACGATTATTTACAACATCGTAAAACGCTATCTAGGTCAATAGCGGATAATCCATCAGCATTCACGCGTGAGTGGATAGAATACAATTCTTTGACCGTTCCGTTGGCGACATTATTTTCGAATATTCGCTCGGTCTCACCTTCCATGACCAGGCACCATACACTTCACGCTCGTTTCCAGCCGTTCGTTCTTCCCACGATATAGAGAATTATTAGTCGCGATAGCATCGTGTTTACTGGATGAAACGAGCTTCCGAAAATTCGTAGCTATAAAGTAGCACTGGACGACGCGAACGATGATGAAATAAAGCGTCGCAACGATAGCAATTAAGCGTACGACGTGTTTACCGTGCGATGAAATTTATAGCAATTCGACGATCCGTGTACAATAATCTACATACACGAGCCACGAGAACGATAAACGCGTTTATCAAGCCGACGACTCAAGAGATGTTCCCCGATCGTGCTTAAACATGCCAGCCTGTTATTAATTCGGATTACGCATTAGCGAGCTTGTACCGTTATTGGATCGTGTGCGCACGATCTCACGACCTAGACCTTAATCTGGTTTAAAGAGCGCGTCCCGTGCCGCGATCGACAACGTTTCTGTCCTCCTATCCTTGCTCGACATCGTGTTCGAGCTTCTAGCTCGATATCGATTTTATTACGCCTCTTTCTCGTTGTTACGAGTCGTCGTTCAATCGCAAAGAATTGGTCTAACGTGTCAAATTCTGCGCGTGTCTATCGATTCTTCGTGCTATTCTCGAAAAAGCATGGAACACCAGCGACTTAAAATCGTCGGAAATGTTTCTTTCGTTTTATAAGGAAATAATGGATGCACGACGTTCGCTCTCTAAAAAGACATTAACCTTTAGATTTAAGCGCTAGATTCAACTAGAATCAAACACACGAGAAACGCTTATTAAACACGACATTGTACCAAGCCAGAAAAATTTACTTATAATTCTCAATGAGAATTGATTGTGAAATTCATCCAAATAAAAAAAAAACATTCTCCGTTTTATATTATTTTATCGAATTACGTATGATCCATTTTGTTCTATCAAACTAAAGATCACAACGTTCGACAGATTAGCTTTCATGTTTGTATAAAGACGCGTTGTTGTAAAACACGTGTCTGTAAAAGAAAGACACTTTCCGGACAACCTGATACACGAATAATGAATGAAATCTACTTACCAACAACATGACAAATGACGCATACTTTCTGTCATTTATAGAAAAGCTTTCTAAAATATTCGTTTCATCGAAGCTCTGCTAGTGTACGAATATTCATTTCGTTGAAGTTTTATTAGTATGTTGGTAATCATAAGATCCGTTAATTTTGTATTAATTCATTGATTAGGCAAGAATTGATTTTATACAAAATTCCTTCAACTTGTATTTTCCCCCCTAGCACGTTCTTCTTCGCAACTAGTTCACGGTAAAACAATTTTTTTCAGCTTAAGTATGTCGAGCTATACTGTCGAGATCATGACGTAAAACACGCAGTCGAGTTTCTTAACTATGAACGAAATATAGTAAACTTTGAACTTGAAGCGTCGGGACACGTGTTCACGGGGATGGAAATCGCAAAACCGTGAGACATTCAGAGCGCAAGAACAGGGTCATTCCGGGTTACTCGAGCGGCGAATTTTCCGGGCAAAGCGGCAAAACGTAATGAGTTCGGCTTAATCCGTAGGACGGCCGCGTTTGAATAAAGCACACACCCTCCCGGCGAGAAGCGAGAATTAATTTCCCGAATAATAATCGGATGAACTTGGCCCGTCTACGTCGTAGCTCCGCGGAACGTCGAAGAGAAGTTCCGGTGTCTAAAGGGAGAGAAGTTTCACGACGCCCGTCTCCTCCGAGAGAACCAATACCGGCTACGCCTAACTGCAACGCTTCTCTGCCTAAACCTACCGCAACTTCGCTAATCCACGCGGATGCAATTTGAGGAGGTTCGTCCGCAACTTGCCACGCGCGACCACCGACTTGACCGAGGCACAGGTTAAAGACGATTTCGCCGTGTACGTTTCTCCGACTATCTATCTCTTATCGGAAATGGTACAAATTTTGGACCTTTCAATTCTCGAAATTATTCCTATTTGTGATCGAAATACGAGAGATATTTATGAATCTTCGTTTTAGTCTTGAGGATATTTTGAAGGTCTTTGTAAATGGACCTAATATCAAAGGTATATAGGAATGTATGAAATCCCAGATCGACAAGACGATCGACAGAAAATGTTGAATAAAAGATTCTTCTTTAAAGCTTTCGAGACAATGGAATTCAAAAATTTCACGAGTACACGCGTTCAAACTCTTATTCTCTTCGAAATGAAACCATAAACCGAGAAACTTTATTCTACATTTTCTAAGAAACATATTCCACACGTTGAAAAGATCAAGATACACAGAGTTGTATTAAATAATATTTTAAACGCCTGCAGAAAGAAAACGTGTAGATTGAATGACGTTATTCTCCCATTCTTCGCAATTTCTCAGCTGTCAGCTGGGCAATAGTCTGCAGAAGACGTTCGAGAGGCAGAGGACAAAGTGTAGGTCGGTATGGAACAGACAGCTGGTATTTTTTTTTTTTTTTTTTTTCGTGAACGAACGAGCGGAGATTACTTGGCGAATCAGCGTCGTTCGATGAACCAAGATTTAATTTCTTGACCAGCGAACCCGTAATCGGTGCGGTCCGGTTCGTCGGCCAAACTTTTCGACGCCGAAACGAACCGAAGTTGACCAAAAGGTTAGTGGGTTGCCGATATCCTGAGCGCGAGACAAACTGCAGTTTGGCTTTATCGCTTCGCCTAACTCGCGTTATAGCACCTCATTCGTCTTCCGTTCTCGGCTTCTTTATTCGTCGACTTTTGGCGAACGATCGATAAGCTCCTCGTGCGCTATCCCATCAACATACCTAACAGATGCTTTCCACTTTCCGCTAGTCTTTGAAAAAAGTATCGCGTTTCTATCGAAAAGCGTTTATTAACGAAATCCATCAAGCGGGATGTCCACTTTTATGTTTCGCTGCCTCGCGAAACCATTCCTGCGTTTATCGTTAGCACAGAATTTTTTTACGAATATGTTACGTGCGTTATATGAAATTCTAGAGATTTTGGCCAATTTAACGAAACAGGATTCTCAGAGTTACGATAGTAGAATTGGAAATACGCGTAGAAATTAAGAGATGTTTATCGCAAGCATACACTTAGTTGGAAAATTATTATACGACATGAATAGTGGTATTGAACACGCAATTCGCCTTGAAGATCGTCTCACTACATATCGTGTTTTGTCGATGTAGCGAACAATTGACTGTTCAAGCACTGTGGCGATCTTCGCGAAGCGTGTGCTTCTCATAAATATCTTGCTACTTTTATACTCTCTATATACACCTCGAACCACTGTCTATTTTTAACGATACTCTTCCATCTAATTGGTGCTTCTAATCTTATATCAGGAAACTTTGTAAATTGAAAAGAATCTCTCTCGTCCGATCCGTATCTTAAAGACTAGACAGATAACCGAGGATAACGAACTTCTGTGGAACGTTTCTTTCATAAATTTCACGGAAAACTCGTGGCCATAACTTACCTCATTCTTGCAGATGCCGATATTTCACCGCACATCGATCAGTCTCTTAAAATCAATTTACGATATGATGATGATAGAAGAAGTGAGCCAAGAGTATGCGTACGTCTGTTCTATCGTCCTTTTATTCCTCGTTGTTTCGAAACACCGACAATTATAAAAGATTCGAAACGCTCGGACAATTATAAAAGATTCGCCTGAAACGTCCCTATAAATATACACGTTTCCGAATAAACGTATCGTAAATGGCAGTCTGCCGCTTCGCGTTTGGAAACCAGTTAAATTGAATGATAAGCGAGTATTGTGCGAGGGAATTGTGTATAAGCAAAAGAGATTTATGAGATCCGCTCTCGAATAAACGCAGCTATATCTTACAGCCGTGGTGCGAAGCTACGCTCCAAGTGCATGCATCATGCGCTATCGATGGTTTCGCGACGCGTATAAATTGCGAATAGCTCGAAACGGTTGCGGGATCGCGGATCCGGATAATGAATTTATGTATTCTATCGGTGATAGTACGTGTAACGGGAAACGAAAATTGCCTGGGGAATCAGCTAGTAGAAAAAGACGATATCTCGATGGCACGACACAGTGTATTTTGAAACAGAAGCAGATCGGGGAAAAGATCATAGTCTTAATCAGTCGGTATCTTTTTTTTTTTTTTGTTCGTCTTTTCCTTGAATTTCTTCGAGTTTCTAGATAGTAGGATATATTCTTTTAAATCTTAAGAATCAGAGAAATATCGTTTACCTATGAAAAGTATTTGAATGAGGTGGATTTCTTCTTCTTTGAATAATACTTCTCTTATTCATAAAAGATGATTTTTAGTCATAGACTTCATAGGAGGAGATAGCTAAATTTCGCGATTGAAGCACTACAAGAACACAATGAAAATTACAAAATCCATCGAACACGAGACAACTCGCTATATTATTTTTTATCAGGAGAAACATTCGTCCCTATCGTTCAAGACTCCTGTGTACGTGTTATTCCAGTTAAAAAAAATGTACATAAATAAATAACAGGTTGACGAAGAACCCGTAATCATTCAGAAAGGAAAAATTACGTAATATAAATAGTTGATCAGAGCTATGATTTACCCGCGTCCAAAACGCTGCACGACGCCGACGTTGCTCTTGTCTCATTCGAAACGGAATAACCCCGTTTCCAGCCGTGAAAAATAACGGCAAAAGCGATAACCGCTTCCTGCGTGAAAAAATTGCGAACATTCTGCCATCGAATTCCGTCTGATTACTCTCTAGAAAATTTCAAACTTCCAACTTTCCCGAACCGCTGCTGTTGATCGCAGCAGCACCTGGGCAAAGTTGACCGCGTTTTCGCATCCCGATGATTCGGTGAATTTTCCAGCTCGCGCATTAGGCGAACTGTATTGTTTCTGCGAGTCGAAGCTCGTTCAAATTTTATTAATTGCGAGACCAGGGTTCGGTTACTGTTCAACGAGGCATGTCACGGATTTGACGGAAAACGTCGGCCCATAAGATATCGTTAGGAAAGTTGGTAAATTCGCGTTCCCGGTGCTCCAAGCTGCGAGCCGCTAATTCATTGTAAATTTATACAATTAACTCGGCCAGCCTGGTTTCCTGATGTACGATACTACGCGGCAGTGCCTCTATGTTTTCACGGGCCTGTCAGCCCCGATTTACTCGCTCCTACTAGCTCTTTTCTGCGAGAGAGGAGGAGAGAGCGACTCTCGCGAGCCGTCCCAAGTTTAATCCAACTCCTTGGATCGCTGATGAACAGACCGGGGATTTCGCTGCAGCATTTAGCTCTGGCGAGCAGTATGTCTCGCGAATTGAATTTACCATGGGCAATAAGTTAAATGACGCGTATACACAAGCTCGCCGGAGTACTCCAACACTTGTAAACAACTCTTACGTAGGTATTATTATTATGTCTTGTCTGAAACGTTTTGAAATTTCGTTAGATGCCCGACTACTCTGATTATATTGCTAACGTTTGAAATAAATCTGGAAATTTGTATACAGATATCTAATGGGTATAATAATCTAACGATACGAATATGTAAATAACTAAATGTGTAATTAAAAATACGATAGGCATAAACAAAGATAGCGTTCAAAATTATTCATATAATTGGTGAGATTTTTATTATGATGTTAAAACTATAAATTGCTTGCGGACCAAGATTCATTTCCTGGATTCTCGGGTTTATCTTCTTTTTCTTTAAGTGCTCTAAGTATACATTTTCGGATTTGTTTCTAATTTGATCGATTTAATCGTGACAATAACACGTCTCGTTACGCCGCCAATGCGATTTTAAAACGTTTGATATAACACGTACGATACGAATATAAGAGTTTTCTATGGTAAATGTTCAAATATGTATTTTCGCGAGTTAGCGTATATCGCGCGAGGGAAGATCCAGGGAAATTGTTATTGGCCGAGATTACGTAGGTAAACTAGCAAGGCGATATGAAAATCGGCGAAAGTAATAAAATTTTGTATGCGCTATTACGAGTGAAACGATAGAAATTATTATTTCGTTATTAAATCGTACTAAACGGACTCGGGATAGTGTTTGACACCTGGCGAGAAACAGCCAACGCAAATAATAATTCGCTGAATTCCGGGCGAGACATTTAAAGCTCGTATTGAGCGTGTACTGCGACAACTTGAAATTCAATTAGAAACTTACTTCGATGGTGAAACAGTGTAGCTAGGTGTGTTATCCCCGGTTTCTGAACTTCGGTCAATTGTAATTGAGAAATCTGAAATAGAAAATTATTATTAAAATATCTACTCTTTGAAATTTGAAGAAAATCGGATGTAGAATTTCATAAGATATTTCGTTTCGAGATAACATTTTGCCCTAGTGAATTTCCCAGATTGTATTTTTAAATTATCAAGATTATTCAGATGTTTTTCGCAGTTGCTGGTTTTTACAGTTGTAGCTCTAATTTTTATAAAATTTCATCAACTTCAAAATTATTTTTGAGACGCTTATATCTTCGTAACAAATTATCTCCCTGTTCGATCGTGTCGCATTAAAATACGATCCCTCGGTCAAAAAACGACTTAAAATTAGAAAATTAATAAAGATATACCTTATGAGTACTACATGAAAATTATTCTCTGACACAGAGCACTCTAAATAATTCCAGTAAATGGGATCCACTGTAAACGCAATAATTAATACACAAGGAAGAACAGATTTAGTGATAAGACAGTAGATAGGGAGAACGGAATAGGAAAGCAAGTAGAACGAGACGCGAATAGTCAGCCTCGGCTGCGTCGGCTGCAACTTTCGCCGATTCAGCGTGGATCGAGCAACAACGTTTCACGAGAAGACAGAGGAGGTCGGTTGTAATTGGTAGCTGATGTCGCGGCATCGAACGAAAACCGGAGACGTTTTGTCCGTGATTGAGCGAGTCGCGCCTTCGTGCTCGTTCATTGTGCATAATTTCTCGCGTATTGTCGCCCATCAGCTGCCATTGTCTCATGGCCGACAACTAGAGCCGCCGATTGCTTTGTAGTTGAGGTGACAATCGAGAATACAGCCTGTTCTCCGTTTCCATCGTTCGGGTAAAGTGGCGCGATTGTTGCTTTATGCGTCTCTGCTGATAATTGTCTCTCGTTTCATTTCCAGTTGATCCGCTCGAAGGATCTGCGACGTGGCGCGGCCAAATCTCGTGTAGGCAGAGTAAAGAGTTAGTTCGACTGCGGAAGCGGCGGCTTGAGTTTCCTTTCTCGCGCTTCTTCGCGTTATTAAATTAAAATCCGTTCTCTAGAAAGGTATCTGAGAAGATTCTCCATGGTTGCGAAAGCCAGTGGATTTGGCAAATGATGTCACGTGTGATCTCGTATCAGGGAGCTACCGTTGAAATCCAATTGAGAGGCGCGGGTAGAAGCAGGTCGATCGTTGCTATCACGCTAGCTGGGAATTTCCTGAGAAAGATCGCGCTCTTCCACGGCGGAATTCGAACGAACGGGCCGGTCGGTTGCGTGGATCTAACTACGTTTCCGGTTACCATTGAATTTCCTAGCCGTTGAATAGCTGCCACTGAATTTCCAAGCTCGTGGGCCGCAGCTAACAATGGGAATGCGGACACGGAGTTGCTTATCCGCCCCAGTGGGAGATCCATTTACTTGGACCTGACGGTCAGCTTCCATTCCTCGCTCAACTATTCAACACGGATTTCTCTACTAAGAAAACGGCCAGCGCGTTCGTTTTCGACTCTTAAACGAGAAATCACCGCCGTTCTCGCGCATACAGCCACGTGTAAGTTAAAGGATTACGAGGTTTTATCCGCTTTGCGGCGAGCTGGCCCGCGAGCTCGTAGCAGTTTGCATTGGAAACGGGACGAGCGGAAGGGAATAGCCGCAATCCTCGATTTTTTATTTCTATTCGCCTTTGTTTCGACACAGCGCGGTATATTTCGACAACGATTAATTTACTCTTCGCTTGTTTCAATGTATATAACTCTTGTTAATCTTGTTTAACGATCACTCTGTATATCTACTCTAATTTGTTTTCGTTGGCGGTACAAAATGTCACACTCATTACGTTAATATGCCAGTTTGTTAGCCATCGCGGCAAAACAAATAGATCACTGTGCTTCGTATAATTCATCTTTCTAATGTCCTTAATGTTCTCAAACAATTAGCGATCGCGCAATTCCTCTACGCGGGTTTCTAGGCTCGGCACGACCACGTATTTTCAGTTTACAGATCCAGCCACCAAATAATCCGTCCCCGACGTCTCAAGATCGCGTCTTGCAATTTCCATCAGAGCCTAAAGCCAACGACATCAAAGCCGATGCTTCGAAGCCCAGATACAACGCGTTCGTCAGCCCATCTGGTCTCATGGACAAAAACAATCTCCATCGGAGAATTCCTCGAGTGTTGGTTCGTTTCCATCGATCGACCAAGACACGAATGGAAAAAAGGGAGCACCTGGCCTCTCTGTCGTTACACGTTCCTCGGTCTATCGAAGAATTCGTTCCGCCATTCAATTTCTCTCCTCTGTTCGAGAGATCTTGGAAAAAGAAGGTTCCCCCTGTTCGGCTCCAATTTCTTCTCATCGATCGACACCTCGCATTCACAGAATTATAGTCTAAAGAGACAACTTCACACAGAGCAGGGACGCCTGGACGCCGCGATTATCCTGCCGGAGGTAGAAACGAGCCATGATTTCAAGGAAAACGAGATGGTGAAGTAACAGACGGAAACGTCAGGGCTGATGTGGCAACGATTCACTCTACTTAGAGAGAGACTCATCGCGATCCACGTTGTTCTCGCCAGGTTGTCCCGGTTCGATCGAGCTTAAGAGCACTTGGCGACTTTCGATTCTCCGAGTCGACCGACTGCAACCCACGAAACACGTACGCAACTGCAGCTAATCCTGCCAATTTCTATCGAGTGCTTCTTAATCGACTTTGCTATTTACTTTTCTCGTTTTATCGACCTCTTCGAGTTTAATCATCCTCGACGATAGGAAAGAGCGAAAATAATTGCATCTTGACGCTATTCTAAATCAGTTTACTATGTATGTGTCATTATTCTAGTTGATTGGTTTCTCTGCTTGTTCCACTTACGAGTACCTCTGACGATTTCTCGATGGGGTACAATAACTCTAACTCACATAGCACCGAAGCAACAATTTTTCATCCAACACATCGTCACGGTGCTCCCTCATCCTCGTCTATCTAACCTTTTCTCGTTACATCGTACGAATACATTCTGCGAGGGAAGTTTTACTGACATAGACAAGATCAGACAAAAACAGCTTTAAACAGACTTTAAACAAAATCCAGTCCAACGAGTTCTGAAGAATTCCTCATAGCTTCCAGCAGCGTCAAAGACGTGGAGTCAGGTACATGGATGAATTAACCCCGCCGCGTTCCTCGGATTTTAAACGAATCTTTAACATAAGATAAATTCATCGTGTACTTAAGAAAACGTCTTCCGTAATAAAACCAAAATTGCATATACGAACAACAATTTCCCCACATTTTGGCATACCTCTTAACGTTAAAGGAATACGCTCGAAAATAATGGAAAGAACGCGACTGAGTCAACAACCGGGCTATTTCGAAGACTAAAGATGGTAAATCGAACCTTTCGCCGGACAAACTTTGGTTCCTTCTGGTACTTCATCGTTTGCTCTCCGAGCTACAGGCCGAGGCTTTAACAAGCCGCAACTCGTAAGAAGCAAAGTGGATGACACAAAAGGAGTCTAGCGAGTTCCAGACAGATAATATTTCACGGCCAGTCTGACTCTGACGGACGAGAGGGAAGATATGGAATTTTCGTTGAGCAGCCAGTGATGCGTGCGAATGCTCTCCGTGCGGTTAGGTCTATGGCCTATCGCGTTTCCGCAGGAATGAACGAAACCGCCTTAACGCGGCCGTAACGAAATGTCGCACGCGCGAACACGCCGCCAGATACGCCACGCCGGAGACATATTTACCCTAGCTACGGGGTAATACGTTAAGCGGCCTTCCACGCTAGTAAATGTAGCGACGTCGAGAGCGTCGCGACGATCCGTCCACGTTAAACGCTCCACCAGCGGATTGTATCGGTTCGAGTGTGAAGGATTCGTTATTGTGCTTGCGAGTCTGGCATCGAGAAGATAAGCGACGCGCCTCGCAACGAACGCACTCTTCGGATAGTTGCTCGAAAGACGCACGCTTTTTCTCTTCTCCTCTTCCGTCGCAAGTGACGCGAAAGATTGGCGTCGAAAGTCTCGCGAGTCTCGCCGAACGGTAGACGAACATACGGGAGGAGGCTTGGAGATGGACGAATGGAAGCGTGGTCGTTCGTAAGCGAGTTGATCGGCTTCATGTCGTTATTAGACTGCGGAATTTTGTGCAATTTCCTGTTTTTCGTAACACAGCCGAAGATAATGCAATTTACATAGAGATTTGTTTCAGCCATTAAATATTACTGCAAGCACTTCGCTTGGAACGTTTTGCGTGTCACGCGCACTTTCTGCTTTTTTGTGTCTTTAAATATGCCATACGTACGTATCTACCAAAAATCTACCGTCTACTCATCGTGTGGCTCGTTTCCTGTCCGAAATTTTGTTTTATAAGGAAGTCATAGAAGCACAATGTTTTTTGTTTTATATTAGTTTATCGAATTATGCACGAACATACTAATAGAAATAGAACGAATAGGAGATCACACCGAATTCAATAAAATAATATAAAACAGAAATTGTTGTTCATCTATTATCACCTTATGAAACGAAAGAAACTTTTCGGACAAGCTAATAGATAGAACAGAAGTATTTGTATTATTCCAATCTACGTGCAATTTTTTCATTTTGTTGATGCAGTTCAACTGGCATACTTCATTCATATGAAACAAGAAAGTGTTTAATGCTTAATACTTACGAAGGAAAGTACATGTACGAGTATACAGTGGCTGCAAAAAGTATTTGTACGTGGCCTTATTTTCCAGTGAAGCGCTTTTTAGCCGACCCTATATTTCATTTTCACAGTATCAATATTTTGTAGTCGTATGAAAGCACTAGCGAATGACATAAAATTTAATCTAACTTAATTAATTGAAGCTAATTAATTAATATATAGATGCTGCAACAAGCACAACGGTTAGCCACTGTATCTTAACCATACAATTAAATCCTATTTTTATACATAACGTTATCATACGTAAAAATAAGATTTTTGTTACAACCAGACTTAGACGAACAGGCCGTTGGTTCGCGATCTAATCGGATCGAAAGCTTGTATCCAGTTACTGTCGTCTATGCTGGCAGCTAGACCAAACATCGCAATCATCCCTCGCGCTTAATCAACGCTGTCGTGCTCGAATAACAGGCACAGTGTTATATAGACGCAAGTGGTTAGTAATTCTAGACGCATCCTGGTGATAGAGAAATGATGGTACAGGTTCTTGGAAAAAATAGGTCGAATAGATAAGGAACGTGTTTCCATGGAATTTCCATTGGCCGACTCGAACGCATCTTTGCCTTCGTCAAATTTCCATCGCACAGATTTTGCACAGATTCTACGAGTGGAAGTGATAGAACGCGGTAACAGGTCAGCCAGTTTGTCTGCGTTTCGAAAAAGGTCGAAAGCCAATCGCGAAGCGGCTCGATTACGGCGGTTCACTTTGTAGCGCGACGAAACATGCAAATCAGCCCTTGTTATGGAAATTCTCGCGTTGCACAAGGCTCGCCCCTCTTCTACTCCCACGAAATCATTATTCCAGCCTTGGACTAGACAGTTTTTCACGAGAATCGCGGCGATCGATCAAACTCGTGAAACCGTCTCGCTGCCAAGATGGAATAGCGTTCGAAAGGCATATTAATTCGTGAGTGGGACGCTTTCCCCGCTGATGGCTCGTGGATCATTCTCCTGGTACATCGTTACCATGTTTCCTCCGCTTTTTACTCGATGGATCCACTCGACCATTTTTCACCGGATTCCGAATAGAGCTGATGCGGGACAGCTATGCTGACAGAACCAGCAACCAGGAGTAGGTCGGCTGAACGAGAAGAGGGGACTTGCCACGCTGAATCTTCCCCGAAGCAAACTATGGAAAGGGCGAACGCACATGTACGCTACGTTACGGAAAGAAAACCTATACGTTTACTTATCTTTCTACGAAATTTATTCGAATTCCTCAATTATGGAACGTAATTCCTAAGAGAGATATTAATTCCTGAATTTGGATACGTGTGTAGAGAAAACGAACTGCAATGATTGTATTCACCATAGTCGTTATAGCTGCGTAGAATAGAGCACGAAGACTACACAGTGGAAGAACACGACAAATCATATTTTCCAGTTTTTGCAAGACTACAGTTTTGATTATCTGCTACGAAGAAGATAATTACCATGTACTTCTGTCTGTGATCTTCACGTTGATTTTTCTAAGAAAATGTGCGATAATAATCTTTTATAATCGTGAAACATCGTAGGATTGTTTCGTCAATCGACAAGCTCTTTGTCTGCAAATCTTTCATTTATGAATTACAAGTTTCACTTAGATCGATAGAAAAGTTCGCGACGTTAATACAAACAATGATGTTCAAATAGCAAATATATATATAGTAGTATATGTAGTAAATGGTAGAGCAAATAATTGTTACGTCTTTTAACAATTTTCAATTGCGTAAAAAGGTAGCAAAAGAGCCATTTCCCATTGTTAATTCATCGCTAATTTCCACGTTCCTTTTCAAATTCAAACACTGCTGCTACATATCGTCCAACATGTCTGGATACTTTAATTAACGGAAGTGTACACGGTGGAACGAACATTTCCGAATGAAGTTTTACGTTTCGTTCGTAATTCATCGGACAATGGAACTATTCGTTTTCGAATCTGGTTGTCGCGCGTCGTTTTGAAATTCTAATTACACGGAGAACGCGCATTGGCCCGTATCTAACTACCTCGTGGAATTAAGCGTATCTTGTCGTGCGCTTACATTTGAGTAATTAGCGAGATTGCGGCGCAACTGCGCTACACGTAAGTATTCTTGGTCTGCGTACCTTTGGACGATGCAATCACGGCGTATCGTTTGTTAAGGGGAACTGCGGCTATGTTTGTGCACTGCTAGACGCTACATATATTTTCGTGCGTAAGCATTACAGCACATTTACTCACTCTATACAGAACGTGATAATTGGTACAAATTAGAATTTTACCTTTATACGTAACTGTTGAGGTTATTAGGTGTATGTGATGTTAATACAAAGATACGCGCGGGTAAAGTGTAAGGTAGAAAATATATTTTAAATACTCTGAAGCGTAGATACAAGTCGCAATATTATTCAGCTGGTCCAGTGTTACCTTACGACTGAAAACCCTGAAGCCATCGTCGCCTGTTTACAATTTATGGTTTGCCTTCGACCCTAACTTTTGTTTATACGCTGTCGATGGCTTCGATGCTTGACAAAACTAAAAGATGTAAAATTTTCTTAGAAGTAGTGACCACTTAAACAGTAACAATCTAAGAATGTCTAAAGGCTAAAAACAATTCGTTGCCACGCTGCTTCTCGAATTTCTACGATCGAATCTCACTTTTGTTTCGACGAGTAGGGAGACTTTTGATGTTTCAAGAAAATCTATTAAACTTGAAAAAATTACGACCATAGAACAGTACGATTTCTTCTGCGTAAGTTTCTCAATATGTTACAATTTATGCAGACAAAATATACAGATTTATGCGTTACACGTCAGGTCCATCGATGTCCATTTTCAAAATTGATTCTAATCCTATCATATAGAAACCATTCTCGACAAATCTGCTGGATGGGAAATTTTTCGAAATCGAAAATGAGCGAGAAAAGCGGTGTCAAGCTGGCAAACTATGGGATAGAAATTGTGATATCGCTGGAGCCAACTGGTGGCCCAGTGTTTCCAATGCATATGCAAGAGAACCGGCTGTTTCCTTTTTTTCCCCTCTTTCAATGCACCGCCCGTGCATATTCATGAGCCGCATCCGTAAAAATCCTGTGTAATATCAAGCTTGCATCCGGGCATCACGCGACGAAATTTTGCGAATTTAATGACCGATGTAAATCCCCGAGAACTCCAGAAAATCTATGGGATCGTTATATTAGAAAATATGAAGGTTCAGAACGTGGCGTGGGTCTGAAACTCGCAATTTCCCTGTTTTCTAATTTATTAACTCTTGTAATGGATTCAGGATGTTTAACCCTTGAAAGCTATCGCAGCTGAAATTTCATCCGATGTTTTATTAGAACGATACCATCGCTCCATCGCCATTATTTTTAATCCCTGCAGACAATAATTTCTCTGTTCTTCATCTGATACTGAATAATTACAAAACATCAAACTCCGCTTGTTTATAACTTCGTTAATTCTTTTACATAAATAGGATACACCGCGAATTACCTTCACCGTGTTCACGATCTTTAAACTTTCATCTTCTTTCCATGGGGTTTATGTATACCTCCTTAACCAATTAATATGCTTCGGTCTGCAATGTTACAATGTATGTCACTTCTTTCATTTATATTTCTTGCGTATCATATTATTTCTTCAACTGTGATTTTCGTAATATTCCCGGCTCGATCTAACCAGTCGTGACGTATCTGATAAATAGAGAAATAGGACCAACATACTCTAAATGGAGAAGGTAATCGAGAGAGGGAGAGTGCAATTACAGCAAGATAACGCGTGTACGAGACTTCACGCGGCATGTTAGCACGCTCCTGGAACCTTGCTCGCAATCACACACACACACACACATAGACATACAGACACATCCTTAGTCAGAATACCCACATGGCAATTCGATTTAATACAGGAAACGCCTGCGCCAAGCCAAAAGTAAATATTAGCATCGCGTACAATTTAATAAAGTATATCCACCGCAAACGCGATTTGATTTGGAATATGAAATTCTGTTCAAATCTAGTGTTTGCATTGTTTCTAGGCCGAATGAAACGATACCGCTGACGTAACTATAATTGTATGACCATAAACGCCTCCAGGAAGAGCGCATCGATTACTCTCGCCAACTGTAGCAAATATTTTGCATAATCGCAATTAACATAATTCTGCTAGCCGGAAGATCGTGTTTCAAGACGAATCGCGAACCACTCGGCTACTTAATCCTGCCGCAGATAAAAGCTCCAGTGTTTTATCCAGTATTCGCTCCGAAAATCGTCTCTCGTAACCGGTAGCCGACTGTTTCGTTGTATTCGTTAATTCCACTGGTTGGACTTTTGAACGAATCTCTCTCTCTCTTTTTATATATCTTTACTTCTCTTTTTTTTATTTTTATATTTTTCTGGATAGTTTGTATGTTACATTTCATAGGAAAAGTGGAGTAAAATATGAAAGATAGCTGTAGCTAAATATACGTGTCGCGTTAAAACGTTAATAAGAGGCGTTAAAACTGTTTTGACGAGCAATATTTTCCGTGGTGGACAAACGTCGAAAGGCATTCACGAGTGACTGTAATAACTTTCTTTCTAGAAACACATTTCTGCGATGTTTTTATAGTAGAAGCGAAATTATGTGTACAAAGCGTATCGTTCGATCGAAATCCGGCATCTGTGTCCCTTGGATTTTTTCACCGAAGCCTTCGTATTACTTGCTTCGTTTAACTATACACGAATACTATACATTTCTATAAGATTGTTAGACCGTGGTCTTTTACGCGATTACGAGAAATTGAAAAGTGAGAAAACATAGGAAATCAGCATAGCGCGGAAATGTATATAAAGTAATCCAAAAATTACCATCTACTGTAACATTTAATAAATAAAATGAGTGCCCACTTAGATTCTATTCTATTCCATTGCTTGATTCGCCTCTGTAAAGATACCAATTTTCACAGATATCCGCGGTGTAAGGATTACCAAGAAGCAAACTCACATTAGCCAATTCGCATTAGCCTCGCGCAACGGGAATTGAATAGATGCAGCAAACAGAGAATCCTTTAGGAAGCTGCGAAGCGTGTCCAGGTCCCCCAATTCCGGGGGTGCCGTGAAATGTCTCTGCAAGGAGGGTGAAAAGTTCAGTGGGTCAGAGAATGGGGAAACACGGTGGCCCCTCAACGAGCCGTGTAACGAAGCCAGAATCCACGAGCCCCCTCGGTTTGCAGAATGCGTGATAAACACGAGGATTTTGGCGCACGGAAAACCGTGCGAGGCAACGTAACGGCAATTAACGATCGCGTAGACTCGGTTGGACGCGTTTCTTGCTGGCTGTCGATCGAATTAAGTGCAAAGCATAGCTCCAAGTCTCGCTCAGAGAACACCGTTTCCAGAGAGAGAAAGAGAGAGAGAGAGAGAGAGAGAGAGCCATGAAAATGCGATAAAAAATACGGCGGTCCCTGGACGCCGTATATTTCCCGCGGCAGGCTGTTTTTCGGCTGAGACACGCAGTCGCAGCGCGAACGATGACGTCGAATATGCAGAAAAGTTCGGTTACACAGTCGATTCTAGCGGTAATTCTGTGGACACGAAATTGAAAAAAATGGTGTAAAGGTAGGCAAATCGCTGCCTACCTTTATACCAATATACGCGGCGAGAATTTAGGTCACTGGGGAATTGTCTCGCGTCTATAAAAAAAGAAACATTGCTTTCACAGAGAGATGAAAATTACCGATAACGTTAACAGCCCCGATGAACTTTAGGGGCGTTTCGTAATTCATCGAATACGATGAAAGCTAAATATCGTGATCTGGTTCGTTACACGTTTAACGAGTATATGTTGCCACGCCACAGTGGCAAGTAATAGATGATCGAACAAACGTTAACGCGGTTATCAAAAATGATTTAAACAACTGTTGGAACGTACGACAGCCACGCCCAGAAATGGGTGCTTCTGCGTGTAGAGCGCAACAATTCGCGAGATTTCGCAGCGAACATCAGAGTCCAGTTTCCGGGCGACGCGACGATCTTCCCGCAATTGGCGATCGATTTGGCGGCTGCTCGATTTGCCGCATCTCAAATAAAATATAATCTTTGGCTAGGGCGGAGGGATGCGAGTGGAAAACGCGTGTTAAAGCATCGTCTCGATAGGTTTCGCGCGAGCTGCTGGCTCGTTCGAGAGAACGAAGCCCCACCAAAGCCAGCCCGTGTCACCATCGACATCCGCAGTGCCGTAGCTGGCGTCCGGCCAAAATCCTGCACATGCAACCCCTCCGCGGCCTGGTCTGCTGCTTAGTAAATCGGGGTTACCCGGGATTCTAGCCGCGCGTCTTTATCGCGGGGATTTTCGACCGCTCGTCCATTGGGAAGCACGAAGCTCGATGATTATTAGACGGGGATTTCTCTTAAACCGGCAGTGATATCCAGGAAATTTTCCCAACGGCGGCTCGTAAAGACACGGAGAGGAGCGAGCAAGATATTTTTCCAGGCGAAATACCGACCTGTTTCACGCCTTTACGGTTGTTTCGCGCAATCATCTGACAATTTATAGCTTAAAGATCTACGATTCCTCGGTAGGTTATTGCCGTAATTGAAATAAACGACGTCGAACGGAGATTCAGGAATCGTTACATGGAATCAATGGTCATGAAAAGAAGCGACAGATGAAACAGAATAATCGAGATTATACAGTCGCTCGTGAAAGCGTTTCAAGACTTACTGAGTATGAATGTATATAACGTAATAATATTTGGAAAGTATCGTATGAATTTTGCTATACGAAACGTTTCAAAGTTTCGTTAGTACCGTGATGAGACACGAATATCGTGGTTATATCGGTAAAATTCGAAACTTAACTGAAAATTTATAGACCATTACATATAGAATTAAGATTTAGCTGTACGTGTAAGCGTGCATATACATATTCGCTCATAACTATTAGAAAATGAGATTAATTTTAAACGATTAGGAAATTATTGAAACCTTCAACGATTCTCGTCTCGTTTGAAATTTCATATAAAGTTGAGTAGGGATTTTAAAGCGAATAAAGAATTCGTACATTCGATATTACAATAGAAATCTAATTTTCGCCAACAACATTAAACGTCCAGCTCATATCCATTAACGTTTTTCAGTCGTTATTTCAACTGTTTAACAGTGCAGTAAAACGAAGAGTTTGTAATGAACAATTTAGAGAATAATTACTCGGTGTACGTGTGTGTAACAGGCGTGCTTACAATTAAATTAAATCTCACATAAAATCACACGTGCCGAAGCTATCAAATTGCGATCGATACGGAAGCCAGAGCACGCGTGGATGTCTCGATCGCTGAAATTAGATTTTGAAAACGTTATCATTTTCATCTCAAACGAGATCAGTCTTACATAGCTTGCGAATCTATTTCGTGCGCCTGCTGAAGTTTCTTCCACCGAGTTTTTGTGCCTAATTCCAAGGGATTCGATAGAATTAGGGATCCGACGGTTGCACCACAAACTCTCCTTCTTCGGGCGAAAGGATTTCCCCCAAGATTTACGATGCAGTCCGATGAAAACTATTTATCTTGTAATGGCCGACCAAGATAACGTCCCGAAGAGCGGCGTTTATGTCCAGATGCCGGCCGTCTCCTGTCAATTTTTATCTTTATCTTCGACACTTTTTTCTCATCCTTCTGCCGTGTCAATGGCGAAGAAAGATTACATTGTTTACCGTACGGAAAAATGGACATGCATCCACTCGTTGTCGATTTATCACTCGTCCCTTATCGATTTTAACTAGATTTCGTGTAACAGTAACTACTAAAGAACACGTGTGTAAATAGGAAACTACCGTCACACCCAGTTTCCGCTGAATTCCATGTCTTCCATTTTGCGCATCAAAGTTTCACGTCGTTTAACCGGCGCCTCTCCTTTCAAACGCTTTCCAATTTCATTTCATGGATAGAACCACGTGAATCAAGTTTGCGAATATTTAACAAACCAATGTGGTTGCCTGGGCCGAAAAACGCGTAAGATCGCGATACTCGTTTAAAATAAACTCGACGCGATCTGAGTTTATAAATTCGATGAATTTTAACCACTTTCGAACTTCGGTTTATAAAAATTCTTGCATGGCCGACGTGCATTTTTTAGAATTTTTATGCAACTTCAGACTTTTCAGAAGAGAATTGAATTACACATGGCGTGTAATTTATTTCGTCTACAAAAATTTACCATCGATATATTCCATTTGTATAACTATATTTTATACAACTTCGCACGTATTATTGCAATCTGTGGAATTTTTCTCATCTTTAGGTTTGGAAAAATACATAGATATTTACAAGATTCACATCTTCGTTGTTGACTGTATAAAGAATACTCATTTTATATTATTTTATCGAATTACGTATAATCCATTTTGTTCTATCAACAGAGAGATTAGAACGTTCGACAGATTAGGTTTCATGTTTGTACAAAGATGCGTCGTTGTAAAAGACGTGTCTGTAAAAGAAAGACACTTTCCGGACAAGCTAATATCTTCGAAAGACTTAAATTATGGCATCTCGAAATGCGTCGTTACGTAAGTTTCAGAGAACAGGTCGATCGAAGGGGAAGACAGATCGCGAAACTGGACAAGGAAAATGCGGAAAAGGAAAACACGTTCGCCGACATTCCCATTTCTTGACTCCATAATTACTGCAGTAATTCGTGCCACGTGCACGCCGCTAGGCGAACGCAAAGCATTCGAGCAGCGACAACGATTATACGAAAAAGAGAAAAAAGAGCACGGGGTAAATTGAATATTTCTTGCAGCTTTGGCGAAACAACCTCGACTACCAACATTTTCCTAACGTAATTAGCGTACTGTGTTTTCTCGTTCACTCTTAGTTTCTATTTGCCAACGAATTCAAAATCTATCGCAACCTGCTGACACAAATAATGCACTGGTTCGTGAAATTTGAATATTTAATGTAAAAACCATTTATGAATATATTACGCGTGTTATTCTGCAAATAATTCAAATTTGACCAATACCACTATGATACTCGTGTCTCATTACAATATTAATAAAATCCTAAAACGCTTGTATAACATAATAATAGTAATCGCATAATGTATCGATCGCGTAATATGTTATTTTCGCGGATCACCATGGTAATGATAATCTCTTTTTGAAAAATATATTTCTACGGTATATACGTAAGAAAGGGGCGTGATATTTTTCGCTGAAATTCGAATACTACGAGCGAGAATACGCATCCTTTTTCACACTTCCTGTTGTTACTTCTTGTAGGATCAACAAACCTGCAGGGCTTGGCACTGTTATCACGTCTGCCTAACGACTTTTTCTTACGAATTTTCTTGCCTCGCTCGCCTTCCTCCCCCACGCCATTTCCATATCTTCCGGTGGCAAGTCTGGCATTCGCCTTGTCTTTTCTCGTCTATCCTCGCATGGACAATCACAATCTGTTCGATTGTCGCGATATCCATCCCTCGTGTCTATTACGTACATATTTCTACGTGATCTAAGTCTCGTAAAAATATACGTTCGCATAAACTTCCGCAGTCTACCTTATTATTTATTAATCACTAAAGTTGAACCGACTGACGCCAACTGTGCCAATGTTACTACTGTAAAGTCATTCTTTCATTCACGAGTCATCGACGGAACTTTTGTTTCCTTAACGTAGTTTACAGTGGAAGGAAAATTGGACGTTGACTTCGAAAGTCCGTTTCATCGAGTTCTCGAAATAGCTGCAATTTTCGACGAGAGCCAATTAGACCTTCCTAATCTAGATCATCGCACCCTTTGCCGTATTCTGTCTAAGCTTGTACAGTCCTCGGAACGGTCCCTTCTGATCCCAGTTATCGTGTTAGAACGGTGAATCCTTCTGCGAGGAAGTCATATGGAAATTCACGATAACCTCGGGAAATTAATCTCGTTAAACTTGCATAACGATCATCCTCCAAATTTATTTGGCAATTGTGGCCGGATTCGATGACCCTCGTGTCGTCTTACGAACCTTTACAATGTTGCATCTTCGCTTTTTCATTACTATAAAACTATAATACCAAAATTGTTCATTTTCATCGAGGATAATTCAGAAGAATCCATGTTGATCAAACGAACTTCGTCAATTGAAAGATAGAGAAACAAATACTTTTTAACGTTAGAATCTACGATTATACAATATGTTATGGAACCAAGCTAATTTTTTGTAAGAGAATTTTGTGCATTTAGGAAATTGAAAATTGCACAGAATGCACATAATACGAGAAGATAAATAAAATATTCAAAGCACTGTCTATAACACTTTGTAGGTAAAACAATCTAAAAAAATCTGAATTTTGAAAAAGATAGAGTCGATCAGTTCGACTAGAATTGATAATTATTGGGTGGTTTTAAAAATGATTCAAAAGTTAGCAACGAAAGAAAAGTAAGTTGCTTTGCCTTGCGTTCTTTCGAAACATGACTCGATTTCCGCGCGTTTCAAAAACGCAACCGCAAAAGTCGTGAACACCAGATTTCGGCCCCGCAAACGTAATTAGAAATTTGTGCCGTGGCTAATTCATTCCGGGATAATTACTCGCTGCCGGACGTGACGTGCCGTAATTTCTGCCACACAACGACGGTACACTTTTCCTCTGACATCGATCACCCGGGTCGCCAACGTCGCCACCGTAGCCACCGTTTCCTGAATATCACGGCCGACGTTCCATAGTAACATTTTTTATTCCTTCACCAGCCACTTACGGCTTATCGGAAAATCTAACGTTTTAACGTCGTTGGCAAAGCAGTATGCAACAAATTGTAGCCAGAATATCTAGATCCAAACGCCTATACTACTATTCATACTATTGTGTAGTTGGACAGCTTGCAAATTATTGCAAATATACGAAATACACTTCAAACGAGGCTCCTTAACCGAATAAATAACAAGGCTACGCCTTATAGTCGGCGAATGAGACAGATAAAAATGAAGCGGCTAAGAATCAAAATTTCTATACGAAATTCTTCGCTGTCTCGCTCAACGAGAATCTATTCTATCAATGGATTCTGAATGTTTCTCTTTAACTCTTTTCAGTATCCAACTAAGGCATGATGTACGTTTAATAAATAAGGCAGACAGAAATAAACATTTCAGCTAAGATTCAACATTTCTTGGATGTACGAGATTCAACACTGTCCCACTTAAAAATGATCTCTTTTACTAACGAATTTTTAATATTTCCCTTTAACACTTTTCAGTATCCAACTAGGAGACGACACTATATTTTATAGTCTTATCACAATCCTAGTCTAATAAGCGAGACAAATAGAAAGTTGCAGCTAAAACTCCGAATTTCCTAGAAATACGACGTTCGACACTCTCTCGTTGAGAGAAATTTATTTTACTAACGAATTCTGGGTGCTTCTCCTGAATTGTCTTTGGTATCCAACTAAGAGAAGTACTTGTTCCAACGTTTCATTACTTTTTATTCATAATAAAAACCGCTACAGAGTTTTCGAACAACGCGGTATATCGATAAAACGATGAAAAGCGTCGAAATTTTCCCTCTGCACTTGAGTCATCGCGTCGAGGTCCGCTATGATCTAAAACGCGATAACTTGGCGTTGAAAGTCGAAGAAGAGGTCTTATCGTAAGTCAAATATTACATCGTGTGCTGGCTTGTCAGACTTCTCGACTATCCTTCATTTCTCTACAACGACCAGAAGCTTCCTCGGCTTCTTAACGACGTCGCTATTCATCGTAAATCATCATCGGCGATTTTACAGTCTCTTCGTTGCAACGATTTCGACGAGTTACACGAGGCAGTTTACGCTGAGCGTAAATCAGCCACGCGTTTCGGCCGAATAAAAGCTGCTAACGGTCGATTATTCGCCGGCTTCCAGCCATAAACTTTCGCTGCTAATTTACGTATCCTAACGGGCATTTATTGACCATTCGCCTCTTTCCCTCTACCTGTTCAGGTACCGGTAGCTCGATTATACAGCGCGAATTATGATCGTATCTCGAGCATCAGACGGACTTGCGGCGAGTGGCTGGAAACGATAAAACCGAGCCGCCAGGTCTACCTTCACGCTATAAACTTTATCTCGCGCGTAATGCGAGAAAAACGTAAACGCGAATAAAATCGGGGATCTGTGAAGGGATGAACGAAAGAGTCAGACGTAAGACATAAATTTGTCCTGATTTTATATATACGTACGTCGTCGCGTGTATTGCAAGAAATTTGAGAACAAGTCGAATTTTATACATTAGGTCGTCCGAAAAGTTTCTTTCGTTTTATAAGGAAATAATGGATGCACAACATTTTTCGTTTTATATTATTTTATCGAATTACGTATGATCTATTTTGTTCTATCAAGATAAAGATCACAACTTTCGACAGATTAGATTTCATATTCGTATAAAGATGCATCGTTGCAAAAGACGTGTCTGTAAAAGAAACACACTTTCCGGACAGCCTAATGTATGCTATGTATGTCGCGACAAATATAAAAGTAATTTACGTTGCAACCTAATCTATTCCATAGAAAGCAGATTAGGGGAAAGAGCCTGTTAATCGCTTATCACATACCAACGACGATTTTTCTTGAACTTGAGAAACTTGTTAGCAATAAAAAAAAATACTATCGCGTTTTAAATGATCCAAAGAACACAGCGGATTTAATGGTTTGATATGCCCGTGATAATATGGAAATACTCGATAATTTGTCTATTTTAACCAGAGTGATCTTCACGCATTCTAACTACGATATCTTATAATAAAATATATATTTTAGGGGAGCTACTTGCTCCATTTTATTTATCGTTGCTTGCATCAAACAAAAATTTCGTTTCAAGTTCTTTTTTAACCGATTTTAGCAAAAAGGTGTATTTCAAGAACTAAGTTCTCCTTCCAGTTAATTTACAAGCAATCGGGAAACGATACTTCTAGTTCGACGGTTCGGTCAGCCAACAATCGGAGGAAATCATCGTGATTCTTCTCGGTCGTGGAGCAGGAACGCGCTCTTTACTCGTTTCGTTTGAAATAGTCCGCCGTGATCCAGCAGACCAGCAACTTAAAATCGAGCACGAAGAGCGTTTTAGCGAGTTGTAACGTATAAGGTCGATTTAAGGCCACTTTCATTGACTTGCCAGCGAACACCTTTTCGGCGACATATTGCAAAGAAAAGAGGTTCAGCAGGAAGTAGTAAAGTGATTGCGAAAGGAACGAGTAGAAAGACGCCGGAGGTGGACGCGCCTGGTTTATGATCACGGATATATTCCATTTTCGTCTTCTAGCCACTTTATCCGTCTCGTGGAAGGCCGGCTAAAGTACGTTTGATTGTAAGCTGCCCGCTGTGGTTTAAGACTGATTTACAGTAAAATGGTGGTGGCGTGGTTCGCGCGCACGTGAGTGGACTTCGAGGATTCCGTTGCCGAGAGTTAAGCTGCTGTTAGTTCCACGACGGGCTTCCCTCGTTCCAGCTCCTACAGTTTTGCTCTTGGTTTATCCATCTGCTTTCGGTATGGGAAGGCGGACACGGCGTCTTTCCAGCTTCTCTAAATATCCGCGAGCTTTATCTCTTCCACTCTCGTTGCTCGCTGCAGTCCGGCGATTCTTCTCTTTCGCCCATTCAGAGGCCGTTGCTTTGCTTACTTGTTCGCTTCGCTCCTTGTGCTCGTCTGCCTCAAAATTTCCCTCCTTCCATTCGCCGACCGTACGTACAATTTCTCCACCAGCCGCCGACTTCCCCTTATTTACCGTTCCACCTTGATTCCTCCGTCTGTTGCTTTTCTCCTTTTGCCCACGCCTTTTAAACACTCCCTTTGTCCGTTGTTCCTTGCCGTCCCTGGCTCCTCCTTCGATTCCCCGATAAAAGAGTTCCCATCGGGTGTATGTAAGCGCCAGGAAACCAGCTTCTTTCTCCGCCGCTTTCACCCGTTCTTTTTTCTCCCCGCAGCTCCTCGCGCTCTGCTAGCTTGCTGCTTTCTCGTTTTTCTTCGCGTCCTCGATTCAACCGCACACCGCCACTAAATCGATCCGACGGCAGCGAGAGAAATGACAAGCCGCGAGATGGAAAAACGCGAAAGCGGAGAAGTTAAAAGGAGGAAAGCACGTGCAAGAAGGAAAGCGGGATGGGAGTAGAAAGGGAGCATCGGTAGCGCGACTCCGACGAGAAAAAGAAAGGCCGTGGCAATTAGGCGGGCGATTCAGACCTCCTTAAGGGGATCATCCCGGCACAATGTAGTCGGAGAATCGGTCGATCGGTGCCTTGGCGTGAAATTAAATGACCGCCGCTATTTAGACCCGGATAGAACAAATTGCTTTTACGGACACCCACGGACACCTAGTCGTATATCGGCGATTGGATTATTACATGGCGTTTGTTTCGCATTTGCGTATCCTACTGTAAGCGACTTACACAGCATTGTCTAGCGTCTTTTACAATGTAACTCGTATTTTTTCTTTTTATTTATTACGGTTTTCATGTTTCTACGAATATTTGCCATTTCTACATTCAGCACGCTAGTAACTAGTTTCATGCCATTAAAACTATATTTTTACACGATTTAGGAACGAAATACGTGCCGTTGGTATTTCTCTATTCTTGAGCATTTCACAAAATGTTATATTGGTTTTAAAAATTTATACAAAACCTGTCACTCATTTTTCCCATATAATATACCGTTTTTCGTTTCAACTAACGATAAGCTATATTCAAATATCCTGATTTAAAGGGACAAGCGATATGAAACTCAGGAATTCAACGAATACAAATCTACCATATTTTTTCCGCCTGATTTCCATTTTATACATACGTATTTCACCCTGTTTTTCTCGTAGCTACGTAAATATCTGCGATCCAGTTTCGAACATTGAAGCAATAAGAGACTTTAGCAGCCGCCTTTTATAACACAGCCTCGGAAACTAGTTTGTACGGTTTCGATTCTGAAAATAATCGTAGTAAAAGTCTAACGACAGTGGAAGTTAGATCGAATTCTTTTGACGGAAGTCGCAAGGGACGTGAGGCGATCACAGGGAAACAGTGAGCCGCATCAGGACTCGATTTAACGGAAATGCAAACTAATGGGATTCTTTCGGCAAGACGCGTGTGTCTTTATAGGAACGTTTCGTATCCGAGTAACTGAATTGCCACGTATACGTTCTCATAGTAGTTTCAGAGCTTCGCTGCACAATAGTAAGCGCTAGACGCCTTATCTACTACCATGCGTTCCAGTTAAACTCTTCTCGTTCTAGCGTCGCGTAGATCGTCGTTTCCAGTTAATTCGCCGATATTAATGCCGCTGAACGCGCGACCTTACGTTTCATGAAAAAGTACAAAGACTATCGGAATACTTAAAAAGACGGAAAAATAATCGGAATACTTAGAACGAGACAAAGATTATTTGTACGCGCGCAGACTGCTTGATTTCGTCTTTGTCGCCTAATCCTTATTACCATGATATTTTTTGTACGCTCCGTTGCCAGAGAATTCGAGCAGTAAATACAACCGCAAGGTTTCACCTGTACTTAGAAGGTTTAACACGAATGGGGTTAGGTCTATTAACTTGACGTCCGTTTCTGCTTCAATTTAATTGCATCAAAGAGACGAGACAATCCCTTATTCGAGATTCAATGGCATTCAAAGTGATTCTACGCGTGTTACGTCGCGCCAGCAACCTGATCCTTCGCTACTTTTAGTCGACTGTACGAGTTGTTAGACACATACGCTACTAGTCGCGAATATCCGGACACTTTCGTCGATCCGTAACTACAGTACGTGAATCTTTCCGGCTAGACAAATTAATGATAAATCGGTAGCAAGAAGCTACATTTACTACCATCTTATGCAATCAGCAAACTATAACTCGAAGATACTTACATACTGAAAATCGTAGCGATAGTATATTTTAATATGTACTTACGTATGCTACATATACTTACTACTCAAATATCAGTATTTGTATTAACATTTGGAATCTTTCTATCCGATCGGAAGAATCTTCTTAACTCGTATAACAGGTTGCTCTTAATTTCGTTTTAAGATATATCTTCTTAACTACCGATTGACACAAGAATCGGAAAATCCAGAAAAACGGATGCGTCGTACCTTTCCCTTGTTTCTAGTCGCGTCAAAGAGACACGAACGAACTAGTCTCCGTTTCGAGCTTAATACAACTTTCAATTCGATTCTATTCTGTTTACCGTAATAAGCGTTATCAAAGATACTGATTACTACAAGATCAATCGCATCACTGATACTTTTACCAAACTCCTCTACGATCTTCAGCTTCGTATTAAGACACCTGCCAGCAATTAACATAGAAATCAGAAAATCACAAACATTTACATCGCGTTTTCCTCTGTAGATTCCCTTCAATTGCACGAAAGAGATGCTCCCTCCCTTTCGAATTTGATACGACAGCTTTCAGATTGATTCTACTTGACGAATCAATTTCATGTTTCGTAAATCTATCCCTGTTAAACCCGCCGTCCTCATCTGTCACCGAATGCCCTGTATATTGGTGTGGAGAATCAAGAATTCGTAAAAGCAGCTCGTAGGCGGAAGGTTAGAAGGTTTTCTCGACCGGAAGGCAGAGTAAGTGAGAGGAGACGAAACGATAGAGCCGGAAGCATGAGAAAAGAAAGGGGCATCCCGATCGTCTCAATTCAGTCGTGTCGGCGGCTATAAAGTTGTTCTTGAAGTATTCCCATATCACCGGCCGTTGGTATGCCAATATACCGGTGCCTGGGCTTTGTCGCCCCTTCTCATTCCCGGAGCCACGCAGTCCCTTCGCCAACGTATTCCCTCATCGACCCGCTCTCGTCGTAGACCGTCTCCCAGGAAGCCATCGCATACCCGGTTTCGCACGTGGTGGTATGTCTGCATACCATCGAGATAATGATTGGCAGCAGGACTGCCTGGAGTCCGACCAGGACGACGACAATCCTCGACAATTCGTGCCGGCCTAGCCAACCCTCTAGCCTCCAGACGATATTAAACCGAATTACTGAGGAGTCTTCGGATCCCCGTGATTCTCCATGATCGGGCTGGCACTGCGAGAAGCGAAACAAAAATGCGATGCGAAACGTGATCGAGTGTAGCATCGTTTTTAGATCAGGCGAGTAACACCGTAGGTTGTAGCGCCAAGCGTCGAATATACTCGTATTCTGTAAATTTCGTGTATTAATACTGATTTGAAAGGTTCGTGCCGATCTTGTTATCGATTAACTACATAGAAAAGTACTTTTAACGTCGTAAGCACGTTCTTGAATATGGAGAAACTTTCCGATGACGAAAACGTACGATTAGCTTGGACACTATGGCAAGGGTACAACAGGCTGACATTTCATTGTGCGTAACGTAACTCTTCATATTTATCTGCTGTAGAAAAACTGGAAATACCTAGCCTTTGTGTCCGATGGCAAAAAGGCGAAGAATCTTAACGATGAAGAAGCGATTACTTTAAATTTCTGTTAGATACTTCTCGCGGTATTGCTGACAGTTATCTGTTCCGGTGTCTGTATTATACCACTTCGCTGGTCTTGTCGAATACAATCTTTGGTTTTCTACAACTATGGTATTTTTCTTAGCACTAGCGTTCCAACTTGCCCTCGCGCGTCTCTTTCTTCGCACGATTTTACGATTCGCGTCGCGGTCTCGAGCGTAACGTCGTCACGTTAATGAGATAATTTCGCGTGGCCGGAGATATTAAACCGTTTCGGTAATTGCGGATGTTAATAACGATAGACGTGTTGATGGAACACACGGGTAATTCGTGTTTCGGCATACTAAGCGGCGCAGACGTGATGAACTCGTCCACCACTGTAAATACTCGGACCTAATCAACGCAAGATGGCCGGATGGGAATTACAGACGAATTTCGTGGTAAATATTTGTCACAACAACCGACAAAAGTCCCGAACGGCGCTTGTTTCGAGATTTCAATCAGCCTGCATGTTACCATCCAAGAGTCTCTATTACCGGACTAATTATCACTAATTAGCGTTTGTTTAACCGGTAAGACCCCCGTGACCGTACAAACACAAGCTCGTTATCGACTCGTCTTCTTGTTCACGATCGAACTTTGCGCGTATAACGCTCGTCGAAACATCTTCGAAGCTGCATAATTTTCTTCGCAAAATTTCAAGTAAAATATCTTGATAGGTAGGTTTGCAATTAGTCGACACCTTAAGGGAACGCAGCACGCTATCGCTCAAGGTAAATACTAAACACCCCGAGAACATTGCGCGAGTTGTAGTATGAACCAGATTCGGAACGGTTCTATGCCAGCCACGTGCAAGAAACTAACGCGAATGCTGTTAATGGCGAATAGTCGAACACAGATACGACGATTAACTTTCACGTTGGAAATATTATTCCTCGTTTTTCTACCTTCCCTTTAGAGAATTATCGTACGAAGAATTCTTATAAATTTAACAGAACTTAAGAAAACACAAACCGTAGCCACGACGTGGCATCTTTACGAACCAGATATTGCAGCGTGTTCTCGGGTACTCGGTTTCCTTAACAGGTGCAATTTCCAAATTCCACCTTTCTGCGAATCGTGTTCAAAATCCGACGTGCATCAGAAACTAGTAAATTTATAATCTCGCAACTTTACGTACGAGTTGATGTATCTTCTCAGAGGGAGCTTTTCGAGGGCTTAAAAAAAAGAACAGGTAAATTAGCAAAGTTTAAACTTTCTTCCTTCCGCTACTGCGCCTCGTCCTGGCAATTTACAAAGTGATTTTTTTTTTCAAATAAAAGGGACGTAGTAAATGACACAGAACACGACCGATAATTCGACAGACAGATTCGAAGTCAAATCGCTCGATTTCGAGGATCCTTTGACAGCGTGGCCCAATCAGTCGAGGAAAATTGATCGCTTGAGCGCTGGGATGCGCTACCTGTGTAGTTTCAATTCACGAAACGCAATGGAAACCGATATGTTTCGAACTTGCAGTCGTAGCTGTGAGCTCGACTAACGAGCTGCCTCGCAACGAGCGGCTTGCGTGATCCCTGTCGTTGATTTGCGTGCAGATATGTGCGTAGGGAATTCTTCGAGCCAACGAAATTCCAAGACGCCAGCCAGTGAGGTCGTTTTACCTGCTTCATTTAGTTGTTTATACTTGCATATTTTACGCTATCGGAAATACCAGATGTTTTTGCGGGATATCAATCTCGTTGTTAGCGTTGCCTCGGAAGAGCAGGATGAAGGCCAAAGACGATATCGATACCGTTGATCACAGTATCCGCAACCCTTTTCTCTGCACGGTTTCGATGTCCAAATACTATTCGGTATCACGAAGAACAAATGGATTTATAGAGTTTCTAACAAATATTTGAAAGACTGTATGTAGGCTCATTTTTTCTTTTTTTTTTTCTTTTTTATCGAACCAAGGAAATTGGATCTTGCGACTGCTATCATTCCGAAAAGCTGCGCTTCATATTCGATTCAACGACGGGTCCGATGACATTAATATTCATGACGAGCGTATATTTTTTTTAATCACTTTCGATATTCATTGCGCGCCCGCAGCTATCGCGTTTTTCAACGAAATTACCTTTTCTCCTTCCTTTCAATCGATAAATTTATTTTTGCTCTACCCTCGCTCCTTCTTTTTTTTTCTCCCCCTCAAACCAGTCCATTTTGCCGAGATTCGACACACATAGACAGATAGATAGATAGATAGATAGATAGATAGATAGATAGATAGATAGATAAAGAGAGAAAGTGGAAGGAGGAGCAGTAGATTTTTTTTCAAATGTTCGATCCACTGGAAGCGGCAAGGATCGACCAGGGGCCATAGTGCAATTACGCGGTCGGTCAATCGAAAAATTCGTCGCGTTAAACGCACCTGGGCGAAAGGATCTCTCTAGAGAGGGCATATCGATTTCGCGTCCGCCTTTAGCCAGCCAAGAATTTAACGTCGTTTTATTCATTAAATCAGTACCACGCCGCTGGCGAAACAACTACCGGTTCTTTTTCCAAACCAATGGGCAACGAATCTAAAGAGATTCGCCTCGCTTATATCGTGCTGAATTTACGAGGCAAAACGGTGTCCAACCTTGGGTATCGTGCCAATGAAATGTGCACAGGGGTCGCGAAAGTTGAGCGGCGACAAGTCAAGTCGAACGGACAGTGGCAGAGGATTTAGGCGAATCAGTATCCTGACGGTGCCGGACCCCGGTGTTAGGTTACTTGTTTACTCCCGAGTGCCGGAACGGCCGATGCATTATTCAACGACTGCTTGTATTTATCAAGCCGATAGCCAGCTCGAGACCCCGTGCACACACGAGGCGGAACACGCGCGAGCACGTCAGTACCAGGCGGTCGCGTAAACAGGTGAGAGATCGCCTTGAATTCTCTCTCTTTCTCTCTCTCTCTCTCTCTCTCTCCCTGTCTCTGTTTCACTCCCTCTCGAGACTCTCGTAGCCTCGTACAAGTGGATTGCCGATGTTTATGGATTCGGCCGCCTTCACGGTTTACCCTAGCCTTTCTAGTCGCTCGGCTTACGCGCCATAAGTTAGCAACGCTTCGCTGCTTTATCGCGAATAACCGGGACCGAGATTTTCTTTTCGTTAAGTGGTCAGGCTTGTTGAAGCGGCAATAGTCGACTTCCATCGTATCTTGTTGCTGGTCGTTGCATTGCGTTGCGTTGAGCGCGTGGAGAAGAGACCCGTGGAGGTTTTAGGGGTTACTTCATGAAGTATATGTAATATCGCTGGCGATTTATTTAGCAGCATATTGGATACAACATTGGATGGAGAGATAGAATATGCGTAGCGATTTGTTTCAGCTTCTATATCGTAATTTGTTTCACATTCTATATTATAACAAATGGTTTACTTTGGACATTTCACAGAGTTTTATTTATTATGCATATTCTGTAGGTTTTTGAATATCTTAAGTTACGTATGCGTACTTTGTGTTTTTGTGTTCCGTGACTTTGTGTTTTAATTAATAAATTTTTAATTAATTTAAATGTTTTAATAACAGAGGAACTGTGATTTAATTACGGATTTAATTACGGATTCTTTCGTTCTAGTTGCACATGCATTTTGTAACATAATTGGATGCAGCGATTGAAGAAATAGAATTTGAATACCGATTCGTCTCCCCTTCTACGCATTAGAAGTAGCTTATCTTAGTTTGCATATATTTAAGTATTACGAATATTCTTTACATTTTGTAATATTTTGAGTTTTCAGAAATCTATGAATATCCGCAGTTGATTTATCAAGGATTTACCAACTTTCTCTTCTAATTAATATCTCTTCCGTGACATAATTACAGGTACGTTTACAGCAATTATGCCCTTCATGCTGATTGTTAGTAGCATGTCCCATTCAGCGTTTCGAAGCTGAAGAAAGCTCAAGTTTTATTGTTTTCTTCGTAAAGGTTCACCCTCGTTTTCGACGCTTCGCTAATACGACTGATCTCGCGATTCTATGTTAGAAAATATACAAAACCTCTGACCTTACCAGAAAATAATAGCATCGAGCAATTTTGCGGGATGAAAGGAAGGGTGAAGTTTCTGATATGTGCGTGAAAAGCCCGATAAATCTTCGAGAACCGAGTGTCTGGAAGATGAAGGGTGCGTGTTCCTCTCGGTGTCTATCAAGTTCCTATTCTGCGCAGCATGGTAGATGGACAAAGAGGATGGAGACGTAGGAAACGAAGGAGAATTCGAATAGGTAGAGAGAAGAGATATACGAGTGGTACAAGCAGCGATAGAGGCGGACAATGAACGAGAAGCCAGACAATGAGCGAGTGAATCGGGACGGAGAGACTCAAATGGGTTGGTAAAGGGTAGTAGCAAAGGGCAAGTTCGATGGTAGCGATCGCTAGCTTCGATAAAGCTAGTCGAAATAGGAGGAGAACCAGAGAACCTGGTCCTCGAACGTCCTCTTGGCCGAAGGTGGCGTCTTACCTTCCTACGTACTCGCGCCGTTAATGACACGAAGATCGTAGGTCCTATTAACTACAAACCGCAACTAGACCAGGTTCTAAGTAGTGGCAATAAATTATATCGCTCATTAAGCGAGGCTTGTACGCGGGAATATTCCTTAATGGGTTTCCGGTGGCGCGCGGAATGCGTGTGTTCCGAGAACCTTTCGCGTTTAGTAATTGCAATTTCACTTGAGTGCAAGAATCGCGTCCTCTGTTGTACGTTGCCGTCTGCGTCCCTGCCGCTTGCAGGCTTGCCGCTTCTTCCACCAAAGCTTTTACGCGTGATTTTACGCCGGCGAAATTTCACCGAGACTTACGTTTCTATTTCACTTGCATGAGGGAAACAATAGCCGGAATAGAACTGGATAAAACTCTGCTCGAATTGTTATCATTGACCGGTCGGTTCTTCCAGCGCCCGGCTTTTTCAAACATTCGACCCGGCTAAATTGGATGGATTTTCCATAAAAACGATCGGCGATAGAGGAACTTGCCAACGCTGCTTATCATTAACGTTCGTAACGTGAAGAAAAATCGGTGAAACCTGATCGGTATTCGACGCCCTAATGGAATTAAATCATCGAAAACAAAGGAAAAAGGAGAACGGTGGAAGGCGGTGTTAGCCCAAATTACAAAGCCGTTCTTTCCTGACCCAGTGTCGTCGATTTATCTCGAGGGTGAGCTGCGACGCACTTCCCCTAACATCTCCCGCGACCTCGTCGATTGGAGCTCGCGCGCGCACAGAATCCTCGCCATCCACCCTGGATCGTACGGATGCGTGGACTCTGCTTTTCTCGGAAAGAGAACCGATCGGCGTCGGCTCCACAGAGTCCCGTAGAAATATTAGGCGCAGCGTTACAGGCAAGGCTAGGACGCGGCAAACGGGTTAGAAGAGCGTTCCAGAGGGGGAGACCAACATTTTTCTACCCCTCTCTGTCCACCGTGTACCCCTTCCGACTATCGTGGAAGCACGCCCACTGGAGAATGCTGGTGGGGAACTCGGTTCTTGATAGGGGACGCCGACGATGCTAGCGGCGGCGGTGGTGGTGGTGGAAGTGGTGGTGGTCGTCGTCGGTACTGGCAACTGAAGTCTGACCGAAACGACGCCAGTACTACTGTCGCCAGCATCACGAGCGCAGCCACGAGGCCGAGTCATGGACATACTGGGTATGTCCGCTAGAAAGCCAAGCATGCATTACTTAGCCTCTTCACTTGCTCTTGTTGATTCCTCGCGGCCGCTACGTACGCTACCAACGCCACGTATCGTTGCAACAGTTGCGAACGAGACGAAACGCGCGAGTTATACGAGTTCTTCATTCCTCCCGTTGCCGATATCGATCCATCGATCATAGTAACGCGAGCAAAACACAACTGGAGCCTGTCCCTTCGCGTTCGTTTTCTATCACGCTATAAGTTCCATGGTTTAGTTTTGCCCCTTTTATCGCTTCACCAGTCATTACGTGTCATCGCTGCCGCAACCAAGGGGACTGGCTCCAGAGTGGCGCGCCACCAAGCACCACGTTTTACCTGCCTGTAACAACGAACGGACTCAGGTATTGTTCACACCAAACATAATCTCTGTCTTTCTGTCTCTCCTATCTTCTTGTACGTTTAAAATATCAACAGCGCGAAACTTCCAGATCGCTTCCATCTATCTACAGATTTTTCTTTCTGAGTTTTTATTACTTCGGAATCGAATTGACAATTTTTTTGGGGACAGCCGTATATTTTCCGGATGTGCTTGCATCGCTTCAGTGTTCGCTATGTTCCGAGCTTCGTTCCAGCATCTCGTAATTTGTCTACGATTATCGTTCTCGTTTAATCTGTATGTATATTTGTTACTAACAGTTACCCACAGGTACGCTGAACGTGTGTAGATGTACGTGCGTTGCTCTACTTAAACGAGAAAACTTGACCCGACCTACGCAATGCAGCTTCGTGCGTGACGATCCTCCTTAAACGCCATGATCTACTTATATCATACTCTGTATATTTAAATTTTTAACGTGTCGTACCGTAACGAATAGACTGTGAAATTCTGATTAGACGAAACTTAGTTATTCGCGGAATAAAAATTTACTTTTTATCTTTCGCTCGCAAGATTTTAAATCGATATTATTTCGGGACCCGCCTCAATCGCTAGACCCTTCACTCCTCCTTCGTGAAACCAAATTTGAAACGATTCCAGTGCTCGTTTAAGACGAGGAAAAACAAAAGAACGGAGTACGTTTCGATGGAAAACAACCGCCTGGTGCAACACCCCAGTTACGAAACTTTGCTCGTTACCGCTTTTAGAATCGTCTCGAAATGCATTCAAATTCTATCGACTATATTCGAGGCTTGCGCACGGTGAAAAAAGTTAACGAAACGGTTCAGGACGGTTTGGAAGAGTTTGCCTGCTATAAATTCCAGCTACGCCAGGCGTTCTTTATCTCCACAGAATTAAAAAAGATCGGTACACCTCGATGTGTACTCTCGAGCGCGGTTTCTAGGGGAAAAAAGGAGCTTTTAAGGTCAGCTTTTCCAACGAAAACCAAAGAAACGAATTCGTAAGAGCCGATGTTCTGGCGTAGCAAACACACGGACAAGACTCGTGACCCAAAAATTCTTTCTAGCAATTCTTTCCAGAACATTTTACAAGTTCCAGCAAGTTTCGATTACGCGGCAAATTGTGTGTTACGATATATTGGCTTGGTAACTAAGTGATCGCGGGTTTTGTCATCAGGTTGTATTGACAAAACCCGCAATCACTTAGTTGCCAAGCCAATATATCCAAAGTCAATGAAATAATCTATGTTCTCGCGGCCAATTGCCCGTAACAATTCGACATGGGAGCCGTGTTTTCATGCTCGGCATTTCCTTTGCTTGAAAACTGTCTCGGGCCACTCCCATTTCTGTGCTCCCCTTGTATTTCGTAAATACAAGTGCTCTCCAACGTGTCTGCCTGCATACGACGTTCCGATTCTACTCCGGTGCGCTCTCTCGTGTTTTTCTTTCGCGGATCGAAACTTCCGTTTGAATGGTTCCAACCTCGATAAGGTAGCTCTTTCGTAGTTAGGCTATGGTGTGCGTGAAAATCCTTCGCGGAAAGATAAACGTCACAGATTATAGTATATTGTATATTACGTATTACAGACTGGTAGTTTTGTACGATTCGATAATTCTGTCATAGTCGAAATCATTTACGCGACGTTCTGTGCTGGTACAGTTTTGTAATAAATAATTTGTTTTGTAAAAAATAACAACGATAACTTACGCCCCGTCGATTCTAAAAGCACTGTACAGTTTTTCAATCGCGAGAACGCGCCTACGTTCACCAGAACTGCAGTTGCCCGTTAAAACGTTTCATCCAGCGTTTCTTTATTTTTCAGAATACGTTGAAATATTTAAAGAGATCGTTTCTGTATGATTCGTTCTAATTATACAGTTTCAAAGACAGAGATAACGAAATTAAGAAATTCGCAAGAAATGGAGTCAATTGGACGTCTATGGGTCTCGAACAATGACCGAATATTCGAAATAAAAAGGACCGAGTTTGGGGATAACTAATGGTGTAGGTTTTGTCAGAGAAGGGTAGAACGATGCCAGGAAATCCACCATTTATTTGGCTTCCCAGAGACACGAATAACGACTAAACATCTTCGATACAGAGAAAAACGAAGACACGAGAAAGTACTAAAAGTTCAGATTTCTGGAATGTTTAATGGAAGATTTGATCTAAGAAGGGCGATCAATTTGCCTGCTTGTGAGAGACTCGAACAATGAGCAAATATTTTCAATCGTAGCAAGGAAAACAAAGACACGAGAAAGTAATAAAACTTCTGGCATGTTTCGTCGTAGATTTTAAAGTAAGGAGGACAGAAGGATCGCAGGAAATCCGTCATCTGTCTACGTCGTTCAACCGCGCGTATTTCACTTGGCAAGCCCGAAACACGGCTGGTTTCGTCGGTATCCTGACCCGCGCAAAATCAATACATTACAACGAGTCGTAAATAACGCGTTGACAAGCCGGCCCAATATCTATCCGTTTGTTCCTGGCCGCGTTGAATCTGCTAACACGGCAGCCCGTTGACGCTCTAACTCCTTGTAAATTATTACGGGTTCGCGCTCGCTTTTCCAGCGGAATCGCGCTTTCGGGCGCGCTCGCGCGATAAATATGCCAACGCGGGAAACAAGGGGTGGAAGCAGAGGTATGTCGCGAGAGTGTGCAAAGAGACAGAGAAAGAGAAAGAAAGAAAGCGGGGAGGGGGGAAGAAAGAGAAAAGAGGATATTTACAGTCGAAACGAGAGGAAAATCATCGATCGTCCGTACGACGAAAAATTGAACATTGCGAGAAGCGTGTCGGAACGAGAGTGTTTGAGGGTGGCAAAATTTTCGCTTATTCGACGAAGCTGGTCACGTAACGAGTGCGAATATATGCAGAGCGGAACGCGCGAAATCGATTGTCTGCGTGAAAGAGTCTGCGAAAAACGTGACCGCCGTAAACAAAGTCCGTTTGCCGGAGGGAAATTAATTTTAGAGGCAACGTGGCGCGAGTTGGAGGGTCGGAACGCCCTTCGAAAATCAGCTTCTCATTAGCCACAGTGCAGTAGTTTAGGTTTAGGTAACGATTTTCACCAGGCACGTGTGGTTCGCTGGTAGCGAGCAAACGCGAGGGATAGCGTGCGGGTTAATTAGGGGAAAGTTTTTTCGTCACGCTGTCGGCTGTGCTTCGAAAAAATGGCGACCTGTTTTCGGTAGCTGGGTGTTGGTGTAGAATGTGAACGCGACGGCTGTGAATGTGTACGTGCTCGTGGAAAATATGGACGAGTAAAAATGTACAGGATACGTATGCAGTAGAATTTTAATTATTACACCACCAATTAAGAGAACAATCGATTGATGGACAATTTTGGGGATGGTATATGAGAAACAAGGGTAAAAATTGAAAAAGGTCGTTACATTTTCATCTGAAAATTTTCCAATTTAATATCCATTTTTATAGAATAATTCAAAGATGATTAAACGAACGATCCTGTACGATAACGCGATTATTCAAACGGCATTATTTTGCGTTCACTTCAGATACATATGAACGAACTTTTACTTGTTATGTGCAAAAATATACATTACAGATAACCACAATAAAATGCTAAAATTATTTTACTGTTTAGAAAATGAAAGAAACCGTTGATGTTCTACTCGTTTAGTGATCTATTCATAAAAATCTAAAATTGCGTAAACATTCGCGATCTAACGATCACGCAGACTTCGTCAGGACTGATAAGCAAAACGCTTAAAATATCTTGTTAAAGGCTGTAGCAATTGAAAAAATGGAATTTGAAAATTCAAAAGTTTGCGCGAATAGAAATAAATCAATATCGGACACGTTTAATTGCCGGTGAACGCCAATTCTCGTTCCAACTATAACCACGTTTGGAGATCGAAATTCAAATTCGGTTCCCGGGACAGATTGCCCGATGGCCGCTACTCGTAGTTAGCACTGAGTTGGATACTCTTACTCGTTTCTATCCCATTCGCCGAACAATGTTATCCATTGTGGATTTAATTGGGATAGCACTGAAGACGAACAAATATAGCTACATTCTAGTTGTTACTACTTTAAACCGCTCTACACTCGCCGGTGTATTTCACCGGAATAACCACGGACACATTTGCTTTCGAGATCGCTCCATCCTACGAACAATAGCGTTTCTTTTTACGACTGTAATGAAACTTCCCTCGAACACAATGACCAACGAATTTGCACGCACTTTTCCCTTATTAGCTCGCTAATCCATCGCCGTGCAATTCGACCATTCGCGTTAGCGATATGAGAATAATTAACCTCATCCATCATTTTAACGAGAAAGAAAAAGAAATAAAAAGGTGTTAGAAGGACGATCGTTATCGTTTACCGTGTCTCTACGTTAATAAACGAAAATATTCACACGTACGCTGTAATAAAGAGTACTGAAACGCGTTCGATATTTTATTGTCGAATCTATCGAGAATTTGCAGCTGGGATTTTGCAGCCGGCGTATCGCTAAACGACAGATGCAAAAATGTTCGTCCGACCGATTCGATCGTTTCGAGCGTCAATAATTTAATTGATTTAACGAATACCAATGCAATGGGACACGAAATATACAATTCAGTTTATTCGTTTCGCGATTCAATTACGAGCAGCCCCGCGAATTACTATTTCAAATTCCTTGGTGTCTCGCGGCTGTTGTAGCTCTGGTTCCTACGATTCTTGAAAATTTCACGATCAATAGTGTTCAGTCTCGTTTCGAAGCTGCTAGTTAAGATCTTCGCTTGTCTAAACGTCTTGCTACCGTTTCACGCGTGCAAATAAAAAAAGATACAACCGTGATTAACCAGCGTTTTGTAAACTGTAACCATAAATTCGAATTTGAATTTTATAAGTCTAACAAATATGTAGTGTTTTGCAAAAGATTATAGTACATATCATTAGGAATGAAAGAAAGTAGTTACTTACTCGTGCAGTGATATTCTGTTAGATGGTTGAGGTATCTCACAAAACGTTCCACCTAGAATTAGAGACAATTATCATTTTCTACTATTTTTAGTCGTGTTTTTTTTCTTTATGAGACAGAAACAATCGTTAAACGATAAATTATTTATTTAATTATAAGTCTTTAATTATAAACTGTAGATAAACGATTATAATTAACGCCGTATATTGAAAATAATATAATATTCGCACTTGCATCTTAATAGAAAAGCAATATTAATTTTGCCTAAAGTACCCACACGGTTCTAGTAATTGCAAGAGAAGGGAAACCATGGCCGCTCTAACTGGTTTGCTGGTTCTAACGTTAAAAGTAGAGCAAATTCTATAATTTTGTTCTAACAAAAAAATCGATACTATTTTGTTACTATCTTGTTTTAGCCATATATATATATGAAATTAAATATTATTCTATCGTTTAATTATACATTCTGTAATTACATTTCACGTGAAATATTATTTCATTTCATCGTATAATACTATGGTTACGTCTACGATTGCAAACACTTTGATTCTCTAGTTCTCGATCGACAAACATTCTCCAATCGGAGAATTCTATCGTTCGACGCATAGGACACGACGTCTGTGTTGTCGAAAAAATAATCCAGGCGCGATAGGTGGATTGCTAATTAGCAGGTTTCAAGGGGACGTTGTCACGACACAGGCGGTCGTTGAATTTCGAGATAATTAATAACCGGCCGGCGTGACGCGCAAAAAGACGACCGTTATCGACGACCGGTGGGTGCTTCGCCGACTCTGAATCGCAATTAATTTGATTTCACCGACAATAAGAGCTAATTACACGGGAACAAGTCGACGTTCGCCGTAACAGACCGCGATGGATCGTTGTAATCGCATAGTTCCAAGACACGAAACTAAAGATTCACGCTAACAACAAATCACAGAACCGAAAACACTTACCTAATTCCAAGCTATTGTATTTCTCGCGCGTATCAAGTAGTCGTAACGACCGAGTTATTTAATTGGTGATTTGCATCAGAATCGGAAGAAACAAACCTTAATTCGCAAAACGGGACGAGGAAATTTCGCAAAGCGGATTTGGCATTTCGAATATCCCTACGGTTCGTCGGGTTTGCTCGATTCGCAGAGGAATTCCGTTCGGTCACGTGCGTGCTAGAACGTGCAATTAGAATCGGTTAATCGTTAGATCGAAGCGACCCGATAGCGTTCACGCGAGAGAACTCGGAACTATACAATTAATCCTCGAACGTGAGGATTATCCTTATCCCATCGTAGCAATAATTCCTGCTGTATTTTGCTTGAAGCTAGTCGAGCTTATCGCGCTTCGAGCGTTCAACTAGTCGAGAATAATTTAAAAACATTATCAGCTCGGCAACTGTTAGCTTCTTGCCTGAAATTTTGTTCGGTGGGTAAGGCGGAGAAACAAGAAATGTCGCGGAACAACTTTATCGAGAAAATTCAGTTTCAGCGTTTCAGTCCATTGGAAACGCCACAACCTTCCTTCGATGAATTTAAACTGTGTTGTTCATAAAATGAAATTTATAACTTTACTTAGACACCATAAAAGGGACATTAGATTGGCCATTGTTTTACGGTAATCGTAGCGATTCTTGTCCACCTCTGTGTTTTATTCAAATTTGTTTCTAACCGGTACACCAAATCTTTCACGCTATCCTTACACAGAACATCGCGAACATTGCGACTTAGACTTTAGACATTAGACTTAGACACCGTAAGAAGGATATTAGATTGGCCATTGTTTTACGGTAATCGTAGCGATTCTTGTCCACCTCTGTGTTTTATTCAAATTTGTTTCTAACCGGTACACCAAATCTTTCACGCTATCCTTACACAGAACATCGCAAACATTGCGACTTAGACTTTAGACATTAGACTTAGACACCGTAAGAAGGATATTAGATTGGTCATTGTTTTACGGTAATCGTAGCGATTCTTGTCCAACTCCGTGTTTTATTCAAATTTGTTTCTAACCGGTACACCAAATCTTTCACGCTATCCTTACACAGAACATCGCGAACATTGCGACTTAGACTTTAGACATTAGACTTAGACACCGTAAGAAGGATATTAGATTGGCCATTGTTTTACGGTAATCGTAGCGATTCTTGTCCAACTCTGTGTTTTATTCAAATTTGTTTCTAACCGGTATACCAAATCCTTTACGCTATCCTACACAGACATTTCGAACATTACAATCATCGCGACTTGATTGAAAATCGTGAGAAATAGATATTTCTCGTGTGTTTTTTCTCTCTCTTTATCATTCATTTATTCTTCAAACAAAAACACGCCCTCGTGATCTCTGAATCTCTCCACGGATAATTTTGTCAACTTCGAACGCGATTCCTGGTTGGTTCGTGACTGAGAAAAGCCCAGAAGGAGCCGGTTAATTCGTATTCAAGGATCGACGACCGATCGGTTGGCATGCGATCTCAACGTCACGTGTCACATCTCGCTGAATTGCTGAGGTTTCCCTTTGACCGACCTCGACGGTTATGCGTCACAAAAAATAGAGTCTTTACGTGCACAAGCTGGCCTACTTCTCCCTCGAAACGGTCGGTGCTTCGAGCATTCTCCGTTGCTCGCAAAAGAGACCCTCCACATCAGCGGTTCCCAAGTCGCGGTTCGGGCCACTGATAAAAAAACAGGCGAATTACTTTTCCACGTTGGGAATCGAGCTGAACGTGTCGCGCAGAAAGAAAAAAGTTTCCTTCTCAGAATTCAGGTGCTCGTCTTGGAATCTGAGGAGACGATTAGATGGAAGGATACTGCGAGTTTCCCACTTTCCTTGTTGATTTAACGAAATATTTTTTTCTGCGATAACGATGAATAATGGGAGTTGCGATAGGCTGAATTGGAGCAAAGTTTCTTTTATATAGGCCGCTTCGACAAGCAGAACTCAGAAGAATCGAGAATAAGAGAAGAATTGTAGTGTCAAGTTTCGTTGTAGATGCTTCCTTACGAAGTTATTAGCAGAAGATTGCGCGTATTTGGGAAACTTAAGAATGCGAAGGGTAATGCATAGAAAGCATAGAACATGCAGCAAGCAAGATTGCAAGGAATGTAGAAAGATTGTTTTAAAAAATGCTTCTACAAATGAACGTTATGCAAATATCAGTATGCTTTTTTTAGATACTTATGGAAAATTATAAGATGCAAAAATACATATAGAAGTATCTTTTATGATATTTACTATATGAAGCGAATTTTTGTCCAAGTTCCATTTCTTTAGTTATGTCCATAAAAATGTAAATTGTATAAACATTCATAAACGTTCTAATTATAAAGAAATACTGAACGTAGACAGAAATACGAGTGCTATAATGGTGTTTATTACTATACAATATCAAAAATGGATCGTATTTGCTTTCTTTGTACTTGCACAGTGTTTCTTGAAATGATCTAATGTGATTTACAGTAATTATCGTTATCAGCGATTGTTGAAACGCTTGAAGTCTCGTTTGAGAGTGCAAAATCTGTTATTAGATTCGTATATCAAGCTGCGTTCAATATTTGCTATAACTAGACTGCGGATATTTATGCAAATTCATATTTCCTCGATGAGGATAATTAAAAAAGTGGAACGTAGGTAAAAAATTGTTCTACCTGCTAAGGTGTTAGGTGTAACGAGTACTATGCTTTGAATATTTTATATATTTTTGCATATTACGTGCATTCTGTGCAGTTTTAGACTTTCAAATTTCCCAAAAAATGCATAAACATGCGCGGTATACTTATCATTTCGTAATAAAGTGTTTACAGCGCAACTAAATCCAATATTTTTTCCTTGCTTCTCATAGATTATATTTTCGCAGTTTGTATTGTTAAAAATTGTAATTTCACAAATTGCAACCTAAATAATTAATCAACCAGTGATATCGGAAACTGACAAATTTTATGTTATACTTCTTCTCTTTTACAATTTGTTTCTTGCCAAATGTTAGTTTATTACTTATTTTATTACTAACACAGTTAGCGTTATTCTTTGAAATTTATCAATATTAATAACTTGTAAAATTTGTATTAACTTAACTTAATTTATTAATTAACAACAGTGCAACTACGCAGGAAGGCTCAGCGAAGATTAAAGTTCCCGAAAAAGCGAGCTGGTAACCACTGGCCTGCCGTGTGACCCGTATTTTTTTAACGACGCTTGTGAACAAGCCCTTGGTATCGCGATAAGCGGCAGCTGCTTGAATACAGCTTGATCCCGGGTAGAAAAGCTCAGTGAAAATGAATCAATCCCCTTCCGCCACCACGCGACACGTATATCGCGAGAAGCTGAAAGCGACTTCGGCCAATCTCCCATAAATACACTGCGTTACATCTTTTTCTCTGGTCGAACGTTTCTCTCCTATACTTGCTATTTATATCTTATAAGCAAGGCTAGGCCAAATCAATCTGAAAGATTCAACATGGACTTAATAGACTGATAATAGGTGATAACGAACGAAATTTTTCATCGAAGATTCCCCAGTTGAAGTTTAAGTTCGCTTTGAGTTAACTTGGTAGCAAGCTGCTTAACTTTATTAATTAATTGCTGGTAAAACATTCAACTGTTGGTTCGTGTTCGTGTATCTTACTGAATAAAAGAACACAAGTTGTATCGTAATTACAGTTTGAACGGTTTATCGGTTGCTCGTTAATCGGAAGTGCAATAAATAAATTGAAGTAACAGCTGCAACGTCGACCTAAGACAAACGTCGCTATTAAGTCGAACGCTGTTGAAGCTTTTCCAACTGCAGTCAGGCCAACGAGGACAAGATGTATCTTTGGCGACGGCAACCTCTAAAGCTCTCGTAATATTTGTAATTTAAATGTAGAACGTCGGTAAATTTGCAAAGGTTTCTTCTGAAAATCGCTTGGAAAATTTTGTTTCGCTTCAATGACACGGGAAATGTTTCGCGAATTCTTCTTTAATATTCGCTATCACGCTATTGAGATATAGCTCGTTTTCCAAACTTACGCCTCTTTTTCATCAGAAAGGTCTTTATTTTAGGTAACGATGTTTGATCAAACCGTACAAAACCGTGAGGAGAATTATTCAAATATAGGTAAAGCGACGCAACGTACGCATCGATAAGACTAAAAGTATTAGAAATTTTTTCCTAAACTAAAATACAAACCTACGAACTACGATCTTTCCTTTTAATTACAAATCCGAGTTTCGTTCTCTTTATTCGTATCTTTATTTCGAACCGACTTAAAGAAAAGAATACTTTGCTCGACAAACTATGTGATATTTTGCAGCTTCGTTTCTTTTTTTTTTTTTTTCTTCAAAGTTCTCTTTTAAGGTAAAATACCTCCTTCTTTAATAGCACTACCCTTATTGTAATTCTTTAATCTAAAGTGACCTAGCGAATCGAACCGAACATTTCGAAATCGTTTAATCAAAGTCTGATTGAGGAGACACGGACGAACGATCGAGGAATACCTTCGGCTGGTGACCGTCGAGTGTAGGTTTCTTTGCACAGCACATCCTCCACGTTGGTCAGCGAGATGCTTGACCTACTCGTGACACACTCGAGTTTTATTGCTGACAAGGTCGTGTCAACTGTCGACGTCTCTTTCGCGATAGGTAGCTCGCTTGAAACGTTCCACGGTTCTCGTGTTTTGACTTCCCTTTGGCCATTCGCTGTGGCCTTAACGCGTATCGCGTGCAGCTCTTTCTTGCAGCCTTATCTCGCAGGTCCTGTGAAAATGACGCGAAAGCCACACGAAAACGGTAACTAACGGTTCCCAGAGCGATATTTAAAACGCTGGATGCATAAGAGGCAAAAGTTCCTTTTTCTTATGTATCTGGGTTATTGCTCAACCTAGTTTCGTTAGCATTTGACGAAAGTAATCTTTCTTACAAAGAGAGAAGAGAGGGTTCTATTTCGAGGAAGCATGGAACTCGATAGACGATTGTTACGTCTTTAGGCAACGTTCGGTTGAGTGAGAGTTCTTAGAGAGTTGTGTAATAAATCCTGTCGCTACGACCGAGTAAATTCTTTTCCAATAATTCGTACGGAAGGCATCCTATCTGTTTGTTATACCAGGTTTTTTCTTATAATTTCGTAATATACAGGATCGTGAGAATATTCGAAAAGAGAAGAAATATCATGAATATACATATTGTATGTGTTGAGGTTATTCGATGTATGTGATGTTGATACAACGAAACGCGTGGATAAAGCGTAAGGTAGAAAATATATTTTAAATATTGAAGTGTAAATACAAGTCGCAATACGATTGAACTGGTCCAGATCCGCACGCTAGCAGTGTTACCCTATGACTGAAAACCCTGAAGCCATCGACGCTTGTCTATAGTTTATGGTTTACATTCGACGCAATCTTTTGTCTATACGCTGTCGATGGCTTCAGTGCTTGAGAAAACTAAAAGACCAGATGTAGAATTTTCTTAGAAGTGGTAACCACTTCAACAGTATGTATTATACGAAACGTTTTGAATTTTCATTGGCACTGTTACGAGAGCCTCGTAATTTTCATCGTGTTCGATTAACACAGAGTCGTTCGAGTCGTTTCCTCATTTTTCTTATCTTCTGTTTGCTGAACCTAAAGTACGCTATATGTTCTCGTTCCTTCGTTATTGTACCAAAGACGAATGATATTTCATAATATACGAGAAATTTGATTATTCTGGTCGGAATTGAATTTTACGATATTAAAGCATCAGTGACGTAACTGCAGCTTAATAATTAAATTGCCAAGATAACATTTCTGGAAACGCGCACTTCTCCATGCAGCGGCAACTCTCCGCGCAATAGCGTCAGAAGAATCGGAAACACAGCGTTGGTTGGCCGATATTTACAGAACTCTCGAGACGGATCGTCCAATCGATGAAAGTGGCGTTGATTGGGATACGCTGCTGTTAATTAGCTCAAAACGGTCCTCTGTGTTGAACAAGATCGGCTGAAAAGCGGAGGCCACGCCGGCTGCGACTTGGCAATTTCGCGAAAGTACAACCAACTCGAAACAAGTTAGTCGACGACGACGACGACGCGGCCTCGCAACAGAGAAGCGACGCGAAGAGGGAATCAGAAACGGAGGAAGAGAAATTACCCCTCTATTGTGGCAGGCAAAGCAAGGCTACACAACCGGTCCTGTCTCCAGACGAAGATCATCTCGTATTTCCGTCTGAACGAAGTTATCGCCTCGCTGTCGGTCAGACAGATAGTCGAAGAGAAAGAGACAGAATGAGAGAGGAGAGCAGCAATCAATAGGACTAATTCTACGACGTGTTCTGAATACGGCCGGGACCAACTTCGCTACACTTCTATTTTCTACTCCGTTCCTACGGCTAATTACGAGGCGCCCACGGGATTTTCGCCACATCGGGACCTGGTAGACTTGTAATTGGACGAAGATGCGTCGCGCAGTAAACTTTCGAGATGCTCGTCGCCACGATAGAGTTGCCGCGATCGAAATACGACGACTCGGGCGTCTTGTTCTTAATGAGAATGGAAATGGCACGTGGAAGAGAATTTTACGTGAAAGTTCGCGACACCGAGAAACAGCTACTGCGCTTCCACGTATATTCGCAGCGTCACGCGTTTCATCGACGCGCCCCGCTGCATTTACATCCTTGTGCAACCGCTTTGACAACCGGCGAAAGCCATAGTAAATTCAAGGATGGAAGGAGAAGGCTGTGTTCCGGGACAGAGTAGCTTTGAGCGAGGATTGATTTCTAGCTTCTCAACGGGACATTTCTAGCTAACGAATGCTTTTAGTGGAGAAAGGAAATGTTATAGTGAAAATATGGGGGCAAAGTAGCGAGGGGCGACAGTAACGAGCGATATGCTTCGAATGTGTTATAACCATCGACGCAAGTATCGGTTATGCGATGAACAATTACAATCGAGGGTTCGTGGCAGAAGCTACCCTTGTCCATCTTTCTTTCTCCGGAAGAACGAAATAGTTTAGGATCGTTAATTCTCCGACAAATTTCAATCGTTTTTAACAAAATATTCGTCACGTTGTACAATTGTTGCGAATGTTATTTATCGTGTCATAGAGTTTAATTCTGTCATAGGAGAACTGTATCTGATTGTACAATTAATTCAATTTACTTAGCTCTGTGTGATATGATGATCGTGTAGGAAAATCGTGATATGAATAGCTTAGTCGTGGATGCAGCAGTTTTTGACAAATCATGTTTCAAAATCAAATTATTATTTTGGATTCGTTCCACCTTACGATTGAAATTCCTACTCGAATCGTTGGATTTATTCCAACTGTATATCAGGTTTCCGTGCAACCGGAACTTGCGACCTTCTATGTAACCAGTGACATAGCTGTGAATGAAAATTATGTCTTCGCCGGTTGGGAAAACTCGCGCGATCGCGCAGAACCTTGACCATAAATAACGACGCTCTCTATGGGAATACTTCAATCCGTGAGCTCGCAAAATCTCGAATCGCAACGAACGAGAACGATCGTTTTGCGTCGGAGTATCTATACGGCGAAGGAGGAGGAAGAAGATGAAGAAGAAAAAGAAGAAGCAGAGGTTACCATGCGATGCTCGTGTTGCACGATTCGTGCTTCCTTGATATTTGTAGGAAATTCGTCTCTGAATCGACAATAAAGGCAACTCGGTAGAAACTTTGCTCGGTTTCTTTGAAATTTCTCACGTCGTTCGTGCTTCTTCCTCTTCGCCCTCGTGAATCGATCATTTCTCTGGATTCTGACTGATCGTATTCCGCTTTCCCATTTGTTAAAAAAAAATATACGCTTCGTTGCTCGTAGATATGCTTGATCAATTTGCATAAACGATGTACGAACGAGATATATTTGCGATTGTTCGGGTTTCGATCGTGTTATTAGTACACTTTGTGCATCTTGTTTCCACGTTTCGTGAATATTTTACCTCGTTTCTTTGGGAACCATAGTGACTCGCCAAACGTACACCAACGATTACCATAGAAAATTTCTCTCAATACAAATACGTCGTCTGTTCATCGTGAAAATTGAAAATCTAAAATATACGAATCGATGTTTACCTATGGAATTCGTGATTCCTAATCGAATCTGCGGATACGTTTATCAACGGAAACAAGCTCGAATGATCGTATTATTCAAAGTCAAGTGTTTGCAAAGCTGCGTTTGCGGATAGATTAATGGTGGGAATATCGCGCGATTAAGAGTAACGATAACCACCGGAGCAAATTTTTGTTTAATCTTGATGGAATCCGATATTGCAAGATTCTTAATTGGTTGGTGCAACGTTAATCGTGCGGTTCTGCTTTAACGGAAGGAAATGATCGGTGATACGATAATCAGTCAAGGATTATCATTATCCTATTGTCTTAAATGACTGGATCGTAATCAGTAATCGATAACTGGCCGAAGCGAATAATTTGACATTCACGTGACACGTTTGCACCGTTACGTCCTTGCAGTAAGCGTATGGCAGCCATAAGCTCGAGTCAAGTAGTCTTGATTAAGCCACTTTGACATAATTAACCGCATCTCTAGAATTTGCTCTCGAGCCGATCGATGTCGACCGCGTCCGATCCTACTGTCGGTTCTCTACGGATGGAGAACAGATGGTTCGTTAATGTTCGCTTAATGGAATTCACGTTTCTGTTTGCACGTTACGTGATCAGTATATCCGCCTTGATCATTGACGTCCTCGCAAACATATAAATACAATGGAAATTTCCACGAGGTGTCATCTATCTCCATGTCAGACTTGCTTGAAAATCGTTTCTTAAATTTAAAAAGAAACTTGCATAGCCGAGGAATTCAGAATTATCAGCAACAAATCTATTTTAATTCGTGCGGTTTTGATGTTTGCGGATGCAAATATTACGATACGACTCATTTGTGACACGAAGAAGACGACACGCGAGGAGATAGGTCGACACGGTTATTACTTTCTTTAACATCAAAACGTATCTCAAATTTGTGTCAAATATTTTTTCAAGCCATTGCGTATCCTAAGATTGAAGCTAAATACATCGAAATATAAAAATTCTAAGACCGTAGAATTAATTATATTGTGGTATCGTGGACGAAGGGGCTAAGAGATATCGGGCGAACTATAAACAATGTCGCGAGAAAGCCGAAGTGCCGGCAGGTCGAACAATGTATCGAATAGTTTCGCGGAAGAGGCCTGCGTGACCTTGGCCACCAGCGGTTGCGGAACACGTGTGTGATGGGGCTAAGACAAAAGACAAAGATATGCTAAGGAAGAAAGACGAATTAACGAGAGTTGCAAATTAATTATCTAGTTGTCTTAATTATAATACGTTCTTGCAATTAGTTCACCTTAAACAACCATCGTTTTCTGTTTAAACAACATCTGTTTAATCCATTTATTGTAAATAAACTAATTGTAGTAAAGATCCTACGATATAACCAGGCTTGATTCGAGCATCGCGTTAGACGTTGGCGACAAAAGTGAATGAACGAAATTGTCTTCCTTATTTATGCGTCGACTTTTTATCGCCTATCTATCGAACGAGCAAGGTTAAAATAACGACCTCGCCGAATCCCTCGAGGCTGTAGCCGGTTATTCATTTCCTGCAGAAAGATCGAGAGGATCCTGTCGGATCTTCTACTCGCGGAAGTGTTGGAAAGGCTATCGGGAACTGGTACTGGCGGGGCACGTTGATTGTTCCGGTCGCACGATGTGTAAATTTCACTGATGTCGAACGAGAGTTGCCTAATCTTCAAACTTGCAAACTCCATATCTAACATCGAAGTTCTCTCGTAGGCGATCGGAAAGTCGGGACGTATTTTTACGTGGAAGGGATTGGATTTCCGAATTAAACCACGAAATTATCCAGTGCGATATTTGACGGTTTACCTTTCTCTTCTGCTACGACGCCATAGTAAGTTCGTGTTAACGATACACGGATGTTAGTGAAATTTATAAATTTATAAATTATAAATTTAGCTGGTAGCTGAAAACAATATTCATCGAATAAAGAAGCTCGATTGTTTATGCAGAGACTGGACGAAAATGTATCAAAATTCAATATACGTATCCATTTTAGTTACACTTTTCACAGATAGACGTATGCACGTACGTATTTAATATGTTATATGTTTAATATGTTATTTAACACGTTAGATGTACGTATATTTAAATGAAGTCGAAAATTGCATTTTCAGATAGGAAATTCTTTATCAGACATCTGCTTGCATTAGTGACAGACAACGTTCCATCATGTTTTATTCATAAGCGCAAAAATGTCTGGACAATATGTTGCTGCATCGCAGCAATAAAGGGAAGAGCTTGATCCTCTGGAAGCTTATTTTATCCCTCTGTCGTTTCACTTTTAAGACCACTTCTTACCTAAAATCGTCGAAGAAAATGAAAATAGAAGGGCATCGATGTCACGCGACGCGTCAAGACGGAGAACGAAGGTAATTCGGCGGCAAACGAAAATTCACGGGGTGGAAGTCCGATTTGGTTCGCCGCGAAATCCGATTTCGATGCAAATCTGCCACTTGCAGGCGCAGTTTTCGACGATCCTTCTCAGGATTATGCGAGAGCTCGCCACAAAGGATAAAAACCTGGCTGCACCTTCCGCTGATCGAAAATCGATCGGCAGCGGGAAAAACATAATATCTGCATTTTGATCGCGTCATCGTGGCGAAAAACAAGGACTAACGGTTCTGCGTTGATAAAAACCGAATGCGATGAAACCGATGAAAAGGTTCTCGGAGTATTCCGATGCAGCTTTAAAATTGAACAGCAACTGCTGTAACAGAGTGTTAGGAATTTATCTGCGAATAAAAGGGTCATTTAATGGAAGGAATCGGTGGCTGTGGATATCCCGAACACGAGAAAGCCTCGTTAGGAACATCTGCACAGCTTCACGACGAACATTGGCTTTTACTGGAACGAGCGGTTTCGTCGTCGTCGTCGTTGTCGTCGTCGTCGTCGTCGTCGCAGGCTAATTGAATCTACGCTTAACGAAAGTTTACAGCAAGCTGGTAGCGCGATCGGCGTTGAATTAAAACACTAATCCACAATGAACAAGGGAAACAACAAGTGGAAAATGTAGTAGAGTTGTTCGATACTCTATAGGATATTGTATTCTATTCGACTGTACTCGCTTTGAATTAATCGCCTGGCCGATTTTTCCGCTTTCTTCCCGAGATAAAACCCGTATATCCTCTATGAGAACCGAGTGACCCGAATGAGCGGTAAACCTAGGCCAGTTCATCGTTTGAACGCGTGTTAGTTTCGAGCGGAACCGGGCCGGTTCTCGATCGGAACACGCGAAAACGAGGCGCGCATAAATCTGGTTGGGGTAGAAAAGCTCGTTTCGATTTCGACCGAGTGCACATCGTTACCGAATTCATTGATCGGATCTGCATTTTAACTGGATTTTACAAGACTTAACCGCGTCATTCCAATACAGGATTGGCTAACGAGTATAAAAAGAGACGCGAACACGCGAGCAGAGCGAGAAGGAACGAGCGGACACGAGTCTTCGTTTTCAACGGCGGACAATATGCTATCCAATCATCGGCCTGGAGATATTGCACCTGATGGCGAAACAAGTTTACGCTGATTTCAAAGGAGTCGCAGGCACTGGTGCAAGATAGCAATCGGTCCTTCTCCCCCCCCCCCTCTCTCTCGCTCTTTTCCCGCGTTCCTGTTTCGTCTGGATTAAGGGTTAGTCTGGAAAACCGGTCGGACCGAGAAAACGAGAGGATTATTCGCTGGCAAGTGAATTTTCCAGCGAGTTCGAGCAGCCAGTGAAGAGAAGAGACGAGAGGCGGAGAACGAACGGATAGAGGACGACTTAGAGCCTGGAATCGATGCGAAACTACGATCGCAAATTTGATTCTCGCCTGCATAGATCTGTCTTCTTTGCAATTCCAAGCGAGCTCGATAAATTGTCATCGAAGACGGAAACAAGTTTCTATTCCGTCGAGCAGACTACGCTTTCGAGCGTATTCTACGCGCAAGAAGATTCAATCAATTTTGTTGCGTTAATTGAACTAGAATACGCCGTCGGCTGGCGACTCTGCAACACAAATGCGATTCTCATTTATTCGTGGGGAAAAAGGTCTTGCATTCGCTCAATTTCCAATAAGGGCGCGTCGCTGCCGATATAACTAAAGAGAAGAGAAAGAGAGATGAATTTGATTCGTGGATTTCATCATATTAGTCCATCCCGATGGAGTGATATATTCCGCTAGACTTAGTTGAGATCAATCGAAAGTCACGGACGACGAAGGGACGTTTTATATCATTTAAAAGAATAAGTTCTCTTATAAATGTCGAGAGGAACCACGCTCAACTTTTCATCAAGGATCGATCTTTATTCTCTTACTGACACAGTAGAACTCTCTGTTACGTTTCAGCCAACGTTATCCGAATACGCTGATATCCCAACTTCTATTATAAGTGATATAATGGCCGCTTGGTAACAGCAGAAAAGCATTTGTTACGAACCTATTATTATATAATGGTGATAATAGCAAATATTGTTTCCTTGACAAGCTACGAAGCTTCACGTTCTTCTAATATCGAATTAACCTAATACAATGTCGCATAAGCGTTATTTACTTCGTATTATAAAAGATTACAAAAGCTTATTAATTATAGTACATCGCACCATAGAACCATAATTATACTACAAATTCGTCTCTATTCGAACAAGTAAAACTTCGTATCGGAAAACTGTTCCATTGTTCGGATATCTTTGTCTCTCTATTAATTCAGATGTAAAATCTTTTTTACGTTTATTATATTTATTACATCGGCTAAATTGCAGCCATGGTAAACATCTTTTTCCGGCTCTTATTTCGAGACACAGCTAGAAATAGGGCAACGCGGCGCGTAGATTATTCCAGCGTGGAAACAAAGACGAGATATGGGTTAATGCTGGAGAGAATACTCGCATATATCCATTAAAGCAGTGATACCTGTTCGTAACTTACGTAATGTAATTTAGCACGTGCTGCTTCGAAGCTACCCAATATTCCTAGCCTCATTAGCATCTGGCTCTTATGTATTTACTAAAATGATTGGTAGCCGACGAAATTGGCTGCTAGTCGAAACCCAAACCTCCAACCTCATCCTATGTTTCCACTATACCTTTCTCACGATCGCAGGTTTCGTGACTGGCGACGATGAATTGTTCCGTAAGCCAGTAATTTACTCTTACTGCTTTCCACCTGCGAGTTCTCTTCTTTCGCTCTGCGTCCAGATCGATAATTTTCCGCCCGTGTGTGTATCTTGACCCATATCGATACGTTCTTGCCCATACCACGATCATGGTACAGTCGCTAACGAAGAATTATTAAAAGAAAGAACGCTGGAAATTTGATGTCAATTGCAATTTGATACGTTTACGGATGCAATCAAACGAATGCAATCTAAATACGTAGCGATGTTTTCCACCTATTAAATACGTACAACAATTAGCAATAAAGATAAGAGCAAGAGCCGGGATTAGGAAATTTTTCGTTCAACTATCGCATCAACTTCAATGTACAAGTGCGTACGTTATCGGCCCCATCGAACAAACAGAATCCAATTTCGTACTGCGTATCTAGCGATAATATTATTCAGCGTTGATTAGTCGGGCCCCGAAATTGACTGCACTTCAATCTGCGGAATTATAGCGAATATGATATTTAAAAGACAAACACGTGGAATCGAATGGACGAGATTTATTAATTATACGAGAGTACATTAATTGGATGAACGGAATTCCAGTGCAGTAAATTTTATATCCTTATTAACAAAATACACACGCGCTGCATCTTTTCCGGCTGATGGCCGATATCGCGATTCACGTGGAATTAAAATTACTCTTGCCAAATAATTGGCCGTGTATTCTAGCCTTATTTTCTTTCTGGGGCATTCCGCGCGTTCGCAACGGTATTCGTTTCCCATTCGAACACCAGGGTACCTTTTTCTCGCTCGTGCATGCTGCATGATCTTAGTGAAACGGCGCACATGCACCAAATATCTTACGCCCGACATTTTCGCCGATCCTACGATGCCCTTCCTTTTCCGTGGAGAACGATGAAATTCTCAGACGATTGCCGGAGAATTTCATTTTATCAGACAAAAGTGTTCAAACCCGCATACCTGACCCGTCTCTGCCATTTCTGCCGTCTCGTTGGACAGAAAGAATTCGCCTTTCCCGTGAGAAAAAGAGAAATTCAAAAATTCACGCCCACTTTTTCTTACGTCAGAATTCCCGTGAAAATATTTAATCGCGTCCTCGCATCTCACTCTTAGGATGCCATCGGTCTTCGACGAACAATGCTCGTTAGCTTCTTTGTCCGAAAATATGAGGATAGAATCGTCTGGAAGCGGCTTTAACGCGTTAACGTTGGAGTTAACTCGTCCTTTGGATTCACCATCTTTTAGACGTGATCGTTCCCCTGTCTATGCAACTCTTGTAGCTCTTACGTTGGTTTGAGTTAGGTTAACTTTAATTCCACATAGTTTCTTCAAACTATCGTATCTTCGGTCGAAGTTCTCTTATCATTCGATACGAAGATCAGAAAGGAAAGACAGGTGAAAATAACCATTACAAAATTTTCTAGTCACTGTGTAATGGTGTGATACGTATTGGCCTGAATAACAGATTGTAATGTTTCGAGAAATAGTATAAAAATTATTTAAAGAAAGTGGAGAAGACACGTGAGTTTAATTTTTTAACGAGATATATACATTTGTGGAATAAATGGAGTAAATAAATTATTCTCTGATCACGCGTATATATAATATGAAGTATATATCTTATATGAAGATAATAACACTTGCTCTATTAAGAAAACCCAAATGAATTTGTTTACCTAATTATTAACTTAATATTTAAGTTCGGAGGAATTAAGATGATGCGTTCCTATTAAATTTGAATTTCATGATTACAGAGATTTTTAAAAGACAACTAACAGGTTAACGTTCTCGCATCGACAACAAGAAAGCTCAATGATTAAAAAAAGAAAAAATAGAGGGAAAAGGCAGGAGAAGCTCGCATTAATTTCCGCAAAACGAGTTTTTGGTCGCCAATAGCCGGCGCCGCAAACAACGCCTGGTTCGGAATAACTTTTTCAACCCGGCCAGAGTTTCGCAGTGCAACTGAATTTTTCACACTCGGCCAGCTCCACGTCCGAGTTGCCAAAAAAAGTGACGCTTGAAAACGAAACGATTTGATCGCCTGCAGCGTTTGTTCCACTGACAAATACGCAGATAAGGGAATAGTCGTTCTCAACAAGACAATTCTACGATATTAGAAAGAAATATTATACGCGTAGAAATCGAAACGTTGCTGTAAAGTTTCAACGAATTCGCCGAAAACGTGGCCTGTTGTAAATTAGAAACGTTCACGGTACGAATATTCAAACGAGTGTACGGCCAGTGTTCCGAATAATGCAGCAACGTCTTTCAAAAAAAACCGACCCAGTTTTATCTAAGGAGACGTCGGTGTTCCAACCCCTGGTATCTAAACAAAAGACGAGAAGAGGATTTCGAGAAGGAAGAACTTCAACGTGGAAAATAGAAAATACCGGCTACCGATTTTCTCCCTTCGGAGCCGTCATTGTTTTTTGTCTGCCATCCAAACGACAATATGGAAAGTCGGGACAAATTCACCGGTGTTTCCTCCGGTAACGGGTGAAACATGGAGAAAGGGTGGAGTATAAAGGGTGCAACGCAAAGGAAACAACGACGGCCTCGATAGTCATCGGTAATCACCCGCGTGCCGCGGTGGAATGGAAACCAACGAAAAGCAATCTCCAGCGTACACCGATTTTTTCTCCTCTTTCTTTTTTTTATCCGACGTTTTATACTCGATAGAAATTCCGTTTATCATCGATCCACGCGAGTCGCTGGGGTTATTAATCAGTGATTCGTTTTACGAGCCAGCTCCAACTTGTCGAATTTACGTTTCTCGACTTTTCATCGAAATGGTTGTTTCCACACCGTTGTCGAACGAACTGTGAACGATAGGAAGTTACGTTTTTACGAGATCGTTCAATAACGAACATAGTCACGAATGATTAGGATGATTAATTCTACGCAATTTTACGAAGTTTTGATGAGATCGACGTACCTATTAGCATTACAATAAATTACTTTTTTTTTTTTTTTGGAGCAAAAAGGTCTTTTTTACATGTTTCTGATTTGTATAGTGGACTTTTCTGAAGAATCTACTGTTCCAATACGATTTTTGTACCCCGATAAAACGATATGTAAATTACTTTGCTACATTTCTCAATAATGTTGCTTTCACGCGATATATTTCATATAATTGCTCAGTTTAATCCTTAACACGTTGACGCGTATTTTATATACACTGCTCAAATAAAACAATTCAATATTTATATGGTACATAGGACACACCATACTGGGCAAAGGACTTTGGTAAACGTAGGTCGAAAACAACACCGTTTCCGAAATATAAACATTTTTTTATTTCAGCATCACGATGAATGACAGAAGAATTACATAACTGAAACCAGTAAATACTGCGACAGAAATCTGGAATTTTCGAGGCAGTTTGCAGCTTTGTAAAAGGAAGATGCTAAACGTGTATGCGGATAGAAGGACACATGGGACACTTTCTATAAGTATCGAATAATATGGTCAATCATGGTGCTAACGTGCAAAAATATTTATATCTGAAAAACGCTCGAGCTTTCGGCATAAATTGACTAAGGTTGTTTTACTCGGTATGGTGTATCCTATGTACTATATAAAGATTGAGTGGATTTTCTTAACACCCTGTATATTGTGCCTTGGGAATCGCAATAGATCGAGATACATGTTTTACGCTATAAAATTTCATTCTTGCTCTCTATTTCAGTACCTTTTCTCAACGACATTACCTAAATCATTCTCATTGTTGTAAATTTGTTAGTCCAGAAGTTTATGTTATTCTAATCATTCTAAAAAGAAATGTAGCAACGCGTATATCACAGACGATTACCATGACGAGCAACGTATTAATGGGTTGAACTCTTGCCTCCATTAGGGAAAATGTTTTCTCCGGCATAAGAACGTATCGTTTTTAAACTAATTTAAAATGACAAATTTTATATCTCGACTCCTATTACCTCGACCTCAAAAACGCGGCCAGGTAATTCCGTAATAAATAAATAAGTGTTAATTGGAAGACACGCGAAGCGCGGGAATACTTTAATTATCGCGTGGTGCGCGTGCACAGCAACGTTGCCGACGACTTTAAAAAAGGCGCGTAATCATTAAGGAGAGCTTGAGGGGAGGAAAAAAATTTCTCGAAAGCCGGATTTAGCGACTGCATCATTTCGCGTAATGATCCGCGCGGTGAATTCGCGAAAACAAAAAGCTAGCTGCTAGCTGCTAGCTCCAACGGACTCTTGGCCTACATGTGAAGACATAGGAAAAGTACGGTCGCCAGGGGTTGACTCGTTTCTTTCTCGTTAAAATATCGACCAGAAACCGTGGATGACTCCATCGTGCCGCTTTAAAATCATCGCCCCGGTATTGAAGCGCCGACGGGAACGTTAAAGAGAAAAGCAAAATATTTCGCTGTCCGTTCTACCTGCTGATTCGCGTGGCGGAAATTGATGAAGTTTTTCAGCGAATGCACACGGTAAAAAATTGTAGAAATTAATAGCGGAATCTTGATGGGCTTTGGTCAAATTTGTTTGATACTAACAGCATAAAAGTCGAAATTTCTTAATTTTCGACCAAATTTGTCGGTTTTCGTTTAAATTAATCTCGGGGTTGATCAGCCTCGTTTTATTCATGTATGTTGTTTTTATTTTATAACTTATTATCGTATGATGCTGGAAAATTCATCTTACAGTGATTCATAAAGTGACAAGCATAAAAATACTCCAACGTTTGAGGAAATGGGTTTATATTTAACAAGAACACACGAATGTTTACTAAGATGATGCGGTAAAGAAATTTTTATTACAAAAGTGCGCCAATCTTAATCATCACTTTATCCGCAACTGTATGTCAAATTCATCTTACGTGCCTGAAATCGTAACACTCATGGCCGGCAGTGTATATTTTGCAACGTAGTATGTTTTGAATTTTGGCTGAATTTTGAGATTTTCAAGCGCGATCAAAGCTTTAATAGCTTTTGGAAAATTGGCAAGATTCGAATGATTCTTGCGCGAAAGAGCGAGTTTCGCGATCGATGAGACGAGAGAAATAGTGGATCGTTCTGCGCGTTAAACCGGCGGTGATCTCTGTGCTGTAGCGCGAGACGAGAAACGACACGGATTCGTGAAAATGTCGGTGCAAATGACAATGTTCCTCCTTCGTCGCTCCATTTGCACCGGGGACAATTGTCCTCGTTCGCTATTATGGCCGTTCTTGTTGTACGATTGCACCCAGGAGATGACGTTCCGACGCGTAGATGAGCGGCATCGTTCGTAAATCGAGCCAACAAAATGACGGCGCCAAAGAGCTTTCATTTTCATTCTATGGGCGGGACATTTGTTGGAATAATTTATGCGAAAGGATATCTCTAATATTAGGTCGTTCGAGAATAGTAGATAAAAACGATCAACGACAGAAAAGACATTATTTGCAAGGCACAGGGAGAAAGAAAATTGATCGATAACCTCGATCCAAGTTACGCGCTAGAATAGAAGCTCAATTACGAGGCTCGCCGAATTTTTCTCATCTTCGTTTGATCCCCGACCCGTCGAGCCGTGTGTTTGACAGGACGAACTAGGCCAGGTCGAATTCGAGATGGAAGGATCACAGAGAGGATAGGATAGGATAGACAGAGATCAGTGTCAGGTGAAATAAGTAAATTTAATTAAAGCCCGGTATGATGGATGGCTGGGCGAACGGTACGGCCGAGTGGACAAAGAGATAAGTGGATTTTATTTTCACCCCGTGAAAACGAATTTTTGAAAAGACCGTGTCGGTCCCATTGGCCAACACCAGCGAGGGACGAGTCAAACAAACGATAAGACGGCGGCATACGAGGCCGTGTAATAATGTAAATGCGCCTTGCACGCTGTGTAAACGATAAGATAAAGAATCTTAACATGCAGCGACTAAGCGGAGAGGAACGATTAAGTGGCGTAGCGTTAAAAACCAGCCAGCATAATTAATTAATCGAGCAAAGTACCGAGCACAGGACTTACATAAAAAAGGCAAAAGCGAAAGACCGAGCTTTTCCAACGACTGGATGATATGCGAGTTATTAGCAGCCGTGCTCCGGCCAATTATGCAGCTACTCTTCGCTAACGAAATTTCCCTCTCAACGCGGCGGAATTTTCTCCGATGAATAATCCGTGAAATAAGCTGATTTTTCATCGGCGGAGTAATTAAAGAGGTAAACGACGTTACGATAATAATGATAATTTTCGAATTTGACTATTTGGCTCTGCGGCCTATTCCCAGAGTGAGAGAGAAAGAGAGGGAGGGAGGAGAATCAGGAAAGCACGGAGGTGTCAGGCGAGAGAAGAGATGGAAGAATAAAAACAGAAGGAGAGAAGGAAAAAGGAACGTGGAGAATGAACGTCGTCTCTGGCTCGGACTTCAAAGTACCTTTCCACCTCGCGGAAACCAGTGCTGCGGGAAACAGTGCAAATAGAAGGGACGAGGTAGCACGCAAAGAAAAGGGAAAATGGTAGACGGCGCCGGGACAGAAGTAGTATTAATTTCCTCGAGCCCGGAGGTCCTGGCACATCATTCTCCGGCAGACAGCAGGAAAGACGAATCCCTTTCGCTTCCCTTCAACCGAGTCCGTCTGCCTTCCCGATATTACCAACATTATACACGCTGGAGTTCTCGTTTCGTTCAATCCAAAAGCGTATCGTTTCTACGTATCAACGATTCGTTGCGTGATATTTCGCGAAAATGTCCCCCCGATTGAGCAATTCCAGCTATTTTTTCCCCATCATCGGCTACCAAAAGAAAGAAAACAAATCGATTCGACTGTCGTTCGTGAAAATCCTGTCACGCGAATCTCACCCTCGATGGAGACCTGTCAAGCCTCGTCTATAACGGCTCGATGCTAAGCATGACAGACGCGTGAACGAATAATAACATCGGGGCGGCGAGGTGCGGGAGGAATTTCTCTTGAAATCCGACTGGATTTTTCGAGATACGCTACCAAGCCATAAGTATTTGGGTACTTTGACATTACAGTAGAATTCCATTTATTTGATCTCGTTTGGCCAACAGTTTATATAATTGGAGTTCGTTTCATTTTTTCCACTATATATAGCATTTCTCGTTCACACAATAGGAGCCCGCTTCAGATTAGCAGATTCAGTCGGCAAGGATTCGGTCTAATCGGATATTACCTAAAATTTCGTTCCAATAAACGGAGTTCGGATACAGTGGCACACAAAGTATTTTACACCGTTGTATTTATTATAACATTTATATGCAAACTAATTAAGTCCAAGCATATTAAATTTCGTACTATCTAGTAGTATTTCTACGCGACTATAAAAATTCGAAACGTGCAACTACGCAAACGAAATATAGAATCCTATGAAAAGATCCTTCGTTGAAAAATAACGACACGTTCAAATACCTTTTGCAACCACCGCGAATGCAGTTCTGTCGTACTGCAAATATGCAAAGTGCACAGTGGCTCACGAAAGTGTTCGAATACTTATGCAAACCTTTTACGAATATACCAAATGCGTAATACGAATATTTATTACTACTGACAATTTGTATTGCTTGTTGTTGTTGCTTGTGATTTATAAACTTTCGCTAATAATACTCGTTCAATTTCCAGCTAAAAGGATATCCAAATACTTACGCATTTATATAGCGCACGGTCGAATAAAGACACGAATTTATTAAGAACTCACGTGCCTTCCGACGAATCGCGAGAAACTCGTTCGTCTTGCCGGTAGGGCGTTAATAAACGATTCGCGTTAACGATTGCATCGTGACAACCGGGCATTTTTTACGCTCGTAAACACTCGGCCGTTATTTGTGTAAGAAAAGAGCATTACGGAAGACAAATTTCCCTTTGTTTGCCATTAATTTCTCCGGGGATCGGGACGAGGATGAACGAGGGAAAAGTTAAGAGTAGCCGGCTAACAGATTCGCAAACAGCTTTCATATTTTTACGTACGCCGCTGCCGCCGGACAGGCCGAGGGTATCGCGTTCCGTTGGAAAAACGAATGGCCGGATGTGTTTCCGCTGTAAACACGATTTTTCCTCGAGAATGCCTCTCGTAGAGGGATTCCCCTTTCGTTGGTACTCGCCGGACGGAGTAATAGGCAAGGAACTCTCTGCGAATCCGCTTAATCTTTCGGTAAACTAATAAAACTTCGTTAAGGCCGTCGAAGCTTCACTGGTATTTCCATCACGGGCTTCGAATGAACGCGACCGATTTGTTCGTTCCTCTTCCTCCACTTCGGCTATGAAGTCGAAGGTGAATTCGATCATAAGTACTCTTTGGAATGAAGTTCGTTTTCGTTCCACGAGGGAGCAGAGAGAAATCGAATTAATGAACGAGAATTCCGAAATTTAAGAACGCTCCCTAAAGAGACATCTTTAACTCGATATTGCTTCGATACAACGAAGAATCTTTATATTAGGTTGACGTTGACGTTGACGAAATCATATTTTTACGATGGAACAAATCTCGATTATTATAGAACAACGACTGATGGAATAATCGATTATCATGGGAACTCTCATTAATGGAATATTTGGATAAGTGGAAATTGAAAGAAACTTTGACATTTTTATTCGAGAGTTTTCATTCCCGTTCGATATTAATATTTGAGTCGCCCAGGGGCCACGTTAAAAAACATTCGGAATAAGGATTAATGGAACGATCGATTAATGGAAATTTTGAAGACGAACGCTTTTGATTACGAGAAAAATTGAAAGATAAGAATAGAAATTGGAAGAAATTGGTAGATTTTTATTCGGAAGTTTTTGTCCCTGTTTAATATTAATATTTGAATCGGCCGCAAGCCACGTCAAAGAACATTCGGAATAACGATTAATGGAGCGATCGATTATTGGAACATCGATTAATGGAAATTTTGGAGATGAAGCCTTTTTATTACGAGGAACATTGAAAAATAAGAATAGAAATTCGAAGGAATCTTTACATTTTTGTTCCAAAGTTTTTGTTTCTGTTTGATAATAATAATCGAGTCGCATAAAGTACCTCGATTGGCGGAATAACGATTAATGGAACGATCGATTATCGGAATTTGGATTAACGGAAGTTTTTACCATTTCTGAAAAAATAAAATGAATTTGTACAACAATAAACGCGCAACGTTATTTTGTGAAAAGTAACAATACTTGCTGATATTTAGAGTAACTTGCTTTTACACCATTATGATTCCCAGTCAATTTCGAAGAAACTTTCCTATCAGTTATGGCGATCGATTGGACGCGTTTCTGTAGCGAAATAATTTTCGCTGGGAGCCTGAGGTACCACCGCAATGGTTTATAAACTCGAAGGGAATAGCGTCACAGCTATCAGGCTGATTTACAATGTTTGCTCCCAAGGGTAAACCGTTAGTTTCTCGTCCTCTATTATCCTGGTGGTTTGTACACCGAACATAATCTGAATGGAAGGAAGAAAACTAAACGCGAACAAAACACCGACAGCTTTTTAACGCAAAGATGGATTTCATCATTCCGTCAATTATCGTTTAAGCAAATCAAACAGAGAAGAAAGGACGCTAAATATGGAATCAATTTATTATATTACATAATTGACGATAATGTTACATCATATTAGGTTGTCCGAGAAGTTTCTTTCGTTTTATGAGGAAATAATAGACGCACAATGTTTTTTGTTTTATATTAGTTTATTGAATTATGCACGAACGCAATAATAGGAATGGAACGAAATGGATCATACCTAATGCAATAGAATAATGTAAAACAGAAATTCTTGTTCATCTATTATCATCTTATAAAACGAAAGAAACTTTTCACACAACCTAATATATACATTTTAATATCATTATATATCGACAGTTGCGCACGGAAATTTGGAAATTTTATGAACATTACAATGAAATCCCGCTATCTTGATCATATATTAATTAATAATATATTAATAATATATTAATTAATAGGACTCTATATTCGGTATGTCTCACGTATTTAACATGGCTATTCATGCTGCATACTAATTTTTTAGCAAGTATATGTTTGCGATAATTATCTCGTAACATGCGAATATACATTTTCAGATTGGTTTCAAAAAACCAATACTATATTGTGACAGTCGTGTTTCAATACGAGACTACTGAAATTTCTTAAACGTTTTCTATAATACATCTAATACGCACGTAGAATATTTCTATGACAAATAGTGAAATACTTTCGCGAGCCACTGTACGACGAAGAAAAAATCAAGGACTGTTGTTGAACGTATTGTTTCTTTCGATTTGCAGGAGCCGTTGGTGGCGAAGGCGGAGACGAAGATGACAAGGAGAAGGAAGAAGAGGCCGAAAGAGAAAGGCAAGAAGCCATCAGGGAGGCTGAGGAACGAAGGAAGGAGAAGCATCGCAAAATGGAAGAAGAACGAGAGAAGATGCGACAGGAAATCAGGGACAAGGTAAGGGATAACACCGTTTCCTCTTTCTGTCTTTTGCTTTCTCCTCGCGAAGAGGGAAAGGTTGCCGCAATATAAAGCGCGTAAATGGAAAATCAGCTTTCGAAGAATTATACATCGAGTCAGCGTTAACTCTATTTCGCTTTACGAATTCAAAGGCTCTCGTTAAATGGACCAGTCTTAGAGGAGAACTACGGCTCTTGGTTTTACCGCGCGATATAACAAACAAGAGTTTCGTAAATGTTACTTCGTTCTTCTGCGAAATTGCTGACTGTTCGGGCAACTTCGTTCTAACGACTTTTGAAAATGTGCTCGTTCGAACTTTCGCTTCGTTTCGATTATAGACCTAATCTTATTTGTTAGAGGAAATGAAATTTCTCTTTCAAAGTTCAACTTCAAGTTCAATTCAAGAATACCAGTATCATGTAAATTGATTAGAAGTAAATTGCGAATGAAGTGGCAGTTAACACAGCTTTACTTCCTAACGGTTTTCATTCCATATTACCTATCAGATGGATATTAAACGTGTTGGTTTGTTTATTAAAGAGACGAGTGATAAAAGTCAATTACATTAAAATTACTTTAAGTACAAGTACAGAGATAGTGTATGCCGGTCGTAGTCGTCGCTCGCTCAATGCTACTATTCGACTCTCTAACTGTTCAACTATTCGACTATATGAACTATATCCAACTATACAGTCCTAGACTGTTCGTCTATTTGTATCGACAGGTGTAATTATAAAAAGCTCAAATGTAACTCCGGTTTACGATCACAAATAACGACGATAATATTTTGTCCGGAGTTTGTTTACCTTTGAACCTAGCAAACGAAAACAACGCTGGTATACGAGTCTCATATGCCGCTCGCCTATATTTCATATGTTCACGACGATTTGAAGAAATTGTTAAAATTGCACGCATTTCTTAACAAAATTGTAAAAATACATTAGCAGCGTGCGTATCCTTTATCGTACAAAGTAGCAAGCCATAAATGGACTGTTACAACGTAATTCACCCATAATTTTTGTCGATCTTGAAGAAGACATAACGAACTAAGATCTTTGAGCGAAGATGCGCTTACACGACGCGCTTGTCTGCTTGCGAATTGCAGCCGAGGAGCAACAAAAGCTGCTACTCGTATCAAAGGTAATTCATGTTTCTCTGTCCTTAACAGCCTCAAAGAGAGAGAGAGAGAGAGAGAGAAAGAGAAAGGGAGTTCGTAATACGCGTACTGAATGGGGGAGTACGTAACTGAAAAGCTGCATGAAAGATAAAATACTCCGGATCGAAAGTCTCGTGCTTATTTACAAATGTACGCGGGTGTGTCCCTCATTGGAGCGTGGAAAGCCTCGAGGAACGTAAAATACACGTGTGTATACTGTATGCTATATACTGTATACTGTATACTGTATACATACAGTATACACACTCGTAGTGTGTATCGAGTGCCTTGTAGGGGTCGGTGAAACGGTCGAAAATTTCAAAGGTTCTCTCGGCGCCGCGCTGTCTAAAAAGATCACGTTAAAGAGCGAATATTTTTCTAGATTATCCCTACGATACGCATCGTGGAAATAACTCGGCAAAAGATTTCGGTTTACGAGCCTTCCATTAACCTCGAGCCAGTTATTTCAACGAGGGAAACCATTTCAGGGAAAGTTTGAGAAAATGACACTGCATTTCCCGTCATATATTAACTCCCGCCTCGCAAACTGCAAATTTTCAATTACGAGTTTCATTTTCCTTCGATTTTCGCGGTGCTCCGCTCGCTGCTCACGAATCCCGCCTACCAAGGAACCGCGTGCATTCTTCGAGGACAAAGGATTCTCGCTTTTCGCCACGAGTTGCATGGAATATCTTTAGGGTGTCTTTTCATACTTGTCGGAATAGGAACACCTGGTTTCGTTTGCCGATGGATTCGCGCCAGTTGTCTGCATGATTCCGACGTCGCTGTTCAAACCTACCGCAACTTTCATTTATCGGGATGAATCCCTCTTCCTCCTTTCACGAGTATTAGTTCCTTGCATACTTCGATTATCATTACGAGTATCGTTCATCGGTCGACGAATGCCTATAGATTTCTCAGTTATATCACGGACTTGGATAATATCATAGTCGAGCAGACATCGACAGAATTAATTCCACCTGCGGCTCTTTATGTTCGTTCACCAGGAAATCTAATATTTTATTATCACCTCCGATCTCCTTCCTCGAAAGTTCTCGCGTTACATCGACGCTACCAATCGAACCTCGAAAGATTATCGCGTAACCGTAATGTCCTCCGTCAGCTGCGGCAAATCTCACCACCCTTGCTTTCCTCCCATCTCCGTTTTAACACGTTTCTCTCCAACAGGGTGAAAAATGAGCTCTCCGTCTAGCGTTGCTCGCGCCGAGTTTATTATTGCCGACGAGGATCGATTTTTTCCCCTCGAGTTTTAAGCAACCTCGTAAGGATACGTTTGAAGACCATTCGTTAACGGCGCGTACCTCGTTCCATGCAGCGGTCCTGCATTTTAACACTAACATTTGCCCGGTCCAACGACTGGTTTCAAAATTTCGTTTAATATCGTACATTCGTTGTTATTTCCTTTGCTCATCTAACTTTATGCAAATTCTTATATCAATAAAAACTGAGAAATTGATTAATCGGATAATGTAAGGAGTTACATGAAGTTAGATGAACGAAAGAAACAACAACGAATGTACAATATCAAATTAAATGTTGAAATTAATTTCGCCCGTGATCTTCAACGTGCTACCGTTGCTAAAGTTTCGAGCTCGATAATTTTCCGTCATTTTTTAAGAACCAGCGTTTTCTGGGTGGTTTTAAAATTTATCGTGGAGCTACTAGTTAAAAAAATCCAGCATCGCAAAAGTCCGAGCAACGCCGGCCACACGCAACTATTTTCTCAGTAAATGCATAAAAGTTGGCACTCTAGTTGCGTGTTGTGATCGCGTTATACGCGAACTATACACGAAACCATGCTGTCGCGTTAATCGACGAATTTAATGACCGTTCAAGAACGCGTATGCTAATAAGCGGACGCAACCAGCAACGAAATTGAAACCGCAGTTTGATAAGGGAAAGGCTTCCAAGAATCGCGGCCAATTTATACCGCTGCTCGCTCGATTAGTCATAATACGCGAGCTAACGCTTCTAAATTGAACGCTGGACAAAGCTCGGCTACTTGGCATACCTAGCTAATTCCCCGTGTCAATACGAAATAGAGCAATTATCTAACGAAGCTGATTTCATAATTCGAGCAGATCAGAACGGTCGCGCTCGTATTTTGTCGACTGCAATCACGCTAATTAGTCGTGACTGTTCGATGATACGTAACCGTTTGATCAACGAGAACCATTGTTCCTGGCTGTCCGTGGTTTCGTAATCGTCCGCCGATAATGACACTAACGAATAATCCTCGACACACGATTATTTTCACGCCACGGTTCTACAAACTTTTCCAAGTGCCCGGGACAATTTCGATCGGCGAACAATGCGCGATAATGGCGGCCCATTCCGTGCACCAGTGTCGCCAGCGCGAAAAACAGCGTTCATTTAACCGTTCGACCACGGCGTCACCCCGTTATCTCCAAAGCCGTTTCGCGATTAATGCGTTTATTTTACTAAATGCCACGCGAAGCGTTTTTCGCTCCCGTAAAAAATACAGATATTTGCAATCGATTGAAAATACTATGGAAGACCGAATGAACATTGTCGAGGGTTTCACAGTGTTCGTACAGCGAAATATTTAGCGAGTAAATTAAAAATTTACCTTGGCACCGCTCGTAAATATTCGGACAATTTGCTCGATTTGTAGCAACAATACGTGAATTTCACCAGAGTAATTACAAATTAGAGATTAACGACCAACTGGTAATTAGAAACAACATTTACTGCTTTTTCGTAAAATTAAGGGACGTAAGAATAAACTCTCTATTTAAAAACATAGTAATGATATATATATATATTTTTTTTATCATTTATATTATTACGTACTGTAACTCGCGAAGATGTTCCAACGTTTATCACAGAATTTCTTTATTAATATACTACGTCCATTATACGAAACCTTTTAAAATTTCGTTAGCATTGTAATAATACACGATTATCCTGATTATGATAGTCAAATTTGAAACCAATCTGAAAATATATGTGGAAATTACACGATATTTATGGCAGACGCACGCAGGAGAAGAAATCGTTATACAGCGTGAATAGTAGTCTTAATTATCGTAGCTTATTAACATAACGAATAACCGACTGTTCAAATACTCTAGTGATCTTTGCCAAGTATATTCCCCCAATAAATATCTTGTAACTTTTGCATACACATTCAAATCGTTTACCAACTTGACCAACATAATCACGATGATCGTAGCATCACGTAAAACCTAGTATTTAAATACCGCTGATTTTCTTAATATTTCGTATTTCAAGTTCATGGTAAGGCGAGCAAATAACACGGCAGAAAGTGGTGGATAATTTATTAATTTCCAGGGGAGAAAATTCGAGCGAGCATTTCGCGATTACTATGTAAATAAGGTAAAATAGGCGGGACTGAAAAGAGAGGTATAATTATTCGTCCGACAAGAAGACGTTAATCCAGCAAACGTCACCAAAAAGATAAATCGTCCGAGATGGCTGAGTTTCATGGCGGACGCTTACTCGTTTGCACGTATGCAAGCCGTCTAACAAGAACGGTCCCCGACTTAAAATGCAAATTTGATTACGAAGCGGCACTGCGAATACGGCGAACGGTCCGTCACGTTTGCAGCCTGTTCTTCCACACCTAAATATGGCCACGCGTAAGTGCACGTACGCGTACATCTCGAACACGCCGGGTTTCTCCAACACGAAAGTCACGCCGAGTTTCTCCAACGCGAAAGTCACGCCGGTTGTTTATCACGAACCCGTATAAATCGAGCCAAGTGCAAGATAATTTCCGCTCGTGTTGCACGGAATTTCAGAGAATTGCGGAAACCGAAACGCGAATTCTCCGGCAGAAAGAGAAATAACATTAATCAGAGATATGCTAATTTTTAATAATAATTACGTGGAAAAGGGCACAGTTCATCCTTAACATTCCGATCCAACGTTCCGAGTAATTTCATTTAACTAATTTCATTTATCATTGTATTTATCGTAACATTTATATATAATAACAATTAACCAGATCTTGCATTATTTAATAGTCTTTTAAGAGTTTAATATCACGAGGATGAAACATGCAACTTGATAAAAAACTGCTGTTTCTAGCCGCGTATAATCGCCGAGCAATTTTACTTCCCGAGATATATACAAAATTATGTTTGCCTCTGTATGCTGTACTTTTTACAAATGGATTTCAATTAGACCTTAAGACTGACGTAGTTTGCGCGTCAATAAATTGTTCAGCTGCTTTTCCATAGCTTTCCTCATACTTTTCTTCTTGTAAGAAAATTAAACGAATATTCTGGTTATCCAGGATGGTCAGTAGGTAATGAGATTTGAATATCCTTATTGCGAACGCTTCGAATCGTAGGAGGATTTTAATTCCGAGAAGTTTCGTGGTCTCGAGGTTTGGCGAGTCCCGTTCCTAGAAATGATTTGCCTAAAACGTTCGTTAGAAACTCCTTTAACCGTGAAGGAGGAACAGCCTTAAAGAAGACATCGGTATTTTTAGTAGATATTTTAGTTACCGCGGAAAAAGCTCTCTTTGAAGTGTCCATAAACTCTTGGCGTATTCAGTGACGAATGTTCCGGCAACTTTTCGTGGTCGGCGCCCCGGTTAGCCAGACTTTGTGAAACATTCACAAGCGCGCGCCGCTGAAACGGAATTGTTTATCGTGGAACGTGTAGCAAAGCTGGCCGGTCATTGTTTGCGAGTTCCGTTCCATCAAAGCAAACTCAATCCTTTCTTGTTTTTTGCGGGATGAGAAGTGAGCAAAGCTTTATGCAAAGAAGGAATAAATTTCGAGATCCTCATAAAACTTCATTGGGAGTTGTTTCTATACGGAGCGTGCAGAATAAGAGAAACAAAATTTCTGACGTTACTGAAAGATTGTGAAAGAGTGTGCAGAGAGAGAGAGAGAGAGAGAGAGAAACGAGAGAACTATCGAAGAGAAAGATAATTTCTCAGCGTTTTTGACATTCGCCGGAAACCATCAGCACAATGCACCCAGTGTTCGGAAAGTTTTCCAACACGGCCGATTTACCGCGAAACAAACGACGAAATGAAAAAAAAAAGAAGAGTTGAACAAAGAGCGAAGAGATAGAAAGGACAAACAGATGTCACGCGAAATCGTACTATTGTCAATCCTGATGTATTGTCCTGTCAGGATGTAGTCAGCGGCGCTGACATGACCCAGATGGAATCGAGGGCTCTCACAGAATAATCGAGAAAAATACGTCCCGGTATGCATTGTACGCATTAAATGAATAACTCTCGAATCATCGGCGTGACGTCGCGCAATTAAATCTTGTCGCGTTTGTTCGTCGAGTGGTTGTAAAATTATTGTCGATAAACGCGTGTACGAAGATAGGACCACTTTGAAAATGACCGTTCGATCCGATACCCGATTGTCCCTAAACAATTGAAAGTTAATAGGCCATTGCTTTTGACGTAAAAAATTTCCAACCAATCTGTATGGAAGGCAACGAGTTCGAAATATTGGCTACTCTGACGAAATGCTGCAATTTCTATGACAACAAAGATTTCAATACCCTCTCGACGATTTGGAAAATTAACGAGGGCTACTTATTATCGAATACCAGAACAATAGAAGATTAAAGAGACACTTAAAGGGACACGCGGTAGAAGAGCGATATATTTTCATTATTACGTGAAAAAATGATCAGACATTTAAACAAGTCTTTACAACGAGATATCTGCTACGGGGACACATCATCGTTTTTCTCGAACAAAACAATTTGCTGGCGGCAGATCGAATAACCTTGAAACCCTAAAAAACGTAACAAGTCCTCTTTCTAATAATGTGCATAGATTGATATCTTATAATTCTTATCGAAATTCATATTTTTATAAGTCTAAGTAAAAAAGCTACAAAATCGATAAAGATTCGTTCCATTTTCTTGATACTATTCACAACGTGCAGATACTTTGCTTCCAACATTCCGTACATTTCTGTCTGATTTCGTACATTTTTGCAAATTTAAATTTTACATAAATGTCTAAGGTAGCCTGGTCTAGATATAATAATATGACATAATCGCTCTTAAGGTCCCTTGTCCTCGTTCGAACGCCAAATGCACGAAATCGTTGATTTCGATGTTCGTGGAAATTCAGCGGAAAAATACGAGTTAGGAAAATTGAGACCGTTTTGCATCGGCATGTAGGAAGCATCGTGTCATTCCTGAAATATCAGTCCCTCGTTAAACGGAACCGAACCTCATCCGGCTATCTCGTTACCAGGGTTCAGCTCCCCCACTGCTTCCCAACGCACTTTCATACGCTCTTCAGCCTAGCTGTTTAGCCGGTATAAATTTAAATTTCGCCAGGACTTTGCAATCTCCACGACAAATAATCCGGGTCGCGTTTTATCAAAGCCTCTGTGACGAGAAATAAAAAATTGGGAACTTATCCCCGGTCTTAGCTTGGCCGCGAGCGGTTCTGTATCGGCGTCGAGAATCGTTCAGTCAGAATTAATAAAGATTGATACTTCATTAGCCGAGACATCGAAATCCTCCGTGAAAGTCTTTTCGCGATATTTTCCCGAAGGATCCCTTATCCACCTTTTCCAGCAACAATGAACGGAAAACTCGAGATATAATAACACTGGTGATCCCCTTGAGAATAAAGATGTATTCTTAAGCGGACGCTATTCCGCAAGAAGATTTCCTTCGGTAATCGCGCTGGCACGACGGGGTCAAAGAAAATCCGATTACAGGCCTCGGCTAATGATCATCAAGAAGAGATTTCGTTATATGGCCCTTAAGAAATTCCGCTTAGGAATCGGCTCCTCCAGTTTCTGGAATATCCTACACAGTATAATTAAAAATACCACAACGTCTTTCCGTTTCAACTGTTGGACAGTTAATGGCTCGAATGCGATTCAGGTTTAATAGCGAGTGAAAGAAGACAGCGAGCAGAAAGGAACAGTGAAATAACAAGTCAAACTTACGTTAAAGAAGATAATGTATTTTCTATTTACTCGCGTGCATTGGAAGAAATAAAGTCGTAAAGAAAAGCCATAAATCTAAGGAAATGTACGAGATACGAGTAGGTCGCGAGCGCAACGGCCAGGAAATCGAATATTAGAATCTACGATAATGATTTAAAAATGCAAAAATGGAGACACGGTCTAGTTTCTATCGCAAAGGTCTATATACATTTATTGAATCTTGTGTATTCGATATATTAAAAGAAATTAGTAAATACGCGCTTTCTTTTAGAATCGTTTAAATTTCTAGATCGACGAAGTAACTTCGAATTTACTCGGAACATTTTTCTTACAAGTATTAACAAATGATAAACGTTTAATTGGCAAAGTCCAAAGAAGGGACAAAGTTACACGCGTGGTTACGATGTTTTTGATTTTATCGCTACCAAGGAAACTGCATTAGCTATATCGATGAAGAATATACGAGATATCGATGTAACATTAAGCCTAATTTGTTTTATAATATCATATAAATGCAAAAGGTATATACAAATTTTTGTAAGATTGTATTTCGTATTTTATTTTTTCGTTCTTCCTGTTAATAAAAGCGTAGGTAATAAATTACGTTGGTTGTCCAAATACGCGTTCGAATTCGATCGATAAAAAAATTTAACGTCAAAAAATTGCTGAACCTATAAGGTCTTTGCTGTAATATCTGAAATTTAAGAAGCATACGAAAACGCGTAATGAGAGTAAAAAGAAAAAAACAAGAAAATATCTCACGATCATATAACAGGGAGAAAAAAGAGATTTGAAATCTGAAGACGCAGTGGAGCATGGAATTTAAAAGTGGAATTTAAAACTTTATTTAAGTCTGTCGTTGCGGAAATTCCAAGTTATAAAAAGAATATTTCCTTTTCTTCCTTTTTAAAACTTTCTTCTCAATTAGGAACGGGCTCTTTTAAAACATGGAAATAAATATTGAACAACCTTTTTTTCTATACCTCAAAACGTTCTTTGCTAATACATAGAATGTAAATCTCATTTATGCAAGTTCGCAAAACGAACTGTTTTTCCGCGATTCGTAGAAGATCGTCTCGTTTCACGTCTCTCTTCTGTGTCTCTCAATTAACTCGAACAATTAATTAAAAATCCTCGAGACAGTGGCGACAGACCAACATCCGTTCGTCTCGATGGCTCGATGAAACAATGGAAGCGACTTATGCAACTGAAGTAACGACATTCGATATGGTGAACTCTGATGGACTTTTTCTAATTAAAAATTTCTCTCCTGTCTTTACTGATGTTTATTATTGAGCGAGTAATATATAATAGATATTAAATTAACCATTCTTGTATAATTTATATTTCCTTCGTTCCAATCGTTCTTTCTCATTCGTATTGATTAACAATACGTATTGATTAGCAATGATCAATTATTATCGTACGTTTAAATATATTTGAGAAATTTCTCAATCATCATATAAATTCAATAAAATCATTATATAAATTTGAGAAACTTCTAGGGAAGAGGACTGATAAATAATATTGGAAGTTTTATTTCTAGCTTTGGAAAAATTATATTAAACCATCAATGATCATACAGAACCGAGTATCATTATATTTGCATATTAGTATGGAAAATTCAGAAGAATGCTGTTTAATTTCTAGGAAAGGTAATTTGCTGCGTTTTATAACAATGACGCAAGCAAAATTATAAAATAATTTCAGTATTCAAAGGTAGTTGCTGATGCCCATAAATTGCATCGCTATTATACAAACAATGTAGATATCCAGTCCAATTTGCTGCATTTGCATGTCAATGATGAAATAATACTATGCAACATACGTGTGTGTGCCTGTATAAATTCTCATTGGCATTCAGTATTTCATAGCTAATGTTTATTCTCACTATTCCGCATAACTAATTTATTTTTACATCTCCATTACTAAGTTCAAGCATTGGGGAAACAAGATAAATCGAAACAGATCAACTTATTAAAAAATGGAATTATTATATCGTTTGAAACTTTGAAATATAAATAATCTATATATTCCGTGCAATAATAAAAATCTCGCCAATTACAAATAATACAATTAAGTTGTTTCTTATCTACACCTATATATATTCTCTCTTTGTCACTGATAAATCCGTGCTATAAAATTTGTCTCTTGATTTCGTGTATTTCATAAATAATTTCCAGAGCCAGAATCGAATTTCATCAACAGGATACACTCTATTAAATTTTCTGAATCATCCATTTAAACCACATTCATTTTCATTTCACCGGGCTTTAAATCAGAAGACGATAAGAATCGATATATAATTCTCAATTACTCGAAACTCTTGCAGACAATTATTACGAATTTTTCTACCTATCCTGAATCATCGTCTCACATGAATATATAATTTTGACTCTTCGTAATCCAAGTCTAATTATCACGCTTTTCACAAGATCGACAGATGCCCTAATATCTATGAACGAAGATATATGCGTCGTTTTATGCGATACAAATCGATAAAAAATAGACAACCTTTTGGCCGAAATCATTTTTAAACGTAGTGGGTATATAAACGGAGATGGTGCGCAGGGGATGTTTCGGAAATGAAGCATCTCAACTTTGTCGAGGGTCTGACCGGACGAACATAAATTCAGCAAAAAAACGGACAGCGTGAAATAGGAATATCCATATGGAACGAGTATTCTAATATGATACGTTAGGATTTATCGTCGCGGCGACCTGCCACTATATCACCATTTTTGGCAGTATTATCGTGGAAAAATGCTACTGTCGTTCCTCTGTTAAGCGATCGATAGGTTTTGATAGCGGAATATGGTCGGCGAATGGAAATCGAGGTTTCGACCAACCATCCATCTTTGATTCTCGTTAATGCACCTTGCGATTTTCTAAACTTCTATTAGAACGACCCAATCGAAACAAAAGTTCGCATTCTTCCCTTTTTTTCTTTTCTTTTTCTTTTTTTTTTTTCTTTTTCTCGATAACGCTCTAACGTCGTTCGCTTTTCGACTCGAAGAGAAAATGTTGCCGCGCCATCTCCGGCACTTTGTTTCCTGCTCTTTCCGAGAAATTGTCGAAGGAACGACATTATTGCACGTTGTCGTGACCAATCCCCATCGACGTCGTCGTTCCACCGCCGCTGTATTTTATTATGTACTTTATCGAATCTCTCGAAGCAGATGTATCTTCGAGGGACCGATGTTTCACCCAACGGCTCACTTCGTCCACACGACACGTTCAATTGCCTGTTTAACGTATGTTCTTCTTATTCTATTACCGTTTCCCTTCGTAGCTTGCGTCAGTAACAATTAGCGAAGAAAAAGGGTAAAAGTAATTTAATCGATCGTCTTTAGCTAACTGTATTATTTTCTTTTATATTTATACGTTTATCGATCTTGGCTGATGGCTCATTAACATCGTATAATAGAATAGCTGGAGGCATCGATCTTTATTCAAATTTAATCACTCGTGAACGAAAAAGATCGTTGATCTGATGATTTGCAATTTATCTGTTTCGTATGCGAAATTTTAAAAAGTTGATCCAAATGCTTTGCTTACGTTGAAATCTTGTAAACTAATCTCAGCTGTTGCTCGTTTAAGATTTATAATAAATTCAGTGTTACGTATGCATGTCGATATTCTACAAAGATACAGCGTGCGTTCATCATTTCCTCTTCTTAATAAATTTCAATATGAAATTGTAAAAATCGTAACTATCTCTTTTCTCGTTTCTAAAGAAACCGCTGTTTATGTTTACTCGAATTCTTAAAAGAGAAATATACAATCGAAAACTATGCCATATTCAAACGTAATTCACCGGTGTAAACGACTTCGCTGTTAAAAAATGAAATTTATCTTTCTACTCTGCGAGCCTTGCGTTAACGTCGTACAAGTTTATTAGGATTTAGATTAGAGAAATTAGGCTACGAACAAGATCAACCGAATATAGTAATAGATTTCGTAATTTGTGTCACGAACGATGTTGTTACGTTGGTTAAAGTCTGACCAAGAATAGAACGATTCTGAATCGCGAGCCAAGGAGATACGAGCCTTTTTTACGTTTCGATAGGACCGTAATCGGTGAAACTACTTTAATGTTCATAACACGCGAGCACGCGATTCCCGTGCAGTCACGAGCAAAGCGCACCACTGTATTTGAAATTATTCGTCGCAATTGCAGAAATCGCGAAACTCGCTTTTACGTTATTTTATTTTCTTTTATTTTATTCCATTTTACTTCGTTGTAAATTTGAAATATCATGAACAAATTTCATCACCATGTATTACCATTCAAAGTCACAAATAATAATAACGACGAATACCGACATATTCAGAAATCTTGCCTCTATCCTTTAAAATTTATCAAATTTACAAAGTATCTAACGTTGATAAGCACGTAATACTTTTAGTTTCCACGTGATACCGATTGGTAGACACACCAATTAATCAATTGATAAATATTCTACAAAAATGTATTATCGACAAAGTCGAACGAATAATCTCCGATTATCTGAATCTTTGTCGTCGTATCATTTTCATATTTGATGTTCCATTTCAGTATTTACATAAATTGATTACGCGAAAATATTTCTGAATACAAAAATTCCTGCCTAATCGTGCAGATCGGCTACGTTCGTGATATTCGTGTTCGCGTTCCGATAATCGTGCTTCTACTGTATTTCGATTCGTGCTTTCCATGAATATTCAAAAATTCAACTAGCGATAGCGAAGCGACTTTGAGAATATAAATCGATGATTAATCGTAAGACTTGCAACGAAAAACAAACACGTCCGATAATGCGGGTCGCGTGCCAGGCAAGTATAAAAAATGGGTTACAAGCTCGGGCAGCTGAAGTCGAAGCTACGATGAAATAAACGAGCTGAATTATGGATGCATAAATATATCCAACAGGTGCAGAGGAACAATGTTATCTATGTAGATTCGCGACAGGTAGCGCGCTTCTTTTGCCTTCTAAATTTCGCTGAACTTTATAACATATATAGAGCATATCATGGTCGCGATGTATTGCCAACGAATTTACGATATCGTAACTGCCGGTTAATAGCAAGCGCAATACGATCGGGGTGAAATGTAGTCGCAGAGACCTTGGGCAGAGAATAGTTGGCTAATCCTGTTGTGTTAAAGAAATGTAGACACATTAACAGATCAAAGACAAAGATAATCGCTAGAGGAAGATGCTAACGAACTTAATGAATACCAATGAGGATCTTGGTTAACGCGTTTCCTGTCCTATTTACCGTTCCTTCTTTGTTGTTCCTCTGGTAATATTGGATTTATGCAAAAGATTCCATTCGTTTCTTTTTTCTTCTACGAGAATGTCATTTATTTCTTTATTGAAATATTTTCCCTTACGTTCAAGTATATTTCGCTGTTTCTTTGATAATTCGCTGATTTAATCGCCAAAAACTGAAAACTTAGTTTTCGAGTAATTAGTCGCGTCCGTTATTTAACTAAATAATTGTAATTGCATTTTAAATACCTCGAACCTTCTTCTTCTTCTGCCTGCAGAGCAGAATTTTTCTTCTTATTAAAGTTTATAGTATATATTTTAGTAAAATTTCTTAGTAAAGTTATTGTTAAACTTTATCGAATTTCTTTTGGAACACACGCACAAGAAAATGACAATAGCAAAGATACACGGATTAATACCTAAACGCAAAATAAAATGCGTATAGTTCTAATCTCTGTGAACTTAATATAGAAAAGTATCCAATTTTATTAAAAAATTACACGAAACATTTCTCGGCTATTTCTAGCGACGAGAAACGATAGCGTGCGTGCGCTACGAATCAAACGTACCGTGTAACAAAAATTATACGTAGCTCTGAAATTGTTCATATTCGCATGCAATAAATCGAAATTGCAAGACCACGGGCATTATTCGAAATTTTTTACCGGTGTCTCGACAATGGTCTCTATGAAATTCAAACAGGCTGCCCGGACGCGAAAGAAATAATACGCTGGGATATCGTCACGTAGCCCGTCAACGTTCTCGATATCCAAAAGCCGGTTGTCTTTCTCAGCGGTGATCCACGAATCAGGGAATATGAGTACAGGTCTGAAACGGACCGAGGATAGAAAGAACGGACGAGGAAAGTGTAAAATGGGGAGAAGAGAAACAGACAGCTTTCCAATTTCGCAAATTCATGACCCACGGAAACTTCGCCGGTGTCTCTTCGCCAGACTGACTGGTGTCAATAAAATCGCATGGAAATACTGAGAAACGGGTGCAGAAGGGGCAGGGAGGGGTGAAAGGAGGTGGCTACGTATCAAATTGACGGAAAGTCAAAGTTTTAAATCAGCCACCAGACGCGCTCTCTCCTACATTCTCGTTATTCGCTCTTTCCCACTTACACTCCGATAGTTACACGCGCTCCTCAACATTTCAATTTTCATTGATTACAAAATTTAAGGAGTGAAATCGTTCGACAGATTTGAATCGGTCGTACGACTGTTTATAACATTGATTAAACTTGGACGGTTTACGAGATCGTAGTTTGGAAAGGAAATTTGTATCGAATACGTAAGCTAGTATCGTAAAGTTAGGATAGATGTAAAACCAAGGGCAAATTTTTTGGCTGAGAGGTTGACATAAAGAATATTCAATCGACCACGAGAATAAACGGACAGGAATGGAAACAGATATTAACGAAGGTTCGTTATATACGGCATTGCCTGTACAGAAATATAAATATCAATTTCGATCATTCACTAAATAATCCATTATAAGAGTGTGTAAACAGCATCGCTCAAAAATCTTAAGTTATATTCGTTTCAAAATTGGACAGGTGTAAGTGGCAGTAAAACGATATGATAGAGTTTCATTTAACTTGGTATTTTATATAACCAAAAAAAGTAGCTGACGTATAAAATGTTAAGGCGAGTAACGCAAGGTAATATAAAGTTCATAATGTACGTCAAATATCGAAGTTCTAAAATCCTTGAACGTGAGTATATATGTATCACACTATCATCAGTTTGATTAAACTTCATCGATACCTACTTCCACTACTTATGCGCTTATTTTTGTCACCGACTGCATTCACCTATATATATATATATATATATATATCTACCTGTATGCAACATATATGCAACATCTTGCTCTCGAGATGTTCCAAATGAGATCTGTTCGTCTAACATACGTATCCCACTACGTGTTCTTCGTAATATGTGTGACACGACGCATCGATCACCACTGCCGTTAGATTCTAAGCTGAGTTACGCTTAAATATCGTTCTGAACAGGAGCTCGATCAGGCGAGACACGAACTACGTGTCAAGCTAATTAGCTTTCGACGCGATAATTAAAATCCGGCGTCTGATCGATATCGTGTTTATAGCACGAATACCCTGGCGGGCGTCAAAGGTGACGCTGACGAAGAAGAACGAGAGGAACGGGTAGAAAAAAAAAGAAGAGGAGGGGAGAAAAAGAGCCGCGAAAGTAGAGAACCGAAGAATAAGACGGCTGACAACGTAAGAACAACGAGCTGCAACCCGGACGAGGTCGACGTGGGAGAAAGGAAGAAGAACGGCAGACAACGACGACAGGAGAAGCGAAGAGAGAAGATTGAACTTAACTGGGGTCAAATTGACTCTAGTAGGGAGTCCCTGCATTCAATATGGCGACTTCCTAATAGAGTCAGGCTGACTCCTTTTAAGACGTTCAACGGACCATCGTGAAAGTACTTAAGGATGCGCACGTCGAAACAAGTTAAGGCTACTTGTACCACAAAGTGTCGGTTATAATGCGATAAAAGCATTGACGACAGAATCGGTATCGGTGCGTTATTCCTAGAGAGTGTGTCATCAGCGTTACGCGAATAGAAAATGTACACTCCCGTTCGTAAGTATTAGGACACTCGCTGGTTTCATGCGAAATGTGACAATTAATTTAAACTATCGAGGAGACGATTAATCGACGAAGATCGCGTTTCGAGGTAACGAAATTTGTGCAAACTGTATATTTGCAGAAATTACAGAAATATAGTAAATTATTGTAATAGTACTATATCGGTCTCTATAGTCTTTCAGCTTAAATTCTGTTGAAAAAAATGGCAGATGCACCAGATGAAAACTTGAAGAATACTGCAGAACATCTGAATCTTTTGTAGCATATATAATACGAAATATCAATAAATACAAGACAGATACTCTAATCTTATCGCATGGCATTGATGAGATTACTATTATAATATTGAATATGATTTCTTCATAGTCTACCGTCCTATAAAGTGTGCTAATATTTATAAAAGGGGATGTAAACGATACGCAGCTTTTAAATATACACTAGAGTTATTTCTACATTTATCGTACTGTTAGCTATTTAACAACGATATATCATACTACGACGTTACGTACTGATAATTTCGCGAACAAAGTGAAACGAGCATTCATAACATCTTTTCCCGATTTTCCATGCAATGAACGTATCAGGCAATAAATTCTCGCTTTGTAGAAAGAGCACCGTGAAATTACAGATTTTAATGTAGCCACAGTTGCAGTCACGTACGCCCAATTAGAAAATTAATTTACGTAATTGGTACATCAAATTTAATTAAACTCCTGTAATTACAACGTACTGATTAATAAAATATCATAAACGATGCGTATCGGTGGCACTTTCGAAATTGTTTATCGGCCGCAACAGATAAAAATTAAACAGTAAAATTCCCTTTCTCGAAATGAAACGGATGGTGACACAACAATAATGGCATGATATATCGGTAAACTGCGAATGCAACAAACATGTAAAAATTGTACAGAATATAAAATCTCTTTCTAAACCGAAGAAAATAACATTCTTTTCCTTTTTGAAAACCAAACAAAATGCTAGATAGAACATTTTATGCGATAAGAGCACAGTAGTTGTTATAGTATTCGACGAGTGAAACAAATCTCTGCTTAGATCTCATTGCTTTAGACGTGTTCGAAAGAGTATCAGTTTGCATAAACATCCACGGTCTACTTATTGGTCACCCTATTTTCCCCTTCTTTTTATTTTTTCAATTTTCACGGGAACGGCGACAGGAACAACGCGACAGAAATATTCGCTGATCGTGAAAAATAGTCATGATTCGGCAGAAATTGAAAATTGAACACGCACCGGCGATTCGCCAGTTACAAAAGTTGATGAGAATATCGCGATGTCATTGCGCGCCAAATTCCTTTAGAAATGAAATCACGGCGCGAGTGACACGCTTGTATAAAGAAATCGTAATTTCCAGCGATGTAATTAATGGAAACAGTTCTCGTTCAACGAAAAATCGATCTTTCGCCTCTGTCGTGCTCGAAATACACATGGAAACGTGGCTCGACTGTTACCCTCCCCCCGGGATTCAACAACGAACAATTTACAAATAGTTGCGTTTGCTTCGTAACCAGCGATGCTTGTACCGCGCTCGCACCGTCACGTGACAATTAGGCTGATTGTGAGAGACAGAAACTGCGCGAATACTAATGCTGTAACAAGATAGCTAGACAACATTGCGAACTAGGGATTTGATAACGTTCGCAAAGTTTCCGCTGTTACGAACACGTGTTACCATCGAACGATGTTGAGATATCATAAATATAACTGGTTTCGTGAATATCGATCATATACTTTACGTAAAACCAAGCTTTCTCGCGTTTTTCATAGTCATCGTCTTATTAAAAAATACTGCGTTCGTCACTGGTAGATATCGACGTTTATACCATTAGATGCTTCGTTATATTTATTATCCGTAAATTTTCAGCAAACTGCTATGAATCTCCTATTTAATTCGTTTGATTAATTACCAGATTAATTACCACGTTCTGCATTAGCAGATGTTGTAATACTTGTAAACGAGTGTGTGTGTCGTTATATTAACGGATATTCGATCGTTTTCCTAATAATGTCGGATAATTATCACATCTTCTGCGTACACCTTTATACGTACACATACATACATACACGTAACAACGGATCTGGCAATGTGCTGAACTTAGCATTTGCGCGCACTTCAAACTTCTAACTCCGTATCGTTAAGCCAGTACGTCATATTATAACCAAAACATACCATTAGACATACGGCGTAACGCTTCTTGAACTAGTTTTTAACAAGGAAACTGGTTACTAAAAATGTGCCGGGTAAAAATGTCGCAATGCGACGTGGCTTGCAGATGCGTCTAGGACACACATACAGATGCAGCCATCCAACACGAGCATACAAATCACAGAACGTAGCATCCGTGGCGAAAGAACGTTTGAAGACTTCCGGCCGTGATACGCGCGAGTGCGTCGCAATTATGCAAAGTGTTACGAGTCCCTCGGATTGCTCAACTTTTAGGATTAAAAAAAACCAGAAGGTCGAGAGGAAGGGGCCGATAATTAAAAGGCGTTCCTTGACGCAAACGCGACGTCACGAATTTGAAATTCCACGTGAGACGCGCTCGTAAACGTTGTATCGCAGAGGCGCGCGGTGCGTGTCGAGAAGCATTAATTAACGTCAGGATCGGTGCATCACATTTGACATCGTTGGGAGACTGGACCGCCGTTTATACACGCGCTATCTGTCTCCTTCGCGCGGCTTCACGGTGCCTGGGACGCGCCATTGTACACCCATTACGAACGGCCGCGCTGCTAATGGAACGGAACAGCGGAAAAACAAAGAGAGACAGATTTATCGGCAATATCCGTTAGCCCAGAGCAAACCGAATTTCTACTACGCTAATTAAATAAACCCAATCAACTTTTCCTATTTCTAAATATACTCGTCCCTCCGCCCTCGTGGTACGGTCAAACCACTGTCACAATACTACAACTTTTGTTCGAAAATATCGCGCAAATCTCTCTGTAAATCGACCTATAAACTTTCGTTGCTCGTGTTTAGATGCGTTATTTCAGTTCTATCACTCGAATTCGAAGAAAACTGCGTAAGACGATACATATTTGTATGTACACCGTGTTCACCACTGTGAAACCATCTTACGAGATTCCTACACGTACGAGACGCGAGATACAAAGCGATAAGATACGATTAGAAGTGTGGAGGGTGGAATTGTTGAACCGATTGAAAATAGGAGAGAAAGCCGTGCATTCTTCGCGGTTACAATTTCATTTTATTGTACTTTCGATAAAATAGAATAAACTATTCTGTTATATTGAATTTGCGGATATGAGGCAAGAAATAAACTAGCTTTTCCCAGCGAATATAATTCAGTGTTACCTGGAGACGTTGTTGGTCGATATGATTTCAAACGCTTCGTTTCTTATCGCATTTTCACATTTCCCTAACCAATCGCGTATTCATGTCGACGTACTTCTATCGATTCACGCTATGATACAAAAGAAAAGGTTTTATATGTCGAAATCGAAGAAAACCGAGTGAAACAGAATATCTAAGTAAAGCGAAACCTTTACAGCCCTCGAATATCATCTCATCCCGTAAGATTCCAACGATGAATGTTACACCAAAATGAATTCCAATTTGTTATTATTTCGTAGCAGAACGGCCAGAGAAATATGCGTCTGAATTTTGATTGGGCAAAATTTTTCACGGAAAATCCCTCGTGACAACGATATCGAATCGGACAGCGCGTTCAGTGAAAGACGCGTGTAGTCGCATGGCGCGGTAACAAAAGAGCGATGCGAGACTCGGGACAAAACGCGAAAAGCCTTTGCAAAAAGGGAGACGAGAGGACCGAACAACGAAGAACAACAACGAAACAGACGGAGAATTTATAGTGTTTGTAGATATAGCCGCAATACGCGTATTCCACGGTCGGTTACAATGCCATGATAGAGGCAACCGGCACCCGTACAGCCGATCACGTGTCTGGCTTGTACCGCAATCGGGCTCATTGTCTGCCGACAAGAGTGGCGTGGATACAAAGCGTCAGAGCTGAGTTACTCGCTGCATGTAGCTAGGTAGCGAGCGCATGCAGCCGTCATTGCGGTTCGATGCAACTAGACAATCTAGTGTAAATAGGGGTACGGCGGCGCGGGTATGTTGTTACGTGCCGATCTCCTGTTGCAGATCCTCGAAATCATGAGCCAGATTCGATGATACGAAGCCGAGATTGAAATTGTCCAGCTAATACGATTACGGAACACTGCGTGAAGGCTGGCTAATAGCCGCGCGTCGATGCTCCGTGTGATGGGCGCGATTGACTGTTTGAGTTTTAAGCCGATTGTTCGAAAACGATTCTTCCGTAATCTGACCATTCCGATTTCATGCTACCGTAACTGTGGAAATGGTAAAAGCAAAGATCGTGAACGGCAACAAATGACAGTTACTAGAAAATGTCAGCAGAGAATGTTTTGGATTTATGATACTAGCGTCGCGACTCGAAATATCGCTGACAATACGACATGTGATATTCGTGGCAACAGAAGTCACGATTAGACGGATATTTATGTTCTTATGGTAAGTTTAGAGTTACGAAAAATGTACAGGAAAAGTTCCGTCTAAATCGAAGCCATCCAGGACCATTCGCGGCGTTTCCTTGTAAATTAATGGGAACAGCCAAAGGCTTCTCGATAGGACCGCACATAGATCGATATTTGGTCGTGAGATAACTTTTTACGTCGCGGATGTTTTTGTGGCTGTCGTTGTTCATTAAATTCGAGGCACGAGGGGATGACACCTCCTTTAAAACGCTTTCAATGTTAAAGTCTGAAAGAAAGGTTGTCGCTCTCGACTACTTCGTCGCGTTACAACTTTCTTGTTAGCGAAGTTTGGAAATATACTGTCGTCGAGTGTCTTCAACGTGGCCACGTAGCGGTGCACCAACTTCGATCGAGAAAACTTCGCGACTGAGCTTCTCGCACTTTGGTCAAAGGTATCTGTCTATCGCTTCAAAGAAAATCTGACCGGAATACTCGTTAACGGGTTCCGCGCGTTTCCTCTTCGCTTGCTTCACAGAAAGTCAATCGCGAAACAAAACACAGTCCGAACGTTCGTTTCGTTTGAAGATCATCCATCGTAAATGCTCGTGTAAGTACGTTTCGTTTAACTACGCAGACGGACGTGGAACAAGATTAACGTAGAATAGGATTTAAACGACGATCCAACAGATATCAAGCGAAGAACGTTTGTTACGTGACTCGTAAAACTTGTCGAATTCGTGCTCCGACTTGGTGAAACGTATATTGCTATCTCTATAGTCTATTTTTTAATTAATTAGAAGGCTACGCCTTCGGACGTTTAAGCATAAATAAAATTTTGAGAATTTTTCTTACAAGCAGTTGCAAGATCTCCACGTCGAACTGGACTTGACATTCCATTTTACTCGATTTTTCCAATTTCTTGGTTCGCGAGTAGAATCCCTTTTGAAAGCTTCGAGAAACTTAAAACGATACATAAACGTACGAGACTTATGTATCTTGTTAATGAGAAAGTCCTCGCGAAATAATAAGATAAATGAAAAGGACAAGGATATTCCATACCTCTGGAATATTAAAGAAACTGTTCAAAAGATTTCGATTTTTCGGTGCCTCCTTAATTGAAAAGTCTTTGTCAGACAAAAAGATAAAAGGAAAGCTTACGTATGTCGCGAGTTTTTTCGCCAAGTACAAACGCGTTCTTTTGTAACCGGTAATCCTTCTTTTGTTCACTCGCTTCTCGTTTTTCCGTTTCAGTATAACATAAAGAAGCGAGAAGAAGTACAAGAAATGACCCAAGAAGAGCCGAATCCTTTGATGCGCAAGAAGAAGACGCCAGAGGAATTGGCTGCGGAAGCCGAGGCCGAAGACGAGGACGAGATTACAAGTATGTACACGAGTCAATTGCATTCGCTCATCACACTCGGTACACACGACCCTTCGCGAAGAGGTTGGCCAGGGAAACCATGGCCATGGAACGGGGTTAAGAACGAGAAGCTACAAATTCACGGTACACGTTCACCGAGTGGAGCTGCCTGACGAATTAATGCAGTAGCGCTCAGACACGGCAAGGGATGATCGATGAAGGGTTAACGAGCCTTGGCTAGAAATCAAACAACTGCAATCCTCCACTCGGTTTCTGAGTAAATTCAACAGAAGCCGGTCGCATGCCACGATCCTCGTTCAGTTTCACGGCGAAATCGATGTCTCGTAATTGAGAGAGCTTGAAAAACTGCCAGCCGTGTAGTCATTCATTTGCTTTTTTCCATTCTTTTGTAACTAAACTGGAACACTATAGCGCACGCATGCTCATTTATACGCGAGGCTGAATAAAATACAGGGAACATCGGGAATCGTAGTACAATGCCAAGAGGATACCTCGTGAAACTGTACACCCTTACACTATCAAAAATAAGTAATAAGTAAAAAGAAGTAAGAAGTAACTGACGTATAGTTGCGGATGAAAGAAAGTTTAAAAGCAATACACCGTGAATTGTAGAAACTTTTGTATTACAGATTTTCTATCGTATTGGTAATAGTCATTTATATATATATATATAAATTATACTTATTCTTGTTCGTTGTTCTTTTATGCTGTCGTTCCATATCTCTTATTTTATAAACTTTCTTCTATTCTCCGCTGTATGAAACGCAAAACTGCAAGCTAACGTAACGTCTATAATTCATATGCAATATTCAAATTTTATTAAACATAAAAAATGTATCCAAGATTTTTAAATGGAAACGTAAAGCGGCAGACTTTGAAATTCTACGTACGAAGTATGAATAAGATAGAGAGATTCGTCATCTGATTCAACGATATGAGTATACTTCTAACGTAAAGTGAAATCGTTTACAACTTGAAAGACAAGCCTGGAACGATATCTTTATGCATGAACTCTTTTCATCGTTTTCATTTATATCTAGTATGAATCCTACAAATATCCGCCGCGTATTTTGCGACACGCTATATATACAATATAATACATGAATGTTCGTTTGTTCCAGAAATCAAGAACGCGTTAGACACGCATATACAAGAGATCAAAGCGCAAGTACTGGAAGGTAAATGCGACCTCCAATAAGCCTACCTACACCCTTGAAGCGGTCGGTAAGGAGGGTGGTGCATCATGTGCTACCAGAGCCGCATCCGCCTCTCAGCCCCTACGACATCACGAGGAAGAGAACGAGCGAGATCTGACGTGTTATTGGAGAAGCGAAAGGAAAGAGCGATACGAGAACTTACTACCAGCGTCGTCGTCGTTGCCGTCGTAATCGTCGTCGTCGTGTTGTTCGAGCGTAGATCGATTCGGGATTCGAATTGGCCAGTCGTCCTTTAGAGAGCGTCGGGAGAAGCGACAATCGCTCGAGACCGCAACCAACGCCCATCGCCCGTCCTCGGTCCTCCAACGACCATCGAATTAGATTTTCTACGAGGGTACGCGCGGAACGATCTTCAGAAACGAGCGCATCGACCAAACAAGAGAAGAGTTACGAGCTTCGATCAACATTGCCATCGTGTGAGAAGGACGTGTCATCGTTGAGAACGAGTGGACGGAACGAGACGAATTCGATGGATTAAATTCGAGAGATCATCGTCGATAGCGTTGTTAATTGACTCGAGTGATCTTGGAAGTTGAAGGCAGGGGAAGAAGGAGGTCGAGAAGATCTAGAGATTCGAAGCTCGGCGAGGATCTAGGATGTCGATGGTGGAGCGACGAATCCAGAGAAATTTCAGAATCGATACAACCGGAGAAGACATTACACATGAAAATTCATAGAGAAAAGAAACGAGGAAGACGGGGACGATGTTAAACTAGGACGATGACGGGATAAAGAAAACTGCGGCAGACGTGAGGACGTAGGAAGTACGAGATCGGCGAGAGTTCGTTTACGCCTTACGATTCGAAGAAGGAAGAAGGACAGAGACGATCGAAGTTAGGAAAAGGAGAAAATGCAAAGTATAAGATCCGTGAGAATTCGTATATGCGTTACGACTCGAAGAAAGAAAATGAAATATCGGAAAGAAATCTCAGCAAGAAATAAGATGGGACGTAAAAAACAGAGAGAAAGAGAGAGAGAGAGAGAGAGAGAGAGAAAGAGAGAGGAAGAGAAAGGAAAATGATTGGATCGATCAAAGTCTCTTCGGATATCGCACGAATATCATGGCGTAAATGAGACGTGAGCAGTCGAAGGGCGCGTGCATATAAATATACCTATATATATATAAATATAAATAAAGAAATATATTATATATATATATAAATAAGAAAAATGAAAGAAGTAAAAAAAAAGACGTAAAAACTTAGTACCTAAGTTTCTAGTGAATTTTTCGAATAGTGGTAAAAAAAAAAAGAGGAAACTACCGGTAGCAGAGTTACGTAGTCACTAGTTCGTTCGACGGCTGTTCAATAACAAGGAGATCAGAAAGGAGGGAGTCATTATTATTATTCGAGTTATTAATTATTCTCATAGTTTATTACCGCGGTCATTGTTCTTATTATTGTTGCCATTAAATGTTTATATTTAGAAACAAGTTAAGACAAGGATCGAGGGCCACGAGAAACTAGAGTCAAGAGACCAAGAGCTGAACGCAAGACGGAGATGAATTGCTGAGAAAGAGAAACGAAAAGAAAAAAAAAAAAGAATTAACACAGGAAACGAGTAATGAGAAAAAACAAGAGTAACCGGCGGCCCTTGCTCTCCCTTCCGTCCAAATTCGAATTTTTTCCGATTACCTCTCGGCGATATAGCTCGATCGCGATCGATCCGTAGTGAAACGCGTAACACCTGAGCGATTCTTAGGGACACTTAGTTAGGAGACACATTGCCGACAAAAGTGACGAAAAAATATAAAGTGGTTATTAGACCAAAAAAAAAAAGAAAAAAGAAAAAACGGAAAAAATCGACAGAACGAGAAAACATTTTAAATGTGCGCTTCGTTAAGAATAGCTCGACGAATCGAGCAGCACTGACTCTCGCGTTTAAATGCAAACAAATAAGAAAAAAAAGAAAAAAAAAGTACTAAAGAAATGCCTTTCTTTCACGTTTATACGGTGCGTTTCTATCGAGTGTAATTATATAGTAGGTTAATTGTTAGAGAAAGGAAGAGAAAACTGATTTATATGTTCGCTCGTGAACGATCTTAGAACAGGATAGAGAAGTGTCGCGATTCGACGATCGAGACTGTTCTTAGCAAGGAGTTTTCAGGTGTTACCGCCGGAAACGTTCGAGCAAAGTAGCCATTGTTTCATCCTTTCTCGAAGCGGTTCATCGGTCTTTCATCGTGCTTGTTCGTCCGCGACAAACACGTTGTGCATGATAGACGACGTGTAAACGATGACGGACGGGATGGACAGAGCATCGACTGCCGGCAAGTAACGCGAGCCTTATACATATACAGAATTAACAAGAAACTAAAAAATGCTCACGCACGATAACCATTGCGATATACTTAGAGACTAATTGGAAACAGGGGGAGGAAAAATATAAAGGAAGCATTTCGTTGTGCAAGCAAACGTTTCTTGTTCCTTCGATCGGAAGATCTACGTTTAATGAAGAGACTGAGAGGATAACTCTGTTTAAATTAAAATGTATCTTGTAACATAGATTCTTGCGTATATGTCGTAAAACGTTCTGAGTTGGTATATGTATAGGGCGGATAATGCCAGACGAAGCTGCGACGGAGAATGAAAGCACGAAGAGGAAGAACGTGCCATTTAACGCGTGACGTCGTTTTTTGTATGAGTGACGAGATGATACGAAAATGTACTTTTTTTATGTTCGATATCGTTCCTCGTTCTGGTACCGATCTATATATTCTTATACATCTTCTTCTTATCTATCGAGTCTTCTCAAAATCTCTCAATTGATTCTGACTCTGAAGCAACAGCTATCCTCTGATTTCTTTGCGAATTCGCGATATATTCTCGTAACACGCGCTCTATCATACTTGATCACTCGGATTAGGAAAACATTTCTCGACGATATGCCGCAATACACGCGAGGAAAGATCCATCGAGTGTTGGGAAAGGAAGGAATTCCAATTGCTGGAACGAAGAGAAATTAGAAAGAAGCAGATGAAGCAAGATCCGACGGGAGAAGAGAAAAGATTGGAAAAAGCTTTCCTCGTCTCATCGAGATAAGCGTGTTACATTTAGGACCGCGTCCCAGTTGAAAAAGAAAAGGCAACTTAAACGTCAGTCGAAAATGAGAAGTCGGAAGGCCTTCTGTCCAAACGTTTTGCTATAGAGACGAACGCATGTCAGCTTTCTATGTGCACTCTGCTGTTTCTCGATGTATAAACGTAACGCGGCTCTTCTAGTCGACGATTATCAATCGTTCCGCAAGCACGTTCACAGATCTTCCCGTTTGCCAAAATCCGCGACGCAAATTCGACCATCGAAAAGGCCAGCACGCCAGCCTTAACTTTGCCAGAAACTTCCCTCGAAATTCGATAATATCGTCGATACTTTTTCGAACTTCGACTCTTGGGTGAATAGGAGCAAAAAATAATTTACGATATTAAAAATTCCCAAACTTTTAACGACTTGCTATTTTATCCGGCGGTATACTGCCTCGGAAACTATATAATTATTTACGAATAACGACGCAAATCGGTAGCGTCGTTGTCGATTTTCCTCGAACCAAGCGATTTCTCGATCGCTAAATTCTCCAAACGAGCACGAAAGAACTAACATATCGCGCCGGGAAGAAATTCAAGCCGAACTTTTGGAAAACCGCCGCGCGTTCCGCTACTTTCTCCTGTCTCAATGTCGTAAAATACCTCTTGGCAGCTGTTCGTCCGCGAAAAACAAACCGACAACTTTTCCAATGTTTCCAGTGTTCGGCTGTACATCCATTCGACCAGAATTGCGAGAGAAGTTTCAGCGGAGACTTAAGGCTGGCGCGATCGAGCACACAGATTCGATTTTATGCCTTTCTTTGTTTTTCTTTTTTTCTTCTCTCTTTCCCTTTACCTTAATCGTTTCCAATAAAAAGAATGAGCGAGGAGACGTTATATCGATCGCGCCTTTTTGCGAAGCCACGGCGAATTTTAATCGTCGAACGCGGCGGAACGAGACAACTGAGAAAAGAACGCGAAGCGGACGGGACGTGCTTCGAATCTGAATCTACTTGACGTATAGTCTCTCTCGTGTCTCAACGTGCATGCTATCTGCCTCTCTCTTGTCTGTCGATGTGAATGTCGATGTCGTTGGTTGGATCTTCTCTTATCACGCGTGAGATCTTCGAGGATCACTCGACCAAAGATAGAGTTCAAACTAGAACGTGTATTTTGCTACCTGAGCCGAACGCTGACGAAGAAAGTACAGAAGATTATAGTGCGACATATCGCGATGATTTTCGAAGATCCGCAGACTCGCATTCTTTCTCTCTGTAACCGATCGATCCACTAGATGAAAACGCTTTAAAAGTACCTAGAACGATTTTACCCTAATTCTCCTTGTTCCTTCAAACTGCGCCCATTTCCTGCGCGTCCAGGCATCCTGAACCGACCGAATTCAACAGAAATAATAACCTGTCTCGCATATTCTAATCCTCCTGCGCGATCTACTTGATATACACTTGAAGTCAATTACTCGATTATTAACCCAAAAATGTATACATTATATTATCTATATTGATTCTAGAGAATATATGCTCGTACGTTCTTCTCCTTTTTTCTTTTTCTTTTTCTTTTGGTGAATTTTCCATACGAACGTGAACATACCAAGTTAAATAACCAGTTGATGGAAAGCACGATTTCGGTGTAGAAGAAGACGAGATTCAGCGTAGCTCGAAGCGAAATGCTTTTAGAGACAGACCGTTCTTATGATTACGATTAACAGGTGAAAAAATAATTAATTGGACATCAAGTTAGCCAGACAACTTCGAACGACACCAGTGTATAGCTCATAGACTGTTTTCCTATTCCCCACGCTCTCTTTAACTATTTCTGTACCTCCCTCCCTCTCTCTTTCTCTCTTGCTCTTACTATTTTGCTCTCATCTTTTGATCGTAACAAGTTTTCTCTCCGCCTGTCGTCTCATAGCCCCTTTGCTCGATGTATCTCCTACGCTACGCTCGATTGTTCTCTTTGAAGTCACGACTACTTAATGCATGTGTCACGTAAAAACGAACGAATAAAACGAATACAAAAAAAAAAACATAATATCTTACTGTCGTAACCGTTACTGTTGATTAATGTCGTGTGTCGTTGTTGTTTCTCGATGTGATCAACATAAAACGTTGTTCGATGTACCGTCTAGTCAATGTTGACGCTCTAGTCTCAGTAGCTCGTCTTTTTTCCTTTCTTCTCTATTATACGTACATATTGCGTTACATGTTGTTCAAGCTTTCTGTGTAAGATTCAACGATCGATTAAAAGCTTTCTGTGCCATTTAATTCGATGTAGTTTAATTTAAGCGTAAGCAATGCTTGGCACAGTGTGTCAAAGATAATTTTTTGCTCGGTTGCCGTGCGTGAAATGGCTGATTTTATCGATAGCGACTAGAAGTGTCGTTAAGTAATTTTGTCGTTTATATACGATACGTTATATTTATATGATATATCATACGTGACATTTGTTACTCAATTTTAAATTTCAAGCTAATTAAACGCAACATGATACTTTGTCAAAGACAGATCATGTGTCAAATCGAATCACGAAGTAACATCGAATTCGAGTACATTCTTCCTAAACTTCTTAATTTTTGCGAAAAATTTAGATCGTTAAATACAAATATAAAAAATGAAGCGAATTATTCTCAACGATGATCGGTTAATGATTTTAATTGCCATAATCATAGCTTCCTTCTACGTTTTCTTCCTTGAATACGTTTCATCCTAATATAACTAATATTATTTTCAACGTTAAGAAATCGGCCATTTTACTTGAAACGACCCAGTGTAAGTTCCTATAAAACTTTCAATTTATATTTCAAAGTTTCGTTTGCGAGAGATCTTCGCGTATTCCTGTATTCGATAATCCGTGAAATTTGGTTCAGGCCATTTACCGACGATTTTTCACCAACGTAAACGTTCATCCACCAGTTGTCGCGTGTATGCGTGCAAAACACGAACACAAGTTGTTGAAACGCGATAGACGAAAAAGTACAGTTCCCCTCGAAAGGTAAAATTCGACGGTGTTGGAAACCAACGAGACAAGAGTAATCCGGAGATATGACATAATCTACGCATGACAATCTTCTGTGATTCTCGCTATATCGAAGGAAAAATAACGCGGTCCGAGAAATAAAAGGAAGTAAGAACGGAGAATGGATTTTCAGAGAAATAGAAAATGTATCAGTCGCGTGAATACTCTCCAGACTTTCTCTTGTTCTTTGATTCTTTTCATCTTTTCCATTGGTACGGAACTGTTGATCTTCGATCTCCTTAATTCCCTTTAACGAGTGTTTTTCCACTTCCACTTTGCACACGCACCTAACATCGCACGATTCTAGGCGATTTATCGCTCTATCCTTCGCATCCTTTACCTGAAGCCACCCTAAGCCTGTAAGCGGCACGTGGCAAGTGATATAAACGAATACTTAAATCTATTTAATTCGTGTTTCATAGACGATCGTAATCGTGAAGATAACAAAAAAAAATGAACAAAGAATTGAATAAAAAAAGAAAAAAAAGAGAATCTAGCGACTCGTGTCTGTTTTCGACGTGACACCCTCGAACGCAGCGTTCTATCAAAGAGACGGATGAGCCAACGAAAGTATAATATCGTAGTACTCGCTAGCAAAGTACAATTGATCCGTCGAAACGAGACACGCGTGCAATTATTATGTAAAAGATAGTTGACGAACCTTTCTTAGGTACTTAATTATCGGGCGAGTGTTTCAAGGAGGACAAACCGAAGAAATCAGAAAGAATGTAACGCGTTAGGTACGATATGCGCCGAAACGTTTAAGATTATACGACAAATGTAACGTTCTTTTCTCCATGTACATAGTCTCGCGTATAACCTAGACCTGCGTTTAGTATAACCGAGAAAGTTTTCGTGATGGTTTCGTTCTACGTAACCGCGTCAAGCGAAAAGGATGAACGGAAGACGAGATGTTCACCGTGTCTCCTAGAAGCTCGTGACACCGTTCGTGTCCCAATTCTCCAATTCGAGCGTCCGATTTTTGCTCGAGCCAGGGGAATCCGTAAGGAACTAAAAGGTGGGGACGGAAGGTGTCCCGAAGTTCAAGGACGAAGGAGATTAATACCGGCGTAACTCGCGAGGAAGAACCGACTTGACTTATTCAGAGACAACGACACAACGCATTATAAAGTAATAATGATAACTTATCGTTAAATCAACGTACTATTGTTATGATCTCTTGCATTATGATGATAATCTCGACGACGAGACGATTGCATAATGTAAAACGCGTTCGCACGTGTGTTTTTTCAATGCGTTCACAAGAAACAAAGTACGAACTAACGTTGTAAAACGGTAAATGTTAGACGATAAGCGAGAGAAAATACCGTTCAAACACACGTAACACCTACACACGGAGAAACGTTCGAAAAGAAAAAAAAGAGGTAAATAAGTAAAGATAGAAGGAGAAAATCACGATGTTAAGTAAGTAGTCGTTAGCTTTGTATACAAGGGAGTGTAGAACAAAGACGAAGACGACGTTAAAGGGAAAGAGAAAGGGAGAGCTTCGATAATTGGAGAGTCCCGAGGCGAAAAGATACACACGAAAAACGGTACTTTTCAGCAGCTGCCATTCGACGAGAGGTTCGTGTACCACCATCTTCGAGCGGACTTGTGCGATTTTTTGGATAGGGATTCCGTGAACACGGTACTGGCTGTCGCTCGATTCTGGAAAACTCGATTATGTTTCACGCTAATCGTAAAAGGATGGTTTCGTCGTACAGAAAGCGACATTCTCTCCGACGCTAAATCCAATTTATTTTACACAGATGCTATAAATTCTTGTTGGCAAAAAATTTCAAACCGTTTCCATGTTACCGGCGACGAGCATGTGAATAATTTAGACCAAGCGACTCCCGACTCAAATTGAATGTTGGTGTCGCTCGAGACCTTAGGTCGTTTGAAATTTCCTTTAGAAATGAAAATAAAAACACGCATCGGTTAACTCGCTGCAGAAACGAACGCTCGACGCAAAAAGAAAAAAAGGAGCTGCAATAAGCTATTCGTATTCTATTTTTCGATCGTTATTCCCGGCGATTCGAGTAACAGCTTGTTTGACCGTGTTGCGACATCGCGACGTGTACGTAGATCACACCTGTACCGTGCCCGGTATCTTCGTAAATTCGTTGAATCGAGAAGCAATACTATAGATGCCTATAATTACTAATGTTATACGTTTCTTATACAACAACAAAATGAAAAAAAAAAGAGGAAGTTGAAAAAGGATTAGAGAAAAACTCGCGTACACACGCACATCAGACACTGTATATGTATTTAAGAATCAGAGTTACACAAGCACACCGCGCGACAACGAAACGAAAGGGAAGGGAACATCGATGTCCATCTCGTCGATGTTTCTTCTTACGATCGGCGCGAAAAAATAGAAAAAAAATGAAAAAAAATACAAAAAAAAGTATGAAAATATGTTACTCTCAACCTCGAACTCGAAACTCTGTAATTGCGACGCGTACGTTCACACATCGATCTCTGTGTAATTTTATATTTCGACGTTCGAAGATGCGAAGCACTTTTAGCTGCATGCAACGACCAATAATTATCGTAATCGTTAATCGTGTAGAGTTGCACCGAAAATAGAGGAACGATGTAAAAGGAACGATTAAACGTGGAGAAAAGAAGGGAATAAAATAAAGAGAAAATTGAGAGGAAGGAGAAGGGCATATGGAGTCGTTCGAATGCCCAAAAATCGCACGAAGCTTGCTCGGCAGATAAGAAAAGCGGGTTTGCGGAGAACGTACGATGAAGAATAGCATCGAAGAGGGGAATAGTAAAAGATGTCTTGTATGAGTTATAGAACGCTTAGTGGCTGAATCACTGGAACACGAATGGGTTGATTGTTAAGAATGAAATATTAATGTAACATGCGAAGAAGAGAATAAGTAACGCCGGATGGTGGATGATGATGATAATATTATATATTGTTGTTAGATCATGTATAATATATATATATACACATAAACATTGATATAAAAATAAAGTAACCTAGATATTAAGCGACCACTTATTCACACGTTACATAAACACATACATACACGTACCCTGTGCACATGAAAGTTAACCGTTTATTTAGCGAATTAAACGACTACGCAAAAAAACGCAAGAAGATTCTTCTTAAATCGTTTCTTTTGCCATTTCGAAAAATCGTCTCGATATTTTATTCTCTGTATGATAATCGAAATCTTTCTTTCACCATGGAGATTCTTCGAAGGCTAACGTACAGTACCGAATAATTATTCGAACGATACATCCTTCGTGTTTCGTTTAATTTCAATTACGAGCGCTAAATATAACGCGCGTTTCATGCTACGATTATTTATTGAAACCTCGAACGCTATTCTATCATATTGTCGACTAAAAATTGCGTGTTAAATTTAAGTTGTTCGAGAAACTTTAAACACCAAAAAGATTTAAATTGTTGAATTTCGACTTGAAATTGGAAACTTCAAAAGTAAGTTAAAAGATTTTTATTCGGATTCTTAAATTAAAGAAAAATTAGAATTATTCCGCTAACTAATAATTCGAATAATTATGACGGATAACGTACATACACGGAAAATCGATCTCGGAGATTGATGCGTAGACGTGTGAAATTTTCAAACAGGTAAAACGTTTGCCCGTGCCAAATAAAAGGTTAATAGAGGTGCGAATACAGATCACAGGCACCGTTCACACACATGCAGGAACACGACACGATACGACACGACAAGACACACGATTTCGTAGCTGTACCCGTGAGCATCCCCCGTCAAACCAATCCCTGGGCATGGTCTCGGCTCTTGGTTACGCGTAAAAAATGCATAGAGTCCTATACTCTCTATTCGTCCCTCCTCTTGACCCTTGAAACGACGGCAGAAGAAAAGAAAACGAGTCGGGGCTTCTTTGGGTCGCGTCACTCGTCGATCTTTCTTCTCGATAGAAAGGAAAGAAAATTTCAAGCATCAAATAGGAGGCGACAGCCACGAATCAGAGTCGAAAGCTTGTACGAAACGAGAAACGAAGCGGGGATAAAATCAAAAAGGAGAAAAGAGATGGATAATCGAGCTTTCCTCTTCCTACGTTGTACGAGAGATTCACGACGTTTCTTTTGGCTTTTACGGCGGAAGAGATGAAACACAAATTGCGAGAAAAACAAACGAGGATTAACAAAAAGAAAAAAAAGTAAAAAAAATGATAAAGCATGAAGACGATTTTTAGGGGCGCGCCTCATCGTTATAGCTCTTAATACGATAGTAATATTACGAGTAATAAACAAAAGTGAATTAATCAGAATATGCGTTTATGTTATTTAGTTCTAAAAAAAATGAAAAAAATGTAATAAAAGTCAATCGTGTTACCAATCCGATCGTCTATTTATTTATTAATCTACCTTTATCAACAACATCTTTCCTTGCAAAGCGTCCCAACACTTGCAGGAATATTTTAGAAACATATTACGTGCCTCACGTGAAACATTTTTTTGAAATTTTATTAGAATCGCATCGTCATCGTATCCGTCGTTAAGCATCGTTGAAAATTGTCGCGAATTACTTGCACAGAAATTACGATTCCTAATCATCGAATTAGAATTAAACCCAAATTTTTAACGTTTTCCGGTTTTCAATGAAATTAAGAGTATTCATATTCATAAATATTTATATGGAGATCTATTAGTGAACAATTCAAAACTTGATACAGAACATTGTATAGAAACTGCAAGCTTATCCTGCCTATCAATTAGCAAAACGATGATTAGCAAGCTGGTCGCGATGATTATTATCTTGTAACTTCTACGTACATTTTCGAATCGATTTCTTTCAACAGTATAATCGCGACAATCCTATTACGTATCTCACCACAGCAACAGTGAAGTTTCAAAATACGTTATACAATACACGTAAAAGTTTCCTACGAAGAGTGTTCAAACACTTTCATGGGCGTATATTACACTTTAAAACGCTAAGTTCCATTTATCACGATGACGTAGGAATTTCAACAATCAACCGGTGCATTCCGCTGTGCGTGCAGTTCGCGCTACTCCCAATTTCTTTTTACACAATTCATAGGGATTTCGAAAGCGTTCAAACGTGCTACTTGTCAATCGATGCCATTTATTATTTTCCAAACAATCGTTCTTCAGTACGAATAAAAACCTTCCCGCGAAACGTTCCAAACGAACCGAAACCTTGAACAGTTTTCCAAGTACGAAATGGAAAGTTTCCTGAATTGATTCGAGTGGCAACTAAATCGATCGACAAAATGAAATATTTCAAGCAGAGCTTCTTCTTCTTATTCGTTCTGTATGGTCTCGTGACTGGTTCTCTAACCGAGAAGATAACGTTGAACGTCAACTTGAAGGAACCCATCGCTGTAACCGATGAGAAGTTCCTCAGTCTTACGATTGATCCAGTAACCCTATTAGCCGGGAATGCGCTAAGGTACGTACGTTGAATTTATAATGCTCTCATATCGGCTTTTTACGGTAGCTAACCTTGTTCCATGATAAATGCGGTTATCCTGCTTCGTGACTGAATTTAGAAGATTTTGAAAGCGCCATCGAATATAAATTCAGACTTAATGATGAATATTTCCCGCGCGATAACGACACAATCTCGCGAAGAAATAAAAAAAAGAAACGACCGTGAAACAATTCGAGATCAATTTAAAACCAATCAATAGAATGCCAGGCACCGATAGCTCGCACAAAAAACTTTCGGAATAACTGTACACGTATAACCTTTGAACGAAACGCAAATCCAATCTAGCTTCGGCGAAATGAAGCGTGTACGTGTTTTAATTTAAATTTCAACCACCGCCGTCTCTTGCCGGTACTGCTGTTATCGATCTTCGAAGAAATCGAAGTAGCGCGGAAACTACGTGAAAATCTTATAAAATCTTCGATAAAATCTTGTATGATTGAGAGAAGACACGCTTATGCGTGCTGAGTTATTCGCAAGTACGTCCGAGGACTACAGAGGAAGAAGGTGGTGAATCACATTTTTCACTTCTTACTGGACAGAAGCTTTAACATTCAATGCATTCAATCAAACTAATCTTGTATTATCGAAATTGTCTTCCTATTTGATCTTGGAGGTAGACGTATATTTTTCTACTCTCTTGGTAATTTAAAAAATATTCCTTGTCATAATATGAGAATATTGAAAAATATTCAAATATTGTTTGTTTTAAGAATTATGTCTTTGGTTGCACCTTCCTTCAATGGAAACTGGTGCTCTCCATTTCTAGCTATTTTATATCAAAATATTCCTTTCACGTATCGTGCTTTTTTCTCTGTGATCCTCGTGTGAACACTTCGCTTGATTTGTATCAACAATATACGAATGTTAATGGAATATACGGTTTAATGGGGTAAAGTAATGATCAAAAGGAATAATTTCTATCTCTTTGTATAGAACTAACTGATATATGTCATGCAACATTTAAATTGTTCATTTAAAACCTTATCGATACAGTACTCAAATTAAATACGCGATTCTTTCAAGTTTCAACCCTTTGTGACAGTGTAATTAATTTACCAATAAAATGACATAATATTCAGAATGTATCATTTAAAAGACAGGTTTAATAAAAGACAAATAGTCCTGCGTTTGCCTATATATTTCTAATTTTACAACTAGATTAAATTCTGTCAAAGATAACCAAGCGATCATATTCTCATATTCTCAAGTACGTAGTGTGTATATCTAGGACCAGATTGCCTAACATTATCGTATCTTTAACATGCGAATCGTGGTCGTTGCAATTTCAGCACGGATTTCGAGAGAAGCATAAACATGGCTAAAGCCTTAGGTCCTGCATATTTACGATTCGCCGGACCAAATTCTCTTCCCTACTTTGGCGATAAGAATTCTCAAGACAAAGAGGATAACAGAAAAACGATACTATCTGGTGAGCTCAATTGTCATCTCTTTAATCCTTTAAAGCTTATTTAAATAAATCATATACTAACTAATTAAATCGTAAATGTATCTATTTTCGGTAACACCAATTTCAAGCGTTCTTTACACAAACATCGGAGAAAGCTCTATTTCTATTATTAATAATTAAAATATCAAAGAAACATTTTGCCGACAATTCGAAAGAAACTCGGTTAGCGAAAGAAAATGTTTATATCTCATATTATAAAATCAAGTCAAAGTAGACAAACGTTGGCTAACTTACGGACGGAAATGTACATAATCCACTCAGTTCGTCAGTTAGTAGATTCTCCTTCCATATACATTCAGCCAACTTGACTACGATACAGCCGATATACGGACCATTATCATGGTTAATTTAGGCAGTAATGTAACGGACGGCGGCCTACAAAGGATCCACATGCATCCGTTCACTTCAAAGTTACATTAACAACGAAACGCCTGCCACACATCTTCCTCGGCCAATTTCGCCACCGATACAACACCGTGGTCAGCCAGTTGCAGAAACTGCCTGAATTAACCTAAACAATGCTTCGTGCACCAGTGCACGTCCATACACGATACAGACGCGACGTGTTTTGCGAAGAGAAACGAGAAGGTTTACGTACCATAGTTAGACACACATGCATGCCATCAACATTCCATCTCGAACTGTAGACACCTGTTTCGTTCGCGGTTACCTCGCGTTACCTCAGCCACTCTCGCTGATTACGTGCTAACCTTACACGCCTGTACCAAGGTGCAAACGTTAGCCACCTAACGAGCTTAGTAATTTAACATTCGCTGCGTGACTCTACGACGTAATCCGATCCGACGCGGTACCAAACTCCGTGTCTTTCACCTGAACCAAATTTCAACTTTTGTGTAGCCTATTTATCGTACCTAGCGTACATTCGACGGTGCAAATGAATAGGTCGATCGAAAAAGAGGTTGTAATTGGAAAGACGCAGAATTCTAAGAAACTTTGAATCTTCTTTAATTAGGTTGTCTATTGATACAGCGGCTTATACCAGGACCAATGAATTCTACTGTGTAATGTAAATATCGCTTATTAAATATCGTGTATTAAAATATTTCGAGATAATTTGTTCCAAGTCTACGGAAAATGAAAAATACAAGTGTAAAGTTACAATATATAGAATTAATTTATTTAATTTCGAATCCCTTTTTTTCAGTATATTTTACCAGCTTGTGACTACGGTAGTAAAGTAATTTTAAACGATACTTTTGCTCTTAGAAATAATTACAGGAACTGAACTTGTAACGAATAAGTAATTAATCGTACTGGACTAGAAATCAATCTTGCAAACGATAAGAAACACGATGTTCTGATCTCATTTGTTATAACATTCTGATTTTATTCTTAAGGACTGTTTGTTATAGTGTTCGTTCCTCGTAGAATCGTTCGCTATACCATATTCTACGTAAAATCATCACCGTATTCTGTTCTATCAATGATGTTCCGTGATCGTAGAGTCAGATTGGGTTGTAGTCCATCAGTGGGCAGGAAAGGCAGGACTGGATGTGATCGACTGCATTTCGCCAGGCAATCGACAAAAGGAATCGGAGAAATTCGAAAATGCGGAAGAAATAATTTCTTTCAGCGACCACATGCATTTTAACGCGAGCTGGCAACTAGGATATGGTAAATTAATTCGGCTAGTTGAAACGTTCGAACCAGAATCAGAAGTTACATTCATCAATTCCAGAAGTTTCTTCGTTAAAAATTAAACAAATCGCTTGTACAACGAATTTAAGAAATTTACGAACGATGGAGTTGATCAATTTGACTTTTGACAGACTCGTTCGTTTAACCATGGAAACAAGGGGATCTACTTTAAGCTTGATTTTCTAGAATGCCAAATTAGATGCGATCTATCAGCTGATGATTTAGGAAAACAGACGACGGCTTTGCGAAAAGTACTCAACGAATTTCCTAGATATTCGAAGAGTATCGTTGTTGGCCCCGATGTCGTGGCTTATAACACCGATAAACAACGAAAATATCTACGAGATTACTTCAGCGTCGCGGCGCCTGCACTTTCGGCGATCACCTGGCATCCGTAAATTTCTTATCGTTATAGACTTAATAAAATTTCCTGCGTATCGTTTCACGTGGAAATATTAAATCGGCGATACCATTTTAAATTGATTGCAGCGTGTTTGCCAGCATCACTTTGGGAAATGGAGGAGCTTTCATACATCAGGATAATTTAGAGCAGGATAAAGAAGAGATGTTCAAAGTTATAGGTCGTTTCATACAGAATAAACCATTATGGATTGGTAAGAAATTTCCGATAGATAGTTGCGTATCAGAAATTTCTTGTGGACGTATTAATTGAAATTATTTATTTAGTATTTTCGCCAGCAGAGCAAAGGAATACCCTGACATCTTTCATTCTCAAATGAATGAAAATTTTCAAACAAGTTGTTTATCGCGTCACATAATCTTTCCAATGTATCTGTAATTATACGATAGGAGACTTGTATCTAATTAAATCATAGGGTTGCGGATCTCGTGACAGAGGTTTCCATAGAAGCAGTTCATTTATTTTCCAGAATATCGATTTTTGACAACGCTTAAAAATACATCGTCGATAACATACAATCGTTAATTGTTATTATTTCGTTAAAAGCTGAGTCCAATCCAGAGGAATGCAAAAATTTATTCATCGGAGCGCTCGTTCTGACAAGAAGACTAGGAAACGCGGCAAAGATAAATGTAAAGGTGATGATGAGGAAACCAACAAACCTGACACGACCGACGCCAGTAAGTTTCTCAAAACGTGAACGATTCCTCTTATCAGAAATCGATGATGAACACGTCGATCTATACACAGGATTATTGGGTGTCATTGCTTCACAAAACTCTCGTTGGACGAGAAGTATTCGATGCAAAGATTCAAACCAGCAACGAGAATCACATCTACCTGTATTGCCAATGCGCCAAAGCTTCGAATAAATACGAGAAAGGATCTATCGTGATCTTTGGTGTGAATTTAAGTCCTGAAGATGCCACGATTGATTTCCAAGCAGCCAAAATTACCACTGTTCACGAATACGTTCTTTCGCCGGGTTTCGATGCTGCTAACAGAATGTTTGCCAAGTGAGTATTGCGATCGCGTAAAGATATGAAATATTTTCTTTTGCCATACACATATGCTCTGTCGCTGTTTAGAACTATTTTCTTAAACAATAAATTGCTGACTTTAACCAACGACACTGTTCCTGAGATATATCCAAAGGTTTTGAACGATACAAAAGGCGTGGATCTTCAGCTGCAGTCGGGCGATATTGGTTTTTGGGTTGTTCCTGATCTACAGGTAATAATAAAACACATCTCTCTATTGTTTTGTTTATGTATAGAGTGTGTCGTGAGAGTATTTGAACGTTTGTGAAAATTTTGTATAAATATATCACATGCGTTATAATGTTAGAATCTTTAAGATAATGTTATACATCTCTACGTACGTTTGCAGATTAGTTTCGAATCTCAAACAATTGTATTATATCACAGGGCTAACGAAATTGTGAAAACTGTTATAGCGAGCCACTATACATATTCCAGTCAAATGAATTGCCTGATCCTTCCAGGTAAAATCTTGCATGGAGAGTGACGTAATACAAAAGAAGGAAACTCTTATAGAAAGAGAAATTCTACAAAACCTGGGAAAGGCGGAGGATGTTAGAATGCACGTGACCAGATCTGTGAAAGATCAAGCAACCATAAAAAACGAAAAACGGAGACAGAGAAGTAACATGGCAATATGTAAATCGAACATAAAAAGGGAACTCAAAAGACTGAGGAGATTCGTGAAAAAGAAATTGGACGATTACGAGAGTAGTAGATCGCTACTGAATATCAGAGGATTATCTAACGATGAAACTAGCGAGATCTCGAAGCAACCTGAAGAGAGCGTACAAGATGGATTACAAGAATTCAAGGAACGTCTTTTGCGTTTCAAAAACCTAATGGATTCGAGCAACACGAGAATTGAACTGAAAAAACCGATAAGCGATCTTATCACAGATGCGATTTCTCTAATGTTGAAGATACAGAATACTCTAAGAACCATGAAGACTAACTCTGGAAGTAACGAAAACCAAGTAAAATCATCCCGTAGCGTAAAAGAGTCTCTGAATACTTTGTACGATCGTTTGACTCGCACTAACTTGGACGAGTCGATCGATCCTCAAGAGAACAAGATGAATCAAAGATCTAGAAGGACTAAGAGGGATCTACTCGCCGAGATTGGGGAATCTGTGGACAGTCTTTTACGAAAAGGACCCAGAGACGACAACGTCAAAGAACGTAAATGTGATTCAAAGATTGGATGGTTGAAGAATATTAAAAAAAAAACGCGACCGAGTCTCGTGCAATTTGAAAGCGACGACAGTGGAGAAAGCACTTTACGCAAGATTTTTGATACAAATCCGGTGGAAGATTTTTCAAACGACCATGTATTTTTTGAAGATTCCTCTCTAAACAGAGACTATGATTACGTCTTCGCTGGAAACTCTCCTTTGAATAAAGATAGCTCGAGGAACGATGAACAGAGAAATCAAAAGATCGAAGGAAATTCTCGGAAGAAACCTTCGAAGATGGATTACCTGAACGATCATCTATGGACTGAAGTTGATGATACTGATGATTATCCTTTTTACGATCCCATAGATTTCATCGAGGACTCAAGACCTTGGAATGATCCAATGGAAATAGCTTTGGGAGACTCCACCGAACTGTCGGAAGAGCAAATATATGAATCTTTGAAAAATAATGAGTTTGACAATGAGAAGGAATTTAGAATCATAGGAAACGAAGATCACGAAGCTCAGGATGACTATTACGAATCTAATAATTTTCCAAGAAACCATAGACTCGTATATGGTCCTTTGATCGATACTGATGCATTTATTATGAAAACCTATGGGTCTGGAAAAAATGACAGAGCTGATAACGAGAAGGAATTTAGGGTCGTAGGAAGCCAATCAAACAGAGTTCAGAGAGTACAAGGCGATAAAAGTAGATTAAAAGGAATGGATGATTACTATGAATGTACTGATTTTCCTAAAAACCATAGACCCACCTATGGCCCTTTAATCGTACCAGACGCAACCATTCTTCGATATACTTTGACTAGACAGCCATCCAATAAAAGGAAGAATTACGCAAATGAAAAAGCTTCTTCTGATTACTACTTAAAGTCTATTCTGAAAGGATTCGATTTGCCGATCGAAGCTGATCATCCTAGAAATAAGAAACTTAAAAGAGAAAGTAAAGATTTGCAGGCGGTACTTGATCAAGAAATGATTAACGAAGACGACGCGAACTCGAAAAATTGCAACTGCAGAGTCATCAGACACTCGAAAGGTCGATCGAAGAGAGAAGCTATCGAGTCAATGGAATCTGAAATAGAACAAATCCCAAAGGAGGCAAACATGGGTTTTAGAAAAGACATAGTTAAATCAGGTATACGCGAGGATGCAGATGTAGAGGTGTTCTCAGAACTCAGAGAGGAGCTTTTAGAGAAAATAAATTCGCAAGCTGAATCTTCAAACCCAAAGATTGGTCGAGATACAAAAACACCGTTACAAATTGAAGCTAGCACAGAGGATTTCAATGCAGATACAGCCTCATCGATCCTACACGATGATTCAGACAAAGAAGAATTTTCAAAATTTAAAGACTCGCCTATAGAAAATGCAGAATCGTCGAATGAATCTGCGAGGAAGAAAATCGTACGAGATAGAGAAGAGGCGTCATCGGAAATTGAGAAAGGGGAAAATATTGGGGCGAAGTTTGAGTCAAATATTCCCTCTCTGCAAAGCAAATCAGATCTTAAATTTTATTCTCAAATCCTACCTATTGATCAATCCACGATTTTAGACTCGAAAGAGCAGACGAGCTCAACTGGATCTTTGGAAAAATTGAAACACGACGAGAAAGTGTTTTTTCATGGGCAATCCGATAAAAAGAATGAAGAGGACACATCGACTTATACTGCAACGTATACTGCGGTTGATCAAAGACATTCTACGCCCGATCAAGGATATTCTACGCCCTCCGTCGTTGAAGAGTTTGCAAAGGAAAAGGAAGAAACTGAGGAGGCAGAAGAAGCTGAGACTCGGAAGGTAGAGAGTTTAAGCACGACAGTCAAGACGGCCACTTTATCAGAGGAAACTATCGAGGAAGAATCTGAAAACAATTACGATAACGGTAACGCTGTTGGAGCAAGCTCGAAACGAGAGGTTAAACTGGAGCAAGTTCCCCATGAAAAAATGAGGCTCGCAAACCGGCCTCGCTCGCCTAAACAAAGTAAGAAGCAGACGAAATTAAATGTTTCTAAGCCTCAAGAATCTAAACTATGGAAGAGAATAAGAACACTGAAGGCGATAAGGGATCTGTTTCGTAAATTGAAAGAGTCGGGCACTATGTCTGCCCCAAGGTTAAGATCGCCCAAGTATGAGGAACAACGAAGGAATCGAACGGAACGACTTAAACAATTACGGAAGAAATTAAGTGACAAAGGACAAGTGACGTTAAAGAAATACGAAAAAGGTGAGAACGATATGGTGGAAAAGGAAAAGGGCGAGCAGAAGAGAAGTCTGAGAAGAAGAGAGATTTGGGAGACGGTGAGAACCAGCGAAGATTTTGCAGATATGATCGATCGCGAAAGATTAGCGTATATATTAATGTATCCACCAATGAAGCAGGATCTGAAAAGAGAAGCCAGTACGAGCGACGAGATGGAAACGATAGAAGTACCAGTAACTGAGATCATCAGAGCGAAAAATGTCAGACAAAGAGTTTTTACTCCTGATAATCGAAGAAACTTTCGCGACACTACGATTATAGAACATCCTAATCCTGATAAATTAAAAGAAAAGATTATACAATTGACTAATTTATATCAAAGTAAAATATCAAGAGGAGCGAGATCTGATGAAAATAAGGGGAATGATAAGGTTTATTTTGCTCTAGTTGAAGACGTAGAAAGACCACGAATATTTTATTACGAGGAAGATCCAGAAAATGAAGGGAAGAGGAATATGCGGGTAATTCATTTGTTTCTTATTGTCTTTCATCAGGATCCTCCTTTATTTAATTAATTGTACACTTTTTCATTTAATTAACTTGCTCAACAGGCACTGTCGTCGCGTCCCTTCTACAATAGCAAGTACAGGCACAATCGACTGCTACAGAAGCCTTACCGGGAAAGTCTTAAAGCCGCTCAATATACTAAGGAAGAATCAGACGAGTTCCCCGGGGGCAAAGAAATATACATAATCGATCCCTCCGAGTACAAAGGAGGGCATCCTTCGTTGCAATTGTACAGTCCATCGACATCGAGAACCAATTCACGGGGAAAGATCGCTCCGAAAAATAAGTACGAAGTCAATTGGGATCCTATCTCGAGCTCCGAGCCTTACAGAATTCGTCAAACAACTGACAAACGCGAAGGAAGAATGCCAAGTGAAAATTCTCAAGAACCGTCGAGGAGCGCTGAAAAACTTTTACAAATTTTGATCGAAAACCTCGACTCTGAGACTACTGACAAACTTTTTAAGAAATTAACAGGACGCAGTGTAGCGAACGATAAAGGCGAACATTTCACCGATTCGATTTCAAAATCGAAAAAAGAAACCGCAAGAAGACAATCGGAGAAAGATGAGGAGGTCGAGATAATTTTTGAAAGTAAGGAGAATTCTAAGGAAAGTGTGTCTTTGGATGATGACACGCAAGGCACCAAGAGACGGAGGAAAAACTATCGAGATGCTTCGGAAGAAAATGTGGAAGAAGATGAGAAGTTCGACAACATTTCTGAAAGCAGAGAGAATTCTAAGGAAAGTGTGTCTTTGGATGATGATACACAAGGCAGCAAGAGACAGAGGAAAAACTATCGAGATGTTTCTGAAGAGAAACTACAGGAAGAAAATGTCGATGAGGATAAAGTAGATGAAGAGTTCGAAAAAGTTTCTGAAAGTAGAGAGAATTCTAATCAATCTTTGGATGATGATACACAAGGCAGCAGGAGACAGAGGGGAAACTATCGAGATGTTTCGAAGGAAAAACTATCGGAAGAAAATTTGGATGAAGATAAAGAAGATGAGGAGTTCGGGAACATTTCTGTAAGCAGAGAGAATTCTAAGGAAAGCGTGTCTTTGGATGATGATACACAAGACAGCAGGAGACAGAGGGAAAACCATGGAGATGTTTCGAAGGAAGAAATACAAACTGAAAATGCGGACATTTCTGAAACACCGATTCCTGAAGAAAATGCCACAAACGCTAATGTTTCTGAAGGAGATCCAGAAGAAGAAGCAACGCACATACGAATGCGGAGAAATGCGAATAGTAGATCAAAAGAAGAATATTTGAAGCTTGTGCCTTCGATTTTAATGCGTAAAATATCGAAAGCAAGCCAGAAGACTGAATTGGATAACTATTTACATGTAAAACAGAGTGCAGGAAAGATCTGTGGTGAAAATCCATCTAAACTGAGAATTGAAAAAGCGAAAGAACGTTTCAACGTAATTCCTGATAAAAAATTCTATGGTAAAGCGGCAGCAAATATAAAGAAACAGATTTATTTAACGAAAAGAAGAAATAACGATGAATTAAAAAAATATCAATATCTTCCTAAAAATCTGAAAATTACAAGTACTTTACCATTGAGGTCATGTAATTCCTTTACTAAGAAAAAATCTGTCGATCCGTATAGAAAGCTATTTGAAGACTACCAAAATGAGTCAGACTTCATAGAGAAAGGATCAGAATTGAGAAAAAGCAAAAAACGTTCAGACGATGCTTCGTATAAAGATGAAAATGTATCCAACGTGCAAGAACTTGGTAATGAAAAGAAAAATGAAAGGAATAAGAAAAGTAACAAGGAGGTGGATTTAAAAGAGGAATCACTTTCTAATAAACGTGACGTATTAATGGTGCTGCCATGGGTAAAAAGGTCCAGCAGACCGCGGAGGGAAACGATAGATCAAGAGAAGATCGGCAAGAATAATAAAGCGGATAAGGTAAGGCTCGACCCTTTATCTTTGTAATAAAATGACAAAGAACTCGGAATAAACGATTTTGAAACTAATTATCTCTGAATTTAAAAGTGCAAAAATCCATAAAATATCCGTAAGAATACGAATATAAAAAAATAAAAATATATAAAATATTGAAAGTAATAAAATAGTCGTAATAATATTTAGCGAATGAAGCGAATCTCTGCTTAGATTCTATTTCTTTAATTATATTCATAAAGGTATGAATTTTCACGTTCATTCTCAGCTTTATAATTACCTACTTATATGATAATATTCATGATACTATTATATTCATCTAATATATAGATATAGAATAATAGCGATTTTGTTTTAACTCTTGTATTAAAATATGCATAAAATTCAAATGGTTTTCTTTGAAGGTACAACCATTTGTATTGCAACATCTAGACGGATCTTACAACCCAAAGAACCCGATATCCAGTCAGATCGATGACGTCGAAAAATCGCTGATTCAGAAGATACCACTTGAAAAATTTACAGCGAAAGGGAATATTAACAGGAGGAAAAATATAAAGAGAAATAAAAAAGACGATGATGGATTGTCATCGCTTCTACAGAAAAGCATACCAAAGTTAGGGAACGTTGTGGTCAATGGGTTAAATAAAGCAGAGAATTTTACTGGATCGGTGGAACAGCTAATTATGAATCTGGATGAGAAGTATAACAAGACTCTGAAAGAGGAACCACGAGGCAATTCTACAATGTCAGTTGACCCTGGTCAGAGTATTTTTCACAATGCGATAGTGAACGTGAAGAAGTTTTTTATATTACTTAATGGTATCACTAATATTCTTCGAGATATCCATAATCCATAATAATATATTTTTTTCATTATTAAACGCTACGTAATTTATAAGATATATATTCTGATTTTCTATCTACACTATTTTTGTAACTTAATTTTCTAATATTTTAATATCTTTGATCAAATAAAGATTACTGTAAATTATATATCGTTTCGATGAATGAAATTAATTCTGCTCCCAGATACAAATAAAACACACATTGACGCAATGTGTAATCTATTCTTTTTAAAAACGTATATGTAACATCGTTTACATTAGCGTCATTTATTGATGTTCCACATGTAGTAAGATACATAACAAGTTTACTCCTTTACATTGCAAAATGCAATTACCTGACGCCATAAATTTTGCAATACAAACATATGAAAACACGTATGCAACTTTGAGGAATATATGCATTGGACGTCAAGTTCTACAGTTGTCCATCGATTTCGCTACACATCACTTCGAGCTAAGAAACAGCTTAATGTTAAACGTGCAACAACTCACCAATGATCAAGAGTGACTTCCGCGATCATCATGCATCCTCCTATCTTCACATGGTTCTTGCTTCTTACGCTCATTGCAACATCATACCCGAAAAGCATCAACATTAACAGCGAAGACATCGAAACTCTTATCACTGACAGGTAACTTTGCTTTTTCTATTCAACAGATCACGTACATTTACCGGTCATAAATATTTGATTACGTTGAGCAATTTGGTCGAAAGACTTATTTTTCTGTTATATTTGAATAAATAAATGAAATAAAAAGAATTTCTTTGTATTGTCCATGTTCTTTACTTCATGAAACAACTGGGATCAAATTGTCACTGTTAAATGAAATGCTAAGTTTATTGTGCAACAGGTGCTCAGAGGATCTTGAATATTCCAAAATCAACTGTTCATTGATAGTTGAAAAAAATGGGAATAAAGCCAAAGCTGAACGTGAACAACACGAACCGAATGAACAACCTAGTACTAGCTACAGTACATGGTTACCAAAGTTAAATTAGATAAAAAGGTTTTATTTGAGAGAATTGTATTCTATGTATGTGCAGTAATGCATTTCAATATTTATAGACGCTAGTGTATGCAAAGTGAGTCCTCACGGAAACATATTTCAAGTCTTATTCTTTAAGAATGCGGCAGTCTGTTGTAGTAGTACCACATATATTCCACGGTGAATGCGACTATCATATTTACGAAAGATAATTCAACAAATTTTCTCTAGAATATATTTCAGCACCCCATACTGCAGGATTTGCCACTCCCTCATAAATTCTCTTTATCCTGTACCATTTATCTAGCTTCCCACCGAGTACATCGGAACATTCTTTCGATTTTTCAAACGACTTTCCTTCTTGGACGAATTCCGGATTAGGAACCAGTCTGCTGGGTTGCAAGCGCAAAAGTATGTTAGTCGCCCAAGAGCAACGCTGGCGCAACTGTTAGCGTCAGCGTCGCTTAAATTACACACCGTCGACTTGCTTGCCAAGATGATAAAATTTCGAATTCGAAAGAAAGCACCGAATCAACATAATTTATACCCATACATATATATGCGTGTGTGTGTGTGTGTATTCGTACGTGAATCGCAGAATACATCGGAAAATCTCGTAGCATTTTCAATGACTCTTGCAAGTATATTTATTCACCGACCCTTTTAGCTACGATGAATTTTCTTATGGGACCCTGAAGTGTTTTAATAAAAATTTGAATCACAACTTGTGATTTATAACTGTCAAGCTCGACGTAATCAGAGATTAGCAAAACCTCGCGATATATGCTATTTTATGAGATCCTCCAGGATCCCACGACAACAATTAGGGATAAAATATTGAGTTGTTCGAAAAGTTCGTAATATCTTTGAAATCAGAAACATTCGATAACGCACTGTTACATCTTGTGTATCGTGGAGGAATAAATTAAAAGTATCATCATTTATGTATATTGTTATTGTTTGTTATTTAGCATTTAATGACAAGAAACCTACAAAAGTTGTTAGAAACAAGTAAAACTCGCCAATTAAAAGAAACAGTGCATAGATTAACTAATAAAATTCTATAAGAAAACTTTTCGAACAATCCAATATTTTTATAGGATATATTTCTGGTCACTCACTTACCAAGAGGTAACTCGAACGATCCCTGTCACGGCCTTGACTTCTCATATTCCACCGGAAGTACCGGACATCGCAGGAGATCGCGTTTGATTAAATAATACTCACTATTTCACTTTATAAAATTATACGCGTATAAAGTCGTGCCGATTTTACGCATGCCATCGCGATCGCGGACAAAGCTAGACTAATTCAAGGGCGCTCGAAACCCTCGTTCTATTCTCAAGACGATTTTGTGTTTACGATAACATCTAATAACATCGTCTCGCTACGCATATTTTCCAAACGTTGTTCCTCTTCCCGAGAAGTATCGAGGCTTCACGACGAAAACAAAAGTTCCTGAAATTATAATACAATATGATCAGCTCGTCGAAACTTAAACATTTCAAGTAAACGCTGTAGAAAGAAATTTATGATTATTTTACTTATGATGTTCGTTATGATTAAGAAATATTATTAATTTTTAGCAGCTTTACATTAATGCATTAACGTGTATCTACATTTTATAATATTTTAATTAAATAATTGCTCGGAAATGCAATTACGAAAAGATTCATTCTGCTTGTATTGTAGTATAGTATATATAATTATACTAATATATATAATCATATTATTAGACTGTATAATAAGATCATTTTCAGATCATGCATTAATGTGTATCTACATTTTATAATATTTTAATTAAATGCTTGCTCGGAAGAGCAATTACGAAAAGATTCATCCTTCTTGTATTGCGGTATAGTATATATAATCATATTATTAGACTGTATAATAAGATCATTTTCAGATCATGCATTAATGTGTACCTACATTTTATAATATTTTAATTAAATGCTTGCTCGGAAGAGCAATTACGAAAAGATTCATCCTTCTTGTATTGCGGTATAGTATATATAATCATATTATTAGACTGTATAATAAGATCATTTTCAGATCATGCATTAATGTGTATCTACATTTTATAATATTTTAATTAAATGCTTGCTCGGAAGAGCAATTACGAAAAGATTCATCCTTCTTGTATTGCAGTATAGTATATATAATCATATTATTAAACTGTATAATAAGATCATTTTCAGATCATGCATTAATGTGTATCTACATTTTATAATATTTTAATTAAATGCTTGCTCGGAAGAGCAATTACGAAAAGATTCATCCTTCTTGTATTGCGGTATAGTATATATAATCATATTATTAGACTGTATAATAAGATCATTTCCAGATCATATCATTCTATATAAGATCTTTTTGTATCATTTTGTCGTATTATCTTCTGCAAGTGAAATATCAAACTATAACTATTGTATCAAAGATTTTCACCATTTTATTGAAAAATTCCTATATGTGTATTATCCATAAGTGTTTTATAAATTATTTAAAAATTTTATTTTATTTCAAATATTGAAACAATTAGAATTTCGATATTAATAGCGCCATAGATATACATATATACACATGTGTTTAATATAAACGAACGAACTTTTTTTCCAGAACTAGTACTACAATCTCAGATCCTTCACCAATTCAAGATGAACCTGACTCGAAAGATGGTAATAAAAGAAGTTTGCTAATTCTGGTGCCAACAACCAAGGGAAAAGAAAATACAGAGTGGCAAAACGAAAAAACGAAACGATGTAAGACACCGTTCCGCAGGGAAAAGGTTTCCGCGCGAGTACCCAAGGAATACGCGTTGAAATCGAAGAATACAGAAAACTCTCCAAACAATGAAGGAGATCGTGAATATTTTGTTGGTCTAAAGCCAAACTTGCAACTGCTTTCTTCAAAGAGACCTCTTACAAGACCTAGACTACGCCCAATCACAATAAAAGAAGCGAAGAATCTAACTTCTCGTGACGAAAGTTTAATAGACTCGCTTCGGAGAGAATTCGCACTTAGAGCTCCTACCGTGGGTGCTGCTCAAGAAAATATGACGTCAAAGACGACTGTATACGACGATGGTAAATTCATTTGCTACTGCAAAGAAAAAGATAATTCTTCTTCTGAAAAGGGCACGTCGGATGTTGCTCCAAAGCCACGAAGAACGAAGAAACCTACAACAACGAGGAAAGCTAACAATGAAAATCCACTTATAGGTAGCGTGCAACGCTTAAAACCAGCTCACGCAAATATTCCACATCGATCATCTTTATCCAAAAAATTGCCTGCGGCGTACCCTATCGTTTCTCGATATTCGCCTATTGGCTATATACCCAACAATGTGAACCCAATTTCTCCCCAGAAGGGACACGGAACAATACCGTACATTCCATACGTTTATCACCCAAATCCTCGACCTTCCATGACCAGGATCCCAAGTCAAGAAAGAACGCCAAATATTAATATTCCATTGGAAGCATTTGGTAGTAGAGCCAATTCAATTGTTGAGCAACGAACACCGATTGGTCAACACGATTCAAATAAATATCAATCAACTGTTGGGCAAACTCAGCGTCCTCCAAATATGGTTGGCAATAGTTTGTCTCAAAATACGATACCTGCAACATCTTTAAAAACATTCGCAGAAGAGGACGATACTTCAGGTAGTGACGAAGAAGATTGCAATGATCCTGTATTCAATTCGCAATCCGTGCAACCAGAATCGAAAAATCACTTAACATCAATGGGAACGATTGAATCTTCCAAAAAAAATCCTAATCTACAGGCTGCTAATCCTCACACGATTGATGCAATATCTACGGGCTTTGGGGACGAATTCGCGGATGAATACGAAACGACGGACAGCGGAGCCCTAGATTACTCCAATATCAAGGAAGTTACGGCGGCGTACTTCACGTCGAAAGCCTATGACAATGAAACTGGGGACGACGGATCCAGCGACTACGGTGATCTTATAAGCAACACGGAAACTGCTATGAATCCAAGTTCAGGAGAGAATCGTTATTATGACGTCAATTTGCAGAGTAAACATAATGATCCGACAGAAAATTACAGAAAATCTGCAAGTGCTGGGATGAACTTGCATACGAAAGATCTAAATAACGCGGGGGATTCTGATCAAGGAAATGATGAGGGAAATGTTATGGGAAAAGATAATCCTCTTTGGAATCAAGATGAATCTACAAGCGATGATTCTAACGAGAATTTAGAATCCAATGTGGAGAATACGCAAGAAGATACAAGAGACCCAAATGAAGCAAATAACGAAAGAAATCTTATGTTGGGAAAAAGTGATCCGTATTATAACGAAGAACCCCGTATCGATAGCAAGGAGGAAGTGGGTTCAAATTCGCAAGAAGATTATGATTCTAATGTCAATTTGCAGAGTAGACATAATGGTCCTACGGAAAATTCGGGAGAATCCGAAGAAGATGAACTAAACTTGGACACGAAATATTTAAATGACGCGAACGACCCTGATCAGGGAAATAATGAAGAGAACGTTGAGTTGGGGAGAAATAATCCTAATTGGAATGAAGAAGAATATGCAGGCGATGATCCAAACCAGAATTTAGAACCTACTTTGGAGAGTACAGAAGAAAATGAAGAGGATTCTGAGCCCAAAGAACCTTCTCTTACAGAGGAAACAAGGATGTTGAATTTTGGAGATTCGAAAAACTCAAATGAAGCCGATACGTCAGCAAAGATCGATGATAAAGACGATCCATCGAACCTGAAATTTTCCGCGGAAGATTCTGCGAGTGAATTGCCGGAAACGAACAATAATGCTGGCTCGTTAAGTAACGATTACGAAATGGAAAATGTCGAACCTAATAAGTCTGAAGAAAGAAGTTCAGCCGAAGGTTTTATAGATGCGGGCAATGAGAAGGTGGGAACAGAACGAGTGGCGATCCAGAACAACAAAAATGAGGACGATTCTTCGCTGCAATCGACTTTGAAATCAAGCAGAAACAACGATGATACTATAGCAATAAATGATCCATCGAAACAGCTGCCTTTCTGTGACAACACGCTGCTCCAGAAATCGATAAAAAAGGTAATTAATAGCTTTGCCACCGATGACTCGTCCGAAATGGATGGCAACGAGAATGAAGAAACGGTAGGTTCAGCGAAGGGCGAAGATCTACTGCCGGAAATTGTACAAGTTCCGAACTTGAAAAGCATTTTGTCCATGCCGTCGATAGAGAACACTGTTCTGGATAAAGTAAAGAATCTTCTGTCGAAAGTAACTGGAATGAATAGAAAGATCTTTGACAGTGACTGGGCCACCAACGTGATCAAAGATAATTTACGACACACGTTATCTGCTGCGCCTAGTTCCAAAGCAGTACTTCCACCGATGACTGTCGAGGAGCATCAATTCAAAAATGGCAAATGGGTGACGAATTTAGTTACATTGGAACCTTCGAACGAAGAAGATCATGCTCAGACAAATTTACAAAAACTGCAGGCTCATGTTAAAAACCTTTTGCGTGACCCAGCTGTTGGTTTACAGGCAGCTAAGAATCCTGCTGTTCAGAACATGATCGTACAAAGCATTCGACATACCTACAAGCCGAAAAACGTAACAGGCGATGAAAATTTCGATTCGATTATTCAAAGCACATTAAACAACGAAGTAAACATAATGGAAATGGAAAATGAAGACATGCCCACGACAGAGGATATACCTGAATCTACCACTTTTGATATTTCGAATATCGATATGAATAAGCTTCTGGATATTGCTAAAAGTGAAGTAGATGTAGACGATAAGAAAGAAAGTGAATCCACTTTACAATCGTCTATATATGAAAAAGATATAGAAAATCAGGAAACGCTTTCTTCGATGGAATCTTCGGATAAAGAAATAATAGGAGAAGCAATGAATTTTGGAACAGAGGATACTACCAGTTATCCAATCACTGAGATAGATCAAGGTACGGAAGAATCTTCTCAACAAAATGAAACACCGAATAATGTAGAAGAAACTGAGATCGAAGAATTTGAGACGACAACGTTGGAAGAAATTCCTGAAGTTGCAACATATAATTCGATTTCCACCGAAAATTGGAACGTTGCTGCTACCTTAGGTACTCAAGACAAATCTCTATCTACGGAAACAGAAGGTTACGCGCCTGTAGAATATGATTCTCCATCAATGAATCCAGCAGAAAATGCTGATGTTATGCATACAGAAGCGGCTGAAAGTACAGAAAGATCGATGGAATTGGAAAATAAGAGTTCGACAACGGCGCTTTATGATGATGATGCTACTTCCGTAAACGATTTTACTTATTATTTGGGGAAAATCACGAAGAAAAATGAGAATAACGCGGACGACGTGCAAAGTCTTCAAAATTCCGAATTGTTTTACGTCGGTGACGGTGTCAAACTACCCTTGGAGATAAGAAAACTGCACGATGGTTCTTACGCTTTATCGATTTCCAGGAAGATCTGCGAACAACTATTAAACAAGGAGTGTCCTTGTTGCGTACCCAAAAAAGGTAACGTTCTTCGAACTGTGAAGCGAAATTTAGAAACGGAAAATGCTGATAGGACAGATGGAAGAATTTTCAAACGCGAATCGATGAAATCAATTTCACTGAACGAACGAGGAAGATGTGATTCAGCTGACGACAGCTTACAGATTTTCTCGATGCCCGTGGAAACTTTCGCGAGAAGATACAATCTGTCTTTGAATTCAGGGAAAATGCAAACTGCGTGGAATTTGGGCGCGGAAAAAAAGATTGATGAGCGATCAAAAAATTATAAAACTAATGCTGATGCCAAAGAAAGCAGGATAAAAAATAATCCACGCGATGATGCAACAAGCTTTGATTTTGAGAAGTATCGATATCAACGTAACACCAATGAAGACGGGGACAAACGAGTAGAAATAGTGACAAAAGTATTAAATTGGTTAAAAGATATAGTAATAAATACAAATAATAGAATATAAACATATTTTTATTATTTTAAAATGTATAATGTATGTCGTTATTCTATAAATTACTTGATTACATTTTAATATCTTTTTATACTTCAGTATGTTATATTTGTTTTCTAATTTTCCTATATAGTGTAAAGAAAAAATAAATAAAATATACGTTTCAAAGAATTTAAGGAAGATTAAACCCTTCTCAATTTTTTTTAAATAGTAATATAATAGTAATATCAACATATATTTATCGCGTTAAATGCTTCTCTTTTTATCTTTTATATCTTTTAGTCTGTTTTTTATTACCGTGTAAAGATTGGTGATTCATACATCAATGACGTAATCCTAATAGTTACCTAGAATAATTTGTGATTCGACTGGAAGGTAGCTTGGTTATGTTTGACAGACACGAACTTCTGTCAACATAGCAAAAAAATGGGCTTGTTTGGCAAATCTCAGGAAAAGAATCCGAAAGAAATGGTTAGAAATAAAACGAAAATCTAATATCTATTCAATTATTTACAAGAAATCGTATTTCAGGTTCAAGAATGGACACATAAATTAAGGAAAGAAGGCTATCAAATGGATAGACAGGTTAGAGGTAAGCCATTGCTAGTAGTATTTTGTAGAATGTATTCTATCGCAAATAACATTCATATATAGCAATTCAACGAGAAGAAGAAAAGGTAAAACGTTCTTTAAAAGAAGCAGCAAAAAAAGGTGACAAGGATGTCTGTAAAATTCTGGCAAAGGAAATAATACGTGCACGTAAAGCTTGCAACAAGCTTCACACGTCAAAGGCACAAATGAATTCTGTTTCATTGCAAATGAAGAATCAATTAGCAACGATTAGAGTTGCTGGTTCAGTTCAAAAATCCACAGAAGTGATGCAAGCAATGCAATCATTAGTAAGAGTACCAGAAGTAGCGGCGACAATGAGAGAATTGTCAAAGGAAATGATGAAAGCTGGTATTATTGAAGAAATGTTAGATGAAACTATGGAATCTGTGGAAGATTCTGAAGAAGTAGAAGATGAAGCAGATGAGGAAATTGATAAAGTAGGTCATCTGGATATGTTTAAAGAACATAAACGATATACTAATAAAATACATAATATATGTTACAGATTTTATGGGAAGTAACTGCAGGTCAGTTAGGTACAGCTCCTGCAGTTGTTACAGAAGCACCAGGATCTGTTGTAGCATCTACTTCTGCGGAAGAAGAAACTGAAAAAGTAGATGATAAGGAACTTGAAGAAATGAAAATGAGACTACAAAGTCTCCGTAGTTAGGTGTAATATATAAATAATTCATTTGCATTAACTTTAAAATCAGCTTGTACTTATTGGACATATACATATATAATGTACAAATACAGTGAAATGAATGCCTATCATATTTTAATAACATTTCTTAACAATATCTAATCAATGCTTTTATATTCAATAGCCAAAAGAAAATAATTATTGTAAGAATGAAAACAAAAATTTTTATTTCATCTACACAGCTTTTATATCCAGCTTTTATAATCTGTGCGTGATTCATAGGCTGCCACTATATTTCAACTCCATGTGAAAGTCATAAATACAGAGAAGCTGGCTTCTCGATTGTATTATGTTGAAAGATATTCCTAATTTAATTACAATCACCAAAATCTTGTATTAATTTGTGTTATATATACAATGGTTTTTATTGTTATTGATTTGTGCACTTTCTAATTACACCTCTCACATATACTAATACAATAAAAATAATACAAAAGCATTATAATAGATCACTACTAGATACATGTACATAAAAGGTCATTATATTATTTACACATGCATAATTTTAAAGTTACTGAGTTCAGACATTTTCAACTTCAGTATTTTGATATTAACTTATACTAAATCACAGAATTGTAGTATTTTATAGCAAACTATGTGCTCCAAATTTGATATTTGTGTAGAGCATCCTCTTGGCGTATTGTGTAAATGTACAGACTATCAAGAAATAGTAAATAAATTCGGATCTTATGGCATTGGTACACAACACTATTTACTACCTAAGGTGAATGTAGGTAAGTAAAAGTACAAATTCAATAAATATACAATAAAATTAAATGATATCTTGATTTGATTTCTGCTAGAATCAATTGCTTCGGCAAAAGTTTTGTGGATAAAAAACTCTATCAGATTAGGTGGAGATTTCTCTAAACCATTACTTCTTTACCCTCGAGAACAACCAAATATTAATACTTCTAATGTAGATAAAATATGGATACCTATCATGCCAGACTTAATACCTTTGAAATTTATATTCCATAAACTTTAAACTTCTGAAACTACATTGTATATTTGAAGAAAATATCCAAATTGATTTAAAAAATACATGTTTAAGTTTTCATCTTATATTTCAATATCTTGTCAAAAAATTTTATTGCACCATAAATCTTTTTACATATTTTTTTTGCAACATACTATCACTATATATATATACATGTACATATGTACATACATACAAATACAGACACATTCACATAAATTACAAACTGAAATTATACCTTGTTCCTATTATAAGAATTTAAGATACAACATCAATTACTTTTAATCGTAAAAAATTTGTAAGTTCTTAAAAATCTTTATAACAGTATTATATCTTTGTTACTTAAAAATGTACGTTTCAACAATAATAAAATCAAATGACATAAAAATGATTGAATAATTTGCTACACATATCATTTGTACTCTACAAAACTTTTTGTTACTTTAGATATATTATTATCGTACCTATCACCATCATATTATAAATATATAATAAAAATAATATATCTTAATTACCACTGTCTAAATGGTACATGTCTGATTTCTCTTAATATATAAGTAGCTGTAATGTATATAAGAGTTTAGAATACTTATATTTAATTATATACTCTTAAAAATATTATGATTTATTTATATCTTAGCAAATTTACAAGTGATCAATTACCATATTAACAATTGCAAGTTTCATCTGTGCTCTAGCTCTCCTAGGTAATCTATGCATATGAGGTGCCAATTTGCGCAGAAAATATTTGACTTCACTTCTGATAGGAAAAATTGTTCTTCTCATTGTTCCTGAACCTTTTTTACGTTTCACAGGTTTTTGCTCTTTTGACGATAAGCATTCTACTTCTTCAAAATCTTCATAAAATTGTTCTTCTTTCACATTAGCTGCTTCATCATCTAATACTTCCAATGTATGTGGTAGTACAACTTCTTCATGTACTTCTAATTCTTCAGTAATTACTTTACCTTCTGTTTCCTCTAGAGAGGTTGACAGAAATTCAACTAAATTTTTATCTGTCTCCTGTTTGCTCTGCTTTATAACTGGCAATGTAATTGAAGCTTCACCATTTTTCAACCACACTTGCTGTCTTGTATCAATTTCATTAGAAGCAATAGGAGTATGTATTATTTTTGGTCTAGTTTGCTTTTTCATTGCTTTCATCTTTTGTTGCTCCTGTTCAGGAAGATCTATTTTAATTAATAAACCAGGGGGAATACTGGATAAACTATGCACTGGAATAGGAGCACCTAAGTTTGATATATCACCAGTAAATGGTAGGATTACTTTCTTTATGTTACCTTGTATATTATTTGAAATATTTGATGTAATATGATTTGCTATTGTTATGGGTTGAAATTGATCTGTGAATTGAATTTTCCAATTGGAAGTAGGAGGAAGTGGTAATTTTCTTATCACACGATTTTCAATATTATTAGGATCAGGCCTTGGAATGTTAATAAGAGTTGGCCTTTTAGATTTCCCACGTTTCTTTGCAAGAGGTGTAGGCTTATTATCTACCTTTGGTTTTTTACTAGATACTAAAGGTCTTGAAAAACCTTGCCTTTTAATTCCTTTAGTTGTATTATTACAATTAGCTTCTTCTAACATATCTTGGTCATCTTCTATCTTTTCTGTTGAATTGTCACAGTCTAATTGTGATATATCCTTTATAGTTGGAACTGCATCGCATGGTCCAACTTTATGAAAACTTTGTCCTGTTTGAAAGTGTTTTGAACAAAGTACCAACTTTCTTATTTGATTTGGTGACATTTTTAATAAATCCTCTCTACCCAAAAATTGACACCATCTTAAGCACCTACCAATTTCATAAGCAGGAAAAGGATGGAACTTGTATCTTTCTATCTTATTTCTTGGATCAGACCTTGATCTACCACAAGCAGCACATGCTTGACTTTCTAAGACAGCAGGTGGTAAAGGCTCTAATTTCTTAGATTTGTCTGAGGAACTATATTTTGATTCAAACACAAATTCCATAATATATTGTTCAGATCCATCCATCTGATCAGGATTTCTGATATTGGGAACGGCATTGTCTATCAATCTGCTTTTATAACCAGGCATAAATTGAGAACGATCAAAATGTTTTGAACAAATGTAACAAAATAAAATTTCTTTTCTTGTCAATCTATAATATGAATCTACACCAACAAAATCAAGCCATTTTAAACATCGAAATTCCTCGCCAGGGAAATGATGAAATGTTACGCCGTCATAATCTAAATCTGATGGATCTCGACGAGATCGACCACATAATACGCAGGTTATGTTGTACAAACTTTGTTTAGGATCATAAATTGAAGGTACTGCCGTACAATTTAATCTATCGAGATACTCATTTAAAAAATCCTTCTGTTCGAAGTGCTTAGAACATACCATTCGTTGAAGTAATTGTTTCTTTGTAAGTTTATACAAATCTTCGCGACAGCAAAATTCCAACCACTTTCTGCATCGAGCTTCATCGTTAACGGGAAATCCAAAAAACATATATTCTTCTTCTTTATTGTTTGGATTCATACGCGAACGACCGCATACGACACACGGATGTGGCATCTTTTTAAATTATTCTTCGCCTCTATACATTCGTCAAATAGATAATTCCATTTTGTCACAGTTTCATGAAAAATGTTAACTCTTAATTAAACGTTTTCTCAAACGTCATAGTTAACACATTTTTCAAGAGATTTAAAATTAAATTACTTTTTTACAACCTTTTTGTATATGGTGTAGTTTTACGATATTTAAAGAGTAAAATCCAATAATAAAATGTAATAACACCTTCATTATTTTTCAATCCTAAACGTACCTTAAATTTCTAACATTTATATGAAATGTAGCAATATTCAAAAAGTTCAGAATATTACAATTTTTCGTAAGATACGTCTTCTTTAAAAAAGAATGTTAAAAAATCGCTTTCTCTTCATGTTATTTCACTTGTTGCGCTTTTCTTAAGCTACGAGAGGTTATGCTGCTTGTTAAAGCGTCTTCCACCTAACCTTTCGTAGAATTTAAATAATACAGCTGTAACTTGCCAATACAATAGCTAACCTGTCAAAGTTCTACTGTCAAAACTTTACTTTACGAATAAAAAATTAGTCAAAATGGCAGAAAATTCGAACAATCCATATGATATTAATGGACAGCACTTTAACCCTGATATGTATTTTCAAAAATTATTAAAAGTAAGTACATTTCCTAATATTTATTATTTTCTATATTTGTTTAGCAACACAAAATAATTTTTCTTTCGATGCAGGAGTGTACATTAAAACAAATTATGGATCACGAGGCAGAAATCATAAAAAATACTCAAATTTTACATTCTGATATGCAAACTCTAGTTTATGAAAATTATAATAAATTTATATCTGCTACAGATACTATCAGAAAGGTAAATCTGCTCAGATTTTGTATAAATATGGTTATTTATTCAATTTTTAATATTTATTCAATATTCATTATTTAGATGAAAACAGATTTTAAGAAAATGGAAGATAGTATGAATTTACTGGCGAAAAACATGGACAGTATCACTTCTTTTTCAGAACAGATTTCATCAACATTACAGGGTACTAGACAACAGATTGCCAAATTATCTTCAGTTCACGCACTGTTAAAAAAGTTGCAATTCCTCTTTAAATTGCCTGGCAATTTAAAAGATAAACTAAATGAAGAGAATTATGCACAGGTCTGTGTCACGTTGTATATCATTATATTATATACACTTTCTTTCATTTTACATATATCTAATTGCATCCACATAAAAATATATTTGTAACTTTCAGGCAGTACAAGATTATATTTATGCACAACGTGTATTGAATCAGTATGGTAATATGCCTTCCTTTCAAGGAATACAAAAAGATTGTGAGGATATTGTAGAAGAACTTAAATCAAGACTGAGAATGCAGTTTCATAAAAGAGATGTATCAACTGTATCTTTAGCTGAAAATGTAGATCTTTTACTACAGTTAAAAGAACCAGCTGATTCTTTGTGTGCCGAATTTTTAACACATGCAGATGGAAGATTAGTCGAACAACTAGATGCTCTAAAAGATATGTATGAAAATGATATCATAGAATTTGTAGATATGACTAGTTCAGGATTTCTAAGTGACTTATGTTTGATCGTTGCATCCTACAATGAGATGTTTGTAAATCAGCCACCATCAGAAGATAATGAATTTACTGATGATTTTGATGCAAAAGCCATTACACGTTCGAATAACTTTATCATGAAAAATATGAAAAAATATTTTGATTTAATTGGTAAGAGAGTAGAAAGTGTAGCTGATACAGCTATTTTAGTAAAAGCATTAGATAAATTCCATAGAAGACTGCAAGCAATGAATATGTTGTGTAAAGATACAGACTTTGCAAGGTAATGAAACAATAGTCTTCATAAAAAAAATGTAAAGTAAAATCCAGATTAAAACATGTATTTTTTATTTACAGAACAGGCACCAATATTGTTATTAACGTGGGTAGAAAACAATGTCGCAATCATTTAGACAATTTAAAGTCTCATTTACGTGAAACACTTGTTAAAGTGAGACAGATATTGACAACCAAAGCTTCTCAGGACGGAGATAATAATTTAGCAGAACTTCAGGCATTACTGATAATGCCTACTATAGAAAAAATTAAAGGAGTTTTGCAGGATTTATTGGTTTGTCTTTTATCCTTAGCATTTTTTAATTTATTTTGATTAACTAAAAATTATGTAATTTTAGGTATTTTTACAACCAGATCTGTCCTTTAGTTTAAAAACGCAATTCCTGCAAAATTTCTGTGTGGATGAAGTTAGGGAAGGCCTAGTAATTGGATTTTTACATCATTTAGTGGTCACTGCAAGTGAATTTTTTACCGGCTCTGATATTCCAAAATTCCCACCCACTCTGTTACTTTTATTGAGCAAAATGTGCATCGAGTACAAAGAAAATAATGTCAAATATTTGGTAGAGTGAATAATTTTAAAGTAATTTTAAAAAATAAATCTATAAGAAATCGTTCTGACATTTTTCAACAATTACAGCTTACTACTACTGATAATTTATTCAACATCGAACAGTACACATCATCTGGAAACGTTATTACAACTGAAGCAGAGATTTGCGACAAATTCCAAGAAGCAGCGCAAAATTTATTAAACCATTACGTTCGTATTCAAGGCTTAGCAGTATCGCAAATGTTAAGAAAATCCGTCGAAACGAGAGATTGGTTGCATACGAGCGAGCCAAGAACTGTTAGAACTGTAATGAAGAGGGTCGTAGAAGATGTGACGTTAATCGACACTCAAGTAGCTGCATTATACGACGATTCTGATGGTCAAGTCGACAGAAGTAGCGACAGCAGTAGGAAAACCCATAGGTACAATATAATCGTTTCTAAACCATTTTCGACGTTTCATTAAATAACTTGCTTTGTTTCTAGCGTAAGTGTGTCGAGACATCACTATAGATCAAGCTGGTCGTCGTACACACACAATCATATGGATTCGTCATTGGCGACGAATATTCATAAGTTATTTTCGGAACGTATAGAAATATTTTCCTCGGTTCAATTCAATAAAGCCTCGATACTTACAGGGATTATCAAAATAAGTTTAAAGGTAAAATACTTTTAGCAGACACAGTACTGTAATAGAAACAGGTGCTGTCAGCCACTTACAATGATAAAATAGCACAGCCATTATCCACTTTGCATCACGAAGATACCTTATTCTCTCGCGTTGCGTATACTGTATACTACGCAACATATTTTGTACATTCGATACTATCAAGACTCAATATTCTATCCTAAACGAACGATAAGAATTATTCTTTATTTACAGACTTTCCTGGAATGCGTAAGATTACGAACGTTCAGTAAATATGGTTTGCAACAAATCCAAGTTGACACGCATTATCTACAACTGTATCTATGGAGATTTGTTTCAGATGAAAAGTAAGCCTAAGATATTATTGTTTTGTACAAGAATAATCTTACACGAAATATTTTTCCAGTGTTGTCCATTTCCTATTAGACGAGATACTTGGAAGTGCTGTACACAGATGTCTAGAACCAGTCTTAATGGAACCAAGCGTTGTAGATATTATTTGTGAAAGAGGATGAATAAATTATAGATAGAAGAGGAATTCTGATATTATTATTTCGACTGGCATACTGTACAGTCTTTTCTAGCATTATGTATATCTCGTATTATTGTTTGTAAAAATGAATAAATATTATGATATAAATGATTCATAATATCGTGTATATTCTTATATATTTTATCATTAACACTGTACATTCCACGAATAAATTTGACGACGAACCGCAAAAAATGACCTATCTCTTTTATTTAATTATCTCTCTATCCTTTTATTCGTTTCATATGACCGCCCACGCAGATCGAATACTACAGGGTCTGATCGTGTCAAAGTACTACAATTCAAGTAGTGCGATGTACGACATACTTTTATGTCTTTCCTTCTCTATCGATTCAGCGATACGATCTCTCGTCTCCTTTCCTTTATGTCCCCCACCTATCCGGCATAAAATAAACTCATTAAAGTCTTAATACTCTGTAAGAAGCAGGGTCAAATGATTCTAATAAGTCTTAATTCTCTGTTACATTCTACACTTTTGAACTTTAAATTTCATCGATCGTTTAATTTTTGTTTATACGAATTTGCCACCAATCAGATACAAAGAATAAATAGGACGAAAGTTAATAGTACGTGGTTCTATCGTATACCAGCTAAGTTTTAATTCTCTTTTAATCTTTATAAGTACTATACCGTGGATACATACATAATATGTACAAATATATAAAATATCAGAAATATAATATTTGGTTGACGAAACAAATTCTTATTTAACTTGCCTTCTTTTAGTTAGGTTAAAAATATGAATTTCCAGAAACATATATACCAATATATATTACCATTATAATATACCAATTTAACATCGATTTAGAGTATTTGAAATTTGTTGTTATTAGAACAACATTTTTCCATCGACGACTGTCGTGTATGACGCATAAATGTGCAAAGAATAAATGGGACAAGAGCTTATAGTATATGGGGTTCTGCCGTACCCCCTTGGCAGTGGCTCGAGTTAATTCGAACTTCCTCTCGTTGGATGAGATTCATTCTCCGAGTATCCGGCGTAGGCCTACGCACAGCATTCTACCCAATTTAATAAACTCTTCTAAATTACTCGGCCGGGGCCATTCCCTCGTTCAATCATGAATTTCCATGGAAATTCAGGGAAAATTCACTAAATTTCACTCAGACGGTTACCAAATCCAATCTCAAGTCGAAAGTCCGTTATAATATTTCAAATTTAAAACTACTCTGTATATTTATTACTATTAAGTCTTATGTTCCAAATGTTTACATTGTAACGTATTTAATATAGAATCCTGTTAATGAACTGAGAGATTCGGTTCCAAATGTTTACGTTGTAACACCTTTAATTTAGAATTCTGTTAGTAAACTGAGAGATTCGGCAGTTCTATTTTATATATTTATATATTTTTCCTTGCGAGAAGCAGTACGGTATCATTTTAGAGTCATATGTGGCACACGTGATTTCAGGAAACACCTGTGCACGTGTGTCTTCTGTACGTTACGAAGTGTATTTCCGATGGCACGCTCATTCCACTTTAAATCGTTATACAGGCATTGATGAGCAACGAAATTGTGTATAATTGTGCTTCTGTATTAAAGAAACTTTTTGGAAGAATAAACTAAAACGAAGTGGCATAAGTCGAAAGTAAGTGCAACAATATTTACGGACATTATTTATACATCTTCAAAAGGAAAATATATAAACATATGTGATGACTTAAAACTGAATAAGGTACCGTTTTTTCTCAAATTATGGAATAATAAAATAACCAAATATACTAGTCGCATGTGATTTGATTATAGTAGAGATCACTGATCGTGAATTTAAAGACGAACGAAGACCGATTCACGTTTTATTTAAATCTCACGGGACACGAGGCAGGTCTAATCGATGAACAATGGATCGGCATCGACGAAAGAAAAGGCTACGTAACAGGGATTGTATACTAATAAAAGGTGCGTTACACGCTGCGTAAGTTGCTTTAAATCAGTAAAATGGACCCGCATGAGAAAATTGTGCGTGAATCTATCCAGGCAGAGACGACGATTATCACGAAATGACCAAACTATTCCCAAGTGCAAGCTGACGGTTGTACAGGAGCACATTCTGCGGCATAGGGGCACACCGCGTGCACGCATTAATCAACAAGCTGTCCTTTTCCTCCATTAAACTCTATACGACCATCGTCATTCTTCGTCAATTTGCACGGCTGGACCTACTCACGGTCCTTCGATTAATTAATAATTGCTCTACTAACGATACGATTTCCAAACCTTGATATATGTATAGATATAGATAGCATCAACGATGAAAACAACCGAAAATGTTGGTTACCGATGATTCACATTATGACCAACTATTTGAACTGATAAATCCATTTGAAGTTGCCTTCATACTTTGCATAAGCGATAATATTTAAAGTAATGTCGTGAGAACGACACATGTATATACTATTTACACAGCGTTGTCGCATATATGTATTTTGACCTTGCTGCATTTTTGAGCCACTAAATCGTATTTTTCTATTACTAGAATATTTCTTAGAAAAGGAGCTATATATAAAAATAATTGCTACCAATGCAACCGCTTTAAAATAAACTCATATAAAAGAAAACCGCTATTGTCGCGCATGATTTCTCGTTTCGATTGTATATTGATAGCTTTCTTAAAGCGTTAAAAATCCCTTTCTCTAAAGTGAAATTGGAAAATCAAAATTAAAGGTACAAGCAAAGATCAAAAGTAAGTGAGGTTAAAAGGTAAGAAGCTCGAGAATCGCAGCAGGGTTGAGTTAAAGAGTTTGAAATAAAAGTATGATGATTCTTTCAGGTAAGAGTGGTTAAGAGCGAAGATATTTCGACTTGTGACCGTAACAACGGGCGGGAAAAGAACACACTCGTTGTCATGTTCGCAAATTAAACTATCTTCCCGACAGATGCTTCGAAACGCGCTAAGTTGCATTATATATGTATGGTTCTCTTTATAAAAAGCAGACGAGTTCCTTCAATTTGGTAGTAAACTCAAAAGAAAATTTACACGTAACGAGATAAGACAAGTCGTCTGAGTAATGAGCATGGAAAATTCGAACTTTAATCCCATTTAGACCTATATATTTGGGTCTGCATTTCGTCTAACGCAGTCAGCAGGCAATTGTCGAGGACACAAGAGCTAGAGAGAGGCTACCACGTTACCTTAATGTGCTGATCTGTCTGTTAAGTAGTAGTGCCGTAGATGATGATTTAGAAATTCACCTCGGCACGATTACTTTTCACACAGAAATGCCATAATTGCGATGGGTACATACATCGTATAATCTTGATTAAGTTCAATTTATTCAATATTTCAAAAATAATAGCATTAAATTAATATTGAATCTACTTACGAATTGTTTAAACATATTCTACCATCTTGAATATTTCGTTATGGTAGTCCTGGAAATTTCAAATATATTTCACTCCGCTTGTAATTCACAGTAAGTTTCTAAACGCGTCACAATCGTTAAATGAATTGTTATTACGATATTAAATGACTCATTCTATATATAAAACCACTTATTCCACTTATAAAATTAAAATATATCCGGAAAACGAATAATCGTGGCGCGGGAAATCTCACCACCAAAAATATACTTACTAAACCGGAAGGGAGCCTCTCGACCAATCAACATCGCGGACGCTTCATCACCCGTGCCCGCGATTCTCAATTGCCACCACGAAAGTCATATCAAAATTTACAAAGAAATGTATATTCGTTTTACTTTATAAATGAATAAAAAATTATAAATTAATTGTATTGCAAATTAATTTTTACGTCCTTTAATGCATTTCTTAAATCCTTAGGTTACTTTTATTATATTATTAAACAGGCTTTCCGCCGCGTCTCATGACTTACGTAGTTATTCAAAATACAATCATCAAAAAATAAACTTATTCCATAAAAGAATAAAAGTTTTTAACATTATTTAATATTATTTTATCTTAAATAATTTCTCACCCTCGTGGCGACTCTCGCTTTAAAAGCGTATATATATATTCTTTTTGTCAAATTTATCGTTGAACGTATTTTTTAATCTATATGAAGAGTCTCATTTTACGTTATGACATTTCCGCAGTAGATTTCAATTTCCGTTTACTGGCAATTCCGTATCAAATGATTCATATCTCGGACATGTGTGTAATTCGATCAGTAAGTAAAGGTTGAAAAGCACTGTTACAGAGAGGTTGTGTCATCAGCCGCGCGATTCAAATCGTGCGCCAAGGCAAGGCAATAAGGATTTGGTGAGCCGGTGAATGGTTTGATAAAACAAGCGGTGGAAGGCAGGCACAGGGGAGAACGCACATTGCCCGTCGGTTGGCGGACCATTCAGTGACGCGATTCTTCACTGTCCGGCACTGATTTCAATTGGTAAATTGATTTGGAACGATGGCGAGAGAGAAAAAAAAAGAGAAAACGACGGGGTTAGACGGGGAGACACTTCGGATGAGGCCATAACATATAGAAGATGATAAAGAAAGAACCATACACCACCACCGTGACTAGGTGTATCGTCACACAGTGCAGAAAACCATGGCGGTAGCAGTGGCAGTGCCTCTCTTGCGAACCGTTAATAGGTACTGAACGCTGGTTGAATGCTTAATGCACCGTGCTTCTAGGATTAAATTGACCAATCATTTCCCGCGCGGCAAGGAGCGGCCAATTACAGCGCTCGTCCGACTATATTAAGCCAATCAAGAACAGTTTATCGCTCAGTCGTCAGTCTGCAGTTGTGATGCATGTGTCGTGCGCGTGTTTTTTCCGCCTCTTCCCAAACAATTCTTAATTCGTGAAACAAACGAATCGCGTGAGAAAAAGATGAACGTTTGTCATGAATTACTAGTTCGCCATTCTTTAACAATCGTTCAGTGATTTAGATCGCGATACTTTCATTTATCCTTTTTGGCGCGGCGGATCTTTGCAAATGTTTGAAATCGCCAAACCAAACGAGGTCGAAGTCTTATTGTCAGTTTGTTCAATCGAATTTGGAATTTTTCATTATTTATAGTTATTCGACGAGCGTGCGGGAAGAAAACTGTGTACAAAACGCAAGAGAAGCACGTGACAAAGCTTGAAACGATATGAATTTTATTGTACACGTTCCATTTATGATAAAGCTTATTTATTTCTGGTGACGGTTCGTATTTCGATCCCTCGAGATCGTTTCTTGTGATTACCGTGCATTTCTCTCCTCGTCGACTTTTCATTAATCGATTGAATTTGAGATAGTTCGATACCTTTCTCGGAATCCGTTCGAAACGGCAGTGTAGTGTTACCGAAAGAAAGATTTCGGCAATATGAGATTAGAAGATTTTAACGAACATCGGATCATTTCGAAGAATTGACCACACCAGGTTGTTGCATTAATAAGTGCAAAAGAACGCATCAATGAACACTAGTGTCAAATAGAAGTTAAGAGGTCATGAGATTTCCTCCAATTGTTCAGTCAAGTTAAACACGATTTCTTTGAACATCGCGTAGTCAAGTAATACATACGTATATATACTTTTTATATAAAAATTCAAATGCGTTTTACCATTAAATAGAATTAGGAATCACTGGTTTGCAATATAATATATTATATTTTACAGCTTTATATGGAATATCATTGTATCTCGTAAAAGCTTTCGAGTAACACCGATCACATGCTTCACGCCGTAGGAAATTGATTGTCCAACGTAATGAGGATCCGATTGTTTTAGATATATATGTATATAAGAGAAACATTATTCTTATTTTCCTCACAAATACATTCACGATCTCACGCAAACAAGATTAACTCCTAACCGCTAAAACCACATCCGATAAGTATTCCTCTATTAATATATGGTTTTACGAGAAACGCTTTCTAATCTAATAAAAATTCATCTACATAGTTGACCGATCGGCTTATCTTCTTTCGATTGTCCAATAAAACCTGGAAATCCTAACAGATGCGCGATCCCTTAGGTCTTTTCTCTCTCTCTCTCTCTCTCTCTCTCTCTCCCTATCTATCTATCTATCTATCTCTATCTCTATCTCTCTTTATCCGCGAATTGGATAAACTTCTTCGGAACATACTTTTCGCGCTCGGCTTACAACATCCGAGAAACGAGATCACATGTGACCACACGCATAATAACGTCACAAAGTATCGTTTCAACCTGACACCCGGTGAAACCTCGAGAATAGAAGTCTCGAGAAGAAGTAAGGAGAAAAAGAAGACCGATACGATATGCCCCGCGTAACAATCGCGGAAACGATAAAAGAGACGAAACGTTCTGCGAAAACAAGCGATTCTCTCGTATTGCCGAGTGTGTGTTACAGGCACGACGACTTTGGTGTCTAACAGATTGAGAAGAAACGTAATTGGAGACATTTTGTTATTCTGAAAATGTAATGGCACGCAGCGTGCGTGGTTAGGCTTTATCGTCGCGACTTCTTGACCCCTCTCGAATGATAGTATAGAACACAAGAACCGGGAGCCTCGAAGAAAATTATCGAATGCCTAGAATCCAAATATCAAGACTAAACTTTAAAATGTAAGAGGTTCCTTTATAAGCGTTTAATAAAATACTTCCTCGCTTCTTTTACATTGTCGTAGTTTCTTTGTCTCGTTTAAAAGTGACGTAACTTCTATGCATCGAAAGTTGTAGCAGTACAAGCTACGGAAAAATCGTAAAGTATCTCGATCTTAATTCGAAACGCGCCGCTCTTAAAATAGAACATTTTTGGTCGCAGGGCTGAGACAGAAGTTACGCTTTCCGAGACTCCGCGAATTTTTATAAAGAATCGTCTGCGTTTCTTGAGTAATAGTCCATTTTTTTTTCAAGTATCGTTTCTAAGACGAAGAAGGTATCGAGTTTTTACCACTCGAAGAGCATTTCCCCTGTTCGTTTCTTAGAATTTCTTCTCTGTTCATCCACCCACAATTTGTGCATCGCAGCCTAATAAGTTGACGAGTTATTTCACGAATACCCAGAGGGAGCCGACATTAACAGAAATTAGCGTTAATTGGTGATATTCTCCTTTCCTCTTCGCTCCTCCCGTTTTTCTCTTATCCCCTCCATCCCAGTCGATCTCGCGATCTCTTTTCCTTTTCTATGAATCTCACACCATTTCTGCATAGTTTTATTTATGTTTTATAAGTTTTTGTTTGTCTGCCTTTTCTCTTGTTCTAACCATCTTCTTTTCTTGTAGCATACTTTCTCATTTGGCGCGCCTGAACTGACGAATATCGAAAAAACAATCCACTGAAACTGCGCATGTTGCGTGTGCAACATGCGTTCGCGTCCAGCTGAATCTGCAACGGCCGCAACATCGAAATAATCCTCTTTGGCTTGTGGCCACTTTACATTTTTAACAGTCTGGAACAAACGTCCTGCATGTTCTTCTCGTTCTGCTTTTTCAAGTATTAAACTACTCGAAGAAAGACCGATCATTGTTCGATTCGTTTTTCTAAGCTTCGATAGTATATGAATATCTGCTCGAAGTTCCACAGAAGTTCCATGGAAAAAATCGTTCACCAACCTCGAATCATACCATGGAGGCGAACGATGAATACGGTGTTTGATGAAACGAGAAGCGTTAAGCAGGGTCGCGGGGCAGAGAAATCAAAGATTCGATTGTAGACTCCCTCTCTCTATCGTGCGTACACACATTTCCGTGCGCGATATTACTTCCAATCCTCAGTTCTTTGCTTCGTTTTGTTCCCGATCTCATTCTCGATTTTTTACATAGAAACAGAATTTTATTATACCTTGCGTATTTTTTGCAATTTCCAAGATCTACAATGATCTATCTTCCTATTTTGCAAAATAGGTTCACCGTAACCGATCTACTTTTCTATCTTGTAGCATAACTTGTATCTTATATATTTTGAAAAAAGATATATCTTACATAAGAATGTCGAGTGCGCACAGTGTCTACATTCTATCTTTCTATTTTGCAGTATAATTTATCTGAAAAGATTAGTAAAATCCAATTTACTCTACGGTGTTTCAATCGTAACAAGGACACGTTAATTGAAACTGTCAATAGTGCAGTTGTGCAGTTCTAGGATATTCTTGGAAGCGTTTTTGGTAATAAAATAGAGATAGAATAGAATAAATTGTATATGGGAAAGAACAGATCTTAATACAGAATCGACGTTACTAGGCGAAACTCGAAATTTTTTCGGAGACGAACAGAAGAAGAAAGAACAAAGAGACTGAGATAGTGGGCGACTTTAATGACTACTCGAGGTCGCTTCAATGAGTACCACTGTGTGTCATCGCATCATTATAGTATATACGATATATAGTGTACGGTACCACGTCCGGACTAATAATTATAACGTATATCTTATTACTATCCGTACTGCTTTGTAATGATTTTATCACTATCGGTTTCATTCGTATAGCTATACATTATATACTTTGAGGTTTTTTCTTCCCTTTTTTTAAATTAAATTTTTTGCAATAAATGTAATATTAAGTAGATATAATAATAAAATAGATATTTATAACTGAAGCAAGAAAAAAACTTAATAACTCGATTGAATAAGTAGATATAGAAAATGTTGCAAACAAGGATGTATTTGTTTGTAAGATGTATTTCATAAATAGGCTAATTCAATTGACTTAAGATTTCTATCCGTTTCGTAAAATGATTGCAGTGTGCACGTAGTGAATGTGTCATGCAATATCTATGAGCTACCGTATTCTTCTGCCGATTATCTAATCTTGCGTTAAATTATAAGGAAACGTGGGCACGTTATATTAAGATCTGCTCCGGCCTGCTTAATTGTCTGTTAATCGACGAATTCAATTTTCTTTTAATCGTCTAATTATACATTTAAATTAAGGTTTCCTTTCAAACAATTTGAAATTAAATAAATTAAATGATTAATTTTATATGATAATTTATAGGGATCATCATTGCTTCATCAAGAGGATCGTATAAGTATCGTAACAATGGAAGGACTACGATACGTCGGAAGTTAATCCTGTCTTGTTCATAAGTACTAGTGCCGCAGGAGTGACTAGGTTGGGTTAGAAATTACCATATCTCCTGCTGCTCAAGTGCTTATCAATGGGTCCGGACTCACATCTATCTTTCGAATCATGCATTGAATGACTTATTCAAAGTGAAATTTCGCAGGCGATATCTAAATGTATATAAAGCAGTTATTTGCGTATACAAGTGTAATAATACCGCAGTTTCTATTTTATATTTGTAATAATTTTATGTAAATATATTTAAAAGTTCTAAAATACTACATAAAAATGTATTCAACAAATGATAAAATGTCGTTATTGTAAAAGAAAAAAAAAATAATTTTACTTGGAGGAGCTGGGATTTGAACCCAGGACTTTCAGCATGCGAAGCAGACACTCTACCACTGAGTTACACCCCCGGTTATGTACTAAACATTTTACATAAGCTAAATGTTATGATGTTATTATTTAAATGAAAAATTCTATTGCTTCTAATATTTATTACAAAATAAGTTGTACATTCTGTGTTTCTATAGTTCTTAATATTTTATCCTCCCATTATAAAGATTTGAAATGTGGAATATTATTTAATAAAACAGTTATTCACTTTTATACTTATTCTGTATTAAAAATATAGCAAATAAAACACATTGTTTATTATGTATTTATTTAACTAAGCGTCAATAAATAAATATTTTATCAATATTTATATCAATTATTGAAACCTTTACTTATAATTTACTAATGAAATCAGTTTATAGTTCCGCTAAGTCATAACATGGAAATAAATTCGATCTCATACACCCCTTAATATTCGATCCGTATGAAACATATACTGTTATACAACCTTACGATTATTGTACGCTGTACGTCGTATATTGTTTGAGGTAGTGAAGTAGAAATCATAGATCAAACTTGAACGATAGTATATATAGGAATATTTAGTGTGTCTTACATAGAAAAAGAGAGATATATGAGACTGGATGCGAACGTTGAAAACTTGCGCGTTACTCTGGCGCTTTAGTCGCTTCGCCAATTGTGGATTTAGATACTAGAGATAAGTACGGTTCTGCCAGGTTCTACTGATGTCGCAACAATTCAATCTAACCTCCGAAAAAAACTAGCAGCGTCCTACTCGAAGTAACTGTCAGTACACGGTACGTCATCGTAAAGCGATCCCATTAAGGTTATTTCGTGTATTCCTTACTTCTATTAACTCGCCAACCGATAAGGTTTGTTTTCTGGCTTTTAATATTTTGTAACTGATTGCTTTCAATTTGTTTATCTATTTCCCACTTTCAGCGAATCCACATCTATGACACATGGCTAGTAGATCATTGCTAGATGGTCAATCATAAAAATTTGAACACGTCGAAACTAAGATTAAGAGTAGTGTCTCAACCGAAGAATTGGAACGGTATTCGCCACGGCTTTCACAGACATGGTTGGATTGGCGGGCGGGGGAGGTCATCTGTATCCCTCGCCCCCAATGCAACCTAATCCAGAATGTAAGTTCTAACAATATAAATATTTTAGATTTTCATATTTCTTCGATATAGCGAATATTCATCTTTATTATTTAATATAAATGTTTTTATATAGTGAGAGAAATGACTGGAATTGCTCCTAGTGCACCGACAAGTGCGGATGCTTGTTTAAGTATTGTACATTCTCTCATGTGTCATCGTCAAGGAGGTGAAAGTGAAGGATTTAGTAAGAGAGCTATTGAATCATTGGTTAAAAAGCTTAAAGTATGTGTTACTCCCTAACTAAATTTATCATACGTCCCAAAGAATTTGGTTAGTATTCATGATATAATTCTTATTTTTAGGAGAAACGAGATGAATTAGATAGCTTAATAACCGCTATTACTACGAATGGAGCTCATCCCAGTAAATGTGTTACGATACAAAGAACTTTGGATGGTAGGCTACAAGTTGCTGGTCGTAAGGGTTTCCCACATGTTATTTATGCTCGAATCTGGAGATGGCCGGATTTACACAAGAATGAATTGAAACATGTCAAGTACTGCCAATTTGCTTTTGACTTAAAATGTGATTCTGTATGCGTAAATCCATATCACTATGAGAGAGTTGTATCTCCTGGCATAGGTATGTCATGAAATATATTTTTTACTTGTTTTCATAGACAGATCACGTGCTTCAATCAATATTCTTTTCATTGCGTTATTTCTTTGCAAAGCTTCTGTGAATTCATTTGTAGCACCATAAGTGTAAATGATTTATTGTTGTGGCCTTGGTGTATGATGGAATGGGTTGGTTTCCCCGCACAGACCCGTTCTTTACAGACCTATCTGGACTAACTCTGCAATCAGGAGTAGGCGTAGGACCAGGTGGTAGATTAGTCAAAGATGAATATTCAGTTGGTGGTGGAGGAAGTGCAGCAGCTGGAGCAGTAGGATCCGCAATGGATGTTGATGGAGAAATGAACCAAACTATTCAACATCATCCACCTGCTCAACCCACTTCGTCTAACAGCACTCAGCCATCTCAACAGACTTTTATACCAGGTCTAGCACCGCCTAATCCAAGTAAGTAAAGATACTTCATTTATTTTTTGAGAAATATAATTGTTCCATATAAAAATGTTATCTTTTAATGATTATGTACTAAAAATGTATGTGTTTGTAGTATTTATTAGTAAAATAATCAGATCTTTAAGCATATTAAAGTATTTTTATAACTTAGTTTATAAATGTGTTTTCAAACATTGAGTGTGTTAATTTATTTAAAAAAAAGCATGATCAAAACCTGTATAAGGCAGTTGATATAAATGCACTAAAATATATGAATAAGGAGCTTTATTATTGCAGTATTATATTGTTAGGAGGTTTTATTTTATTTCCTTGCAAGTCTTTTATTAATATTGCTTTATTCAGAATTACTTTGCGTTGCTAGTTTGGTTTCATTTTAGCTTTATTCTTTCTTTTTCCTTTTATTGTTTGGCACAGCTAGTGGTGAGGGTGTGTTTGGCAGTAATGGGGGAGGGAATAATGGTGGTAATCCACACAATAAATTGGATGACAATAATTGCCCCAGACAAACCTGGATTCCTACACCTCATCATCCTACAACACGTAACATTCATCATCGTACGTATATAATAGAATGCTTTCTTATATTCTACAATATTTTCTGTCTACTTGCCAGTTAATTTTTGTTGCTTTGTGCTAATTTTATAAAAATTCGTAGTAATCTTACACAGTAATTAATTTCAGAAATTCTGGCCAAAGTTTGAATTAATTGATATTTTATGTTATGTTGCCTGTATTGTGTACGAGTTACATTTAATTTTGCAGCAGTAGTACATCCAATGAGTCACACCGTAGGTAGCCAACAGCAGTCATTGAGTACATCTAGTGGAGGCAGTGGGGCACAGATACTGAGTCCTTCACAAGGACAATCTACTGAAACATTTTATGGAACAAATACACCTCCTCAAGATCTTAATCAACCACCTACTGTTGATGCATTAGCAGCATCTTTAGGTATGCAATCTCAATCAATCATCCTTTAATATTTGTTAAATATAATTCGCCTTTTTAACAGGTGAAGGTCAAAATTCTCCTGTATCACCTGTACATCTTCATCATCCAAATGGATTTCCAGTAGGTACAGCTGCTTATAATTCAGGAGCACCACAGTGGACTGGACCTAATACTCTTACATATACTCAAAGTATGCAGCCTCCAGATCATAGACATCTTCATCCTACCTCCTATTGTGAGTTAATGATAAACATTATGTTACAGTATTTTAACAATATCATAACTGACATTTTTATTAGGGGGTGGCCATGGAGGTGAAGTAGGTGGAAACATTGGTGGTTTATTATCTACACAGCCAGCACCAGAATATTGGTGTTCAGTTGGTTACTTTGAATTAGATACTCAAGTAGGTGAAACGTTTAAAGTAAGCAGCGGTTGCCCTACCGTAACAGTCGATGGTTATGTCGATCCAAGCGGCGGTAATAGATTTTGCTTAGGAGCTTTGAGTAATGTACACAGAACAGAACAAAGCGAAAAAGCTCGTCTTCATATAGGTATAATAAATTACTTCTTCCTTAATTTTTAGTCTTCATAATTAATGACTGTATTGTCATGAACTGTATTGTCATTTTCAGGAAAAGGAGTTGTGTTAGATTTAAGGGGTGAAGGAGACGTTTGGTTAAGATGCCAAAGTGAACATAGTGTTTTTGTACAGTCTTATTATTTAGACAGGGAAGCAGGTCGTGCACCTGGTGATGCTGTGCATAAAATTTATCCCTCTGCATATATTAAAGTCTTTGATTTACGGCAATGTCATAAACAAATGAGAGGACAAGCCGCTACTGCACAAGCCGCAGCTGCGGCACAAGCGGCAGCTGTGGCGGGACACTTAACGCACGGTGCACCAATTACAAAAAGTATGCTAAAACAATATTAATGATGTTTTATATATTTATATATTTAATTCTTTTAGTTAATATAATAAACTCTATAACATAATACAGGTCTTAGTGCAGCAGCAGGAATAGGTGTAGATGATCTTCGACGACTTTGCATTTTGCGTTTAAGTTTCGTAAAGGGTTGGGGTCCTGATTATCCTCGACAAAGTATAAAAGAAACTCCATGCTGGATAGAGGTATACACAAATTTTAGATTTGATTGATCCACATTAATCGTAAATTATTCTAAGAATTAAAAGAGAATAAAGTTGTGTATCTGATATAGGTACACTTACATCGAGCCCTTCAATTGCTGGATGAAGTCTTGCATACTATGCCAATAGATGGTCCACGGGGAATTGAATAATTTTATTTAATTTTGGATAATACTTTTATTTCAAAAAAGACATCACATTACTACAAACTCTGCATCAGGTGTGCAAAATATATAAAATGCATACACGTACAATATTGTGGTGTCGTTAAAGATTTTGAAAAAAGTCAACAAGATATAATATTGGTTCAAATGAAATAGTGTGAATTGTAAATCCAGATGAAAACATTACTCGAGAATTTTATTGACATTTTTTATATATTTTACACACATGATTTACCGCGTAGAATAAAATGTGTGCCACGGCCTTGCATTACCGTCAACGTACAAACGTTTTGCAAAGGAGATATTATTTTTCATTGTGAAAAATTATTTTTTAAGAAAAAAGGAGTGCATCTACATGAAGCGTGGGTAGAATGAAAGACTTCTATTTTAATAGGTAGTCGTTATCTGATTTAAGGGGATAAATACATTTTCTACGGCATGGCCTGGTGAGCTCAGCAAAATGCGTGGGTAAAACGTGATACTTTTGGAAACATTAATAGTCATAATCTCGTTTTTTGAGATTAGCTTTGTAAGATAGCATAAGCATATTAAGTACATCCTAATTAAAGAATGATGGTAAATTTTAAATTCACTGTTAACGTCAAATATAACAACAGTAAAAAAAATGGATTATATATATACATATATATGAACAATAGGAAGGTTTTCTAAGAATGCAATATGTTTCAAAGTACTGTCGGATAACAGCTTTAGTATATAGAAATACTGCGATAAATATTATATAAGACATTCTATAAATCTATGTCAATCTAGTGTCAAAGAAGCTGTAGGATGTAATCAGAAAGAAATTTAATGAAAGGAGTTTGCATATAGAAATGTTAATGGGAGCAATTAAATATTGAAAAAATTGCATTAGAAAAGCATATTTTTATTATATCAGTATCGGTTGTACTGACAGTAGTTTGATACTATGTTGTTAGAGCAACCTTCTATATTGTTATCTGTTTTATACTTTATAGCCAAAAAGTATCACTACGTAAATACCTGCAGTGTTTGATTTGTAATGATGTTTCGTGTCTGCCCTTTTTTATTATTATTTTTCCTGTAAGGACATGAATTAATCTGATAGTTAGTATTATTATAATTATTAGTATAGTTGTTGGTGGTGAGACAAGATGAAAATATTTAAAACGTGGTACGATATAATTCTTCTAATCAACCACCAATGTTACTACTATTACCATGTAGTACTTGTTGAATAATTATACTTACTGTTTATCAACCATTTTATTATTCTATATTCGTACAAAATATTCTTATATATATGCTATATTTGATAATATTATCATACAGAGAAAACGTTGACCAAATTTTATACCTATCCGTATATGTATATACATATTATATGTGTGTGTATATATATACATATGTACATATATATATAATATGTATATATATATATATACACACACACATATAAGCGCATATGTACGCATATCGACATTTTATCTTTTCTTCATTTATTCTAGGTAAAGAGAAAAGTTTATTGCTTATTTTTATTAATTGGTGCACATTATAGTATTCTGAATTTTTGCTTCTTTGTTGTAATTGAGTAGAGATTATTTAGCTGTTTGTGTTCACGTTGTCCTCATATTTTTTATGTTATACTTAATCAAGATCATTCTCATTGATAAAAGAACGAGTAGAATTTTGTACATATAGGCACATGTATGTGCATCATGTTACAAGTAAAGAATGGGTTATTCTTGATTAAGCAAGTATTGAGTTATTGTGAGATGTTTTATTCTTATTATGTGAAGTTACATGTTACCTTTTATAATGAAAACAAGGTTGAAAAAATATAGTCTCTAACATCATTAAAAAATACATCTTAAAGAAGTAAAAAAGAAGGAGATTAAAAAATGAAAATGTTGTATAATAGGAGTAACAAAAGGATGTGCATTTGTTAATAACGATCGAAGTGAAGAATAATATTATTGACTAAATTTTTACAAAGGCTATATTTTAGCGATAAAATGCACGAAACATAAATTATATCGTCCTTTTTTTTCTCTAAATCAAAGGTATGAAGCTCAAATAAAACGGAAAAATCATGTTTAAACATACTTAACGCCAAGTTCGCTTTAGAAACACATGTGCCATCATTTTCATATATTACCATACACAGAATAACAAACAGGATTAAAAGTTTTTATAAATCCTATATTTTTACCAAACTCGTAAAATGCGAATGCAACACATCTTTAAATTGTGGTGCTTCAGTACGTCCTATAACCATAGATTTTACAAGATCCAGAATAAAAATTTGTACATCTAAATTAAGCTAAATTAAATCTATATAAGAACGTAAAAAATGGATTGTAAAAATTGATGCGTTTGAAACTAATTATAGTATTCTGAAATAGAATATGAGATAAGAAAAGAATTGATGTACAGGATACAATCTAAAACTTACAAACTTTACTATGGGAAATATTCTACAAACGTGTTCATATGATGTTTTAACGATGCCTCTGAACAATAGTTTCTTACATATATTGAAAGTGGTATCAAAGTGCAATAGCCCAGTCTCATGTCAAAGATACCATAACTAATAGTTGTAAAAGTAAATAAAATGCCTATGTAATTTATGTTTGTGATTGAAAAATGATAATGGTAATTTAATAACAGATACTATAATTATTATTGCTTTTTCTTTCACTTTTATCAGGGTAGTATATACAGTATATCTTGCTATTTAAGAATCTTAACAATTTGCTTCATATTGCTATCAATGTCGAAGCCTATACTTATATCATTTTCTTTATATCTAATTTTGCCATTCAGTGTCTTATAAATAACGTTTTAGTTAAGTGAGGGGATTTGTTACGTTTGTTTGATTGTTATTGATCATTTCCTGTAGTTATTTATTAATATTGATTTTACTTCCATTTTAATAGAAGGCTTCATTATTAATTACAAATTTTGAAACTCAAAGACTTGTTCTCTTAAACTTTAGAAGCATATACATAAGCACGTACAATAAATATAGAATTATACGTTTATAATTGCTATTCATGATTTTAAAAAATTGTAAAATAATAGATTTATACACTTTTTTTACTAGGTTTTACAGTTGAATTTAGACGCGAATCGTTTTCATAATATACATATTATTCTTATATTTTCGATAATTTTTGGAATTTGGTTGTAAAGCGGCGATTTAACTGTCATTGTTTGTTTTTCAAACAAATTGTGTATATTTAAACCAAAGATATTTCGACGACACGATTACATCATGATATGTTACGAATATATATATACGAAATGTAAAAGTAATTATTCTTAACAAGTACGTCGCAATACATAATGCAAGTAGAAACGCATATAAACATTTTAAACCGTACGTTGAAACACAGTCTCATTCAGGTATAGAATTTTCTGGTGTCGTTACGATACGTGGTGGAGTTACGATATTTCAGTAAATATTACAAATCTAAGCATCATGTGAAAAATTGTATAATGATTTTTAGCCATAAAACATTTTTGTGTAAAACCGTATGACGATAATACGTTATTAGATTGTTAAAAAAATTTGTGCACGTATGTGCTAAGTATAAGTTGCAACAGTATGGATAAACAGGAAATAAGCGATAGTTAATGCAATGCCTGTATACCATGTTGTGAAGCACATATGCTTACAGAACTTGAATGGATGTGTTTACAAGCTTTTTGTTATTGTATATTATAAATACATTACATTATACATGATCATTTTCAATAAACATATTCTGTGAATTAGACAAAAATGTACTGAATTGAATATAGGAGAAAAGTAAATATACAAATGTAGCTACCAAACATTTCTGTTTATTAAGGGAAATTTTTATTGCAGTACAAGTATAAGCAGGCAACATAATACCTATTTTAACTTAATGAACTCGATACAGTAAATGATTGATCTTCTTTAGGTTTGTCTTTATAAAATTTACCCTTGGAATCAATTGCCATATTATGGTCTATAACATTTTCTAGTGCATTGATGATAGCTTCATCAATATTTTTAGATGTAATAAATGTTTGAGCTTCTTCTTTTGCTTTTTTGACTTCTTCATCTATTTTCATTTGTAATTTCAAATTTCTTTCATCCTTTGCTTGTAGTTTCCTGGCAATTTCTTCTTCGCGAGCTTTCTTTTCTCGAGCTAATCTTTCCTCTCGTATCATAGCTACTTCTTTATTCCATTTATCATTTATAGAACAACATATTTCAAAATCTTGCTGCATATTTTTTTGTACAACACTTGCATCCAAAGAAAATTGTGCCTCCTTTTCTTTCTCAATAAAGAAAGACCTAAGACAAAATTATATTTCCTTATTTTATATATTGTAGTTGTTATATTATTATAAATAATATTACATATTACATATTATTTATAATAAGTCATCGACTATAATATATAAAATAAGGAAATTTTACATACATTACAGATTTCATTAATGTTTTGTAATTATTATGCAAACGTTTCAGTTCATTATATTCTTCTATAGGTATAACTGGTCTTTGTGGTATTCTAAACAACTTCGATTTTGCTGTTGGTAACCAAATTGGTTTTCTCTTCCACCTTACACATTGAACATGGGGTCCATTGGATATTATATGATCGTAAGCATTTAAATTTCTTACTGTCAGTGTATTGATGCTAAGTGCCACTGACGGTCGTATCATTATTTTAAATTAATTTTCTATTATAATATAGTTTCTTCTAAAAGAAACATATGATTGTAATATGTTATAAAATATATACTTAAACTTTAGTACTTATAATACTTAGTATTTATTATAGTATTTATAATTGTCTCACATTTTACTGTAACTAATAACGTATATCTTTATGCTTATGGCATTAAAAAAATTTATGTTTTTTTAAAACATTCGTATCTACATAACATTATAATCGAACTAGGTTAGAGATATGTTATTGCGAGAAAATTTATCTTAACCTCTTTATTATCTAGATGTCGTTTCTGTATCAAGCGACATCCAACCCATGAAACATTACGTATATGTACTAATTTCAATTTAATTAAAAAAATAAAAGAATTATATAGTGTGTATACGCGCGCGCGTGTGTGTAAATTTAAAATATGTACATATACACATAATTTGTTGAATATAGTTAGAAAATTTATTATATGATATCAAATGATTTATTAAATCCAAATCGAATATATTATAATAGGGCATGATAGAAATGATATTTTAATTTTTCGATTAAAATTTAAGGTGATCATTTTTCTCGAATGGACGAAAATATTTTTATATTACTTCATAAAATTGATGTTTAAGAGTATTATTAAACTTTTCTTGTTTACATATATGCAAAAAATGAAAGATGCGGTGAAATAATTAGTCTTGCTTTTTGAGGACCTCATTAGATACATACAGAGCGAATGCGCCGCAGCACTTACCTACATAGCTGTATTGCATTTTTTAAAGGCAGTAGTGCCACAGATCTTGGTCTAGCAAGTACATACTATCTTTATTTCTTATTTTGAACTCATTCGAATCATATACATTTTCCTTTACACTTCCAAATAAATTTGTAATAGAATATTACTCGCTTAAATCATAAAAACGACAAAGAAAATATAATGTTACTTTACCGAGCAAGTGCAAAATAACTGTTCTTTGCAATTATTTAAAAGGCAAATTAAATGGCATTAAATCGTTCATTGGAATTAAATTGGTAACGTAGAATTTAGAAAAAAATATGTATAGTGTTCATATGACACCGGGTAGATCTTCCGATAAACAAGGATCTTCGAAAAATGTGGATACTGAAGTGGGAGTATTTAAAAATCGAAGAAAAGAATCGATCCCAGTTAAGGTTTTCAATTATTTGAAAACACAAATGCAAACGGAAGGAATTTCAAGTAAGTGGAAATTTATTGATTATAACAACTTTGTTAAATAGAATAACTCATATTAATGATCACACATCAAACACGATTTGTTGCTATTTAATAAACGCGATATTATAAAATTTAGGAAATTTATAATGAATTTTTTTTTGCTTGTTATATGTTACTGTGGATGTAAGGCTTTAAACAAATATTTTATTAGACGTTTAAATTTATGATGCTTGCTGTTTATTTTTTATTAAAATATATAATGATATACATATTAATCGAGGATAAAGAAAATAAACGAAAGAAAATTTTTTATTTCACTCCTGCTTAATTTTCAAATAATCTTCTGAAACTTCTTTAATGATTAACATCTTCCGCATTCGTTTCTTTGTCCTCGTTTTATAAAAAAAATTGTGTTTTCTTATGTATATTAGGTATATCTATTAATTCCTTTTTTTTGCCAAATTTGTATTTTTACAAACACTAACTTAAGAAAATCAGAATCCTACTTTTTTTCGAGCTTTTAACAGTAGTATATTTTTTTATAATTAACATTGCACTTTCGTTAAAGTGAAAAAATAGTTTTACATGATCGTTATAACATAATGAATTACTCTTTTTGAACTAGATTAAACAAGGCAATTTCCTATTAATCATGTTTGATTTAAATATATAAATAATGTATAATTACTTTTCTCTAAATTACTTAATATCATTATTTTTTTTATCCTTTTTCTTTTTCGATGATACATACAATTTTATGTACTACTAAGAGTGTACACTTCTTTTTATTGAGTTTAATTTTTAGAAAGATCATCTACTTATCTAATGGCTCAGTATTCATCACTGAAAATAAACAATCTGAGACTTCAATCTTTAAATCTTCGCATATATTTACATCTTTTTCGGTTGTCGTTTCATAATTCGAATAATTGTTCGGCCACACTTCTGAAATTGAATCTTCACTTCCCGCAATTTCACTTTTCGCACCATCCGCAACTGACTCCCTTAAATCAGAATTGCTATTTGACATTGATGTATATAATATCCGGGATTCGTCCGTAGTTTCCCTAACTTTAGTTTGTAAACTAGCCATTCGCATTCCGGACGAAGTATCATTGTAGAGTAGCCAACATGGAGAAAAGGAATGTTGTCTGTATTCTGCAACAAATCTCTCTTTTTGGGAGCAAGTTACACTTGATGAGACTTGCGTATGTGTAACAATAGGGGCTATGTAACAATATACACAAGATGTCTGATCTAATTTCGATAAATCTATACGCTTGGTACTAATGATATTCAAAATATTTTCTAAAATAGAATGTGAAGACATCTTAGTGATTCTTTTTGGATAAAATGGATCTAATATTTCTAAAAATAGTAAAAATATAAAAATGTATTATTTTTCTTTACATTTTTAAATATATTATTTAAAAGCAATAGTACATACCATTTGTTTGTAACTTTTCTGTCATATTAGATATATCCCTATGAACATCAGATTCTGTTTGTATTATAGAGTTACAATTTTGTTCGGGTTGTCCTACATTTTCATATAATGGGATAGTTCCTTCATTATTGCGCGAACAAGAGTATTCATATGGTAGATTAGAATTATAGTGATTATTATTAGAAAATGTCTGTGACGTAGTAGATGCATACGCTTCTTGATCTATATTTGCATTTGAAAAGGAATGTGTATATTGCAAATATTCTCCAGTAGTTTCTGTACTGCATTTAATCAAATTTTGTAAATAATATGTATTATTGCAGTCAGATTGCACATGAGGAATGATGTTTGTGTCACAATACTGATTTTCTTCCAGTGTATTCAAATTCAATAAATTTTGATTGGAATTGTATGGATGTACAGTTTCTGTCATTCGATATTGACACGTTAAACTTTCATCATTTATGGGCTTGTTTAAGGCATCAGATCCTATATTATCACAATACATAGTCTGAAATATTTTTGATGATTGGACATCTGATGTTGGACAGTTGTTATCTACTGTGTCCATATCATTAGTAATAGTCCAGTTTTCATAATCTTGATGCATGACAATATTTGTACTGGGGTATTTATATTGATTAATATTTTCATTTGTTAAGACATTTGAAATTTGTTGACCAATTTCTTCAACACTTTTTACAAAAGTTGGTTCATTTAAAAAATATTCTCCCTTTATACCACTTAGAAGACCATAACACTCTGTATTGTTTTCCAAAATTTCTTCATTATCCTGATTATCTGATTCAGCAGTTAAAGTGTCAGAATTATCTAACAAGTTATTAGACTGGTACTGTTCCACTGATAAAAATCTGCCAAGTACAGGACTAGCTATTTCTCCCAAATTTGCACCAACTGGTGCTTGTAACATTTTTTTAAGAAGTATAGATCCTTGTACATTACTATTTGTATCTTCTAATGTTTGATATTCTACATTATCATTTGGTTGATATATTGAATTTACATTGTTAACAGGAACTATATTAGATTTACTGTAGTTACTAACATCTAAAGGAACCTTTTGCACATCAGTTGAAACTGTTGCTGTTCTTAGATCTACTATAGTTGAATCCTGTATTTGATTATTATTTGTATCATATGTTTGAAATTCTCTTTGTATTCTTTTTATTAAGAACTGTTTGAACTCTTCATAATGAGGGATTCTGTTGTTATCATCTCTATTTGTGATCTCTTCTTCTGCCCCCACCTAATAACATAATATATATTTTATTTTAAAAACTTTCAAATATTCTGTATCTTTTTTTATTAAGAGCTTCTTTAAAATTTTACGAGAATATTAACATTACAAAAATACTGTAAATATAAAATTTCCAATAAGATTGATTAATGATCGATCTGTAGAATTATTCATGTTCGATATAATTTTCTGCCTCAAGCGTTATTGATCAATGTTTGATACGAACGTGTGATTTTGCGATATAATATTTGAATTTATTCAAGTTCGTATACACATTACAGCGATAAAACTAAATGAAGATCAACTCACCCACTGATAAGGTGGTTGCTGTTGCGGACAATAGTAATCATCGGCCATACCGTAATCAGGACTATGTAATGGTGTGGAGGTTAACCCGAGTTTCCCGACTTTGACTTTTCTCATTTTCCTCTTACGATTCTGCTTAAGATCTTGCAAGAGTCTGCCAACTTCATTTTCATTTCCGCCTTTCGCGGCTTGTAACACTTTAATCAGTAATTTCTTCTACGGTCAAAAATCGTAATCGATCGTTCAAAAATCAATTTACTTGTCGTTTTAGGAAAAAGAACGAAGAAGTGAGAATAACTTTATTAACTTTTTCGTTAAAGTTTCTAATGATAGATCAGTTACCTTTATGTTACCTGGTACCCGATATCGGAGAGCTAAGGCTTGTAATTCTTTGTACGATAAACTTGAAATGTCGTTTCCGTTCATTTTTAAATATCAAGCCATCCGGCCGAAATCCTTCCCTTAGTACTCACACATTTCTGATATGGCCGATAGAAAAATTCGTCTGCTAACCGAATTACCCTGAAATCTATTTAATTTAAAAAATTGATTTAACCGAAAATTAGTTCTGTATAAAAATTGTCCTTCGTTATTAAACTTTGAAAACAACCATTTTTGTCTTAATCGTGAAACTGTAGAAAATGATTTATATTTTAACATATTTCTATTTAGTATTAAATTGGTTTTCCAGAATCTATCTCAAACTTGTATTTTAGCATAGAAAGATTATTAAGAGGAAAGAAATAAAACTAGTGACTGTGTATATTATGTTTCCTTTATTTATCTGTGCATACACAATTACTTACATACTCCTTGACTCCTTTATCAGTAAAACGGTTCCTTTATCGATAACAAGTGCTATTATCCTGCCATCTGTAAATCACGAATTTGCAATTTTGTTTTATCGATCGATAACGTCGTTGGTTTCGTTATTCGCGTGAATAATTCCATTAGTTGAGATAATTCCTTAAATTCTCACGAATCTATAGCATATTTTAACTTGCGTGTTGATTGATAATATTTGACATAGTTTTCCGCTATGTTTATCGACGATCGACATAAACCAAGTAATTGGTCTGCATCTGCAATGATGTTTTTGGCTCGGTTTCAATCGGAACTGGATCTTCCCCTATTCCATAGCATATTTATAGTACTAAAGCTCATGATGCGTTAAATATTTTCTCGTTTACTCGTAATAACATATGATCTTGTTATATTTGTCATGAATAGACTGTGGACATTTATTTTAAATTTATATTTTTACGAACGGAGCTAAAAAGGGGTAATTCAAGCAGAAATTTGTTTTATCTATTAAATATTATAATAAGTATTGTGATTTGGATATTTTATATGTTTTGATATCTTATGTGCATTTTTAAATCTTTAAATTTTCCATAGATACATAAAAATTTACAGTCTAGTCATGGGAAGAGTACATTCTTATGATAGGGTAGAGAAGTAAGCAAGTAGCATACTCGACGCATACAGCTGCGTTCAGTAGAAAGGTTATTCGCAGTCAGACGCGTCTGGTACACTGTTTTTTGCGAAGGTAAAAAACTGAATGCATCAGGCGCGTCTGATTATGGACAAGTTTTCTACTGAACGCAGATATACAAATTCAGTTTCTATCTCTGTAAAGGACAATTCAAATTAAATACATTTTGCATCGTACATAAATCGTAAAAAATTATACTTTTATAGTTACAAATCTCTTTTAGAATTTTTATATATGCTATATATTGTAGTGGGATGAAGAAGTGCTACTAGATACGCGTTTTTTTGCCTCCTTTTATCTCATTAATTATCGATAAAGTGGAGTGCTTTCGCTCATCTCTTGTTCCGAGTGAAATGGTAGCTGCTTGAAGTCCTCTTATAAGATACGTTGTAATGTAACTTGATATTTTAACGTTTTTCATTGAGACAAGTTGTTTATTTAGCAAATTAACGAAGTACTTAAGTTCGCTAGAACAACATTAATTAATGAGTTTCGTCTCAAATTGGAATGTATGAAAATAACTGGGAAAAGGATGCACAGAATTGTATGTATTATTCTAGTTTGCAAGTAAAATCAATTCATTTGCGAATATGTAAGTATAAGGATTCAATGAAAGAGAAAGCCGGATATAGAAATGATCGCGATAAAATAAGTAACAATAACGAGCCGAATATAGTCGTTTATTAAAATGATACCCATCAACTGAATAATATTAAACTGTATTAAGAATACGAAAATTGAGAGGCTTATAGCAAAAACGAGCCTTGTCAAATTTTTCGCTGTTGTAAATAATAATACTTAGGCTTTTATCAAAGTTGTGCTTCATCAGAATGATCATTGTCAAGTTAATAAGCTAATTATTTTAGGGTATCACAATTATTGCTTTCTTAAAATAATGCCTCATATACTAACATGATTTAGTCTGATAATAATAACGCAGAGAAATATTGATATTTTTAAATATTCCATTGTTTGTTGCTTTTATTTTATAAAGATTATTCAGTTCAGACGAGGATACATTATTCACTATATTTTAACTTAATTTAAAAATGCTTCGCTCTTAATTAAGGCATCCACAACCCAACTGAATACATTTCTCGAATACATAATTCAACTGACTACGGTTTTTACGCTATAGAATTGCAGATAACATCCACAGTAATTGCGTAACATTTCGTTAAGACAAAATGAAGCCCATTGAACAAAAACTAAAGATTCTGAAATACATTTGCACCTTCTCGAAGAAAGATGAAATTTAACACAGATCCTTGATAATTTTTACCATGGATGCTTCAATTGTTGTCGGTTTTTACGTACGTGTAAACGAACGCAGTGTTTTATCGTATACAATAAAAAATAAAATCTTCTAAAAGATTTTTACCAAAAGATCCTTAGATCTGGCACTCAGGTACAGTTTTTACGTGAATATGGTTGGAAAAAGAGCGTGGACTTGCGCGAAGGAGCGTATACCCCGTGCTTTTGCGTGGCAGCTGTTTCAGTGCATCATCGCGAGGGCCGCGCACATCGTTACCGAGTCCCGCCGTGTGAGTTACGTTAGTCGGTCGTGGAGCATCGATCGTTGAATTAGAAGTGCACGCGTCGATCGGATTCGAACGGCCGACCACGGAAACGAGGAAGAATCATCGTGGATAGGAGGCAAAGGAAGAAAAAAGAAGAAAAAGAGAGAAGGGAGAAAGGAAGGAAGAAAATCTCCTTCCGGTGGTTCAGGTTCGGTAACCAAGTTAGGAGGAAATAAAGGAAGAGATCGTTAGATCGATCATTTACTAGGCGACGAGGAAATCACAGTCGCGAAGCCGGATCGCTGAGCGCGATCGTTCGCTTGTGAATCGGCAACGAATCGGTGTTTGCGGTCAATGAAGGCACGTAAGAGCCGCGAGAAAAGTAAGTCCATCAATCATACAAGCCGACTGTAGTGCCGCTCGAGTTTCCTCTCCAATAATCGGTGCAGGCCAGTCGATACGCCGTGGAAAGAGATCCTCCTTGAGACGAAGGGATTGACACAGCCCAGGCCCGAACGAATCTTCCCTCTTTATCGCGAAACCGTTCATTGCGGTGTGTCAGTGCTAACAGCTGCCAAAGATGCAACGGCAAGGTGCGACACTCGCTCAGACAGAGAAAGAAAGAATAACAATTCTTCTCCTTGTTTTGCCCCGTTGACGATTCCTTCTTTGAGAGATAGCACCTTGAAATATACTACTTATCGTAGTTGGTCCGCTTAGGGAACCGACCGATGCGACCACGCTCTCTATTGCCTCTTTAGACCGTCGCGTCTCTTGCTCTCTTTTTCTACTATCTCTTTCTCGCCTTCTCTCTTTCTCTCTTTTTAATTGTGTACACGCACACGCAGATCTCCAGATCTCGCGCGTTTTTAATCGACAAATGCTCCGAAAGCGGAATCGCAAAGTGGGGTGGATACAGGGTAGGAGCTCTCCCGTTGCTATGGTGACCCCGGATGCCCGGGACCAGAGCTGCTAGTGGAATTACACAGTGCACAGGCATACATCTATAATGTGTACACTATAAAAGCCAAGTTCGAAAGCGCACGGCCGTGTTTTAGACAAGTCTCGACCGACAACGGTGCGCCCGAGATGTTTTTCTTCCCCCTCCGAATTTCCCTTCCTCTTTTAACCCGTTTACTAACTACCCTGTTTTAGCAGCGTAGACGCAAGACGTAGAACGCAAACATTCCTTTTCTGTATTGATTCTTCGGCCTAGCTTTACAGCTTCTTCGGTTATTCGAGCATCACTCTTTGACAGAATTAATATTCATTCGTACCTTACACAATTCCGTGATCGTAATTTTAGCAGCGATCAATGGGAAGCTTCTACCTTAGTCGCAAACAAGCCCGATGGTATTCAGCTTCTGAACACACGAATCGAGAACAAACGTTCTCTCTCTCTCTCTTTTAGCGACACATTAGCTTTAGAGACACGTAGAAACGACACGGGGAACAGCATGATAACACGAGATAAAAATTCCAAATCTTTAACGATATCTTTTAACGATCCATTACGGTTTATTTGAAACTTTCCCCCCACGGAGCTTTATGTTCCCGCGATCGCGTGTGATCTCGAAAGAAACGTCGTTTAAAACGGTTCGCTTGGTCGTTTTCAATCAGTGATCAGAAGCATGTGTAAAGGATAATTGCAGTAATTGCATGATAGGTGGACACGCGTGAATTCATCTATCGTTCACAAATATCCAATTTGCGTTGGACAAGGATTTGCTTGATTTTACTATGTGTCTTTCAATTGTGCGACCATCGACAAACTCTTTATCTTCAGATCATTTCCGAATTATAAGTTATATTAAGAAAATTTGTCCAAACTAATACATAGAACGATTCTTTACGTAGCAGTATGTAGTAAACAGTAAAATAGATTATCGCCGTGTTATTCAATAAGTAATTTCATAAAAAGCCAATATAAGCGATGCTTATTAATTCGTTACTTATCTATATACACATTGCATCTTATAACTATAAAATTATCCCAAAGTTTTCAATTCTTATACAAGCACCAGATACAAGATACAACGCGACAAAATTTGACTTGAGGTATAGCAAGTCGGACAGCGAAACTTGTAAAAGCGGCGCAGTGTGTTTGGCTTAAAAAAGATATTATTTCGACAAACAGATGAAAGTGTCCTGATACTCTCGAACGTGAACGTTTTAATAACGAGATCGTTCAATGTTTCCCAACGCGTTGCAACGCTCCGAAAGAACGGAGCGGCGTGTTTGCAAACTTGCTGATCGATACAGAGATTGAAAGGCAACTTGTGGAATTCGTGTCCAACGATAGGTGAACGCGTGCCAACGTCGAGATCATCACCCTAGTTACGACATTTCCGTAAATCAAGTAGTAATGCGTATATTTATTATTGGTAGCAATGTACAGTCTCTCGTAGAGTATGTTGGTAGATTGTCGATCGTTAGGTACTTCTTTTTGATTAGGTGCATTTGTATAGAGATTGCAACTAATCTTTAGAGCTCGATCTCCCTCTCTGTAGATTGTAGCGTTGGGTTACGCTTTCGTTTGATCTTGAATCTTATTTTCGACGGCGATAATTATATTTATAGCGCTTCGCGTTAATGAATATCGATTTTAACGCCGCTTCGATGTGAAGCGCGTCTAGACAGCCGTGTCGCGTGAAAATTGTCGCCCACGAAACAGCGTATCGCTTAAATCGTGGCTTGTTTCTTTTACCCATGTAACGAAAGCGATTACTCGATGTCAGTCGATCGACCTGAGAAATCTAAATCACTTTAGCTACTCGAATCTGAAGTATCGCGGATGTCTCGAATTACCTGGAACCTGTTGACTTTTAGCGATCTCTGTTCTATCTCTCTATTCACCCCGCGCATCTTTCCATCGTCTATAAAACGACGAAATAGATGGAATCGTGCGAATAACTCAATTTACAACTGTCCCCAAGTAAAACACCATCTTCGACGAGACTTAGATGACAAGGAATACGCCAACTTGCAAACGTAGTTTCGGTGAAATCTTTGTTTGAATAAACGGGGCGAGAGCCGATAACAATTGGAAAAATTCGGGCCAAAATGTTTTACCTGGGCAATTAATTCTTCCCATTATCTTTCGCTCACGAGTTCTCCGCCTGCAAGTCTATGCACCTGTATATCTCCAGGTATTTTCTCCGTCTTGGCAATGCGCGCACTGTCTCCCGTAGAACCCCCGTATTTCTCGATGGGAGTGTAGGCAGGTTGCCTGGTGAAGTCAGTCGCGCTATCTTCTCGGGCACCCGGCGTATCTTCTCCCGTAAAGTAATTGACGTTCTTGAGCTCGTTGCACCCTGTATCGTAAGTAGATACCGCGCCATCTCCTCTCCTGCCTGCTAGTGAGAGAGGAGAAACGGCGTTTCTCCCTTAGCCTGGTGTAGAGGAAGAACGCACTTTGATCAAAGGTGAGAGGGGAGTATCTCGAACGCGTGGTACAGTCTTAGAAGTGAAGCGCCTATTGGCAAACTTACAGAGGGCGAACTTGAAGAACTCGGGGGCGTTTTAGGGGGTTCCACCGCCGGTGCCCTTGCCCTTGGCGGCAGGTACAAGCCAGAGGAGCTTTCCACATTGGCGGCCAACACCAGGTTCTCCAAGAAGGAGATACAGCTTATTTATCGCGGATTTAAGCAGGAATGTCCTACAGGTCTCGTCGACGAGGAAGCGTTCAAGCAGATCTTCTCACAGTTCTTTCCACAGGGTGGTAAGTTGATCCTTTCGTGATTGAATATTTCTCGAGCCGTGTAGCGAAAGATCCCCCCTTGTCAATTATTAGAAATGAAAATGTTAGTTCATTTCATAGGTAACGTTGTTATTATCTGTATAATTTTTGAATGTATATAAAATTTGATTATATTTACCGATGAATACCTTTGTTCGCTTATTCTGTAACTGTCGTAGTCCTTCCTTGAAAGATTATTAAGATCTTGACGCACAATATTTGGCTATTGCTTTGACCTTTTTCATCAATCTTATCCGCTACTTTCGCTTTGGAATATAAAAGTTTATCTATCCGAATTAGTGAAAGGTTTAAGAGCTTCCGTTTCAACAGAAAAACGATCAGATGTCGAATCTTTCAGATGCCAGCCAGTACGCTCATTACGTCTTCAACACCATGAAGAGAAAACCGTCTGGGAAGATAAGCTTCGAAGTGAGAGACTTTTACAGATACGTACGCTTCGCTTGCGAAGCAATTGTTTATGGTTTCATAATTGCGTTTCATCGTATCCAGGAATTCCTGACCATCTTGTCGAAAGTTTCGAGAGGATCAGTGGAAGAAAAGCTTCAGTGGATATTTGGACTGTACGATCTGGACGGGGATGGATTGATCAGTAAAGAGGAAATGTTGGATGTGGTTGGTTCAATTTACGAGATGTTGGGTCGTTACACCCAGCCGCAAATAGTTGAGCCGCATTTGGCTGCCCGAGAACACGTCGATCGTATTTTCCACGTGAGTAAACGCGATCGATCTCGCCTCTGTCCCTTACATGTAAAAATATTTGCTGATTTATTCAAACCGTGATTGATCGATCGGAAGTTCTCTTTTAATTAGGGATTTAATACAGTTGAGCAATTTTTTATCCTCAGTTAATGGACGCAAACAAAGACGGCGTGGTGACAATCGAGGAATTGGTACAATGGTGTTCCAAGGATGAACAACTCTTGCGAAGTCTCGACACTCTCGACACTGTCTTATGAGATCTTTACGATTATTTTGTAACCTTCACTCAGCCCCCAAATGTCACAAATCCCCTGAAAATTATAACGCAACATTCGTACGAGTTCCACGGGTTGTTTCTAAAATTTCGATTCCCGCGTTTAATATCTGACAACTCGCATGAGGAATTAAGTATCGGTCGGAAATACTAATTCGAACTCGCCGAACGTTGTCTGTAAATATGTACTTACCCTTCCTACCCAGTCTTTCAAGCGTGCTATCGAATCCACGATGAAGTTAACAGTATTACTAGACCTCTATTATATATTTCCTTTTCGCATCGTATACATAATCCTCACGCGATCAACAGATCATTGATTGTTGTCGCGTGATTGTATAAAACTAAAAAGAAAAAAATATTTCAGCTACGGGAATGAAGAAGATCTAATCCATTTCATCGTCGAAGAATATCGACGCTCTCTCGAAGAAGATCTAAAGTATCTTTTATTGGCGTTAAAATTCTAATGGCACGGACTTAATAATTCAGAGCGAGCTATCGGATCGTAGGTATCGCAGAACTGTTAGCTAAGATCGATGTGAAACGGGAACAAGTCAATCTCCAGATTTGCTAAAACGGAGACTGAATTCTACATAATTCTGAACATAATATCTGTACTTTCGTAAAGAATTTTAACGATTTTACCAAGCTGTGCTATTACATTTTTCCGTAAAATTCGCAGGGTCAAGTAATACGATCTAATATTTCTTAAACTTCTGTGTTTCTTCCAAATTCTACTTTCACTGCATTCTACGAATTAAGAAAGAAAATTCGATGCTCGTTCCGTTAGGTGATTTTCGTACGATGCAGGTACGAAATAGTTTTACTTTTCACGACTGTTGTATTATCTCTAATTAAAGGAATAAACTGTAAGTACGTACTTCGATACTGACCATCGTTGTGGCAATCAGCTACAATTTAATGGTATTTTTCAAGGAGCTTCGACTATTGTCCATCGTTCGTTCGGGTCGTCTTCGTGTCTTGTTGTTATTGATCAAGTAAAAATTTATCCGAGACTTTTGCATTCCAAAGATTCAACGTTACGTTTGTAGCTTACAGATAATAAGGAGTTCAAGACAAGGAATTGGGATAGGGAAGAGATTATTCAGAGTTTATTCAAAGTTTCATTGTTAGATTCAGGCATATGCGAATAACTTTTGACAATCGTTTTAATCTTAATTAAAATATAATCCCTGATACGAACAAGTATAGAAGTTTTCTTCGATCTCGTTGTACGTTCTTGGATATCTCCAGATTGTATACTTCGCACGCTTAGAAAACGTGGCAAGAAACTGAAGTGTAAGTGTAAAAAGTGTAAGTCGATACCTAAGTTACACAAACTTATGAAATATTCGCATATGTCTACTCTCTTCATAGATGATAGATTTACCAATACCTGCAAAGGCCCATGTACGATGGAAGATGTAGTTAGTAACCCAGTAATAATGTAGTACCCTCGACCAATTAAGAGAAACGTGGTCCTCTAAGATCAACGCCTCGTGTGATTCTCTCGTACCTTATTATATTTATTATTACTATCGCATAAAAGGTATTGTTATTAATACAATTACTATCAATCTCATTACTTGTCTTCTATCAAATTGAAGCAAGGTATGTATCGCGTTCACACGTGTGAGAAATCACTGAGCGCACATTCGAGATATTCTAAATATTACGCGTACAAATATAATCGAATTTGTTGAATTTCTCAAGTTTATTAAAATACCTATATTATATTTGAGAAGACGTGATCCGAGAATGTTATCACGTGGATACAAAGAAATTGATTCGATGTTTATACCATGGATCATTTTAATGGTGTGCGATTTAAATCAGCGCGTCCTATTACGAATATTTGTTGTATCAGTTTCAAATTAGGAACTAATTTTTTTACTAATTGGTAGATCGTGTATGCATAACTTACGTACTTACGTTTATACGTGTATGTGTATGCCTGTTCGACCTGAAATACCTTTGTATTATTTCCTTAACGATTATGTTATGGAAACAATAATGATGCTGTTTCAAGATTCAATGTACCTCGAAACCTGTCTTCTTCAGTTGGAGGTATTAAACAATTTGTGTTTAATAAAATTATATTTTAATTCATTTTCATTGTACATATTGAAGGTATGATAATTGCGCGTTAAGATAAGATTGGTACTAATCATTTCTCTTTTAATTAATGTTATAAAATTGTATAAAATAAATATAATTATAATTACAAAATACAATATGTAATTCAAATCTTTTTTGCGAAAACGAATTTTCGATATCTCCAAATATTCTTTTTTACATTCTCGCATTTTTAATTGTTTGTCTTGGAATATAATCTTATCATCCTGGAATAATATAATGTAATATAAATAAATTACGAAATTTATATAATTTTGTCCTGGGTGGCATGATATATGATTCTTGACTTCTCCGATTACAAACATTCAATCTTTTATAGTACAGTAATCCTCTATCAGTGGCGCTGCAGTGTTATAACTTGTGTATAGGACATGTAATTCCGTTAATCATTAGTATAGTTTGTTTCTTGTATTTAAAGTTGAATTAGAATAATCGTTATCGATGCTTCAATTTGATAAGCGAAAAAGAATGTTCTGATCTATGTGTTTTGCGAGAAATACACTTTCAACACTGTACAACGCACTCTAAAAAGATTTCCAATGCAACATTGAACATGTTATATAGTATACTGTGTAATAATTATTCATTTTTCAATTGCAATGTTAGTTATTTCGGTTTCTAAAAATATGTCTTCAATGAAATTTTAAATAATTCGATATACTGAAATTTATATAAGAAAAAGATGGTACGAATAAAGTGGTCTTTAACCAAAGCGCCTAATATTCTTAAGTGAGTAATAGAAAATAATAAAGAGCAAACATTTTAGTTGGTTGAACATACTATAATAAATTTTGTTGCTTTTAGACTTAACTTAAAACAAAAATGGTGGCGTTTTCAAGTCATTATAAAATCTTTATTTTATAATGAATTTTTAAATTGGAGTTATGTTTGTGACATACTTCTAGAACCAATGTTCTGGTTTGTAGAAAATTTTACTGCTTGTTTAGGACCGGTGAGTACTTTTGTAAATTTTCCTAATTTCATGTATGTTACTTTTTTTTATTTATATCTTTATGTGATTCTTATAAAAAAAATTGCTATTGTTCACAATGTATTTACTAAGTTTGACAGTTTACAGGTATTTGTAGTAATGGTAAGCCTTTTAACTGCAAGTATCGTGTACATTGCATATTACATTGGTCTACCATATTGGTGGGAAAAGAGTCCATTGATGACAATAATCCTCTTAGTAATTGGAAATTGGTTATTAGTAAATGTATGTTTTCATTATTATATGGGAGTAAATGTCCCAGCTGGTTATCCACCGGAAGGTGGTCTTATACCAGAGGCTGTGAGTATTTGTAAGAAATGTATTAAACCAAAACCACCCAGAACACATCATTGCTCTGTATGCAACAAATGTATTCTTAAGATGGATCATCACTGCCGTATCCTTTTGAATATATCATATATTATTTTAGTGTTGTCTAAAAACTCTATGTATTTTCTAAACAAAGAAACAGCATGGTTAAACAATTGTGTTGGTCATCATAATCATAGATACTTTTTTCAATACATGGTTTTTACAGTACTTGGTATTTTATTCATAATGTTATTTGGCGTAGAAATAGCATATCAAGAATTCTTTCCAGCACAAGAACCAGAATTAGATGGTCATCCAGTACGCATTAATAATTCTGAGATAATTCCTGTGGTAATTATAGTTCTATTTGCAAAAAATGAATTTAATAATTAAATCGAATTTGTTTAATTATTTGTTTATATCTTAGTCTGAATCACTAGATCACCTAAGTGAAGAGGAATTAGCTCAAATAGCTAAACAAGCTGCAGATACAAGCATTAAAGAATGGAACCGTCGACTTATAGTTTTTGCAGCGCTAATTTGCGTCGCTACTTTTGCAGCATTAGGAGCTTTAACATGGTGGCACGCGGGTCTCATTACTAGAGGAGAAACAAGTATAGAAGCACGTATAAATAGCACAGAAACACAAAAGTATAAAGCACTTGGTAAAATATATCAAAATCCATATAACTTTGGACCAAGACAAAATTGGAAGCTGTTTCTAGGTATAATTGGGAGGTAATCTAAAATATTAAATATTTATTAATAAGTATTTTATAATATAATAATAACTTTATATTCCATATCACAGAAGTTGGTGGCATATACTTTTTCCATCTAATCACGGACCATATGGAGATGGTCTCACATGGAAGACCATTCACGATACAAAAATATCTTGAGTATAATTTTCATGCCTAATAATGGCAAAAGTTCACTTATTATTTACAGTCACCCTGAAGTCATTCTTACAGATTAAAAAATCTTCTAGTCAATCTATATTACAACTATATAGTACTATGTGCACATGTTTCAAACAATATTAATATAATCTGAAAATATTAATGTCATCATAAAAATAACACTCACTTTGTGCATTAATAAGATTATTTGATATGTACATACATTGATAGATAACACTTTTATCGAACATTACTACACTTTTAAACATTATTATCAAATGTATTTTTAACTTTTAATCTTTAAATCAGTCGAAATGTTGCTGGAAAAATAAACAATTTTTTATCTTTGCAAACTAACGTGTACATTAATGATACAAAACAAAATTTATGGCCAAACAATATCTTCAATCCAGTTAAGATAGTGTGAAACTCTAGTATATACTCCAGGTGTATTGACAATTGCACAGCCTTGTCCGAAACTGGTAATACCTAATACTTGAAATAAGCATTCATTTCTTGGATGGGGTATTTGTAAGGGACCCCCTGAATCTCCTTGACAACTATCTTTATTCCAACCACTGAGATCTCCCGCACAAATCATACTTGGCATAATTCCATATGGTATTGCTATTGATATGGACTGATTGTATTTTATTGCACAATCTATGTTATCAACAATATTAAGAAGAGCCTTTTGCAGTTGGTCACTCTCTTCTTCTGCATCTAAAGATATTGATAATAACAGGCAATTTTTTTAAAAAAAATTTTAGTCTCATTTGTTCATCAAAACTTTGATCTTACCAAATTCTGTAACTCCCCAACCACTGATCCATGCTTGCATAGGCACAGTATCATATCGTTGGTATAAACAAGCGGGTCTTATTCCATTGTTAAAGACAACAGCTGTACTTAGCTTTACAAGAGCTATGTCAGCATACATAGCAGGAGGTTTATAACTTGGATGTCGTACTATCCTGTTGATCTTAGTTGTGATACCTTGTTGATTATTTCTCAAGTTAGACATACCAATACGAGCATTTGTAGGGCTTCTATTTTGCAGAAGATGGTAGTATTTAAGTAATTTTTACATTAAAAGCTTAACATGATAAATAAGATGAAACAATACCTTGGCCCATAAGTACAATGTGCAGCAGTAAGTACCCATTCCGGAGCAATAAGAGTGCCACCGCATGAAAAAATAAATGACCCATCTAAAGCTTTAATGCCTAAAGCAATCATGTGAGGAAATTCTTCAGGAGAAGCATTGATACCTCCAACAACAAGATGGTTTGTGATCTTACATTTTTGATTAGTTATTGTAATCACCTCTGGATTTGTACCCACTAAAGGCAATGCATTTGTTGTGCCTAAGATTTGTCTTTCATATTCCTCACATTCTAATACATAGAAAATATTAACAATTAACATTATAAACAACAAAGAAGGTTGTTTCATTTAGACGCAAATACTTACTAAGTTCTGACTTTGATTTTGAATCTATGTATGGACTTGTTATACTTGGAATTTTATCCGTTGATACTTTCTTATTCTGCATATTTGCACTAAGATATGAACTATTTATGGGAAACACCTAGAATATTGGAATATATGGAATATTAGTTTTACTAGAATCACGCGGTACGAAAGGATTATTATTACAAATAGATATATTAACAATAGAGTTTTCTGATACCTTGAGTGGTTTGCTATCTACAGGTGTTTTGCTCAATTCAATACTATCTCCATTATATGAAGCAGACAACATTGAAATATTTGATAAGAAAGGATTCTTTTTATACATTTCATTGTTGCCTGAATTATGAAGAAATGTCTTATTGTGGATGTTATCACTTAATCTCCATGGCTCAAATTCTTTTTTATTCAAGTTTCCTAAAAATATATTCAACTACATTTATTTGTTATTTAAGAAAAAGAAAATAATTTATAGCCAGGAGTAAAAAAAATTATAAGCAACCTTACATGAGATCATGTAAAATATTTGAAGCAGAAAAGTATAAATATAGTATAAAGTATAAAATATAGTTAACCTGCTGTTTTCGAGGACACAATTAACGCTATGCTAAATATTAAACATATAATAGAAATGTTAAACTGGAGTGACATTTCTGTAATGAGCACAAGTGATCTTTCCTGGTTCTTGAATTAAAATGGCATTGGAAGGCAATGGAAGGAAAAAGATCATTTGTATCGCTAACAAAATATTCGATAAATAAGCACATGATTTTTCTACTGTTAACCTTAAGCTTCCATTTATCATTAAATCTCTATAATGGATCAGCAGTGATTACAAAATGATGCATTTATTAAGAATAATATACGGATCCAACCACCAATGTACAGACATGCCATCAGTGTGTATAATTCAAAATAGCATACGATTGGCTAATTTGTGGATCTCCGTAATGGGTTCCTGATATCACGTGACTCTGTTTTAAGCCACAAATGCTAATGCTTTCTTATCGTAGAGGAATTTTCCTAATAGTTACACTATTGATTTTTGTATTAAATACAATAATCGTGTTTGCTTCGATTTACATAATTCGAAAATCCAACAACTAGATGCAAATGAAATCGAAATAACTTAGGCATTTTTAAAAAAATGTTTATCTCTTTTGATCTTTTAAATATTCTTTATTTTAAAATCTCTTTATGTCATATTTATTTAGCATGCTTTGTAATATTATTGTTACAGCTGGTTTAAATAAAATCTTGAAAGTTTATAGCTCTAAAATATCAAACCGAAGAGAATTACTTTCCAAGCAAATGATCCATAGTCATTACATAATTTCTAGACGATAAAATGTATTAAAAAAATTATTAAAAGTTATAGGTTAAATTATTTTATAATTTATGGAAAGAATAATTTCATTATCTCTCATTATTAGCCGTTATCTAACCGATGTTATTATTGCTAATTACATACTCTAGATACTATCACTATTGCTTAACAAAAGCAAATTATTATATGAACAAGAGCATACAGTATATATAAGGGTTATCACGTAAAACTAGATGACCAATCTGTCAATTGATAAAAGTTTGTGCATGCAGAGTTCATTTTACCGTCGGAGATGCTCTATTACTTGATCTTTCTGTTTTGCCTGATCTCAGGCACGATTTCTGAAGATACTAAATCACCGCGTATAGTGATCGTTGGTGCTGGAGCGTCTGGTATCGCGGCTGCGTCGAAATTGATCGAGAATGGTTTTGAAAATCTTATTATTTTGGAAGCCGAGAATCGAATCGGTGGACGGGTAAATACAGTAAAATTTGGTGAGTCTAGCTTTTACTAACGTAGCAATAAGATATTCGCAATTACAAAATAAGATTGATAGACTGTTTACGTTTGTAGACGAGTACGTGATCGATTTAGGCGCGCAATGGGTTCACGGAGAGAAGGGAAATGTTGCGTACGAATTGGTAGCTCCTTTGAACATTACAGATCACTCGAAACCAATTAACGATGAAATATACACATCTACTGGTGAATTACTCGATCCTAGAATCACAAAGAACATTACGGATACTTACCTATCTTTTGGACGCACTAGTTCGGAGATGTCAGATGATGAGTGTCAGCATTCCGTCGGCGAATGTCTCATATACAAGTACGAATTTTATACGTTTATATCGTCGCTTCATGAATGTACTCAGGATAAAAAGATTCAAATGAATATATCGTAATTGTTTTATCAGAAATTTATCTTGGATGTAATTCATAACTGTACGAAGCAGGTTATACAGTATTCAAAAGATCGCAAAGTTGAGAACAAGCAAAAAGCGAGAAGAAAATATTATTTAATAGTAACATTATATTGGTGCGTGTAAAAATTGTTGTTATAGTATTATTTACATATATATTATTTATAGCTTTATAATATAATTGAATAATGTATAATATTATAATAATTTTTATATTAGTATGCAATATTAGGGATGCGATCTCGAATATTATTACTTCTGTATAATTGAATTCGTTTGTTCTTTAACGTTATAATTTAATACGATGAATCTGTTCAAGAATTTTAAATAGACGTTATTATGTGCCTATCCTAAATCCATATCTGAAGTGACGCGCTTACCTTACCATATACTTTATACATTGATCTAAAATGACTTTACATTAGGTTCAAAGACAATTTTGAGATGTTTCCGGAATTAAATGAAACGCTACAGGATCAAATACTGTGGCTGTTGAATTTAATGGAGACTAGCTTTGATCCTGCCGATGACTGGTTCGATATCGCAGCGAAAACGTATACCGATTATAGTGTGTGTGAGGGTGATCTGTCGATCAATTGGAGGAAACGAGGATATGGTACTATTCTCGATATATTAATGGTTGGTGTTTATTATCTTAGGACAATATATTTTATTCATTGAACATTTACCGTAAATTTCTTAAATAGAAAAGATTTCCAAATCCAGAGGATGAGTTACCTGTGTTAAACAAAACGGTACTTAATGCCGAAGTAACGAAAGTTGATTACTCCAGTGACGATAATACCGTGAAAATAACAACGCTCGATGGAAAAGAATATATAGCCGATCATGTCATCATGACACCTTCTTTAGGAGTGCTTAAAGCACAGCACGAAACTCTCTTTAATCCTTCATTGCCGGAATCAAAAATTATGAGTATTAAGGTATATTTCCTTTTTTCCCGGGAAAAAATTAAAATTTGATTAACAACATTTAACTTTCGTTTTAGGGACTGGGATTTGGAAATGCTTGTAAAATATTTTTAGCCTTCGATGATGTTTGGTTTGCTCCCACAGAAACGAACAACGCAGGATATAGAATTTTGTGGAGTAAAGAAGAAAGGGAGAAGCTTGAGAGTGATGTAAGATTTTATAATTGCGCTAGAAACGAATATGTTAATTTAGTTGTATATGATATAAACATAAATTATATTTTTATTTTGTTTAGCCAAAAACGAGGTGGATGCCTTACACAGCAGGCTTTAACTTTGTCGACCACAAGCCTCGTTTATTGCAAGCATGGGTATCTGGAAGAGGTGCGCGGTTAATGGATGACCTCACTGACGACGAAGTTTTTGATCAAACAGTACAAATATTAAATAATATGTTGTTGAAACATCATAATGTCACTAGGCCAATAGCGATGATAAGGTACCATTTTTTCAGCTTCTATCTATTCTTATCTCTGTCTGACGATATTCATTTTCTTTATAGGAGCAAATGGCATCAAAATAGACATTTCCGGGGTACATATAGTTATCAGAGCGTAGATTCTATAAGGACGAACTCTACCGCGAAGGAATTATCAGAGCCAATTATGAAAATGGAGAAACCCGTAAGATTTATTTGAACGATTTTTTAAAAAAAATGAATGCCAGATTACATATTGTTTCATCTATTTCTTTTAGGTAATTCTATTCGGAGGTGAAGCTACCAACAAAAACCATTATTCTACAGTACATGGAGCAATTGCCTCTGGGTGGAGAGAAGCTGAAAGATTAATAAATCTTTACGACAATTAATAGTATAATTGAAAATGCAATGACAAAATAATACGTTTTATTTAGATAAAATTATTCATAATTAACATAACTATAAACATTATTAACATGATAATAAATATGATATGATAAAAATTATATACGTAACTGTACGTATAAAACTGTACATATATAAAACATAAGAAATCTTTATTAAGTTTGAAATGTGTGCGCGCGTGTTTTCATATTGCACAGGTACAGTGAATCTATGCGACTGTACCCATATATTTCAAAGTACTTTCATTCATATTTCTTAGAAATCTAAAATTATGTATAATTAATTCTTAACGACGTGATGTCGTAAAAAAGTTTGTGCTTGTTTTACTCCAGTATCGTAAGCGCCATGCGTCGTAGAGTAAAAATTCTCGTGCGTTGCCTCACCAGCAAACATAATGATAGGCACATCCTAAAATAAATTAATTTTCGTTGCATCGGGTATTTCATAATCAAGTGTGTTGATTTTTTCTACCTTATTGTCATATTCATTTGCCTTGCCCCATATTGCCTTTGCTAAATTGTGTGGCGTAATGCCATTCGCGTCACATCTTGTTGTAATATGACTATAACTGCCACGAACATACTTATTTGCATTCCACTGGGTCCTCAAACATTTTTTTACTGGTGATATTTTATCAGATCTTAAATAATGTTTAAGTAAATTTTCACAGTCCGTTGCGATCTGCTGTTCGCTTAGAGTTTCAATAATATATGCTCCGCGTCCACCAACCCAACCAAGGAGTACACCTTCGTGATTTGGCAGAACATCGAAACCCGTCATATCTCTAGTCCATATAGCCAGATTTTTATTGCAAAATACTCCTTCTTTCCAAAGTAATTGAAACCCTTTGGTACCAGGTTTCCACCAAGGAACGCCAAAATCGAGGAAAACCTTATTTATTAAACCGAAACCTAAACATTCGATTGCCTGGCTGAAGAGATTCGGTAAGGGGGGAGTGAACATCTTCTTATAATTCTCTTTTAAATAACCAAGAGAGCAGGTAATTATTACACAATCCGCAAGGATACGAGTATTGTTAGAGATACTTATAATAAGTGGGGAATTGAAATCATTATCTATTACTTGTTGCCACTCGATTGAATCAACAGAGGTATTTAGGAATAAATTTTCTTTACCCAAACTATCAGCGATAAGTTTGGGTAAAGCCGTATATCAGGATTTAAACGACACGTGTTCTGAGCCGCCGACAAACTATAAATGAAATAGTTAGCGTTATTAAATTTTCTCGTACAAGTTCAACATTACAACTGACCAGTATTTACCTTAAATTTCCCCCAATATTTCGTGGACAGTTCATCAAGTGTGGGACAAGCATTATCTATTACAAGAAATCTAACATTCCAATCAAAAATTTCCTTCTTTATGGTTCTTATTGTTAATGGGTCATTCTTTTTATGTAAATGTTTATTGAGACAATTTCTTAAAACTGCATCGATATTTTCAAATCCTACTTCAATATCTTTGTTTTCACAATCTTCGCAATCTTCTAATGTAGTGCGAACAAGATCATCTATCTCCTCTATCAAAGTTTCATCTACTTTACAGCCATTATTGCGAATGAAAATTCCTTGACCATCTTGACATTGTATATCTGAGAGTAAATCATGTTCATAACATAATTGGGCTAACTGACTTTGATCACCGTGCACAAACTGCGCCCCACATTCTATCCAAGCTTTATTCCACGGAATAGATTGAATTCGACCACCGATTTCATTTTGCGCTGTGAGAAAATAAGTAGTAAATACCATACTTACTGGATGCAATTCCGATACGACGTTTAATTACCTTCGATTAATAGATAATTTTTGAAATCTGCTTCGTCTAATGTCTTCGCAGCCGCTAATCCCGCAATGCCTGCACCTACTATTACAAGCTTCGTTCTTGTTATTTTTTGGCTTGATGCATTCACTGTCCTTTCCAGCTTATCGAAGTTGTTTATGCAACCACGTGTTCTACGTGATTAGAATTGCAATTTTTCTTTTTTTATTCAATTTTGACTGTTTGTTTACAATTGTAATCAATTTTTAACGTGTATGTAGGAATTATTACTATATACAAATTTAAATAATTAACAAATATAACAATATCGTAAACTTCTATCAAGAAGGAAAATTACCTAATCAATAGAAAAATATATTACTTACTGCTTGTAAATCGATAATAGCAAAATCAACAATGCAGCAAGAATAGACATGCATGCATTTTATTTATTTATTGCTAAGTGTGGAATTTACATGTTAAGTTTCTTTTTGTTGGAAGAATAAAATAATAAAAATAAATGGTTATTGATTAAATCAATACACTGGAAATATACATTTAATGTTTATATAAAGAATGTTTTTTAAAATGTAAATCATCAAGTAAATCTATAATTTACCGTGGTCCCTTATGAAGAAATGTGGCTCTGGTTAGAGCTGAGGCTTTAACCGCCTAAGAAGCATGCTAATCAATAGAAATAGAATATATGATTCAATATAAACACTTTTAATATAAATTAGCTTTTTCATTCATACTACTTTTTCAGATTAAAGACCAAGTAAAAGAAATTAATGAAAAAAAGGATAAATATAATTGTCGTAGATTATGCAGATTATCTTTGTATGTGCACGCGCCTAGATATTTTTAAGATTAAAAAATAAAATAGATATGATTGCATAAGACACGAATTACAATTACAAATTTAAAGATATAAATTATATTGGAAAATAAAAATCAAATCACACAGAATCTTTTAAGCCATGCGATGATCACAAAAGTAAGCTTATTTTAGAATCAATTACTGTTTAATCATCCACAGAATCATTATGTATAAGTAATAACCTTTTATCTCAACTATGATGAGTAATCAGAAAAACTGTATTATTTTACACCGCAGTTATCCAAATATCCCAAATAAAATTGAAATACTAATTATATGTGTAAAAGTTATAAAATTTACCTATAAAAATCTACTATTCTATCAGCTTCTCTGAAACCCGTTTCAACTGCACCATGCACAGTAGAATAATAATGTTCGTGCGTCGCCTCTCCAGCGAAGAGGATTATCTATTGAATAAAAATTATTAAAGAATCTGATACCCATTTTTCCTTAATTATTCAGTTAATGGAAATACATACAGGTTTCCCATCAGCTAATATAATAGGTTCAGTTAAATCTTTCGTTTTCACGTTTAGCTTTTCAGTTGTTATACTTTTAAAGGTGTACGATCCACGGAAACATTCATCAGTATACCATGATGATCTACAAATAATATAATACATATTAACATTAGAATATCAAAAAAGGGAATATTATAAATTATTACCTAATCATTTGATCAAATTTTGGAATATTATACGTTTTACTCAAAAATATTTCTAGTAATAAATATAGTCCATCAGATACATCATTATCAGATAGTAACTCCATTTGTTTTGCAAATTTACCAGAGATCCATGCACATAGTACTCTTGGTTGGTAATCCACAGAAATAAATGCAAACACATCACATAGCCACTCATAATCCTACATCGTATATGGTGAATATATTTAAGAACCAATACTGATAATGTTTATCAATATTAAAGAATATAACTGTATACTTGTCCATACTTGTCCATAAGATTTAATAAATTCTTCTTTATCTTCTTTAGACCATACTAAACTAAAACCTGCATACTCTTCTTGCCACCATCTATGTGGAAATTCCAAGAACACTTTATTTACAGTTCCAATATTTAAACCCTAAATAACATATTACAGTTGTGTTTTAAATTAAGTGCATACCAAAAAGTACAGAAATTTCCATATTAACCATCAATATTAAACTTTTACCGTGCCTTTATTGCATGTTGTTTTGTTCCAGGTAAAAGTGGAGTGAACATTGTGTCGTGTTTCTCTTTCAGAACACCAAGAGATGCAGTAAATATAACATGAGATGCTTTATATGTTGAACCATCTTTTGTTTTTACAATTATATTGTTATCTGAAGTATAGTCAATATTATAAACATCTTTGTTAAATTCTATTTTTTCCAATATAGGCAATTTATTTTTTGCATTTGATGTTTTTTGCTGAAATAAAAGAAAAGTGAACTATTGCTACATATACGTATATAATGTAATTATTACTGATATAAAATATACATACAGATAATAAAGAAAATAATGTTCTATAGCCATGACTCTTCCAATTGAGTACAAGATCTCCATCACAAGTCCAATAATTTACAATTTCTTTTGCAGAAACATCAAACCATGAATCACTACATTGAATGGAATTATCAAATTTATGTATCCAATCTAGTAATTGCTCGGCTTTATTACGACTAGTAAACGGATTTTTGTCAAATATTTTATAAAATCTGAAATATTTAATTTAATTTAATTCAATTCAGTTTCTTATTACAGCGATCGGAAGAGATTTCAAATTTTAGCGGTAAAATCAGACCGGACGTGAGACATTAACCTTGAAATGAGAAAGGAAAAGAAAACCATAGTGCATTTATTAAAATTTGCACATTATTAAGTATAATTTCTCATATTGTGCGATTGTGCTTTATAAAACTATTGTATTACGTTACAAATTGTAAATGATTTATATCTCTCTACAAAAAATGTGACACAGGATCATAAATTATATATACTTTATAAACATGTTTGCAAAAGGGTAAGAATTATTATTGAATTAGTTTTACAGAAAAAATATGTTTTCATAGATTATAAAACATTTTGTATCTCAGCAATGTTGATCCTGAATTGGAAAAGTTGAGAAGAGAGGTTGATGGCCCTCCAAATTTAGATACTGTAGCATTAAATATTCAAAGAGCTACAGCACAAATTCATGCTTCTTATTTATTCGAAGAGATTGGAAAAACCACATTACAAAAATTATGTTTATTACTAAGTTCTACTGCAACAGGGAAAACTTATAATGGGTGGCAAGAATTTGCTGCACATATGGGCCTAACAATGGAACAAATACGTGTATGCTTATAATATTTAATGATGGTTTTATTTAAAACTGTTTTGTTAGTTCTTTTTCTTACAGTGTATAGATTATGATTTTAAAGGCCTGCAAGATCCAACTTATTATGTATTACTAACATATGTGCAACATGCTGAGGCAACTATAGATAAGATTTTGAGTATTTTACAAAGAATGCATCGTTTTGATATAATTAATCAAGTAAAGGATGATATTTCTGATCTAATTGACAGAATTTCACAAAGTACTACGGCAAATGGTATTTTAATATTTATCATAGAATTAGAAGGAACCTTTTCTTTAAATTTAGCTTAGATGAATGGTTTTTATTTGTATAGAATCAATCATGAGACCAAATAATGTACCAAGAGCTCCACTAGTATTAACTCCAATTAATTTTGTATATAATATACAAAGACGTAACTCAGTCTCTGGGCATGTTATACAAGATAATTTAAAAAAGGTATAGGATATTTGTGATGAATGCCTTTACATCAATACAAATTGATATTTTTTGTTTATCTCCTTGATAGACTAAAAAACCATATGGCTGTAAAGTTATGTTAACATTTGCTGATGATGGTTCAGAAACTGCACAGCATATAGCAAAAATATTCAGGTCTAAGGAGCCCAAAATTGGAGTTCTCATACTTCAAGAACAGGAAACTTATGTATATAGTAGAGCAGAAGAGTTTATAGATGATTGTTTTAAACAGGTAAAACAATTTAAATGTCTCTAGATTGAAAAATTTAATTCAATTTAATTACTACTAATTACTAACATTTAGGTGAACTTTGTTATACCTATATTAACACAAGGATATATGGAAAGAATAAATAATTCTAGGAAAATCTATACTGAAGACCAAAATAGGTTAGATGCAAAGTACATAAAATATATATATTCTCTTTTAAGATATGAATATGTGAGAAATCAATGCATTAATTCCCGAGTAAGGTAAGTTTGTCAAAGATTACTGTTTATACTGATATATTTACATAAGTATTTCTCTTTTTAGATGTATAGTTCCTGATAAAGAAGTTCTTACAGTTGCAACAACAAATTTGCATCCAACTTTGCAAGCATGGTTTAGAGAGAGTGACATTGATGCATTTGTTAAGAACATTCTTTTAAAGAAATGTTCAAAATAAACTTGTATAATTTAATAAATAATTTTAATTTTGTATATAATAAATAATATATTTTAAACCTATTTATATACTCACTGATTTATAAAATATTCCCCATATGACTTTGAGTTATGTATATCACTCGATATATTTTCAGAAATATCATAGTATATTTTTAATGTTTCTATACTTTCTTTTTTTGAGAGAATTTCACCCTTTGCAGTAACAAATAAGTGTCTATCGAATTCATTAAAGCATTTTGACGAATCTAATAGTTTGTGTGGATAAGCAAGACCAAAAACAACATTTCCTTGTTCACCATGAACCCATTGTGCACCTAATTCCACTACATTGTCCGCTGAAAATATAAAATTACAATTGCTTTAAAAATAAGTACGTTTCTTTATCCTATGCAACAGAAATTGAATTTTTGTGTATGAACGTTTAATGAACCTACAATAGAAACAGAAATAATTTACTTACAAAATTCTACTGTATGTATTCTACCACCGATCCGATCTTTTCCTTCGAGAATTGTAATATTTTTTAATCCCTTTTCTATTAATCTAGTTGCTGCAGCAATACCCGCTGCTCCAGCACCAATGATTATTATTTTTGGATCTTTAAACATTGTATTGTTTTAACAACGTTTTAAAGTAGTAGATTGTAATTAGTATACTATGATATCGTTATCATATGTACATAATTTATTCAGTACTTAATCTTTTTATCTAGAATAGCAGTAAATACAATTAATTTTCAAATAACCATATTAAAAACGTATCTGACGCGACTATCAATTCGTATTATCTGGTATTGTCAATATCATGCTCTGATCAGCTGATTTGATATATTCCGGAAGTGCATGGCGCCACAAATAGTGTAATACAAAATTTTCATTCTTATACGAAATGCTAATGAATTCGTGAGTCAGTTTTGGAAAAGTGATTATAAACACCGAAATAAATATTAAATCAATTGAGATTTAATGTTCAAGTTATAAGTAATTGAACTTTGCACTAGAATTTCATCATTTCTCATTGGTAAACTGTAGATTTTTATGGATTTATAGGAAACTAGTACATACAAAATTACACATAATGTAGGTAGTATGAAAAAATATGTAAATTATCCAAAGTATAGTTACTTATTGCTTAGTGTACTTTACACTATGCTGATTCTCTCTCCCTACCAGCTGTTGGGTTTCGTCTGTTCATCGTGCCTTTCCGGCTAAACTTTACCTGATGCCTTTACCTGACCTCGGGTCATTAGGTGTACAGCTCGGAGAGGACATGTAATTCAGAATTTCCTAAAGAAGGAAATGGGCCTGTCCGTGCCATAAACGAACGATCACTCAAAATTCCGAACGGTTTTAATTAGTAGATTCACAGTCTACTGATTAAAAGTATGGTATTGATTTTTTAGCTATACCTTATTTCCCGGTTACAAAAACTCATTTTGTATCGAATTGAATTTGATATATATTAAGTATAAATTAAATGTCGATAATATGAACGTTTTAAATATTGATAAATCGATTCATTTTTCGATGTGAAGCAATCGAGTATTGAGTATCGAGTATCGAATCTGAATGTAATGTAAACAACTTCCAAAGTGTTTCTTTATTATTAATATTAATTTTTAATAGAATCATCAAGAATAAAATAATTGATATTATCGAAAAGTATTTTTGAAATATTGATAATGTTGGCATTACGAAATATTCACTGAATATATTACTTCGTTTTTTAAAGTTTGGGAATGCAATTATATGGAATATAGGTTATATGTGGATTCCTTAATAATATTAGGGAATAGAGATATGTCTGTGATCACATAAATTATTCGTTTGAATCGTCTTTGAATCTTAAAATATTTAAAGTATTTAATTGTGTAAAAAAAATGGCACAAGAAAAAGGAGATCTTTCACGAAAGGTTATTTTACTATCTGATATTTTATCTTTTATTAATTATATATCTCTAAAATGTCTCTAACTAATAAATTAATAAATGTTTCTTAATATAGAGATATAGAAGAGAAGGAGACAAGGAAAGCAGTCCCTTGGAAACAGATGACGATTATGTTCCTTACGTACCAGTTAAAGAACGTAAAAAATATCAATTAATTAAGCTTGGTAAGCTTGGACAACTTAAAGATGAAGCTGCTGCTGGTATTATCGGGAAAAGCAGCAGTGAGAATGAAAAGGATGATGCAGATGATGATGATGGGCAAGTATGGGGAAGAAAGTCGAACATTTCTTTGTTAGATCAACATACTGAATTAAAAAAATTAGCAGAAGGTAACTGTGTATGGCATACTTCATGAAATAAAAAATTTTCAATAATTTACTTAAATTAACTGATTCATAAAATATTTTAGCTAAGAAGGAAAGCGCTATGGAGAAACAGTTGAAGGAAGAAGAAAAGATCCTAGAGAGTGTAGCAGAAAATAAAGCTTTAATGGGTGTAGCAGAATTAGCAAAGGGTATTCAATATGAGGACCCAATAAAGACCAGTTGGAGGCCCCCAAGAGCAGTTCTTGCTGCAGGAGAAGCAAGACATGAAAGGATTAGGAGAAAACTTCGAATTTTAGTAGAGGGAGATGATGTACCACCACCATTGAAAAGCTTCAAAGAGATGAAATTTCATAGAGGTATACTGAATGGTTTGGAACAGAAAGGTATCGTTAAACCCACACCAATTCAAGTTCAAGGAATACCAACAGTGTTAGTATACATTTATTGCATACTTTTTGTCACATTTCTGTAAAATACAAAGTAATTATTTTTTTCCTTTTTGTAGATTATCAGGTCGTGATATGATTGGCATTGCTTTCACTGGAAGCGGTAAAACATTGGTATTTGTATTACCTATTATAATGTTTTGTCTAGAACAAGAAGTGGCTATGCCATTTGTGAGAAACGAGGGACCATATGGTAACGCTATATTGTGATAATATAAAAAATAAAATATTTAGAAAATGATATTAAATAATATAATGATATTAAATATGACGTTTATCCCCTTGCAGGTTTAATCATTTGTCCGTCTCGAGAATTAGCGAAACAAACTTACGATATTATTCGACATTATACGAATACTTTACGCCAAGCAAATTGTCCCGAAATACGCAGCTGTTTAGCAATTGGAGGTGTACCCGTATCAGAATCTTTAGAAGTTATTAACAAGCAAGTATTCTGCCAACGCTTTGATTTTTCTTATTTCGATATTTCTCTCGCATTATATAATCTTTGCCTTCATTATAGAGGTGTCCACATTATGGTGGCAACTCCTGGAAGACTAATGGATATGTTAGATAAAAAGATGGTAAAACTTAGCGTGTGTCGTTATCTGTGTATGGACGAAGCCGATCGTATGATCGACATGGGTTTTGAAGAAGATGTGCGAACAATTTTTTCGTTCTTCAGGGTAAACATACTTTCTTATATTTTTATTATATTAAAAATTGTTTGTACTACATTTGAGCATATATTTCATATAGGGTCAGAGGCAAACGTTGCTGTTTTCCGCAACTATGCCAAAGAAGATTCAAAATTTTGCGCGTTCTGCTTTAGTAAAACCTGTGACGATTAATGTTGGTCGCGCAGGTGCAGCGTCTATGAATGTAATACAAGAAGTTGAATACGTCAAGCAAGAAGCTAAAATCGTGTATCTCCTGGAATGTTTACAAAAAACGCCCCCACCTGTACTTATATTTGCTGAGAAAAAGCAAGACGTTGATGCTATTCACGAATACCTATTGCTAAAGGGCGTTGAGGCGGTAGCAATACATGGTGGAAAAGGTATATTCAATTTTAATGCAATAAATATCATCAAGTATATTTCTAGTGTTTAAATTGTGTAATTACTTGTTTATAGATCAGGAAGAAAGATCGCGTTCTGTAGAAGCTTTTCGTGAAGGCCGGAAGGATGTATTGGTTGCAACGGATGTTGCATCCAAAGGTCTCGATTTTGCCGATGTGCAACACGTTATAAATTACGATATGCCAGATGATGTTGAAAACTATGGTAATTTAGCATGTTTCTATTAAATTATTAAGCAATGATTAATTACTTAAATAGTCAATTTTTACGTATAGTGCATAGGATCGGAAGAACTGGGCGTTCTGGACGAACTGGAATAGCAACAACATTTATTAACAAAGCAAATGACGAGTCTGTGTTATTGGATCTTAAACACTTGCTTATGGAAGCAAAACAAAAGGTTCCACCATTTTTATTGGAACTTTGTTCAGAGAATGAAAAATACCTCAATTTGGGAGGTAAAACGATTGCAGATAACATTTATATTTTCTTTTTTATTAAGAAGGAGGAAATAAACCGTGTTTTTTTATTACATTTCAGATGAGCGTGGATGCAGTTATTGTGGTGGTCTTGGTCACAGAATCACAGAGTGCCCCAAACTGGAAGCTATCCAAAACAAACAAGCTTCGAATATCGGACGCCGTGATTACTTGGCCAGCAATGCAGCTGACTATTAAACGTGCATCTTCAAACTAGAATATTTTGTACATATCTTTTAAAAAATAGTATTTTGTATAAGACATCGATTTTGTAAATAATCTTACAAAATTTGTATTAATAATTAAACATTGATATTATCTCACTCTTTTCTCGATATTGCATACTTCTTGCTAGCTTTAAACGCGATGCTTTTATGTTTTCTCTGTTCATCAATTTGGCACACGATACGTACAAAAATAGAAATTTTTCAACAAAAGCTCCGTCTGGATTGATCTGAATAATGATTAGAGGGCAAAATGGGAAGGGCGATGACGATTTTACGAGAATAAAAAATCAGAAAGCCGATGAAATAGAGGCACGGCGAAGGATAATAGAGAAAAGTGGCGAAAGGAAGCGAAGATTACGTCAACAGCACATTGAACGTAAAGAAGCATTAGAAGCGGAAAAACTACAATATGCCAAGGCGGCTGGTGATGTAAAAGATCGGCAACTTAAACGCACGCAGCGACTAGTCGAGGAGCTTGCACGTCGTAAACGTAAAAGCGCAATTTTCCTTTAACTCGTTGTTAGACTGCTGGTGTATATGTATTCATGGAAAATTAGAAGTTGCAAAGATGAACACAATGCATATAATATGCAAACATATACAAAATATGCAAAGTACTCTCTATAATGTTTTATGTTAATGATTATTATAACTATAACGTCTATATGTTTCTAATTATATCCATAAAAATATGAATTTGCATAAATAGCTGCAGTCTATCAATTATAAATTTACTTACTGTGCATCTATTAATATAATACAGATATCGAACTGCAAGAGTCATTAAAGAGTAGCAAGATAAAATCCGCTGTTCCATCTGTATGTAACGATGCATTGGAGAAGAAATACACAGAATTGATAGAAAAGAAGACTCAGGATGAACAGATACAAACTTCTAACCTGTGCAGCCCATGGGATGTCGCAGAAGATTTTGAGATAAAGCAGCAGCAGAAGAAATTAAGTTACAGAAGAGATCTCCAGAACCAACTCCTAGATAATCGACGGAGACTGCGTGAGAAAGAAGAGGAGAAGCATCGCGAACGAAAAATAATGGAAGAAGTTGGCGAGACGATGCACCAAGAAAATTTGGAAGCGGAGAAGAGAAAGAAAGACATAGCTGCTTTGATGGAGGCTGAGAAGGATGCTTTTTTAAAAGCTCGACGATTTTGGAAAGAGAAGAGGAGGGAGGTTTTGAAGCAGGAACACGACGAGATTTTGCGAATCATCGCTAAAAGGGAGGCTTTGAAAAAGAGGGAAGCTGAAGGAAAGGTTCTACGAAGACGTTCATTTATTGGCACTGAATTTTATCTTAACAACGCACCTGTCTTTTTTAGGCTGATACTCAGGCAGCTAAGGACGCTATGTTAGAAAAGATGATGAGTAAATTGATGGAAGAAGAGCATAAACGAATAGAACGAGAAGAAATTTCCAGGGAATTGTATTTGGTAGAGAAAGAACGCAAACTGGCGGGTGAAGCGATTAAACTGGCGATGAAAAAGAAACGTACTGCTAGACAACAACTAGAAGAGATGGTGAGATTATGATTGCATTGCGGAACTTTTTTTTTTTTCATTGCACATTGTCTTTTTATACAATACGCGTAAGAAATGTAACATCATGTATAAAGATTGTTAGAGGCTGTAAAATGAATAGGCAAAAACTCAGAGAGCTGTGGCTGAAAGGAAAGCGAAAGAAAATGCGATCGACGCTGCTTTCGCTAAGTATTTGGCAGATGAACGAAAGAAACAAGAGGAAAAGGAAGGTCAAAAGGAACAAGCACGACGTGAAAAAGGTATATAAATCACCGTTGATATCAAAGATATAGTATTTGACACGAAACGAACGAACATGAGTAAGCTTTGCCATATTTTATTTGTAGTCGTCCAATATGGAAATGAATTGCGTGAGGCTATAAAGGAAAATAAAATGCAACGTTCGAAGGATGCAGGAGAGATAAAGCGTGAGACTAATATTAACGAAACTAAGTGTCATTCGGAATCTAACTTGGAAGCAGTGAAATTTCAGGAGGCAGAGAACAATGTACTTTAAATAGAAACACTAAAGATGAAATTAAATTTTTAATTCTACAGCTATTTATTGGTATACAGATATATACAATGATGCGCGAAAACCATCGCTCTCGCGGTTCTTGCGGCTCTCGTCATTTATACAAAGTCCGTGTAAAAATACAGCAGCCCCATCTTATATTGGATATTAAGTACGTGATAAATTAACAGTCTCGCCTCGGGCGTGTCCAGTATCGAAAAATCGGACGGGAACAGCTAACTAACGAGTTTCGTTCTGCCGATCGGATTTTTCTTGGCAATCGAGGCAATTCTCGAGCGATTTCTTCTACCATTTTTACCCCTTCCATTTGAAATTTTTCACTTTCCATTTATAACAATTGTCATGTAATATCAAAACGATCGTTTTAATTTCTTTTTTCCTTCTTTCTCTGTTTCTCTCTCTCTCTCTCTCTCTTTCTCTTTTTTACTGTGTTAAAACATCTTCGGCGTAAGAAGGGGTTGAAGTAGCGAAACAAGTAGCACTCGAGCATTAAGAATAACTATAAATACGAACGTTAGTTTTCTCGGTGACTGGCTAGTCGCCATAGTCGCTTACAAACTAATTTGATCGGTCGATCCTTCTCATCTCTTCTTTAAATGACGAGTAAATCAATATATCTATCGTTAAAACATTATACACTTAGAAACGATACAGTAATATTCGGAAATGAACTCGTGAAACGCATTCCTGAGATCGTAGAGAAATTCTTTTCTCGGAAGATCGTCGTTCAATGGATGATCGTAATGATCATAAATTTCAGAAACTGAAATACTATTATAAGTTGTCTATTTGTATTCCTTATACGCTACGTGAAATCCGTATCTCCACGTATCGAAATTGCATCTCGACGAATGGTCCTGACCTACGGTTCTTTCTTCCAGCGAACTAAAGAACCTCTATGGAGAATTTCTTAAGTACGAAGCGATAACGAGGGAGGGAATTAGGCGACATGGCCACTGGCTCAGAACCGGTCAAGTTCACGAATTTAACACAGATTGGTCTTAAAAGTAAAATCACATTTCCTTTGATAACCCATTTGCCTACATCGACTCGCTATTCTTATTTTCTCTTTCGATCGACGCGGTTTTCTACGCGTCGTTTCTTCTAACTTTTCTCTAAGAGAAACGAAAGAGGGAAGATGGATCCAACAATTTCTTAGCCAGTCGGAAACTGCAATCGCACTAGTTGATGCTTCTCTGTTTCATTTAATAAATAGTACCGACTATTCGAGTAAACGTTTCTGACTAAACAATAATCGCTTACGATTTACGTAATATTAGGCCAATGGGTTAATTAAATATTAGTCGCGTAACACATATTGAACGATCGACTCTCAGAGATTGCAGAGACTCGATCGCAATCCGCTTACGCCTGTTAAACGTGTATATAAATTCACGTAAAAGTAAAATCACATATTCTTACGATTTAAGTACACGTACGCACGTATGTATACACACAAGCAGATTTTTGTTCATTTATTCGCAGCAATCGGCAAAATACTCTACTGGTTTTAATCAGAGGTGGGCAAACGAAGCGTGTCTCGATGGTTCTTTCGCGTTATAACGATATACACGTATCATTTTACGCGTAATTCCCTCTTGTACGATACGTTATGGCAGTATTTATCGCAGCGTGTTTTACATTAATGAACAACGAAAAATAGATTTGCCCACCTCCGTCCCTTAACGCTAATAATATCTCATCAACGGTGAACAAATCTGGTCAGAAATTTCCTGTTGCTCTTCGTCAACGAGACCAATCACGACGCTTTCTCTCGGCGTCTTAACGATGATACAAGCGTTTTTTTTTTTTTCTTTTTTAACACATAACTCTCGCAAGTCTCTAGTACGTTTCGCGGAAGCTATTCTTCTTGTTTCACGAAACCATAAATGTTACCGGATATTTCAATAATGCTTGCGATCGATAAGATCTTTATATGGTGGGTCAAAGTAATAGAAGCATCGGGTAAATGCTAGAGTATTCTGAGAAAAACACCGTTTCTGTGGAGTGGAATGAATCGAAGCAAATAACAAATAACATTAACAAACGTTAGGATAAGAACAAGTAGTTTCAACGAGGGAAATAAGAGGAACATAGATCCGATTGGATGGAAAGAGATTTGGAGGAATCGTTGGAATGTTCGACGGGCACAGAATCGTTTCGTTAAGCGATATTGACTAATAGCACCGCAGAATAGTAATGATAAATCATTTCAATACGATTAAGCTACGACCGTTTTCCCAGTAGAGTAGACAATCTCTGAATACATACTGGGTGGAATGAAACTCATGGAAATATAGCGGAGAACGCGTGTCGTTAATTCTCGTATCTTTTATACAGTCTCAAAAATATAAATAGCTCAACGAGAGTCTTGCCATCACTTATCCACTGGAAATGCAAATAATCCGGCAAGTTTTACACCGCGGTTAGGAATTGCCGGCGAATAGGAACCATGAGAATAGTACGTTAGATTAACAACAGCAAGTGCAGGCAAAAAGTATCAAGTTGACGATAGACGATCTTTAAAGAAACTCAAAAAGGATAGACTAGCTTCAACTATCAACCGCGATTTACGTTCTCAAAGATTCTTCTCTTCTTTTTTTTCCAAGAGAAGCTTCGATTCGTCGCTAGATCACGAATTCCTTAGCAAATCGTGTGTCTGCTGACTTCCTGTTTGTCTCACGAAAAACCATCACCAAGGAAAAGCAAGAAGTTTTCTCTTCGATCGCGAGATTCTTTTCGCAAGTTTCGAACAGCGGTGTACGATAGGCACGATATAGTAATAGTTTTAAGTATTTTTCTTTCTCCTACTCTTTCTCTCCGTTATTTGTCTCCAAATAAGACGATACATCATTCTAGAAGCCGCATCTCACATCGATCGAACGCTGATCCCTGAACTGTTATTAAAGCTGCGATCGCAAACGAATCGTAATCTCGTGTTTCTGGAGAAAGAACAAATTTTTCTGCGCGCTTTTCGACAGGCGAAAATAGGTCTGTGACTTTGTTCCTCGCGCCATCGATACGTCGATGCGCACGGCTGCGGTTAGTCTTCTCTTTTTTTTCTTTTTTTTTTTTTTAAAGTGAAATTTGGCCCCTTTTCTTTGGAAGAAGAAAACTTGGCTTGGATCGTTCAACTAGCACTTCCATAGAACGCGGATCGTTTCGGTGATCGATCGTTACATCATAATACGAATTCGACGATTTACGAGGTGAATTATTCTGAACGTACGACAGATATGTCGTCTTATTACTAGGAAGACGTGAAAAAGAGCGAAAGCGTACGCCATATGTGTATGCGTGCTCCTCGTTATTAGATACCGATAAAAAAATAAATTCCAGCACAGTAGAACGGAAGAAGCTCATTTGGGGTTGCGTCAACGTTTATGAAAACACGCCCAGCAGCCATTAGACTAATACGATAAAACTGTTTGGTTCTTCGAAGTTCGATTTCACTAATAATAAATACCTTCTTCTTTTGATTCTTTATTCTGTCGAGCGTTTTCTAACGATCGACCAGAGCGGTTAATTATATTTATCATTAGCGAAACTGAGGCTGAACCACGGGATAGCATGTAAAAGGTTTTCACATGTACCTATCCTTCGCGACTTCGGCGGACGGGATTCTTCGACGTATCGATTTCTTCGATACAGATCTTTTTTCTAAAAAGATTCCTCTAAATAATGAACAGATCTAAGCGTCTCTGATTCACCGTGGTCACGTGTCCGAGAAGAGGAACTCGCTCTCGGACAGTAACACTTCGAGATCGGAAGGAACGGTATGGAGATCAGAATTGGCTGGCTCAGGTAAATCACCCGCACTGTTTCCGATTCCTGTAGGCGCTATTTGTCTGGCCCTGCCGATTCTGACCCTGTCCTTCTTTTTCGCTGTCCTTAGAAGAACACCGGTTCGTGGAAGCTTCGGCCTGCCATTGACGTGTGTCGTGTTTGGCGCCAGGGCAGGAACCTGTGCTACCTTGTCCGATTTTCTCAGTTTCACGCTGAACCTAAAGGGGGGTTTGTAAACTACTTGCAGTTTCGCCCTCTCTTTTCTTGCTCCTGAGCTTGCTGGTGTTTTCGTTTCTTTAGATTCGATTGGTCTCCTCGAAACCGCTTGCCTGGTCGCAGGCAGTCTGGTTCCTGCACCAGTCAGACCCACAGGAGTAGACTTGCTTTTCGGTAAACCAGTCGCGTTGCTTCTGCCAGTTTCCGGTCGACATTGAGAGGATGCCAATAACCAGGAACGTACTTTGCTTTTAGGATCGGCGTTTGGCTCGGTTTCTTTCTCAGCCTGGATAGCCGAATAATCGATCACTTCTTTCTTGTGTTGCTTCTTACGCTTTCTTTTCTCGTTGTCCGCGCTGCTTACGTTGCCACTCGAATTCTGCTTATCTCGACTTGGGAAAGTCTTCTTCCGTTTGTTCTCTTGTATCATCGCAGGCGTCACATCTGCCGATCTCTTCCTAGCAAAGTCCTCGGTCGCGTTCGCCGATATCCTCTTCGTCTGCGATTGCGGTTGTTTCTTCTTCTTCGACGCATCCTTGCCGGATTTGTCCGCGTTTCCATGGGAATCCTTATGCTTCCGATGTCTCCTCTTCTCCCTGACTTTTCTGCTGAGTGGAAGCTTTGCACGTACAGCCGGAGGATGCACTGTCACTCCCTCCGTTCCCTCCGGCGGAAGACGCACAGTTTCCGTCGTTGAGCTGTGTATTATTGTAACTGACTTGAGTTTCAGGTCCGGTCGTTTGCCCAGTAATCGCATGCTCGCCACCTAAATTCAAAGAACGAATCGTAAAGTATTAACGATGATATCAAGTGGTTGCGTGTTCTACCGTTACAGCTATTGATTTAGGCAGATGTTAGCGGTGAAATGTATGAGGAAAATCAACTACGATACTGCTGATAGTTGTACGATCGCGTGTTCGTTACACGAATAGTTGTACGAATGCTGGAGGATTTATAATGAATTAGATACAAAGGTACAACGACGTTTTCAACTAGCGTGTGTTACAGATACAAGACTCTACTTTCGTCTGTTCCTAGACTTACTCTCGACACGTTTTTTATCTGCGCGTTTCCTCGATAGTTTCTGGCGTAAAAATGATTGGTATCGTATTATATAGTAAACTGTATTTTTCTAAAGAACAATTCGAATATGTATAGAAGATATAACAAGAATAGAATGAAAATTAACATTGAAGAAGGAATTAAAGTAACGCTTACCAATAGCGATACAGCAGCCACAATGATAAAAGCGGCTGCGTACCAGTGGTCAATTATCCAACGACGGAACGTGGCTAGACTTTCGTCGGATAAGAGAAGCTTCCTTAAGGTTGCTAAAGGGCCACTTGGATCGACCTGTAGAACAGTTCGTATACAAAAAGGTAACCTATTATTGATAGATAAAGTCTGTATTTACCGCGTCGAAGCATCTAAATAGAGAAAGTCTAAATTCGATTTAATCTATTTTGGAATTATTGTTTAAAATAAAAATCTGGAATCCCTATAAATATAAGAAAGTATTGATACAATGAGAACATAAAGTCTTCCGAAAATAGAACTTTAAAAATTTTCTATTTTCACTTTGGTACCACAGCGTAGTAAACGTGTTTTCTTATCCTGTATCATAGAAAAAAGAGACAAGATTTGCCATAATATAAAGAGTATGTACGAGTAAGCGTTTGCCTATTTATAGCTTGGCTACTACGATAAACTCGCCATACGATAAAATGTCATGTGGTCGCACCTCTCGACATTTTTGGAAGACGTCACAGTATCCGTTATAATCATTGCACGGTGTTCCAGGCTTCGAGAACATGTCCGGAATGTCGTAGGGTGGAGAGTTCCAATCAAAAGACGACCTACACGCGTAACATCGATCATCGATATATATTTATTTTTAACATTATAAAAAAATATAAGCGCAGAGAAAAATGCGGTTCATAACGTACAAGCAAGGTTGATTTTCTCCGGGTAGACGACAACATAGTTCGCAGGCTTTCGTCGGCGGATCATTTGGCCCGGGAATGCACTGGCAAGATTCCAATCCGTATGCAAGGCATATACTACCGGTGCACTCCTACGAAACAAGGAAAAAGGTAAACGATGCATATGCGGAAAAATATTTCTCCGTCATTGTGTGGATTTCACGCTCACCCCCATAAAACACACAAATTCGCGATTGCAAATCGTCTTGTTGGGCTTGTTGATGGAAGGAGGACAATACGGTGATCGACCATCGCAGAAGCTTGCGTCGCGACATCCATTGTCGTCTCTGCACTTGTCTCCGAATCTTAAATTGCATTCTGCAGTGCAACATGGACCCTGAAAAATGATAACACGCTTTTAATTGCTGCAATTCTCGAGTTCTTTTGCTTTCAATTAATTATTAATTAATTAATTTGCTCTTAACGAATGAAAAGACCCTCGAGGTCATATGGAAAGAATATGACAAATCTGTTTGAATCGTATGCTACGTTTACGTACTTGACTAGGACTACAAATGGAACCCGGCGTGAGTGTACAGGGTGTCTCGCCTGCTGGCGGATAACGACGTTGGGGAAAACAACACGAATCCCTGCAATCTTCTTCCCATCCGCAATCGCACTCTTCACCCTCTTCGATGACACCATTGCCGCATAATGACACTTGCGGCTCTGGAAACACATACACAGTTTTCTCAGTTTCTCTCTAAACGTGTACATAAATGCGCATATTAGGTTCGGCAATAGGTTCATTCGATTATTTCCATATAAAATTCTTCTGACTTGTTTGTCTCGTTTCTCCGTAAATTTATATTATCCATTAAAAAATTCGAGGACTCTCGTCTCTACATTTTCTAAAAATATATATCTACATCGGTGAAAGGTGAACGAACTTATTGCTCAACCCAATATATACATAAGTGGTGCCATAAGTGTTAGGACTTATTCGTCAAATTGTTATTTGTCAAAGAAATCAAACAAATTTTATTCTATTTAATATTTTACGTTACAAGACACACAGGGCGTATTGGAAATCACAGCGATGCGAAAATCTTGAGAATTTGCAGCTATTAAAAGCATCGAAGTCCTAATAATTAACTAAGTTATAAATTTATTTTATAGGAAATTTTTAGCACGATAAACGCAGAATAACAGTTTCTTTTTTCGTGCAAATTACTAGTAAATTGATTCGATCGTCGATATGATACGAATGAAATGACAGATTTATAATAAAATGATAGCAGTGAAAGGTATTCAATTTATATTAAATATCGTGTGTCCTAATATCTATGGCGGACCGTTTATGCTCTAAGTTTCCAGTCCTTACGAAGGATATAGTGAAAGCGGGGATCCGCGGAACGACTTTATCGCTGGAGGAAACTGTACTTAAAAGTTTCGACTATTATTCAGGATAGATATATTCGGTGGAAATATTACTACGTTAAATAACTTTCGATTGGAGGAACGCGCAACTATAATGGACGGATACATTCCGCGAATATTCGATATTCGACAGGGGACATAAAAGTAACGAGCCAGAGACTGACCAGTAAAGCAACCCTTCGGAGAACGAGCTTTGCTATTCAAAACTGGGTTTATGGCACTCAAGCTACATGGGCTGAAACGATTATTGTTTCGCTTGTCGCCGCTGGTAGCACGAGCGAACATAATGAAGTTTCCATCCTCTCCGCCGGGCGTGCATTGTTCCGGATCGTGCTGAAACAAAGTAAAGTGGCGCCTCGTGTTACGCGCGTATCGACATCGACAGTCCTAGAAAAACGAGCAGAACCGTCAAACTCGTCTCTCCTCTTTCTCTTTCTATGCGCCTTGCTTGGCACGAAAAACGTATTAACATTACGAAGCGGTCGTGATATCTCATCTAGAAGCAAGAACGAGACCGTGTATGCGTACGTATATGGAGTAAGTAAATTCAAAGCAGCCTACCGGTGAGCCGAAGTTGTGACCGATCTCGTGGGCCAAAGTGACGTGAGAAACGGCGGGTGGTACGTGCTTGCCGTAATTCAGCAAAGTCACTATTCCGGTGTTCAGCGACTTCATACTGCCACGATAGTGCTGCAAAGTTTATAGTACATTTTGTAGATTTCAAGATGCTCGATGTTCGTTTCGAAAGAAGGCGCGAGTGAGTTTCGAATTTCCGAGTTTCGAGGCTTCCTCGATGAAAGAAACGGAAGGACGAAGAGTTGACCGATAGTCGATTTCTATTTCATCCTCCGTGTTTGCAATTGTATGATTTCTATTCTTTATTGTCATTTTTGCTTCGGATATTTTCGAAGAAAGCTTAAAATTCGTACGAATTTTGAGAATTTTTACGAAATAGTTTACAGTATCGGTAACGATCTATGAACTCAACAACGTTCTCGTAATAATCTCTGGGCCTAAAGTACAAATAAAACGATAATAAAAATTCTAATAACCTGGTAATATGGTGTCTCTTGCTTACTGTCTATTTTATAAATTTTCCAGTCTATACAACAAGTATAATATTTTTTGGAATAATTTGTAGTTACATAATATTACGATATATCGTTACAATATTTTTTTAATTCACTGCAGCAACAAGCTTACCCCGTTCTTTTCGCAGACTCCACCAGCGTTTTTCAGATCACCGGTCCAAGCTAGTCCAAGCGTTCCCATCTCGAAATCCCGATACGTGAACATGTAAGCTAAGCAGAACGCGTCGTAATCCTCTTCTGCAATGAACAAGACGAACCGGGGGATTTGCAATCGTTCGGGTGATCGATCGGATGTTTCTTTCGCCGCAAACAACAATCGGCTGCCGTTATGCGAAGTATCGTTAGAAGGAAGATTTATTTACCGGAGAAGAGCTCCAGATACTTTTCCACACCGTAGTTGCCTGGGAATCGATAATTGGGATCTCTCAACGCGTCCTCGCTGTGAACTTTCACACGTTTTATCATGAAGCTGATGTTGTCAGGTCTGCCGTCCTGGTTGAAATCTAGCAACAGCAACGTATTCTCCTTGGATGTTTGGAGTCGGGACGAGGTACATACGTATATTGTTCGTGGACAGTTCATACACAACGTTGGCGAATATTTTATGATCGTAGTTTCTTGTGAAACTGGCTCGCAGCGAACTTACGCTCGGTACTTAATTGCGAAATTGAACTACTATTGTTAACGAAATTTTACAAGTCACGCGTCTTAATAAATTCCATTGCGTAACGCTAACAAGTTTGATATTGAAACAGAGAACTACGAGTTAGAGTTACAAGAGCTACAGTTGATAGTTCTGTTCAATATAAAATCGTAAATTACGCTTGTCACCTGTTCATCGACCGATATTACCGGTTAGCAAACAACTATCGTTTAAGAGAGACCAGTTTGAAAAATGCGCCTATGTACCGATTACGTGTAACTAATTATGTATAATTGGCGAGATTTTTATCACGATAACAAACGTTCGAGTTCTCCAAAAGGTTCGAGGTTTCCACCAATAATTCTTCAAGATCTTAATCATTTTCTAATCGTAGTAAAAGTTTATCAGGCTCTCCATATTCTTTCGTAAGCGTGCTAAATCTTATAAACGTTCTAAGAATATCGGTTCCAGTCACTGATACTAAGAAAATCGTTGAACTTCCATCGCGCTATAAAGAGTGCGAGAAACGAGTAAGAAATTTACCAGTATGCTTATAAATGGAATTGACCCTTTGCACGTGTCTCGTCATCACCTCGATGCAAGCCTCCTCCGTGCCGTATCTCGCGAAAAACTGATGATCCGCTTGCAGGTACAGCATGCAGGTAGTTTTTCGTGGATCCACAGTGGCACGTTTGTGTAAATGCCTAGCGATACGATCACCGTCGCTGCTTCTAAAAAGGAGAAAAGCGGCGAGTCGCGAATTTCTTACGGAACTCGGATAAGCGCGGCTTATCCTTTTTTCGTAGCGGTTCGCCCGAGACCGACTTCCGTTTCGTGATTCTTATGATTTTACTCAAAACGAAACGTTACACGATACGAAACGAAATGGACCGTGTTACGAGAATGGACAAGCCGTGCTCAAACAATTTTCTCCGACCATTTTCTCTCTCGCATCCGACACTCACGCTTCCATACGTGCTGCGCTCTTATCTCTGTCCAAGGTCAAAACTCGTGCACCGTTTTCCTTCGAGTAGAGAGCTTGCCTCTCGCCGAGCAGAGGTTCGTAAAGCGTCCGAGAGTCGTTCCCATAATCATGTTCGCCCCTGGAAAAGTAAAGATACGGTATAACGATATGTGCATGGCGTGCGGACGTGATCATTGCTTTCGTTGCACGCGGAAGCTGCTGGTACAAGGAGCAAGGAAATTATGGTAATTATTCGGAACACCGTACACCTCACTGATTTCGGTGAAGTATGTTGTCAGGCTTGATACTCCGAGTAAACTTCTTTCTATGTTGAGAAACCCGTACGAAATAGTATACTTAAGTTTCCAGGGTTCTATAACTTCTTAATTTATGAAACGCAAGTTGTGTAATCGATATCGTATTTATTAAATACCTTCATAATGAATATAAAATAACTGAAATGATACAAGATGTAAGGAAATTATGGTAACTATTCAAGATAGCGTGCACCTCACTGATTTCGATGAAATACGTTGTCACTATTGCGGGTAACTTTCTCCTATGTAAAAAGAAAACCTGTACGAAATCGTATACTCGAGGTTCTAGATCTCTATAAATCTTCTGAATGTACGAAGCAAATTGTGCAATTAAAAGTGTATTTATTAAATGCCTTCGTGATGAATAACAGATGATCGAAATGGAATTTAGGAGTTGAAATATAATATTCAAATTAACGATAGAACAAAATCCTCTCGTTTTTGGTCTATGGATTATTTTTCTTATCTATCGTAATTCTATTGTATGGTATCGTTGAAAATCATTTACAACCAGTACAGTTGTTATATGTCCATCAATCGTGTCTTTACTCACGTGATTTTTATTATTATCATTTCTTCTAGATGCTTCATCCGTTTTGTTTTCACTATACGTTAATTTTTAATTGCTTCTAAGTTTACGAACAGTGACGCTTAGTAGACAATGTTGTTCTATACTTTCGATACTGCCTTTTTCACGCAGAATCGTCGTCTTGCCGATTTTGTCATGTTTGCTGGCCCTGTAATTTCCTTACACGTTTGTACACAAGATAGTTGGCAAGGACCACGATTTAGCTCGCGCTTAATTACCAACGATTCGTCCGGGAATGTTTGAAGATCCGCGGTTTAAAGCTCGTTACATCTACGTGGTGAGGCCCTGCACGTATGCCGGCGAATAATGCGTCGGAGAAATTGGTAACGAAATTAACGCGAGGAAGGTGCAGCCCGTGTTCCGAGTTGATAAACCTCAGACGGCGCAGACGTTCGAGCAACGGAGCTGTCTCTCGTTAGATCCATTTTCATCCTCGGTTAACGTAACGCGATTTGCCCGGGCTGTTTTAGAGGCGTTATCCTGTTACATTAACGAGCGAACGCCTATGTAGCGACGAGGCCTGGCAATCTGCTCGTCCTTCCATTGCTACGCGTTACTGCGATTCCTTTAAAGTCTAAGATTACAGTTACAGGTTTCAATTCTTCGAAGCAATTCGTAAATTTGTTTCTCGTTATGCTAGAAACGATTACAGATGCTGAATATAATAAATGTAAATTAAAAGAAAAGAAGAAGAAAGGAAGAAGGAAATGTGTCTTCTCTTCGTTCTTATTTTTCTTTTCTTTTTTCTTCAGTAAGGGAGAATAGTTTATTTGTTAAGTATCTGAATTACGTTCTTCTTTTGGTCGTTATCGGCACAATCGTAATTTCTCAATCGTTAAAACGTATCTCGAGTTTGTCATTGGTACACGTATCTTCTCGTTCCATCTCTACGGAAAATATTAAAAGTTTTTCGCGCTCATATAGAAGACTCCGTTACATTTGTTTACTTCTGGTACACTTTATTATGTTGCTTAAGCTTTTGCATGAACTGCGAATGTTTCACGCAGCAAAGTCAAGTTTATACAAGGCGTACGTTCTTCTTGTTCTCTGTGTAAGCTGTAAAGATATATGCTTGCAAGGCGTAATTCTTTTACACGGAGTTACGTTTTAAAACGTGATTAAGACTGAAACGGTAAAGAGAAAGTTTTGTAACCATATAGGGGTGGCAATAAACTACCACGACTACGTTCAAAGTTTTCTCCGCTTATTAAAATAAGTGTAAGATTGGAGTATAAAAATTCAAGGATCGTAACAGGGTTAATTGATCTACAACGTCTATAAAAAGTATCTTCGCGCTATTACATACTAATTAATTAGTTCCAGGTACATTGAATTTCGTATCATTTAATAGCACTCTCGTTTGACTGCGAACACTCGATACCGTGAAAATGAAATGTATAGAAGTTGATAGAAAGAACGCTTCTAATATCACCTAAGATCGTACATGGATGATTCGTTTTCTAACACACAGTGGAAATCATCAGAATGCGTTGGAAGACTCACCTTTCCGTGGAATCGTGAGTAGCAGATTGATGCAACTGATGACTGGCGCAGGGTAACGATCTACGTGGCGTTAATACATCCGAGGCGCGATAAGCTATGCTGTGATACGTCGGAGATGTGTCTTCTTCCTTGTTCAAGTATCTATTTGTTGGCTCGATGTAGTATTCCTCGAATCCAGTAACGACCGTGCCATCGAAAAGACCATCCTCTGTCACGATGCCTTGCACCATAGCATTGTCGTCCTCTGCAAATTATCATTTTCAAATGAGAAACTGCGTTGTAACGCAAATACGTATAGAGTCGTGTACACCAAAAGGAATATTGGCACAGGCAGGATTTTCCTAAATATCTATAATAAATATATATATATATTTCCTATAAAACGTAAAATCAATCGATAAATTGTCAAAAAGTGGATACGATCTCTTTGTCTCCTATGAAGCTCGTATTACGGGATATCCTGTATATTCGTAAAAGAATCTCTCTGTATATCCCTGGGGAGAATTTTTAAAAGTAGAACTTGAAAAATATCGATGACTAAAATGTCTCGACGATCGCCAGCTGTAATATTCGTATTCATCGACTTGATTATCCGTGAAACTGATTGAGGTACATGGTCTCTAATAATGTTCTAGTGATGATTTAGGTATATGGTACATGTAGATATGGTGGTTGCAACAAATATCTTGTAATTTTTACATGTATATATGTATTTTTATATAACTTTTCATCTACAAATTTCTCCCAAATATGATCAATATAGTCGCGACAGTCGTGTCTCATCAGCGGCAATGAAATTTCAAAATGTTTCATATAATGCATAGAATATGAACATAAAACTTGTCCATGACGAGTGTCGGAATGGTCTCGCGAGCCAGTGTACGTTCATAAAGATACGAATTTGCATAAATATCCGCATATAGCGCATCCCATTAATATTATGATTTACAAGTGGCAATTCTCCTGCAGCTTCGAAACCGCCTGTACCAGGTGAACGATCCGCCTCTGGAGGTGGCGATCGAGAGAATTTATCGAGAGATAGATCGACGTTTTTACCGTTCCACTGCAACGAACTGGCTGCGGTGGGTCGCGTTATTGACGTAATATCGTTTCTTTCTCGGCAAAATATCGCGACGTTTTGGCGAAAATAAGCAGCACACTGGGGAATTTGTTGCCCGTGAGAGCAAAAATATTTTTTACCGCGTCATTTCCCGGCTCCTCACGCACGCGCAGCCAAAACACTTCTGAGCTACCCTGGCAAATCGGATCGTACGAGAATAGAAAAAACAAAAATTTATTACGACTCCATAGCCAGGAAAATTCGCAACGAATTAATTGAATACCGGTACTGCCGTAGCAGGATGAGAGATCGTTTTATTCCCTTAATTCGATTCGAGATTGCAATAATATTTACGATGTAATAACTCTTGGTAGAACCGTGAAAGAAGCGATTGCTTGGGAACGAGTCAAAATTGTGAAAAGGTTTTCCTTTGTACAAAGCTTTCGTTTTGTGAAAATCGACTTTGAAGCTGTGAGCGGTATGCGCGCACTCGTCACGGCTTGCTTTATCAATGAAGCGTATACTCGACGATTTTCAGAGTAATCTTCTCGAGAACACGCTGTATTTTTCTCCGAATATTTCTGTGTATTTCTTTTATTACTTTCGTTCAAAGTGGCTGACTGATATCGTTTTTTCTTTGCCAAACCCTTTCCACGATTCTCTACTAACCCTTGAACAAGGCTGCACGATGAATCTGTTCTGATTTACGTAGATACATCATATTTTTCATTATTATTAATATCGTTCGCAAGTTTTAATATTTATTGTCATTGTTACTATTATTGCTCTTAAATCATTATCGATTTATCATCGCATAAATTTCATACTATTATCATTCTATCAAATTATTATTAGTCCATTCACGTTCTCGTAAAAGAGCACATAAAATGTTATTACAGTAAAAGTCCATTTTCATACAAAGTCTATTTATATAATCAACTAATGACTTCTTTATCCGATTTCTCTATAAATGTATCTCGTTCATAAGTAAATTTGGATACACAAATCTTTATACTCTTTATACAAATTTTATAGTATTTTCCCTTTATAATATCTACATAACATTCGTAAACTAGCGAAACTGCGAACATTCACAAATCTGTTACTCAATCTAATAAATTGAAAAGTTTATTTTTAAAGTTTCAATAATCACACAAAGATAAAGAGTCTCTTTAATTGACTAAGAGTCTTTGTTTTATCGCTAAAATACAATATTCGGCTCTCGTGACAATAATAATCCAACCACCGTTGGGAGAGGGTTGACAGTTAGGGATTGGCCTAATGCACGCACATTGACCAGCCCGAGACTATTACGGGCTTACGTGTCTCGTTAATAAATGTATCGTAAAAAATATATATACGTAAGGAAAAAATTATAACACGTTTTAAAATATATCAAATAATTTTTGGCCATATCGCGACAGAGGTGAAAACGACTCTCGACAAATTTTCCTTTTAGATAATAATCTATTCTAATACTAGTCAGCAGTTGGATTCACAACACGATGGAATCATAACATAAAACATGACTTATTTATATCTGGACTTATTAGCAAGCAAAGAAACCTTTTTCTTCTACGAGAATTTCTTTCATGTTGTTCACAACTTCACGTTTTAATTAGATATTCCGCGATATAATTACACGCACACTTATAAGAATGAAATAAAATAAATATTTTGTTTGAGAAAAACGAAATAAATGCGACAGAAATAGAAAACGATAGTGCGTTCTTTAATCTAGAGAAAGATATCTAGAGAAAATGATTGTCTCTATTATCAGCCCTTCGAATGATGAATTCTAAAATATCTATATTTGTATCTTATTTTTACTTTTTTTTTTTTAACTTTAGAACAAGTTTGTTGAACTGTTAGGTTTATATGGAAAGACAACTTACTCGAACAATTATACATATGTATACGTTCGCACGCGTAATCGTACGTAATCAGCTCGCACGGAAATCGAGCGAATCGCCTTCTATTTAGATTCAGGCAACTCGGGATAACTTCGTTTCGTGTTTCGAGTCTCGAGGTTCGTCGACGGTCCTGCAGCTTCCGGGTGGAACGATAGATTTCCGCGGCAAACTCTCGAATCGAAAATTGTCTCGCTGCGAGCGGAGACGGCGAGACAAAGCGAGCGAGAGCCACCGACGAGGAAGGAAGAAAGTAGGGTAGAGCTATCTATTTCCGTCATAGCCGTCGTCTTCGTCGAGAATTACACCGTTTCGACGATTTCATAATTTCCGGACGCGCGCGCTTCCAACCCTCCCCGGTTTCTGTAAGAAGGAAAAACTAGGTCGACGAACTTTTACCGCCGCCGATCTCGTTGGTCGGGGTTTTCAATCGCCTGGTAATCTTTAATCGCGTAAAGGAAGCATGAAAAATGAAAGTCCAAGGAGAAAGAGGGGCGAGATTTCGAGAAAAAAAGAAAGAAAAAACAGAAGTCGAAATAGAAGAGGCAAGTAGCTCGTGGTGCACCGTACACTTGACATAATTCACCGTAATTGGTTGCCGCTCGTTTCTTCTTCTTCTCTTTTTTACCACCGACCTTCTCTCCGCGTTTTCTCGCTGCGAAGCAATTACGCGGGCGTTCTTCATAATTAATCGAATGATACACGGCCGCGGTACCGTTTAATTTAGCATTTTTCACCGGACAGGCAACCCCTGTGAAACTACGAAAAGAGAAGGAAAGCAAGAGAGTTCTATCGCCGGAAGTTGAGTCGGTTAATTGTCGATTACACAAAAGCCCCGAATTTCATAGCCCTTCCTTTTTCCACCCTCTTTCCTCGTTCAACTTCCTCTGCGGGATCGAGGGGACGATAGAAAGAACGAACGAATCATTCAAAGGTTTTTCCTTGCAATTAAGTGTTTTAAATCCCTCGACGGGAATCCGGGATAGGTAAATTCACCCCTCATGCTAATCGATACCCCTCGAACAAAGGAAACGATTGAACAAAGGGTTCTCCGGCTCAAACGATCTAGCTCCTGATGCGGAACTACGACCGGATGAAATTACCATTTAAGCGAGAATCGAAAATTCCCCCTTGAATGTCGGCAATTGAGCGAGAAAAGAGGTAAAACGGGAGGAAAGGGGATGCTCATTAGCTCCCGATACATCCGGAAAAATTCCCCTTCGAGCCTCGAGTGCAGTCACGCGCTCTCTAACGCAGTTCCACTTTATTTTTGTTTTCCGACTAATAGAGCTTCACCTGATATTTAATATTTAATTCTAATTAACCAATCATTGTATAGTTTGCTTTCGCTATAGAATTTGGTCGACAATGTTATCGCGATATCAATCTCTGCTGTACGTCCGGTCTTTTGCAGGATGCCGATTTGTTTGTATATCCAATACATGGACAATACGTGGCTTAATAATGTCAATTAAACCTAAATCAAACCAATTCATTCTGTTGATCGAACTCCTGACGATCTACACGACTGATAAAACGCGTAATCTATCGTCTGCAAGTATCAGCGATTTTAATCATTTTTTTTATAATCATTCAAAAGAGTCTAACTTCTTGAAAGTGTTAATATGTCCAAGTAAATACGGTATATATAAACTTTAATTAATCTTATTATTGCACACCTGGTTTGAACGATCCTCGCACAGCATCGTACTTCGGCCGATCTCTTATCTTTTATCTCTTACACAAGGTAATCAATCAGCTGATTGCTTCTCTGTATATTCTCCAGATGCTCAATTTTCATATTCCTGCGCGTTTCCCTAGAAGTCACAATTTTTTCAGGTTGGAAACACAGCGAACTTTCGTGAGGTGAAAATGACTGTTTCAATCGGATTTGTCAATTTGCAAACCATTTTCACGATGTACTCGGCTTCTTTAATAACTCCCTTTCATCGTTCACACGATCTTTTACCTCTGCATTATTTAACTTGTAACATGAGCTTGATATATGCTCAACTTTACTTTACGTTATATATTTATATGATGCTTAACGTTGAGTTACAGTTAAATCGTATTATAAGCTTAACCTTACTCCCTATTTTATCGTAATTGTTAACACTTTTGTCTCTAATTGCCAATTGTCATTTCCTACTCTGTAACGACCATATCGATCTGCTGATATTATAATAAACATTTTATTATTTTTATTATTATGCATAAGTGGAAAAATAATAATCGCCGCGGCTTAAAGCTAGTATTTTCCGATTTCATTCGAAACTACCGTACGTTATGAGAGAAGTCACAAATTCGGCGTGTCTCGAAACGAAGCTCAGCGTAAAAAGCGACACGGCGATGGAACCTGTGTGCCTGGCCCGTTTTTCCCTGCTTTATATCGAACTTTGGCCAACGCGCGCGCGATTCCATCGGCGAAATCCATTTAAAACGAACGTGCCGCGCACGAAATGGTTTATGAAACGATATCGTTAAGTCTTGCAAGTTTTCCAGTCCCCTGTAGTTGGACTGCTCGTCGGTTTACGCACAGTCGATACCAGTGTTCCCACGGAAAATAACAGACCGTGGCCGTGGACACGCGATCTATAAGCGTGGCGGCAAGGGAAGAGATAACGAGAGATAGAGACAGAGGGAAGGGCGCGTAAAAGGGAGCCGATATCGAGCTTAACAAAGAATACGGTTCGCCGTTTAATTTGCTTTGTATGGCGGTACCTGGTCGATATGCGTGTGGACACTGCGGACTGGTAACGATGTCGCTGATGGGATGTCCTGTTCTTTGTTACGTACAGCGAGTCACGAAAGTATTTGAACACTTGCTATCCGTAGGAAACTTTCGAAATTGTAGAAATGTCGCAATGTGACACGCCACTGTCATGCTTATCATGTTAAATTTTAGATTTTGAACTTTCACGACGATTAGATAGCACATCTGCGATTCTTCGAATTTCAGTCGCGTTCGTGGTAGCAGTAGTTTCACATTGTTCCGACGTTTCGTGAACATCCGAGGTGAACATCCGAACGACGCGCACACGTTAAAAGATTGAAACGCTACACGAAAGAGAAGATTCTTTAAAATTGCGTGCAATGTATTTACGAAATCGAAGATATTTATTGGGAAATGAAAATACTTGGAAAATTAGCACGACGATATTGGACGTTTCATATGCTCTATAATCTAATAAAAAAAGGAATATGTATATCTACTATTAATAAGCTTTATTAGTAGGTAATTCGAATTTATAATGCGTTTATGATTTTGTAATCACCTAAGAGTCGCTTTACCATCAGTTTTTCATTTATCATTAATATGTAAATTCTAATAAAATTACGACAAATCTATCGGTAGAGATATAAAAGTATTTAATAGAACATAAATAATCAACAGGAAACAGCATAAATAATCTTCTCTGAATACATTAATATCATTAACAAAGTAAATCGTCGGCTATCCCAATAAATACTTTTATAATGGTCAGTAGAGATGTATGTTTGCAAACAAAAATCCTGTAATTCCTATGTAAATTTCTCGAATCGTCTGGAAGTTGGCTACTAAAACCGCAATGCCAGTGTCCCATTACGGTTCTAATAAAACCTCGAAACGTATTTACCAAAGTTTTTACAATAAGCGTCCAAACACTGTCTCGTTTCGCAGTGAGCTAAAAACTTGTCGAGAAAGGTCTCGAATAAAAAAGCACGAGTTACCAAGTGTCAGCAAGTATGAAAGTCAAATAAATTCACCTTCGACGGACTTAGACGACGCGTGAGAAGTCTTAAAATCCCGGGCGTAAGTCTTCGCAATTCAATTACATCGGCTTACGTTACGCAAAAACTTCTTCAAGACTCGCGGCTTACAATAGCGAGCTAAACGAAGGAATCAACAGAGGTACTGTGTAAGCTTTTCATCCTTGATCTTACGTCGGTGGGTCACGATCAGAGGACACGTTCGTGCATTTACTCCTGGGAAGAACGACACATGAGCGCGTTCGAGTCGACGGTGGATCGTATCTAGGACCTTCTTTTTACCGCAGCTTCGAGAATGACGGAAGAAGGGTGGCGAATGGTCTCCGGAGACAAGAAGGAAATCAAAGAGTCCCACGTCGTCCAATTCCCTTCCTTCGTTCGATTTTTGTTTCAAACGAGCGGACGAAGGCTGGCTAATTCGATCCAATTTCACGCGGCTGCTTAATCGTCAACGTGGATTCCCCTCGGACGAGTTTCAACGTAATCGACGCGCGATTCGATGACGTTGCCGATGCAAGATGTACCTTTGGTGCTCGTGTGCTCGACGAAATGGGAAAACGGTGGTTGGTTAGACTGGACGATTCGAGGGAAAGAAGTAAACGACGAAACAAACGAGTTCTTACGGGCGTAGTTATGCGCATAGTGGGTGTAGAAAGCATTCGTACGCTCGTTTAAAGCGGAATAATAAAAACGGATAAAGAAGCTGTAGAAAATTGTCTTCGCGGTTTTTTCTTACCGATTCCGACCGATTACGTTTTTTTTTTCTTTTTTTCTTTTTGAAATTCTTTCTACGCGTCATTCGGTAAACTGATCCTTCTGATTTCTCGAGAAAGTCGTTTGGTTCAATTTTTAAAAAAAGTTATTTTGTTCTAAAAGAACGTACGATAATATCTTCAACAGTCGCTATACTACGGTGCAAAGTATCTGATAGATATTATTCGCGTACAGGGCAGACAGAAAAATTAATATACTACGCTCTAATAGATGTTATCGTAATTTACGTTAATGCGTGTTAATATGTACTAGGAGAAGGAGAATGATGAAAGTAGAGGAAGGAAGATGAGAAGTAATAAGAGAGCACAGCGCGTAATACAGATCAGAGGGAGGCATGTGTAAGGTGCGAAGGGATGAGTGTTTATAAGGAATATTGCAAACCAAGTCCATTCTATGATTCTCTGGAATTATAATAATGTAATATATCTACATCCATTTAACACTTTGACTGCTACACCAAAATCACGTGTTTCGCTCAGGATGCCACGGGAGTATTTTTATTATTCAAAGTATATAATGGAAAAATAATAATAAATTGATAACGTAAGACAACATTCTTCCCCAATGGACCGTTTATCTTATTGGTGGTTACGGGTGACCATCGTGGCGCCTTGGTAACAGTTGATAGCGACGTATTATAACAAGGCTTCGTTTATTTCAACAAACCATTCGCATTTGTTATTTCGTCGTAAGCAAAACGTGCAGAATATATTGCTGAAACGTGTAGAAGATATTAGTAAACGGTATTTGCTCGTTCTATATATAATAGTAAGGTATGTTCACACTTCTAACTTCAATTATATGATTATAAAGCAACATTTACGATTATTTTCCAGGCTGTGTTTATAATAATATTCGTAGATTACCCCTGAAAGATATGGATGCAAACACAGTGCATCGTTCGATGCAAGATTTGTTCTCATTTTTTTTTTATTGATGTTCTAATAAAAATGTTAAATTGTTCAATAGGGCACTTTTTATTTCAAAGTATCTTCTATTCAAAATGCCCCAACTGTCAATTTTCATTCAATTTTTACAATTGTAAGAAGTTCAAGCGCTCCGGTCAGCAATGACCATCGTAGCAGTCAAAGTGAATATATCTTATCCATGGACTTTTTCGATGTTGAATCGATATACACATTTTTCTTTTGTCGAAACTCGTGTATCATTTTCTTGGCTCTTCTCTATATAATTTTGACGTCGAATTGATTGACGCATCTATCGTATTGATACCGAATGTGATACAACGCAGAACTGATCATGGATGCGTCTATCGAATTTAAAAATCGGTCACAAAATTCTATAAGGAACGAGAAATACAGTAAGAAATACGTTGTCTATCTGTGTGGTGTTATCAGAAATCTGCTTTTCATTTGTGCGACGCAACGTATTGAATTTGAAAATTGCTGTTCTATGAAAGACGAAATATATAACTTATCAGAAGCGTGTTTCCATCTGTGATCTTCGAATGTCCGATTTTCCTTGCGTATACGCGCTTCCATTGAAATTGAAACGATAGCTTCTTTTTTCTCAAGAAGCAGGCTGTTTCTATTCACGCGAATTTTCGTCCGTTGTAACCTAAGAAGCACAGGGGCGAAAGAGAACGAGAAATCAACGTTGAAAGCGTAGAATATTAGATTAAAATCGCGCCACTCCCTAGCGTTCTCTCCTCCGAATTCTCTAAAAGAATTCAGTCTCTCGTGGGACGCGTTAAGAGTTCTGTCTCGCGTGAAATTATTTTCAAGCGTAGCCAGAGAATGAGCACAGGGCAAATGATCTGGAAAAATGCCTAGCTAAATATTAAGTTTGCATCGAGTTAAAAAGGAATCGGTAAGAGTAACAAGAGGCGGATGACGGTGGAGTCTCTATCCTCGCGTTTAAAAGAAACTAGCGAAATTTGCTCGCAAATCTAATACGTAATACAAACAATAAGATATCTGCTTGTCTCTGGCGCGAGAAGCGAATTCGAGAGCGCTTGGCTGGCGTTGTTTCACCGCTGAAAGTGCAAGATAAACGATAATATTGTGCAACGGCGCATAATCAGTGAGAGAACAGGGACGAAAAGAATAGAGAGAGAGAGAGAGAGAGACTTGCAGGATGCAGCGGGTGAACAACGAGGGAACAAACCGAGGGAACTGTTTCAAGGATGACTAGTCGAATCGGACATCCTTAGAAAAGTTTTATCATAGTCTACGTTGGCGTTGGTCGTCGACGATACGAACGTGATACGTTGTTGTTTCGTGTACACAGAAACGAATGTCCTTTCTCTTTTTCTCACTCTGTGCACGGTATATGTGAAATCATGGGTATTTGTAGTCTCTGGTCATCGGATTGAGATCATAGTTTCACTTTCTCACTACGATGTGTCACATGCACGTGCAATGTCAGATCGATACAAAAATTGTCTTTGTCCGTTGTACACAGCGACTCGAGAAAGTATTCGAACGTTTACCGCAGAAAATTGTTCTCAATATATTGTGTGTATCGTACCAAGCTTTCTGAAATTTCGTTCACGCACAGTAAGGACTATGGTGATTGTATTAGTAAAATTTGAAACCAATTCGAAAATTTATACTCGGTGAAAAATGAATACACAGCATGAACACTAGTCTTAAACGCGCAATTAGTATTAAAGACGCGTTCCATTAAATATCGTGACTTATCGATACAACGACCCATTGACTATTAAAATACTTAAGGACGATCCTTAGCTTGTACAACAAATATCTTGCAACTGTCACATACATTTCCAGATCTGTTTCCAATTTTACCAATATGATCATGGTAGCCGTTTCTCGTTATAGTAGCAATGAAATTTTTAAATTTTCCGTACGATTATACGATACGTAAAAGTTTTGTAAGAGCATAAAATTTGAGTTGTATAAAAAGTCGTTTTTTATTTTACATTTTCCACCTATCTTTTCACCAAGAGTCAGCCCTTGCTCGCTTACGCGACTGTAGAGACACCCTGTATATCTTCCTTTTCCTCTCTTCCCTTCGTCGAGTGTCTGCAATTCCACACCATATCGCCTGGCTACGTTTGCTCGCGTTAAAATCAGCTGCAAACTCTTCCCGTCTCATAATTGACCTATTTCTCGCGCACGAGGCCTCGGTGCAATATTCCACTTCGTGGCGGCCAAGTAACTCCGACGTTGACGCGAATGTAATTCGCTCCGATTCGAAGATAGAGAAGGTGGCGGAAAGAATCAGCGAGGATCCTTTTTCTTCCTCGCTGGTCGGTGTTCTGTGTTGCGGATCGACTAAATCCCAATGAGGATCCATCTAATTTAGATTAATTCGAATAGAGTGGAGGAACGTTAGTACGAAAAATGGAAGGATTTTGCGTTCGATCGGAGAAGTAACGCGGAAAAGTAAACTGTATATTTGCTGGAAAATAAATAATTAGAGCCACAAATTCGTCGTCGTCGGATTAATTTACATACATTTAATTAAATAGCAGATGTTTACGCACATATGAGAAACTTGAACGTTTAGGAATGTGTAGAACACTCATGGGAACACAGTGATTAAGTTTAACAAACACCTTTTAAAAATGTCATGGCAAATTACCCGATGATTTGCAAAACGCCACAGGTTCACGATTTTAGAAACAAGAAAGCTACTTCTTACAAGAAAAATGATTATCTAATAATTTAACAAAAAATCACGTTTACAAGAAAAATCAACAACATGGAATTGGAAAAGATAAGAAATCTTATTTTCTCGAAATATTGGTTGTCGAGCTTCTGCAGTTATGGAATTCACGGCTTCGATTATCTAATATGACGAACGTTTTGTTACGAAAGATTGAAATGTTGATTATTATTGAACGACAATTGAAAGTTCTAGTGTAATTCTCTCATTTTTCCGGAAAAGGACAAACACGAGAAAGGATCGTTTTCGTTATAAACCCTTCAATCGTTTGCCATTTTTAAACGAATTCTCTGTTTCACATTTATCGTATTTGTAACTACCAATTGATTTTTTCAAAATAATTTAATTTATCATATTTTCATTTCTATACCGTATTGTATTTTATAACGAGTCTCGTTGTTTTAAATTCAACTTTCAAAGATTCATATTACCTGACAGATAATTCGACATTTTATTTATAAGCAGATAATTTATGTAATTGCCTTGATTGGCGTATAACGAGGCGCAAATTTCATAGACATTTCGATAACCCTGATCGACAGTGAATTCCAATTCCGGCACACTTTATATTTAATTCGTAATTGCTCGCCAAACGGAAATCGAGGACTTTGAAAAGACACAGATTTATCCTAAATAAGGGTTTGGTGTTCATTCGGAAAGCTTGCCTCGGAACAGCTGTAAGGAATTCAAGCGTCGAAGGAATAATCGATCCTCCCCTTTGATTAAATTCGACAGAAATTCGTTATTACAGTTCCGGTTCGAGCGCGAGCCCCGAAGAACAGCAGGTCTTTAATTAAATCGTCCTAGACGTCGGTGCTCGCTGCCAGCAGGTCGTCCGTAAACTCCGTGGAAAAAGAATAATCATCCTCCTTTCTTCTTCAATTAAGAGCTCTTGGAGGAAATATTCTACTTCTAGGGGCTAAATACGAATTATTGGAATCCGGTGTAATTTCATTTCATTCAGCCTCGAAGAAGACGCGACTCGGTCAAACCTTCGCAGCCTGGTCGAGGAACGGGACGAAGCGAGGTACAGAGCAAAGAAAAAGTAAAAAAAAAAGAGAAGCAGAAAAGAAAGATCAAAAATGGGAAGATGAAGATAGAAAGAAAAAGAGGCTAAATAGTATAATAGGCGCGGAATGGAGAAAGTAGAAATTCTGATTATGGCAATGGAGAAGCGAAAGGAGTGAGCAACGCGCGACGAAAAGGAAACCGAAGAACGAAAGAGGATGAGCGAGGGAGGGGCGCGTAACCGGAGAAGCTTTCACAGGGGCAACCGGCCGCTTTCACGGAGAAAAGCTTTGGCGCTCGTTAGTGGGGAAATCCAATTTAGTCGGGGAACGGTTAGCGGGAGCGATCCGCACGCGGAATCGCGAAAACTCGAACAATACGCGTCGCGCGACCTCCTGCACCCCCGCGTGTGACAAACACCTGACGTCCGCCTGTTGCCAGACACACAGCGAGAATATGCTCAACGAACTTGTTTTATTGATTAACAATCGAATTACGCCCAATCGTCCGGTGCATTGATTTGATTCATCGTTCTATACCATTTTCACGCTCCTCTCGTCTATCTTTTGAAATCGTCCGTCTCCCATCTCGCTCTTTTCATCTATGTCCTATCCTTTCCTGTGTTTCACGCTCGCGATTCTTTTTAATTAGTCATAACCCACGGGATGGGCTTTAATTAATTTGATCGTGCCGCGTATCGCCGATACGCTCCTATCCTTTGTTCCGTGTAATTAACGAGCCTGGAAAAAAGTAATCGTCGCGCGAGTTCCGCTTCCGTGCGTCTTAGCAACCAGACGGATAATTTTATTTCTCAGGCAACCTGAGAAGAGACACGTTCTCCTGTTCGACATCGTAAGAATTTTCGTAAGACCGGATGTGAAGTCCGCTTGCACAGCGGATTATTCAATTTGAACGTGAATCGCGTTAACGGCGTAACGCCAATTATTTATCACCGCCGTGATAATTAATGCATAGCCGTTAATGAAAGCTCGTGGCTGGTGTGCAAGGCACAGACCTCTGACAACGTTTCCAACCTCGACCGCTCGCAACAAATCGAAAATTCGTAATCGAGAGTCAGTCCCTGCAATGTTGCTCTCGTTTGTTGATTAACTATTCGATTGCGTTGAGCGCTACGTTGCTTTAAATTACAATATATCGTGGTCTGATACTCTGATACTCTGTTTTATGGATCGTTGATCATTTTGTTAGAATTTCGTCCGCATATTATGTGCTCGCGGAGTTAAACAAATTTGTTCTCGCTGCACGAAGATTTTTCACTTGACTCTGTCTTTTCACTTTTAGATATTATCATAATATCTACATGTACGGAGCGTTTTGCTACTGAGTTTAAAAAATAGAAATAAGGAAAATGTCGCTCCTACAGACGTTGGTTCGTTGATGAGTTATTAAATAAAAAAATTATTGTAATAAAAATACAGAAAGCTAATTCTTCGTACGATAAAGAATAGACCCAGACTGGTGGTGTAAATTGAAAACTATAGGAATGCGGTGATGTTACGACCACTGTTTTCTAAATTTACTTTAGAATTTAATATTATTTGTGTCACTTGCTTGCGACAAGCGAACTTATGGAGATAAAACGTTCGTCCTTTGAGAATTGAAATAATTCCTGTCACTGATGTGATAGAGCTAAGAAGCTAAGAAAAATGGACCTGTTCAGGTTGATTTCCAAGAGGTTCGTATCTCAGATGTATATAGAGAAATTAATAACGATTTTCTATAAAGTCATTTCTCAATTAATGATCGCTTCCCTTCTTTGGAAACTAGTCAGGGATCGAACGAACGAGATAATGAACAAAAAATCAATGCGAATGGAAACGAGCAGTCGTAACGACATGTTTCAGAACGGCGGATGCCATCCTTAAATCCTGGCTTAATTAGCCAAAGTACCGACGCGTTAAGTACACATTTTATCTCTGCCATTTTGTTCCTGTAATTTGTAATCCTCGAGTGTGAAAATCTGCGAAGCGAGAAGCATCGCGTCGGTTATGAATACGTCGAGCAGTATACTGGCTAGCAGCCAGGAGACCTCGCCCGCAAACTCCATCGAACACATCCTTCGTCGATGAGATGATGGCTGATTTAGGCGTTTCGGGATTAATCGACTAATCGAAAATAAAAAGTAAATTGCTCGCGCAAAAAACCTTATTATCGTCGTTTAGAAAACAAAAATATCAGCCATGTTTTAGAAGAGGATAATTATCCTTAGATTATAATAAATAATATTAATAATAACAAATCACATAAACTTGTGTAAATTGTAAATGGTAATAGCTGGTTAATTGTAGCTATTCAAATATGATTATATTTTAATTTGAATTTAAATCTTTTAGGAAGAATATATTTCGCTAGGAAATCAATTTGAAATAGAAAATTATTAATAATTTGACGACTTGGGGTATGTGGCTAACAGTTTCTGGCTTTATATAAATATTTTTATACAGAGGATTCGGAAACTGATTAACGTGAATCAGTATTTTACTGACTCGGTTGCGGCCCTCTTTAGTTTTCTATTTTGCTCATTTTAACCGACAAGAGATTTGTAATAAATATAAAATTATATCACGAGTAATCACGCAGTATTTCTCATATTTTCTTTTATAGCTGAGATATTTTTTAACACGAAAGAAATGGAATTAAGTGGGAAGTGACTCGGTGTAGCAGAGTTAATAAACTTGCAGATTTTTACGTGAATTCATACGTTTCTAAATACACTTAAAGAAATGGAACCTAAGTAGAGATTTATTTCAATCTTCAAATATTATAACGATCTTGTTACTTTTCCAGTAGATTGACGGTATACGAAGAACACGAGAAATCTATTTCTATTGATTTAGCTACTTTGGTACCATTTGATGGCTAAAATAATATAATAACTTAATTTCTTAATTATAATAATATAACAGAGAAGAACTTATTTGGTTCAAGGCTAGGAGATACGAACTTCTGCAAATAATCAAGAATATATTCGATATTACAATAATAATAAAGCGACAGTTTTAGTAGCGCGGTTCTGATTATTAAGTTTTCGAATTATTCGTATCCTGTTCTCTTTCCCTGCGGTTTTCATATTTAACCAGTTAATTGTGTTTGACGTGTATACTCATCGTCGCTTGTATTTATTTACGCACTCCATGAGCTAATCCCATGAGATATTTCTAGAGCTAAGTTCCACGGTTAACTGGTTAGACAGACAAAATCGATCTTTCTAAATGACAATCTATTTGACTCAGCCCATTCACGATACTCGAAAATAGACTGTTTGCAGGTTAATGATCGAAATGAGACGAGTCGTTGATTAAAACGTCGTCGCTCGACGAATCTAAGGACATTTCCGGTAGGAAAGAGCGCGTTGCTCTGGAAGATTGGCTCGGCTGGAATTTTCTAAGTGACTTGCCACGCATCATCCGACGTTCTCCATTATCGTAGCACGCCAATCGGCCGTTTCCGGCCAGCGCAATTACACACGGGTACACCGTCAATTAGGCAAGTTTAATCGGTAATCGGATTATCAGTGATACGGGTTATCCTGCGCCGTTGCACCAGCCGGTGTGTCCCGTGCCCCTTTCTAACACACGACCACCCACACACACCTATATACACGTACATAGCCGAATCGAAAAGTCAAGTTAATTTAATCATTGTATCGTTGGAACAATTACCGCGCGTCCTGATCGTTTTCGCAGCGTGACAAACGCGCATTGTAACGGTTATTATGCTTGCAATCGTTTCATCTCTTCCGTAGCTTCCAATTACGAAGATATCGATACGATTATCTGCATCGTTCCATGGGCCGGGGTCGATTATAATTTCGTACACGCGACCTCTCCTCTCGGCTTTTACGGTCTGCCATTATTTATTTATCATTGTACGCCTCCTTATTACATCGATCGTTGGACGAGCAGTGAATGAAACGCACGGCCAGTGTTAATTCACTTGGATCACGAAAGTAAATCGAACGATTACCGTAGAAAGTTTCTGCGAATATAATTAGGTGCGTTAGAAGAAAGCTGGAAATTTGATTGATATTCTAACGAGTAAATTGCAATGAATTTTTACGAATTTTTATAGTCATAGTATGAACGTAATTAAAGAAGTTAAAGCTAAATGATAATTTAGTTCGTCCATTAAATAATATAATGAATATTATAAGCACTCTATTTTGCATATTTCGTACAATTTTTCATATTATACGCATTCTGTGGACTTTTTCATTCTGGTATTTCGCGTGTACGAAAACTGCATATTAACTCGTTCCGCGCTCGATCGTGCCACGATTGCAGGGATACTGTACTTCTTCGATAATAGATTGTTAAGTAAGAACAAGGAAGAGAGTCTATAGGCAATCACGGAGCAATTCTTCTACGTAAACGATACGTAAAATCGATGCGTTCAAGCTGTTTAACGAGCACCATTAGCATCGAGCCAACGCGACCGGAGGAACAATGCCAGGTGAATTATTTCGCCGGAGCAACTCGCAAGTTCCGTAGTCGAAAGAGTATGCATCTCATAATTCCGCTTGCTACACGGATACGCAAAGTTTTCATCGTAATCACGTCGCGAGTGTTCCCCGCGCGCAATTGTTAGTTGAAGTATGCTGGCACATCGAGGTAGAGCCTTAAGCTTGGCCCGGACCCCAGTCACGGAAATTTATTCCATTGTCGTATAACGCTGCGGAAGAACCCGGAGGAAGCTAGTAGAACCCGGAGGAAGGAACTCTTTTTCGAGTTCGCGTACGCGAGTTTGTACCGCGCGACTGATAAGGAATGAAAGTAATTGGAAACCGTCGAGTTTGCGAAATACAGTCGACGACAAAAATAAATTGTGCAATAATGGGCTTACGAATTACGAAGTTTCGTTAAATACAGCTTGTTTACACAACGATGCAAATTTGTTTCAACAAAATTTCAATTACCCATTTATTGGATGATTTACGATACGTGTTACAATGACGCATGGTGGTGGACAAGAGATTTTAAAATTCCATTAAAATTCGCATTTTTGTATAACGGCTACGTTACATTAGCATTAACATTTTTGTACTAGACATGTTTTATCATGTTCGTAATATAATTATCTGTTTTACATCTGTTCGTAATTAAATAGCTCTTGTCGATCATATTTTCTTTAAACTTTCTTTTGTCTTTCATTGTACTCGTATGAAACAGCTACTCGTACATTTATCGCAGAAAGCTTTTACGTTTGTTATCGCGCACATTACGTAAAACATTCAGAAATTATTCATCAGCGCTGTTACGAGATCCAACTGTCACGGTTGTATCGGTAAAATTTGAAAGCAATTTGAAAATGTATATAGAAATTCATAAAATATGTTCTTAGAAAGTGTCAATGAGGATACGAATACTTTCGTGAGTCCGTGTATATGACATTAGTATACTAGTTCGAGTAAACTTTATCGATACATACTTCCGCTATCTGTTCGCTTCTTTTTGTTCCCGACTGTAAAACGGAATAAGGTGGATTTTGTAGGAACTTGCATGTACGAAGGAGACTAACGGTATAGAAGTTGGAAATTTGGTTAACTTGGCTAGTGGACGAGCACGGTGCGCGATGAAGTCTCGCATACACAAGAATATGGGAATATCGGAGAGCTATCTGATTCCAGCGAGCGTTCCAGTAGCGAGAGGAACTCGAGTAAGTAGATACGTGTACCGACGAAAAGCGTACGAAGCCCGCAATATAATTTCGTGCACCGAATGAGTTCGAACTGGTCTAACCGCAACCTCGCCAACGCTCGAAACTTGATCGCGCACAACGCTGTTGACGTCGATGCAGCCATGTCGCGATCAACGTTTCTCTTCGAGCTGCTCTAACTTCAACCTACAGCCGTCGTTATTCCTTCAATAATGGTTTCGTTGAGTGATCGTGCGAGCTGCGGAAAATTTTCCACGCGTAACTTGTTGAATCTATACGTTCGTCCACCTACGAAAACGCAGAACATACCGCGCGAACCTTTCGCGTTTCAAGTTTTTAATCGACTGCAGGGCTTTTAAATCATAATACAGAGTGTTTCACAACGCGTGGGGCTCATTTCGGCGGTGAACAGGGCACACAAAAGCGGTGGAAAATGTTCGCGTAAACACGTGTCCTATTTGATCTTGTTTCAAAGCTATAGACACTTTTGTGTTTCAGTAGTCCGCAACTGTTTACCTACGTATGTAAAAGGTATGCTGCCTTTTGCAGCCGCCTTGTCAAAGAACTTCGCAATCTTTCAAAAATTCCACGCGTATGTCGAATAATACAGAGGGTAGCCATTTCGTGCACCTTCTACGAAGGTAAACTGTTACGGATTACCGGAACACAGAGGTGGCTCCAACTTTGAAACAAGATCAAATGGAACACATGTTTATACGAACTTCTTTCATTATTCTCGCGTTCCCTGTTTATTGCTGAAGTGAGTATCGCGTATGATGAAACAGCCTGTATGATGTGCTAAATATGCCGCGAATATTCATGCAACTTCACATTTTTACGAATATAATTACAAAAATTATAATCAAGTTATAATTAAAATTATGATTAAGAAATAAGAATTAATAAAAAGAACACATTATACGCATTGTCTGCACTTTTGCAGATTCAAATTTTCCATAAACGTATGAAAATTCGTAGTCTAATGGTCACGTTCGTGTGAGTATGTAATGCAGGATTCGTAATAAAGTTCTGCCGGATTTAAAAGGTAACAGTTACGCCTCCCGATGCTGGAGCGTAAAAATGCAGGCCCTAGCATGGTGTTTTCCGTTTCCAGGAGTAAGGCAACTCAATTACGGCGATTCTTCGCGCGGTCTTATCCAACGTGTACGCAACAACTATAATTATACGATGGCCAGATCCGCGTCGAGTTAGCGAATAATATCGCGGAGGAAACGCGCGCGTTGCGCCGTTCCGCTTCGAACGATCGCAATCGCAACGTTCGAGATAAATGGCGAGAACGTGCCGTAGATGAGAAAAGAAGACCGTTGAAACATACGTAAATGGTTCAAGAAAATTGACACGACATCAATCAGTGAACAATTAGGAAAGGTATCTCAAACTTTATCGATGTAATTACCATAATCATACCTTATCACTGGATTGCGGATGTTTATGTATTTTAGGGGCGTTCAAGAATGCAAACATTCACAATTTGCATATAATATCCGATGTATCCAAAATAGAGCACAGTCAAGTCTTGGTTATCGAAATTCGGTTCGACGTGCTTCACCATAACTTCACTTTTTATCGAAATTTTAGCGCGAAAAGTACGAAAGTGTGAAGAATCAGATATTCTGAAAGCGTTTAATCAAATCGATTAAACGATGAATTAAACCTAAATACATGTACGATATTACATTATAAAAAATTATCTATAATTTTATTATAGAATTTATGAACACGAATAAATCTTTCCGTATTATCCGAGGTAGACTTCCGGTTCACATCATCTCAGATAATAAAAAAGAGATTCTATCGTGATTATTATAATATTTAGTGTGTAAATAGTCATCCACATTGAATTCCTTTAGTTATATCCGTAGAAATATAAAACACGCGCAGTCTATTTATTATTAGACCGAGGAGTTTTATGCATTTATGAAGGATTTGAAGATACAAGCGTGCACAGAATGCGTACGGCATTGCAGGAATGTATAAAACATCGAAAATATAGTACTCTTTAAAATATTATCCTTTTTGTACCAAAGGATGGTTTACCTCTTGAATAAAGAAATAAGTAAATTTTTTCACGAGAGATCATCTCGTGTTCAGTCGCATCACGATTGCGAAAACACCCTATATAAATGGAAAAGCAAGGACTTGGAAAGGCAGCTGCATTTGAAATTCGACGTCGGAACGAAGAAGATCGTGCGATATCGAATTCGCGATTTCGTTTCTAAAAGTTGAAAGTGAAGGAAGGGCCCGGTGGACTGGAATTCGACGAATTCACGATACGTATGTATATCGATGGTGAACATCGTTCGTTCATGGGAGACTTCTTGCTCGTACACCTTCAATAGGGTGGCTGGCTTGGTTCCAAACGACCGCTACTGCGAGGATGACGATCAAAATGAGATTCTCGGTTCAATGCCGAGAATCGAGCAAGGATTATGTGTCTTCTGTCGGAGGACGTCAACCGGCGAATAAACTGGCGTCGCGTTGCTGGCCAGCCAAGAAACTTTCCCGTTAGCGGTTTCGTTCGAATTCCACGTACATATTTGCCGGTTCTTTGACGAATCACGAGACGTGAAATTAATAAAGGAAGCAGTGAAATTAATAAAAATTAAAATACAGGCGTACAAGAGGAAAGTCTTTTTACTTATTAACGAGTTTCATATTGCCACTTTTATATCTAACAAGCTCTCTGTTATTTGGAATGGATTTCATCAAGTACACATTCTATAGTTATCACGATTTAGCATTTTAATCATCTTAAATTAATTTGGATGGAAAAATGTTCTTTTCTCGAAGATTTTGATCAAGAATTAAATAAATCGAGATGTCTTTTTTTATTATATATCAAAACTCTTCAATATTTCAATATTAAAGCTTCGATATTACGAAGCTCTTCTTATATTCGTTTCTCGTAAAATAATCTTTAAACAAGTCGATAAAGATTTATGGCATTCGCATAATCCTTCGAAAGACTTGCAAAATTCATTAAACTTAATTAGGTTATTACGACAGATTCTTACCGACGAATAAATCAAAATCTCATCTCAAAAGCCAAGATCTCTCCGCTGAGAGAATATAATAATATAGCTGATGATAATTAAGCATACAAACAGAAATTCTTATCGCGGTTTTATCTTCTATTTGCAAAAACCAGTCGAAAACTAAATCTAAATTATCTCGCGCAGCCAACACGATTTATAGCGCTTTTAAGCGTGAATTTGGCCTTTTTTTTTGTTTAGAAAATGCTTTGTCCCCATCAGTTTCGACAGGGGTGAAATCCCAGAGAGCAAAAGGTAGCGAAACGAGAGAGGTATATTCGCGCTGATCCGATCGGGTTGTCGAAAACGCGGCATCGTTTGAAGCTGGATACTCTGAAAGAAATATCACCCTGTGTGCACTCGTGTACACTAGAGAGTTTGCAGTGGACAGCTTTCGCGCTTTTGCGCAGTTATTGCATATTAAAATTAAAAGGTTAGTTTTTAAAATCAATCTACAATTTTTACGTGGTCTGCAAAACCATATGGCGATGTTTTAGCCATTTTGACTATACGCGCGAATCTTCCTTTTCTCCTAGTTCGCTCTTTACCCCGTATCGATGCATCGGGGTTAGGCTTTATACCTGCTGCGAGCAACAGAAAGCGTGAATGGCGTTGGAAAACTTCAAAGGTCGGGGAGAAACCTCGCTTCACAGTGGCATGCAATTTCACCAGAATCCAAATCGCTTTCGTATATCATCGAAGGGTCGAAGCAAAATGGTCTGACAAAACTCACCCAACACGGTGCCCACGTATGAGTGCGACGTGTCGAAGTCAATGGGGCCATTCGTGCTCTCGAATGTCGCATCCTTGCTGAATAGAGCCTTGTCTTGTATCAAGCGTAACGTCCACTGTCTGGAACAGTAACGAAACTTGTTATTAATATCAGGCAATTAAAAGTTTTACGTCTCATAAACATGTACATGTAACTGTTATTATCGTATGAGATATGTAGCGTACGAAATATCCGATATCGTTGTACCTACGAGCCTCAAGACAATTCGACGGATATCATTTTTCGTGTCAATTTGATTCTTTACATTCATTAGTTGTGTCTGTTAGTACTTTTTCAATGATCGTCTCAAAATCAATCGAATCGATGAATCTTTCGACCATGTAATAAAATAGCGAAACAAGATATCAATCTTTCGTCTACGAGTCGAGTGTACGTATCTTACGTATTACTTAATTCCTCTTGTTACTTCCTTATTATTTGTTAAACATTTTGTACAATTTTTAATTTAAGTTCCTTTTATAATATATCTTGCAATTACATACATGGCACAACAAATGAATCATCGTCTCTATTCGTCATTCCTTTTAAGCGTCTTCCCATTAAACGCAGAATCCAACCAAGGATTCATTATTTTTCGAATATTTAATACATTGTCCTTACTGTGTACTTGATATTCGAATGGTTAAAAAACCGGAAGCAGTGTGTTTCAAATTAGCAACAGCTCTACGAACATAAAAGAGAACAGGATCAAGACGAGATAGACAAAGTATCGATGATTTACACATTGTTCCTAAGAAAACGACATTGCCTCTAAGAACTCGTCGACTAATCCTCTCGCCGATCAACGTAATCAGGTTTTTACGCTTGAACGGTTCTCGCCTCCACTAGGACCATCATAGAAAAACATCGTACAAGAATGAATCATAATCGAAGAAATGTTGAAAATACCAGCAGTCGCCGGTTAACCTTGCGACTGTCCGTTGCGTTTGACTGCCCAGGACTGTTGGATCGGACGTTTGTCACGACGTAGGGTCAATGGTAACGAGTAGTCTCACGGTTGACGGCTGGACATCGGGAAACGTGCAAGAAACGCGATGTCGTCGCACGAGTGTCGAGGAACGTTAGATCCAAAACCCGTTGTGCTCTCGTGATTCAGCGATTCTTGGACGATGACGCGATCAGGCCTTCCCCGGTACTCGACTCTTCCGAGTGGAAAACCTGTAGTCGAAGGACGAAGCGAAGCATACTACGAGAGCGGTTAACAACTAACAATAAGGCTACGATAACATGGAATTGATCGACAACGTAGTAGCACTTTAAGGCACGTTTCATTTGTGTCAAGCAATCAGATAACACTAATTAATTGATAACTAATTCCATGTCTAATTTTGTTCTCGCGGTATACTACACCTGTAACCTTTCTTCGATTACGCGATCTCTACGCTGTTACCTGCGCATACTTATGCACACCTGCTTGTCATTTAGTCACGTACCATTTGTCAGCTAGGTAAAGCCCTGATTGGCTTTCGCTGCCCACTTCTAGCTTCTAAAGATAGTAGGAAAGAGGCCAGGTATAGTAACCACATCTCTCTTATATCAAGTTTTTGAATAGTTTTCGTAGCATAACTTCTGGTCTACAAGATATTCTATGACCCTATACCGATAGTATGCTTAACAGTATCATTCGTTTCAGATAATCCTTCCACAGATACCTTTCCTTGACAAAAAGGAAGAATCATGCTGATCCAAAAGTGTATATGATAAACGTATCGCAGTAGAAAAAGAATTGCGAATAGAAAAAGCACACGGAGTACTGTGCCGTGTTTAGCGAAAGGAAATATATAAAGGCATATTAAACTCTGCATCCTGAAAAATCTCGAATCGATTAAATATATTAAAATCTCAAGTCTCAACGCGTGACGACATTGCGTTGATACCACCGTGAATTCGACACTAATCAAGGAATAGCTCGGAACTGTGGCTTCTAAGAACAAGGGATCAACGTTGCTGTAAGATGGACGAGCGAAGCGCGACGACTTTCAAACTTGGAATATTAAATTTAGAAACGCGAAAGGATCGAAGACTGGCGCGTGGCATTGAAACGCGGATTGACCAGGGATTGCGTATGGAATGCAACGAGTGCACGCTGCTATAATCCCGGATTCGAGGGTAAATGGATTAGGTTTAATTAAATTCGCAACGAGCCTGGATTATTCGCGAACACGCGTAGACCGACAAAATATTCGATTATCTCGTCAGTGTTAGAGGGAAAAACAGAAAAACAGAGGGAAACGAAAGGTAACGCTGATGTTAAGAGACAAGGAGAATTTCGAGGCTGATCATCGAAACCGTATCGAACAGAATATGTTCGGATGCTTAAAAGAATGGTCCTACGAAGTTCTTCCCAGAATATTGAAATATTAAATGCACAGACGAATATGAAGATTGTAGAAGAAAAATATCGCAAGTATAATTTTGTAGAGTTTCCAATGCTGATGTTCTTTCGTAATTATTTAGCGATCGATGGTGTATTTCAGTCATAGTTAAAAAAGGGAACAAGGATATAGTTCTTTTAACAGTGTATGCCTAATATCTACGATAAGACAATTAATGCTTTCGAACTCAGTATTTTTCCAAAGAGAGAGAGAGAGAAAGAGAGAGAGAGAGAGAGGAGAAATTAATATTTTTCGTGTAAATATTTTTCGAAAGAACCTCGTAATAAAATTTAATAGAAAGACAGTTTTGATAGCGTATGCTTGGAAAAGGATGAAAGGTTTCTCGACAGAGATTCACTGAAAGGAACAATACATGTAATATTTAATAAAACGTTCAACTTTTATTGAATTTCATTACGTACCTTCCGAACAACCTAGTGCTTTAATTAAGTACGCGATATTTTGGAGAAAACAGCCGCGGTTAAGGTTTCATTTATGTTTAAAGAATATACTGAATAGAGGTCGTTTAGAATAAATAATGAATGGGAAATAAACCGCGAATAACGGAGAGAAACACGAGAATTCCAAAATATTCGCGAACGACAGTTTCAGATCCCGGTAATTTCTATCATCGCGAAACAGATTTCGTTTGAAATTCACGCTGGTGTTTTACAAGATGCCGCGAGGAAAAGGAGACACGGAGGGCTCCTCCTCTCTGCTCCTTTGCCTCGCGGAAAGAATTTAATACGGAGCATTACCATAAAGAAACGAGGCACAAGACGAGCTGGCATTACGTAAGGTATCAACGGAAGAGCAACAATTAGTCGCGGATCCTCGTACCTTTCTCGCCGCATCTGCTACAATTATTTTCCTAACTCGATAGCAAGCTGTTGGCGATAACGGTGAACCTTGTTTCCTTCCTTATTCCACGAGATCGTTCTATTGTTTCCATGAAATTGGTCCCGTTAAGAAATTCATAAAGCTGTTCGTAAAGTGCGTGACTCGCGAAAAAAAGGCGACGAAGTCGCTCGAACGATTTATCTCGTAATCCTTCGGATTTTCACCGCTGTATTCAAGATTGCTGGACTCTTTCTATTTATTCATACACAGTCGAGATAACTATACGCTTTTACCATGGCAAATTTGTATGCATGCCTTGTGTGTGTTACGTATAAAACGCGTCGAAATTTCATTAGATCAACGATGAGACACGATTGTGACGACTGTGTTGTACAATTCGAAACCAATCTGATGTATTATCGTTTGGATGACATATCTAAAATCCTACATCTATATACCACGTCCATATGAAAGCTGCATACGAACAAATTTTATTGTATATTTTCGATTTACCTTTATATGGAGAATTACGTTGGTAAAATTTGTAACCAATCTGAAAATGTATACGTATGTGGTGATTTACATCATACACCTCAAAACCCTGTATCCTATTCCGTCTTCTATATCCTGTATCCTACATCCATACGAACAAATTGTATCCTATATTTTCAATTTACTTTTACACAATTACCTGCTTCTCGGTTGTACTCCAATTTCGAAAACACGCTATGATTGTACGAAAAATTATAGGATTTTTTACTGCAAATATATGCTTAATAAAAAGTAAGTAGACAGCGTGAGTGACCATCTTAGAAATATAATAAATGTTAAAGATATTAACTCATTGCTGCAACTAATAACGGGAAGTAAATTGTAAATGTCTAATAGAAAAAAATGTTAAAGATGTTCGCGTGGAATATTAAGACTTCATGAATATGTAATTAATATTTATTCGCGCATTATTGAAGATATATCGTGGAATAAATTTTACCCCACTTTCCGCAGATTTTTGCGAAATATGTCAAGCCAAATAAAACGTGAAACGTCCATTCGCGTGTGCTGTCCTTAGCGTTTAAAAAATTGAAAACGTTGATTTATGTTTCGCGTCAACAATGTGTTAATATCAATATCATTGACCGTTCAAATATCTTTGCAACCTTTGAGAAATATTCGTACGTACTGAATACGTCGTCATTTCAACGTATATTTGCAGATTTGTTTCAAAATTTCCCAATATGATTATGGTAGTCGAGTCTCGTGAATGCTAATGAAATTTCCAAATGTTTCCTATGACGCATAATATATTCAACAAAAGATATTCACAAGTATTCGGGTATTTTCGTGAGCCTGTGCACATCGAACATATACGAAAGAGGGACAAAAGCCAATATCGCCGATTTATAACGTCAACTTATCCACATTCTGGCTTCAACATCTCTCTCGCTTATCTACGCTCGAACACTTTCTGAAAAGTGACTTTTCACGGGGCCATCGCCTCTGGTAATCCCGGAAAAGCAACACGCTGGATTTCTCATAAACTTTTTAGAACGTTGCACGACGCTCTCCTGAATCCCGTGTAACGAATCCAATAACACGGTCGTCCACGAATCCGATTTTCTCCTGACGAAACGAGGAATCTAATAACGCTGCTTTATTTATCCGTTCTATACTAATAAGCACTGAATGCTGAAAGATGAATTTCCTCTTGACCCCTTTGCTGTCTATTGCGCGCATATTCGTTGTATTTTCACGGACGTTTTACAAGAGAATCGACAAAAGCTCAAGAAAGGAAAATCAAGTTATTTAAATCAAATTATTTCGCGGAATATTTATTGTGGCTACGAAAGCTACTTGTACAACATTGTATTTATTATAGCATCTACGTATTAATTAATTGACAGATTGCAAATTTTTATGTAATTTTATATTTTTATGAAGAAGATTAAGGATATGAAACTCGCATAGAAAATTGTTTCGTCCGTTAAAAATGACGAAGAGTAGTCCATTTTGAATATTTTATATATTTTGTATATTAAATACGGTTTATTATAAATGCGTAAAAATCGGCGGTCTATTAATTAGATTCAAGTATATTAAATTTCGTATGGTTTAGTAGTATACCCGCATGATTATAAAAATTTGCTACTATGCAAACGAAATGTAGAACCTCGTGGAAAGGCGCTTATTATTGTGCTTCAATATTTAGATTAGTTTGCTTTTTCTTTGCCATAACGTGCCTAATCTCTATAAAAGCAACGGATCATAATAGAAATGAGGGGATGGAGCGAGACACGTTGAAGGTAATCCATCTTGTAAAGTTGAAAGTACGGCAAATAATAATTTCTAGTTTTACAAGAAGAGGAAGATACCAAAGAACAAGAGAAATAGATAACAATTTGAAGATTCGATTAACAACAAATTGAGAAATATAATTCCAAAGAGGATTTAAGACATACATAAAAATTATCCAGAGTACTAAATTTTTTGTTTGTTAATAATAAGTTTAGCATCGTGAAGTGTAAGTATGTTGGACCAAGATGAACAGAAAGAATTTCAAGATTCAGTTATCTCAAATATTTTACTTTATTTTTTATCTATAATTCAAGGATATTCCAAGAATGCCTCTTGACTTTCTACATTGCAAAAATGGAAGATTAATTAAGATATATCAATGGAAGCTTAAAACAGAGAAACTACGTAAATGTGTACACTGCATCGATTCATTCTGTTTGCCATCGTGAAGAATAGCTATATTGGAGCACGAGAGACAAAAGGCCATCGAAATTTAATCGATTCGACTATTTTCAGTGTACCTTATCTTTTACTTATAATTCAAGAATATTCGAAGAATGTCTTTTGACTTGCATGACTCTCTGCATTGCAAATGGAGAATTCATTAAGACATATCAAAATAAGCTTAAAATCGTGCTAGGTTCGTTCTGTTTGGGACTATAAAGTATAGACTGAGCCAAAAAAGACGCGAAGGATATCGAAACTTAGTTGACTCGAATAACTTTATTTTGCCCTATTTTCTATTTATAATTCTAGAATATTCTAGAAGAATGCCTTTTGACATTCTGCATTGCGAAGAGGAACAGCAACGAAGCTGCAACATCTACGCGACGTTGCTTTTTAGGTTCCGCACCTTCCTTTCTTTCGTTCCCTTTCGGATCCGTCGGTCATTAGACGCCTCCGTGTGCGCGACACGCGTTGCGTTCGTTGAATTCAACCTGTGCCCACGTGCGGGAAAACTGGATCTCAGCTCAGCCATCCAGTCTGTTCGTGGCGACTATATTCGGAAGGCTCGTGCGTAAGGAATGCGATTATACAGGGTGATTCTTGGAGAATTGCGCGCGGATGTCGTGAAAATTTTCTGCCGTAAAAAGAATTTCTTGGATCTATCAAAAACACGTATTAAATGAAAAATTTCGTGAATTCTCAACGCGTTTCCAAGAACGCGAACAAATATCCGAGATAAAATATAGTTTCTAGTAAAATATTTCACTAGCACGCGTAATCAATGCACTGGCATACAATCGATGATATACACGTGATCTATCGAATGAAAAATTGCTCGAATTTTTTAAACGCCTAGATTCTCAGGAAATTTCTACGTCGTCCTTTATAAATGTTAGGATAGACTATTGTCATGTTTCAAGTTACTAGGCCAAACGAGTGATTAATAGATAAGGACTTTAATCGATGATAATAATCCAAAATATATATCGTTGTATACACAAGAATCCTCGTACAAAAAAAAAAAGATTTTCGTTCAAACGATTAGATACGTGTCGTTCCATTCTCATCGAACTGATATTGTTATTTTATGTAATTCGTTACGCGCCAAGAGGATTGTTATTTGAGAATATCGTAGGTAGCATGTGGGTCGTTAGACTTCTTGCAATTTATGTAACAAGCGATTTAAAAAGCTTGCAGCTGGACGACAATTTTAATAAAAATGTGGATAATCGAAACACTCGTCGAAGTTGTTCCTAAATCCTCGCATCGTGGCCGCGTTTCCCGGTAAACCAGCTTAACCAGTTTCCGTTGAATAATTTCTTACCCCGCGGCCGAAAAGAGCAATTACCGGCTCGTCGATCGCTTAATAGCAATTACTGGAATCTATTTACGTCGGTGGAGACGGTCGGTTGAAAAAGAGAGAGCCAACCTCGAGAGCTTTGATCTTCGCTCGATTCCAGCTAAAATCGCCCGGTTGTCCGACGGTTAATTAAATTTCAGTCGCGAAGGACGCCAGAAACGAAATTGCCTTTCGTCATGAATTCGATCTGTTTTCAGGCCCCACCCACGCCTCTCCCATTCTATCGGCCGTGACGTTCAAGTTTCGCATAGTCCGCGTGCCGGAGATTCGTCGCTTTGTCCATGATACCAGACAAACTGCCTCTGCTCTGCTAGCTTCGCTGGCGGGCGAAAATTCGCGCGACCTACGGAGAGGTTCGGCGAGTCGTTCGAGTTGAAAGGCACCCGAGGTCCTCTCTGTGTGTCTGGTCTCGCGACTCTGCTGGCAGCGAGTGAATAACCGAGCGACCGACGGGGCGTTCGTCTCTTTATGTAAATCGGTCGAATTCACGGCAAGCAATAAAATGTAAAGCAGAGTGTAGGTGGGCTCCGAGCGTCCTAAATGTCGTACCAAGCGTACCTCCTCTTTTTCTTTCGCCAACTCCTCGCGTCCCTTCGTATTTCCACCCTGCTGCACCTGGTACAAACTGGCAAGATAATGCGGTGGAGGGTGGCAAAGGAAACGTGTGCACAAGAGTGTAGCTCGTGTTTCTTAGGCGCCACGAGTCTTTTATACATATCGACGATTTAAAACTTACCACGATACGAAGCGATCTGCCAATTTAGTGTCGCCTTCTCTCCTTTTGTCATGACAGGATCGGATTCCCGTTCTGCGTGTATACGTGTTTTCCGGAGTTTATGTAAGTTTGCAGTGAAATTTTGTAATACAATGGCAGGCAGGGAAAATCGAAAATTGAAGCGATTCGAAGAAACAACTTCTTAAAACGAAACTAATTGCACAAGAGCAACGTATAGACAAAGTATAGACGTAGCAAAATACAATAGAATGTAGAATAGACGACAATCGGCAATATATTAAGAAATGTCTAATAGAAAAAGGAATACGTACTTGTATATACGAATATGTACAGATGCTGGGCTTTCTTTTATTCGCCACTGTATATATTCGTTCTAATTGACAAGAAATTCCATCGTTGAAGAAATTCAATTTGAGTTTTAATTTGTAAAGCAATGAACCACAAAAATATGTAAATGTAATAGCGCGGCGGGGTTTTAACGTAATCGGAAGCATTGATAATGTGATTACGTGTTAACGACTTTTTAATTGTCAGCTGGAAAATTTGCCAACCATTCTCCGACGTTGGACAAAAGAAGCGATTATAAATTGTTCCGAAGCACCTGTCCTCGCAACGCTTACTCGGCCGAAATTTATATTGTTGTCCGGTCGCGTAATTAATTTCATTTAAGGGAAATTCAGGAAAGCAAATATAACGTAATTTTGTGGAAACAAAGGGGATTCTATTACATCCGCGGTGTATCGCTTCCAAATGTCAGGAAAGCTTTGTTTGCCGGTTTGATATAGTACCAAGTATCCTGTAACTCTGTTAATCTATCCCTTCGCGCTTGCGACATTCGCACCTGCACGCACTAATTCGTGTAACACGTATAGCTTCTACATGATCTTGACCTTAATTAACTTCAGCTCTATCGACCTAATCGTATGATAATCTTAGAACACCGTTGCCATTAGATGTACCTTGATACGCGATTGGAATTTCGTTTCTGTGAAAAACTAACTATACTACCACACCTAAATATTTGAACACCCGACATAGCACGACTAAAATATTACTATTCTTGTATTTTTAATGTTATAATTTATAAGTATAAAGAACTGCTTCCCTACTGTCAATGAAGTGCTTCATTAACATTGATGCCGTCAAACGTGCTACCATATGCGAATTTCACTTTTCCCAATACCGTACACTATCACACCTGAGTATTTGGATACGTTCGATTACGATATTAACATTATCGTTATCCTCAATGCAGTAATGGAAAAATAGTCCTTTACCGTTGACTGTTATAATTTTCAGTGGACGAAACAAATTACTGCGTAGGCTGCACGACCAAAACCATTATTAACTACCACACATTGTTAGATTTGTAGACAAAGTTCAGAATATTTAACAAAATAACGGAGCCATGAAATATACGACGCGGCAGTGGATGCAGAGCACGCTAAAATGAATATGAGCTGTAATGAAGTCAAATTAATAACATGTACATATACGTGACATCTTTTTACGAAATAAACTTCGCTATCAAAATTTGCTCGTCTCTCTCGATTATACTAAACAAAAAAGGAATAAAAAAAACATTGAAATACCTGAGCGATCCTAGTTCAAAGTCCACAGACTGTACCTTGCAACCGTTAGTTTCCAGGCAAGTTATCTCGCGAAGAAGCAAGAAACATCACGTGGTTGTAACGAAGTAATCTCGGTTTAAGTGGCAAAAAATTCGTAACGAGATGAAATTCATGTTGGCAAACCGGGATGTTTAAACGTAGGCAGCGTAAGCAAAAATCGCGGAACAGCAGAGCTCGGTTCTCTTTTGATACGTCGGTGAAAGAAAGGAGAGTGGTCGCGGCTGGCACGGTAATTCGTTAAAGAATTCTTTAATGTCGTGTTCATTTCGCGTTTGTAATTTCCTCGGGAAAAATGTGTCGTGACCCAGCGCGCTAGTTAGCGAAGGAACGTACTTACTTTTACTTCGAGAAGTAAAGAGAGAGAGAGAGAGAGAGGGAAAAAAGACTCACTTGTCGAGCGCTTTCAGTTGCAGCAGCAAAGGTTGATTGTCGACCGCGTCGGAGACATCGCGACGCATCCGGTTACTATGTTGTCTCAAGGCCGCGGTATCATAGGAGGCCACCTCGTAATAGCCGATGTAAGAACTGAGCGTGATACCTGAAACAGATGGGAACCGAACATCCTCCCATTAACTGCTTTATAACTGTGAAAAAGAAAGAAAAGAAAAAAAGACGAGTATGAAAAAAGCTTCAGAAGGTTGAAGCATAACTATAACGAATTACGAGTACAAAAAAGATTTTTAACATATAATAAGAATTTGGTATTTTGATTTATTTGATTCTTTAAAATCAACGCTAAAAAACAAAACACTTTGTTTTATTGGAGCGGTTTGAAACGATGTTTGAAGTATATTAAGCTGACTGAAGAGTGTATCTGATGAAGGCCATTACGAACTATATCAAAGATAATAGAGAACAATATAAAAACACGAAACAAGGAAGACAATAGCTTATAATTTGCTAATGAAAAGAAAGGGAGAGACAAGAAGCGGTAAAGTTTTGCATCATGCAAAAATTGCTAGAATGAACATGAACGCGACGATTAGTCATGAATTCCTTTATAATTAGACTGTACATCTTTCTCAAGCTCTGGGAAATTTTTTTATATCAAAGTATAGTACATACTCTCTAGAATACACTGATACATGATATATTTTTGAACTTGGTGGGACAATAAAATTATATCATCGAAGTGCCACTTTCTCGGTCATATTCGACAAAATATGAATATTCATAAATATTCGCAGTCTATTTACAAGTGTCGAAAAAGAAAAAAAAAACTGAAAAATGAAGGGGAAAGAAGAGATGGGGGGCGGTGAAATTTTGTATTGTAAAAAAATTACCGGAATTACAAGATAGTAATTAGTTTCTGAACTCAACTATCGTGTTCTATAATTGCATTGTAAAATATTGAATTGCGTGGAATGTCCCATTAACCGATCTCTTGCTTCCCGGTCTTTTAACAGAACCGGCAAAGAGAAACCACTTAGGATCTTGCAAAATCCGAAACTTCAGGACCTGGACTTTCGCTATCGCGGGGGTGGGAGTACGGTGAGAATTGCGCCAGAGTCGTTTGCACGAACGAGACACTTTGGTCCGTGGAAGGAACAGAGTTCGCGTTTCTTTCTTGTTCAAGTTAATCTCGAAAATTAGCTTCTAGTCTAATAAAAGGTAAATCATTCGGTTAGATTATCCCTTTCTTTGATTCTAGAAAATGAGAGAATCTTGCGATCGAGGGTGCGAGAAACAGCGGAAGAAAATAAGTCACGTTCTTCGTCTTCTTACACGTGAATAGTTTTATACTTTATCTCTTGTCTTGAATATTTGAACAAACATATTTGTTAACGAAATATAATATAATACGATGAATAATTAAAATATGGCAGTCGAAGATAGTTGAAAATGGAACAGCCTGTTACATTCACGAATATAAGTTTCTTGAAAATACGTGGTAAATCTAGGAAACTTCACAAACGATTAAACAATTGTTTTTAGTATATATTCAATGATAAAAATAGATATTTAATCCCACAAGAAAATTTTATATGGAATTTCAAATATTCACGTTATTCTTCCATCATCTTCAATACCGTTGAATAAATCTAATTCTTTATATTTTCATATTCAAACATGTAAATGTTAAATACATCCTACAATCCAATTTCCATTAACATATTTCTTGAAATATTAAATATACTTTATAATTTATTACACATTAAGACGTTCGCCATCTCAGTCATAGAAATATTGAAATGGGAAAACCACCGAAAGTACACCAGTCATATTTTCCCCTGAGATCTTCATTTCAGAGAAGGCATCTCTGGAAAACTCGACAGAAAATCCTCTTAAAGGATTTTACAGACACGCTAACTCGGATTCTTAACAACAAGTACAACAAACGAAAAAACGTTTCTTTTCCACATTTTATCCGAAACCTACATCAGGATCGCGTCATCGGGACGAGATAGAATCGAGAAAGAAATAGGGGAGTGCACTCGCGATCAGAGTGGCATTCGTCTTGGTGTTTCCATTGTTTGGTCGGTAAGTACCGGTCAAGAACAAAGGCAACAACGCGATGGTAAAGTGTTTGTCTCGTTGCCTATTAAAACGTTGCTCGCGCGGAGTCGCGCAACGAGCATAGTTTAACAGCACCTCGTGGCGTTGTTCAGGTCGCATCGTACGGCTTACAGCTTACGCAACACTCGCCAATAATCTAATTACCGTGGCTCGCTATCGATGCGTTGGCCAGTTACAATGCGACCACCCTACACCGGATAGTTTGTATCGGATTTTCCATCGACAATAGGTATCTCCGTAGCCCGCAGCCAAACCTCTGCTATGCCTCTATCCTCGTTACGTTATCCGGCAAGATAGCGATTTTAGATAGAAGAAACCGAACGTGACTCTGCCTCTTTGCTACCTATTATCTCTATCGGTGGCGGTTCTGTGTAGTTACGCGAGCTGCGGACACTAGTTACGCAAAGTGTGCGGAATCCTTGCTAATAGCCTAACAGTTTGGTCCTTAGAGTGATAGCGTTAATTACGATCCAGCTGTTTAGAGGTTAATTATACGCGTTACTTATACTCCGTAAACAGCCGTGAAAACAGGCAAAGGGACGTGGCTGGTCATTCGATTGTATGTCGTACACGATACTAGTGATGGACTTAAGTACGGCGCAAGTAGATTCGAAAATTCACCAACTAGATTAGAACTAGATAGAACTTTTCATACGGCGGCAGACGAAAGAAATAATTTTACGAAACGTTTCGCCTTTCTATAGAAACGGCCGAGTTAAGTGACTTGAAGTATATTTGTCGGATGTTCTTAGGATGATTGGAATTATACGTTTCCAACCATATTCGAAAAGTTTCTGTAGATTTCACGAACCGTCGACTATGTGTTAGAGATAAATATGGAACTTAATTGACGCAGGTATATCTTTGTTTCGGTTTCGATTTACCAGAATGTTTGGCCGCAGTTATGGCAAGTAGCAAAGAGTTAACGGCAGAGAAACGTTCTTCCATTGTAATGTTGAAGAAATTATAAAAACATCGATGTTTGATTTGCATTGCACCAGGTGTACAAATATTTGTGCAGGGTAGTGTACACATTGAACTTGATCCCATCGCTACACGCTACCGCTGTTCGTCACAAAGCGTTAATGAACTGGGAAATTAACAGATAGTCCCTATGAATAAACCGAGAGTTCGATGGAAGGCATTAGCCGGAATCGAACGTGACTCACCTCTGTGTGGTGGCACAGGATGAAGAGGCGAGGCAACGGCGATGATTAGAAGGCAACCGAACACCAAGAAGAAAATCAAGGGCGTCCCGATTCCAGAATGACGACGACGTTCCTTCGACCCGAAGGGATACATCGTGGCCCTCTGGGCCCCGTTGTGCCCTCCTCTAACCTCGTCCTCCTCTTCTTCCTCCTCCTCTTCCCCTTCTTCGTCAACGGCCAGGGCCGTAGCGCGCATCGGCTCGACGTTCTCCGGCCCAGCAATAACTAATGGCGCTATCTGCCTTTCGTCGAACAACCGACCACCGCACTTTGCGAGTCACCCACCAGACTCATCTCTCTTCCTCTCTCGACCTCTGTCTCCCTCCTACTTTCGATTTTCCTTCTCCTCCTCCTCTTCCTCCTCTTCCACCGAACGTGCTTCCGCCACGTCCTCTTTCTCTTCTTTCTCCTCCGCGGGTCGCTCAACCTTTCGACCCTCCTCCCACGCTTTCAGCCTTTTTCCCCCGACTCCTGCTACCTTCGTCGATCGGCAGCTCTTCTTCGTCCTCACGGCCGATCGATCCTACTCCTGAAAAAGAAAGAAAAAAGAAAATGATTCAGCCAGGGAACGGGATTAATTTTTCGAACAGGCTTCGCCAGTCAACGTTTGATCCTTCGCGGATCTCGCGTTGTTCAGATTTTTCTGTCACGGTTACGTCATTGGTTCAAAGGACAGAGAATAAGATCGTCTTCCATACCTTTGTTCGGAGTCTTTCTACGATGGAACATGTGCGTATGGATCGAAAGACCGTGACGCGTGGGTCTTCGTCGAATACAGCGATTTCCAACCTTTTTCATCTGCTTACTAAAATTCTACGACGTGCCAGAAGATATATTGCATTTGATCCAAGACAGGTCATTCACACTGCACGGTTATTACTCATTTTGTTTGACAATCTAAGGGGAACAACGTCGCTATCTCCGACTAAATAATCGGGTTATCGCATGCTTTAATCCTTTGCGGTCGGCATATTTTTCCAATGGGAATAGCAATTGGTCGAAGCAAGTTATATTTCAGATAAATTAAATATTCAGAAATATTTATAGTGCCATTCGATTTTGAAACGAAATTTTAGATCCAGTCACCGTGGTGACATTCGACTGCAAAGGTTGAGGAATGAAAATTTTTGCGGCACGCCAACGCGCCGCGTAACACAGTCGAAAATCGTCGATCTAATAAAATTGGACTGCAAGTTACCAAGTTAAAGTCAATTTCAGTGACGCTTTGGATTGAAATAGATTAAGCGATGAAATGTCATAGACGAGTGATTTTACAAGCTACCGCTAATCGAGGGAACGCCGAGGGGACCATAGAGATCGACCATGTTTTACGCAAGACGTGACCGAACGCGAAAACACCGGTGAAAAGCGGATAAGGAAGGCGATTCTTTAAACGTCTCCTTAAGAAGTTGTTGCTGAAAAATTTCCTCGAGGAGAGCGCGTGTGTAGTGGAAATCGGAAGACGCGATGGCCAACTCGCGCGATAAATCATCGTCAATGTTCGCCAGGCTCGTTCGCTACAGCGTTCTTAGATCTTGTATCTCCATCAGTTTCGTGAAAAACTCAGTCAATGAATACGAATACTTCACTTGACGATCATCGAGCCTTTTTCACCGATACTTTTCAAAAAGAAATCCCCTTTAGAAACATACAGCGTCCCGCAATATCAGCAATTTAAAAATGAATCATATCGATCCAGTCGAGTTTCTGTCAGATGAACAGTTTTATAACATAAGCGATTCTCGAGAAACAAATTACTTTTATAAAACCTATTTATTGGTAGAATATGAGGAGCTGATGAAGATCAATTTAAAAAATAGCGTCTATGACATCACCAGGGCTCTCCACTTTTCAATTTATCTAGTTGAATGTAGCTTCCTACAGCGGGTGAAAAGCGTACTTGCACATATCCTTATCTTCTAATGAACCGTTTTCTTATCAGGTTCTGAATTTCATCTTCATACCGCCACACTTTCGTGATCACATGAAAATACTTGGACTTAAGTAACTGGTATTGGTGATACTATATCGAGTACAGAAATATGCAAATACTTGCTGTAGCCGCTATACGTGAGACCCATTTTATGAATTGATCACAAGTGTACATATAAATCGTAAAGATTTGATCTATTTTTACATCTTAAAAGTTGACGCTTCCTTAATAAAATAACGGAAAATAGACTAGTTTCTTCCGATTGATTTCTTACTGTAACGCTAAAACAGAAATTTCCGAAAGAAAACTGTAATCGAATGTTCGGAATTAGGGAAAGTCACTAAATCGCGTAATTACTGTATGTAACAAATGTACTTTCTTTCATGTTTTTCATTATTATAATTGCAATTCATAACTTGGCAGTACGATCGATTCCAAAAGCGAGTCCAACATATTACAGCACGCTTTATATATTCCATGAGTAATTGCATTTTTCTAGTTTCATGACGCACTGTGCTAGAGCCTTTTCTGCAAAGCAAACGAGTCATAGCGATAAGAACATGGGATAGTTATTTACTCAAAGGAGCTCTTCTGCCTCCTTCTGCCATGGACACAGACGGTCCGGTCAAAAAGCGAGATGTTTTCGACGATTGGGAAAGGTACACGATATTTGCGAAAGCTCTCTGTGCGAGGTATTAAACGTTACGCGAGACGTTTGCAGTCGTCCAGCAACCAGCAGAACCGATTCTGTCCACCGGTTATCACGGTAAACTTCCACGCGAGCTATGGGAAAACGATATCCAACCAAGTACAGACACAGTCATGGTTCACCCGTTCACGTGCGACGTGTTGATTTTTGCATTTTTTTCTACGTTTCCAGTGTCGTGACGGCTATTGAATGACATACAACCGTGTAACCAAAACGAGCAATTTGCAACCGTTCCCTTATACATACTTTTGCCAAAGCTTTTTCTTTTCGTTCTATTAACATTAGAACAATTAATACGTACCTAATCATAAACGTATAATTATTAGGACGACGGAAGTTCGTATCAAAATGATAGACACCAGAACTACAGACGACTGACAAAATTCGTATCGAATAAATAAAAATGATACGACGAATATAGAATACAGGAAAAATAAGCTTCTATCCATTTAATATTTGTTATTTCATAAAACAAAATTATTCAGATGAAAAATATACAAAATCTATGAAATTCACATATAAAAATTACGAGTGGATCGTCTTAATTATCCTAGTACTTGTAGCGTTAAGAATGTGAAACATAAGTACAGATTTCTTCGTCTATATACATAATGCATGCTTCGCTTTGGATATTTTATACGCTTCTTCATGCCACGTGCACTCTGTGAATTTTTGCATCCTTAAATTTTCTATAAATTCATAAGCATTCGCTGTCTATATTACGGAGTCCTCATATACAGTAACATTAATTCTTCCAAAATTCTGTCCCTAGTAACCGCCAAGAAAAAAAGAACCAAAGAAAGACCGTTTGATTTGAATTTTCACAGTTTCACCTAACGCCCACTCTCTAGCCTTTCTCTCTATCTCGTATCTTCCTCGTAGGCAAAAGTTGTTACTTTACTACTCTGTGAATCTTTAAGGCGCAACTAGGCTGAGACGCGTAGAAAGATAGAACGGAGAAACTAGATAACCGTATAACTCTCTCGAATCGGCTTTCCGTTTCGACGTGCGCGAATCAACGATCGTAGGTAACCAAGCAGACCAGTCTACCGTGCAATCTATCTCTCGTAATATTTGCAAACATCCGCATTTTTTTCGCGCTATGTAGGTATGCTGCACGTTGAAAGAACACGCTTTATCGGCGTTCTCCAGCGGCCGCTGGATGAAACAAATTCTCGCGTGGGAGGAAAAACGAGGAAAAAGTGGAGATACGCGCAGCGAGAGGTGCAGAGAGAAAATGGCGAAGAGGAGCATGGTGGGGAATACGACTGGAGAACATGGTCGCGAGAGAGAATTCGACCCGCGTCTCCCTGGCGACAATTTGCAAAATTGTCTCGCGCGTACCGCTCGGTTCCGCGCTACGAACGCGTCGTTCTCGGCCGACGATCCGCGAATGATAATCGTCCCACGTAGATACGTACTACGGCTTTGTCCTCTTTCCATGACGCGAAACCGCGATACACCGACTTTGCCAGAAGGAACAATGAAACGACGAGAGTCACGCGGATTTCTCCACAACGCTCCACCTATCATCGCACCAAATATTTAATATCAGGCTCTGCATTCGTATGCAACCGGTCGTGATAACGTATCAATTGGCCATTATTAGCGGGAACATGCGACCAACGCGCTCCAATTGGGCGGAACGAGTATGTGTGTCGGGTGTAGCGGTAAACCGGCTACGGTTTCACCGTACAGAGCCGCATCTAGCAATGGGCATTCCGATTTTGGAACGGTTCAGAGATCTTCAAGACTATGGAGATTCGAATCGCCTCAAACAAGAATCGAAGCTTGGGATTTTTGGGATTCTTGGCAGTTTTGATATACCTCTGCGCTAAAGTCTTAGATACGACGTTAGTTTCAAAATTGGAAAAAATCAAGATGAAGGAGGTGCAAAATGCTGAGTTATTAAAATTTCTCCTATAAATTGTATATAATTTAACGTTCGCAATCTGCCGGGATAGAGAAGGTTTATTAAAAACGAAACATTTTCCAAGATCTTTGAATGTAAATTTGAAATTTTCAGATTTGAGTGTTTAAAATTTCGACATACGTATATCTTGAAAGTCCTGCAATCCTGAATTGAATGCCATAATCGTTTAATTCTGACGCGCTCTTAGTCTTTCTTTCGAAACACGTGTAAGTAACATCGATGCGTAATCGAAGAAAAATACAAAGAGTATCAAAGACTTTACAAAGACTTCAAGACACGCGAGAGTTACAAGGCTTTCAACAGTTTCGCAGCTTTAAATTATATTCGAGGAAATTCAAATGTATACAAATTCAAAGTGATTTTAAATCCTTCAAATGCAGTTGATTGTAAATGCGATTTTCTTCTGGATACTTCGCGTTCTTTCTATTTTTTTATCCACTTCTCTTTTATTTTCTTTTTTCTTTCTTTGCCCTTCGTCCCACTCTTCTCCGTGTTTCCGGAGAGCGCAGTTAATTTTCTTAGAGCAGAATTAAACCGACCAAGGGAACGTTTCTCATTATTCGAAACACTCGTCCGGCGTCCAGATGAAATTTCTACCGGGCGAACTTTTAAATTAACGCGTCGGATTTAGCGGGAAAACCAGGTCGGAACGTAAGCCTATTCGCTATTTCTGCGTTTGGGCCGAATCCGACTAACGGCACCGATGATGTCACCAGATTTGGGAAGATTAACTCGTCGATGCATCCGCGCACGAAATTCTTCTTATCGTGACTCTTATGGTTTTAAATTCGTTCAAAATTTCGTGATATATTATTTCCATGCCACTCTGTATATTACCGACTGTGCATATTAGAGCACAAGACGTCGTCTTGTACAATTAAATTGACATTACCAATAAAATTATACCGCAAGTTGGAGATTACGCGGTGTTCATAAATATTGCAATACAGCGAAATCTTATGTCAATCTATGTTTTTCTGCACACAATTAGACAAATAAAAGTCAAATAGACATTCGTTTTACCCATCGTATATTATATTAATTCTGTTCATTTTTGCATCTTCAAACTTCGCATTAAAGTCACAGTCTAATAATAGATGAAATCAAATGTAAAATTGATCTCTTATGAAGCGATTGGAAATATCACTTATCTATTTCTATTCTATTTCTATAATCTTCGTTTGGTAGATGATCCAAGACTGACACACACGTAGATCGACAAACATTAAACGAAAAATTAAATTATCCTCGAAAGGTCTGCCTAAAATAGAACGCACGAGCCGTGACTAAAATCAGCGAGGGATTAACCGAAATTCCTGTCCATTTCCAGTATTCTAGACCCGATGAAGATATCAAACAATGATATATGATGTGTGTGGTAGTTTTGGACGAACGTGAACCAACGTAAAACAGGCTAAAAACGCGTAAAAAGCTCGGTGCGGGCGTCGAAAATCTCGAATACCGATCGTAAAACCCGACGTCGGCCAGCATCGGACAATTTTCCATCGAACACGCCTCGCTGAACCGTTACCTCGTAACGCACACCAACAAAACACGTTTTGCGTAATGTCCTAAGCGTTCGTCGGCGGAACTCAGCGGACATCGCCACGGAGAGGAGGCGTAACTCCTTTAAAGCAATTACCAAGAGACGGTTCGCGATCGCTCCGAGGTCACCAGAGTCCAAAACTTTCGCGAGACCCGGTCGAAACTCAGAAAATTTCGGATGTGACGGCCTGATGAAATGGAGGAGGCGAGTCGCGAACGTGCGAGGATTATTAATACCCGGCTTAAGGCGATTAGCGTAGTCCATGGTTACGTTCATCTGCGAAATTGCGTCGATGGGAGACAAGCCGGAGGAGTTTCGGGATTATTAATTTCAAGTTTCTATTGTTAGTTAGCGTCGGGCACCGTTGGAACGATGGAGGAACTGCGAGCGAGCAAGGGATAATTTTAAAATACAAAGATTCGTAGTTCGTAATTAACTGATTAAGGATTATACAATGAGGTAATGCGTACCAATAACGTAAACGTAATATTCTTAGGAGTTATAACTAAAGTAATAGCTTTGTCAACGTACCAGAAGTGTATTACGAATAATAAGCATTTTACATTTTATAGATGCTACACGATGTGAAGATAGAAGAAAATGTTTTACAATTTAGAAAATGATATAGTTTATCATAGAAATAGTATATCGTTACTATTTCTAGGAATGATAGAATTATCATGTTTTCTTTGAGAATTTGTTAGTTACATAAATTTGTCAAATATAGATGGAGATGAAACCAAATAAAAAAGGATTTCAAAATATGAAGATTTATACTTTACGATTACTCATTGCGTCATTAATGTTACACGTTTTATTTGTAGCCTCTTCCGTCTACGTTTACATTACCGGAATCTGTTTTTTAATTGTCGTTGTGAAAGGAAGTTTCAGACGTTTAACGCTTTTTTGTTACTATCTCTTCCATCTGGACTTGACAATTTTATGAAATTTAAAGAAATTGAAATATCATAGCATTTTGTAAAATTTGTAAAATTGCGCGTACAGGATACGGATGAAAAATACGTACTAGCGAAAAGGGTATTAAATAAATACTTCGGATTCTCTTTTACAACAGCGATATTAAAAAGTAAAATTCAATAACGTAGATTGATTGAAAGAAGAAATTACAAACGAAAGGTCACGTTGACCAACGTTGGCCTTTAGTGGCTTAACAAGGATCGACGCGTGGATGTTGATGGATTAACCGTTATGTTTAATATAGTGTGTTGTTTAAACGGCGTGTCGAATTAACTGAATCGGAACGAGGCAAGTTGTTGTGTAATATCGATAAGACGATATTGGTTCTACATAGTCTGCAATTACACGGAGTTAGGCGATTTCGCGGGAAGCTTCGTTGGCTGATAACATTAATTAGTCTTAACGCATGTTTTTGTATTCCCCGAACAAGTTTCTTAAGAGCATCGTACGGTGAACAATAGCTCTGACTTCCTAACGGACTCTCCGAGTTATTTTTTAATATAACTTTCACGTAGATAAGCGCCCTTATGCAACGCTCGTTACATGCTCCAACTCGATATCCGGTACCGTCGGTACTTGCGTTTAACGCTCGCTTTTCCCATTAAACGACAATTAAAGACTGGCTATAACTTTTGTAATTTCTCGCAAAGATAGCCACGATTTCTTCGACTATACATCCCTTAGCCTTTTTCTCCTCCACTCGTATCTCGTTCGTTTCATAAGTTCCTAACCCTTCCGCGATTGCATCGGGAAAAAAATGGAGCGCATTGTGTCTATGATAAAAACGTGTATAGCTATATAACCTATAAGTCGAGCGCGTTCGTTGATTCGCGTGTGTTCCCTCGAAAAGTCAGCATCCGGCGAAGCCACTTCCGTCAGACGACCTGGTGGCGCTGGGGACGCGTTTTACGTGACATTTAAATCTCCCATCGTGCGCGTGCAATCCGACGTAAACACACTAGTATACAAAACAACGAGGGAGAGAATGTGCGTGCGACGTATTCTCGACGGTTATTAGGAATGCGAGTTTCGTCGAATTATATGATAAAACGAGACGTCGCGTAACTACGTTGACTCCGGTGATCGCGAGGGAAATGTGGCATCGTTCACCGAACCTACTCGCGTTCCCTTCGACAGGTTACGATTTGTGTATGTATATATGTATATATGTATAAACGTACACACCGATGAGCGACGCAGGAGTAGACAGGCGTGCACGACGAAAAAAAAGCTACGGTGCTTAACCGCGCGAACCGAGATACGAAGAGATAGATCGAGAGATGGGGGGAGAAAAAGAAAGGAAGATGCCGAAAGGGATGGAAAAGGAGAGACTCGCACGTAGAATATTGCGCGTGCTCGCTGCTCTTGCATACTATCTGACACCTACCTATGCACAGAGGTTGGAGTCCTGCCACGGGCGTCCTTTCCGCCGTGATCCTCGTCCTTCCAACCGGTTCTCGCAGGGACGTCGATTACTCATTTACGGTCATTGTACCGCATCCTGTCGCACCACACCAACTACCCACAATATCACACGTGTGTCACACGGCAGCGTGCAGTCGCGTCGTTCTCTTTCTCTGCTTGGTCGACGATAATGAACAAAGAGATGCGTAGTCTGACAGAGAAAGAGGGAGAGAAGCTGAAGAACTAGCACGCGCGACACCGACTCCACACAACGAAACAAACAGGAACGCGTTCCGCGCCGTACTGACGGACGGCAACGCTCGTGACTCGTGTGAACGAGGACTCCGAGGACACCGACTTCCCCTACCATGATCGCGTTCGACCCAGCTGTGCTGCGCCCTCTCTCCTTCTGCCTTACGAACTCTCCTCTACCCTTTCTTATTCCCCTAATGTTGCGATCTCTTTCTTTTTCAGAGATCCCTTCCATGGCTGGACGCGGACCACCGCTTTCCAATAGTGGTACGCTGTACCATCAACCCCTCTATCGGTACCCCACTCTGACTACCATGGTTCGACTCCCACCTCCGTGTAACTTGACCTTAGTCGTCGGTCAAAGGAAAGGAGTGTTTCTGAAATAGAAGGGCGATTGAAGGGTTTACGATTATCATCCTATATCGTTCGTTATTACTGATGGAAAACAAGTGATACATGGATATCATGTTTTTACCAATTTTTGTTGCATTTATTCTTGTCACTACTAACCTTATTCTCATTTTAAAATATTCCTTTGGTAGTTGTTAAACATGGCTGTGATCGTCTGCTTTAATCTGTTTTATCAGGAAATAGTAATTTATTTGTAAAAAAGTGTTTGTCATCTTCTCACATAAGAATATGAATGAAAACTATTTACTATATCATTCTTGTTCACGTACCTACGATGTTTAGCGCCAACCATACGTGTCAGTAAATGGAAGAAGACGAGAGCGTGATACCGCTGAAGTGGGGTTATTCAGCACGTAAGGGGAAAACCCCTGCAGCGAGCTTACTTAACCCCTATTCGCCCGACCGAGCCACCCCCGCTATAACCAAGCGACGTTTGCCTCGCAGACCACTATATCTTGTTCATTTTCCCTTCCTACTAGTGGCCACGCCGCTCTGGATGACCCCTATTGATAGACCGAGCTACTTTCGTCCTTTTCATCCTTCCAAATTTCCAGCGTTCTCTTTTTCGAATGTAACTCAAAATCCTAATTACTGGAGGCGCGTACATTTGTTCAATTTGAAATTAAAATTCTGATTTATGATTATAAATTGTTATAGAAATACTTTGGCAAATTTATTAGACTGGTAAAGAATTACGTGAATAAAAGTTATTATTATCAATATTTAGTGAGTACTTATATAAAAAACAGATGAAATTTCTATCTCTAAAAGATGAAATTTAAATGAAGATCGATCGATCGCAAGTCATGACTGATTGTGATTAGTGCACGTTGCATACGACGGTGTCGCCTCTGTACAATGAAAGAGTAAGGTTATGTGATTGTTTGTCAAATAACCTAGTCTTACCTTAGATAACGTTATTTGACACGTAAACGAAGGATAAAGTAAAGTTACACTATTTTGTCAAGTGTCTTGTATAATATTTTACACTATGGTAATGTTATTTGCTATAGACTTGTGTAAATGTTAACTTTATAATCATGTTTTTAATTGGATGTTTTGGTTTCTAGGCCCGTTATTTTCGAGAAGAAGATATAGACGGTACAGTGGTGAATTCTTTAAATTGGTTAAGATCGCTGTTTACAGAATTATAAATTCTTTTTTTACAGAATTTAGGGAATGCTTTTATCTATTTGCAAGGAATGGCCAAATACGTACTCTGGATGAACTCACAATCATCATGAGATCATTAGGATTAAGTCCCACTATCGCAGAATTAAATAAATATTTAAAGGATAAAGGTACAAATAAGGTGAAACGATTTATATTATATATGGCTTTAAACTCACAAATTATTAACCACAGGAGGGAGGATGTCTTTTGCTGATTTTTTGGAAGTCATGCATTTACAAACAAGAGCTGAGGATCTGCCGAAGGAGGTGATAGATGCTTTTCAAGCTGCAGACAAATTTAGGACTGGTACTATACCTGCTAGACAATTAGCACACATGTTGCTTCATTGGGGTGAGCAATTAAGTAACAAAGAAGGTTGGTTTTCTTACTTACTCTAGATATTGATCCCAACAAGTGTTCTTAATTACTTCATTTATCTCTAAATTTCAGTGGAGCAAATTTTTAGGGAGGCAAACGTATCTCCAAATGGACAAGTCAAATACGAAGACTTTGTAAAAATAGCCTGTGCACCTGTACCTGATTATTATTAATATCTTTTTATTAATGTCTTTAGTATTGTTATTATTATCATTATCACTAATATCTTCTACATTCTTGAAAGGTCTCTTTTGATATTTGAACATATTCGAATATTTGATATTTATGTAATTTTGTTATACAGTACATTTTTTAAATTAATAAAAGAATATTGTCATAAAACAAAAAGAATTTATTTTCACAGCAGTTTATCTCCGATAGACGAACATTATACATCTTATCCTTAAGATTGCTTATAATTACCAGTGCTTAATACTTAATCCATCGATCTTATTCGAAACAAATTTAGTCGAATCCGCTGGCCGGTTAATACAATTTTCCTATCAGCGTCCTTCTCCAATCTATCCCTCTTTGGCGATATTCGTGTTTGGTGGAGAGCCACAGAGGATAACGGTGGTGCTGACGACCGTCGTCAAGAAGAAAACGCAAAGTAACGCTCGATCACTGACTAATGCGACTTGTTTCCAATCTAATTCCATTCGTTCGCGACGGTCTTGTTCTGCCAGACGCTTCTCATTCCTGTCGATCGTCGCGTGCACTCTTCCCAGTACACGCAACCATTGCGCTTCAAGGCTCTCCTTACCAAGATCTGCATCAGATTTCTTTTTAAGTTATAGAGATTAACCTGACAGAATTCGATATATCTTTACAAATAAGACTCACCTAAACTAGGACTGCTGCTGTTACTTTCCTCTCTTCTGGTTACGAACTTGGGCGACGATTGCGACTGGGCCAGTTCCGGTTTACAGTGCAATGGACAATTGTTTTTTCTTCTGGGAGGCTCGACAGGGTCCTGATGCAAATTGTGTACAGGAGAATTTTATCCGAATCCATCGAAGGATGAAGATCAACTACATAAAGTTCATATAGTAGGGGTTTTTTGATTCTTTCTACTAGTTATGATTTTTCCTGTACATATACACCGTACCCTTTGAGCAATTTTTAACCGAATCTTCTATTCTTCTATCGTCAGAAGATTTATGAAATTTAAAGAAAATATGAAAAAATCAGTATTACATAATATGCGTGATTTCTCGGCCAAATATGATAACAATTTTCTTCTCTCTGTTATCACGTACATTGTATTGTATTAATAAAATATTTGGCGAGTAAATTATTTAGAAATAATTTATTCCTCAAATAGGATTTTAGAATTTTGTTAAAATTGTTTAGCAAATAACATTACTTCTGTATAAATTTATTTATTGTTTTATTTAGTGCGCCCAATCCTGACTCAGATAAACCAAGTTCTGCTATATCGTTCACAAAGCGTCGAAGAAAAGCAATATCTAAGTATTTTCACTACGAGTATATCTTACCGATCTTTTTTCCTCCTGGAAATTAAGAAACACTATTCTGGCGAGCTTGTCCAAGACCAACGATCGAACGATGCCAGGTACTCTGGTACCTTGAACGCCACGATGATGAAGATTCAAGGTAACTACCGCTAATCCCGAAGCGAAGGATACCAGGCATATGCTGACTCCGTAATAAAGACCTGAACATGATAATATAATTAATCACTGAGCGGATATAATAAATTAACCATTAAACCAAACTAGTTGTCGCTCCATGGAGCGTCACGTGTTTCTGTATAAATTAATTGTCTAACAAGCTTCCAATTACGGAGTTACGCGTAGTCGACTCTTTCATACTATGCTTTTGCAACGGGGTAAATGTGATTCTATTGCGTTTCGCATTGGCACCGCAGGACTTTCAAAGAGGACACTTGGGAGTTTTCAATCAAACTCGGTTACACCGACAATGTTGGTACCATTAGCGATCATTGTTCAATGTTTAAGCAAATCCTATGGAGACAGACTGAATATCAGGCAGGGCGAAAATATGAAGATTGAAAGTTACTTTTTCTATGGCATTTAGAAAAATAACGTCCTGTAACGAAATCAAATCACAAAAATGTCAGCCTTTGGTATCGTCGTTATTAAACACATACGCGTATCCGTAATTTTTATTTCCATTTCAAATACATTTGCTCAAGACAAATTTAACCCTGCTTCGATCCTCGAATTTTTATATTCCAATTTTCTTTCATTATCGCCTTTTACATTAGCAAAGAAAAAATATTTGTAATATTCGAAGAAGATGTTCGATACAAAATTAAAGCACGGAATCGCGCATGCCAATGGAATTTTTTCATATTCCGTTCAAGCTGAAGATATTTTATGTTATATTTTAATGGTAGAAAAATACAATTGGCTCGAAAATGACCGAAAGGATGCAGCAGGGCTAAACGATCTATGCTCAACAGCTTCGTTTCCATTTACTCCAAGATAATTATCGTTCATTAAAGGCACTCACTTATCAACGGTGTTTTCTCCGTGGGCGGCAGTGTCTCGCGAATAGTCATTAGGAAGACTGTCATGGAGAGAAGCGCCGAAATCCCGAGGGTGACCTTTTCCCCCGATTCAGACGGCACGTAGAATACCAACAGGGCTGGACAAGCGAAAAACGGAATTAAAAAAGAAGTTCGAGCTCCGCCAGTGGTACTTCTCGTCATAGAATATCGAACAGAGGCCATTCTTAAGATCACTACGAGCGCCAAACTTTTTCCACCATTGTCAAGGGAGGAAATAAAAAAAAAGAGGGTCGAAGAAAAGTCCCGCATAAATTTCTCCCATCGAGTAGTGGACGACTCGAGATCCATTGTTAACCGGCTGTAATCGTGTTCGTTTCCTTACAAAGATTCAAATACCTTTGCCATGGGGAAGAATAATTTTTCCATAGATTAAAAAAATTGTGACTTGGAGCGTCAACCTATCGTACGGTGGCTTTACGATTCGAGCGTTTTAATGAAATTTCCTCTCCAGATTCGATAAGGACGCTTGACCCTCTTACGGATAGGTGCTGCATTCTGCCTGAATAATATGTATCGTCGTGATATTGCAAATTATTCTCATCCTCTCAAAGAGATTGTCACTAGAACGATCAGTTTTTATTACATACCTGTAAACAATTAAAACACAGTCGCGTCTCGTTACAGTGCTAATGAATTTTCAAAATCCTCTATATCGTATAATACAATATATTATTAATTATATTATACAATATATTAAGTAGATGTTCAAGTTTCCAATTAACCAATCAAAATGAACTTCTCAACAAACTCGTTCGATCTTATGAATGATACTCCACATAGCTGCAGATGCGGATGCCAACATTTTTCCTTCAAACATCCAATAGTAAATTTTACATACGTTCTTACCATGTAGTTGCGAGAAAAAGAGGATTGTAATGATTTCGACAGTTTCAGTGTTAATTAATCTTAATAATTGTAGGATGAAACGTGAAACACAAAGCAGACGAAGGATGCTCACCGACACTGTTGATGAGTATGCACGGAAGGATCAAGTTGAAGACGTAAAATGTCGGTCGTCGTCGCAGTCGTATCTCGTAAGTAATATCTGGATACGGTTCCAGGCAGCAAGAGTAGTATTCGGTGTTTTTTCTCGCAGAGAACTCAAGCAGGTCGAATTCACCATTTGCTTGGTAATTGCTCACGTCTCCTTCTTCGCTTTGCCTCTCCAGCTCCAGCTGCATAAACAACATTCTACGTTTTAGTTCTCCAACAACAACAACACGATCCAAGTGCACATACCATGCACAAGCGCAAGAAACTGTATTTTACTCTTGGCATCTTGGCAACGAACAATTATCTCCCTCGAGGGTGGGAATAGATCCTAGAAGCTAGATTAGAAGCGTTAAAGCGTCAACTCGAATTAAATCCAACGGAACAGAACGGAGCTTCTGCGATTACGTGTCAGTATATTTCGAGCGGACAATCGGTAGACAGGTGTTGGATAAGGCAAAAACGAACCGACGCGACGCGATGCGGTGAAATTATATTCGACGCGATGGGGATGGTTCTATTGCGAAGTGGAACTATACATTTGCAAAAGAGAAATTTCAAAGCGAAAGGATCAAATTTTTTGTACCTTTCCCTTTATTCCTGTTCACTGCGCTTCTGCGGATAAAAAGAGAAATTGTACGACATGTTTGAGGGTTAAACCATCGAACATTGTCAGTATATTCTATTGGCTTGGTCAAGCAACGAACGTTATGTAAACGTTATGTCATTAATGCTTTAACGGAATGTTAAAAGTAAGAATTAAAGCGAATTGACAAAAACCGATTTGTCTTCGTTAACTTTTTACCCTTTAAAGGTGAAATTTCACAACAGTATTTTCTTTATTATCATTGACATAATGATATAACGAGTGTGTCGTTACAGGATAATAGTTCTCGATTAGGAGACGTTTCAGTTATCAGGTTGATGACCAATTTAAATGGTTTTCTCCGGATAATGGGGAGAAGGCCTAAGAAGCAACGTATTTCCAGCGTTTTAGATTGCGAAAACGTAGCGACACGCAAAATGTATTCAATGACGGGGGTGAGGGGGCAGATAGGAAATGGGAAAACTCTGTGAAAGGATGAGTTCGGGCGTCGAGGTTCGCCGATACGGAGAAACGGCTCGCATTGAATTCTTCTCGCATTTGGGATTAAGCTGTTCGATTTGCCCGAGCCATTTTTGCGACATCCCGAACCGGCATTTTCGATTTGTCGCTGTTAAGCGCCTCTGGACTTTCGAAAAGATCGAACCTATTCTGATCGTGTTGGAAAATCTGACAAATTTCCAAATGTTGCCTTTGTTTCACCATTTTCCTACGAATAAACCAGAAAAATGTTTGAAGAATATAGGTCTATCCATTCTCATTTCTTTTTTTCTCTTCGCCATTTTATTCTCTTCTCTTCTCGTCTCTTCCTCGCTTTCTTCTTCTTCTGTTCACCTTCTTGCCCTTTCTTTCTATTCTTTTATTTCCAGCCTCTTTCGTTCTTCCCTTTTCCTCCTTTTTCTTTCAATCTTTTTCTCTTTTAATCCCATCTTATCCTTATCTCCCATTCGTTCCCTACTCTTCTCTTCGTTCTTCCCTTTTACTTCCTCCCTTACCTTCTTTTTCAATCCCTTTCTTCCTTCCTTCCTCCTACTTTTCAGCAGTAGCTCGTCTATATGCAAGCTCGATTAACGCCTTTGCAGTTACGTTGAGCTTTTAATCCGGTAGGAAGCCACAAAATATTCAGATCTTTAGGACGAGACGCGTATAAAGGGAAAAGGGATCAGATGACATGGCAAATTAAATCTGATACTTTTTCTTAAAGAGGAAAACCTGAAACGCGGCTTCCTCAAATTGATAATCACGAAAAATTTTTAGAACAGAGATGTTGGACATCAATGTCAAGTGTCAAGGTTTCGGTCAAACTGATTGCCTGCGCCACCTCTCTAACACAGCGTGGATATTTTTATCGTCCAACGGATGGTCCTCCGGACGATATATCACTTTCTCATCTGCATACCGTCCCAAGAGAGGAACTGCGTGAAATTGAGGGCAATACAGTCGAGAATTTGGCCGATGCAGATCGCACACGTTGTCGGATTAAATCCCTGACCGGTATTTCTTAAATGCTCCACCAGGTATACACACTTTACGCGTGAATTTGCATATAAAAGTGTTTCAAGGAAAAAGAGTTTTCAATCGTAGAGAAGCGCGAAACGATGAAAAATTTACTACCACATCAGTGACAAGTGTTTCACCCTCGTTAAAACAGGCAAACGATCTCGAAGAATACAATAGAGTAATTTTACAATCGACAAAGATTCGAGTGCAATGTACGAGGATAAATATGTTCAAAGAAGCAAGAATCTCGATCATAGAACATACTAAAGTGATTGAATAGTTAGCGAGCCCGTGTTTCACTGCCGTTTAAAAAGAAGAATTCATACGGAGTAAGAAAAAAAACGTGGAGATCACAGTAGAGAAATTTTACAAAACTCGAATACAACGTACATGAATAAATGTGTACAAAAAGAAAGAATCTCGATCAGAGAACATTCGAAAATGATCAGAAAATGTACAAGCCTGTTCGTGACACGTGTTTCGTTCCCGCTAAAAGAAAAAAGGAGAATCTATACAAAGTAAGAAAAAAGTGTGGAGAACACAGTAGGGTAATTTTAGAATCGATGAAGATTTGAATAAAATATACGAGGACGAACGTGTTGGTTGCTCGTGGGTGTCAGCACGCGCTCACAGCCCCGCTCGAGTTAATTGCGTGGAAAACTGCATTCCGCCTTCTATCGGCTGAATTCGTGGCCTCGAGACTGCCCAATGCCTTCAATATCGCCGTCTCTAATTTTTGGCCAGCCATCGCCTGATATTCCTTCGTTTCTTTCAAACTTCCGTGAAAGGCAAAAGTTTAATATTATAAAGTAATACAGAAGCGGAGGGATTTCCAGGTGGATGAAGGAATAAACGAAAGGAGCTATAGAGGTTTGATCTTACTTGGTATCCATCGTACGTCCAGGAGGCCCATTTCAGGACGCATCGTTGCTCGTCGAAAGGGAAGAACTCTACGTTGATGTCGCAGCTGCTGCGAAATATTCCATGGCTTAACCACACCACTTGCCCTGTGTGGCTGACTATCACGTTCGTATTGATGACTGCCGAGCTGTATTGTGGATCGGCGCTATAAACAAAACCAAAGGATATAGGCTAGTGACGGATGGAAGAAATCAGCGCGCCCCTGCTGCTGCCAATCAATACCAAAACTTCTATTTTGTAATATAACGCTTGACTGGCCAGAGAAAATTGTACCGGTAGGAGCCCATTTATTCAAACTTATTGGGAGATAAACAATATTGATGTAACTAGAGTTCATATAATAGCAAGTCATTGATTCTTCCTACTGTTTCTGATTCTTTGTTCCTATATATGACAACGGTTAGATAAATGCAGTCAATGGCAAAAGTTCATTTAATTTTAGTCTAATAAATCAAATAATTTAATTTAATAGATCTTTTAAGGATACTCATCTCTAGTACGAAATTTAAAGGAGAGAAAAACGTGATTTAGTGGAAAACGGAAGAAACAAACGCAAGAGTAACAACAAGCAACGATATAGAAGATATAGAAATTACGTTAATGAGAAACGTACATAAAGCAACATATACATCAATTGTGATGTTTCCATGTCTTGTTAAGATATAAAGCATGTATTAAAATGATGGATACTTTCTAGAAACTCGTTATATCAATCAAAGATTCAAAAAGATATTTTCATGATACAAAAGAAGATTAGACTTTGTCATAGTGTTGTACATGCTTGGAATTTCTTTGAACTTCGATTCTACCATGCAACTCAAAATCGTACGATCTACGTGAAAGAATAAATAGCGAGAAGAAGAATATTAAACAGATTCTTAGCAGCAATGGCCTGTTTGTAAAGTGTACAAATATTTTTGTAGGTAACTGTGTATGGTACACGTGTTCGTCTACCACCGAGATTCCAACATTGATAATTTTCTTAAATCTAGTACCATCGTAACTATTGCAAAAATGAACTGTATCTTACATGACATTCTGCCAGAGAAATCGCTTACTTGTTGTACAGAATCGTGTCCGGTCTCCAGACACGGTTGTAAGGAACGCGGATCACTTGAATTCCAGCGAATTCCGAGGCGTTCCATTTCAGGTGATGGTCCGTCCAGGTTTGTGTCAACCAACAGTTGGTCGTCAGTATTTGATTCTTCTCGTCCTGTGACAAAAATCACCGAAAGAAAAAAAAAAGAAGAGATAACCACGATGTAAAAGTAAAATTGGTCGTCATATGCGAAAAGAAAGAATCTGTTGCTAACTAGCCAAAAAGATACGGCGGGTGAAAGATGTCTCTCGCTAGATGTAAGAGAGACAAATCTTTGAAAGTTTCCATCCAGCTCTGGCGCGTTCTTCGAGTAATTTGTCTTGGGTATTTCCGACTGCCCAGCCTTGACTATCTCCCACGAGATTTCCAAGCTTCTTCCTCGAATTCGAAGTCTGCAGCATCGTCATTACGAATACGGAAAGAAATATATGCATGATGATGATTATAAATTCGTACAAAGACTCATAATCAAACGTCGTTTCAATATATGAATATTTTTGCAATAATAATAAAGAAATTGAGATTAGTCTCATCTAAAATTAGCGATGAAATAAAATCTCTTTTGTGCCGTTTCTGACCCGTGGCGAATAAATTTTAATCGAGAAACGCTTCGATCTGCTGAAAAGTAACCGACAAATGGCTATCAATTTTTTTTTATTTTAATTAATCATGGAAACAAATACGATATATGATTTTTGTACGATTTTTCATAGATTTCTGCTATCTGGTGCAGATAAAAGGAAAAGGTCGCTGCGCCTCGTTATTGATTTGAATATTCGAAATATTTGATCAATTTGTGCGAGTCACTGTATTTCCCGGTCTAAATGGCCGCGCACCGCTGGAATGCCGATACTCCTGCCGAAGTCGAAGTTAATACGGGTTTCAGCCCGACCTGAATTTCCCATTTTTCAACATGTCGAAGGAACAAGCAACGTCCATGCACGAATCGCTTGGCAATTGCCCGCTTTGTACGCGTTTTTACGATTTCCAGATTATCTCGGTTTTCACGCGACTGCATAATATTTCCGCCGCCATCAAAACCAGAGTACGAATTTTCTTCGCGTTTAGCATGCTCGAGAAGTCGCGGCCGAAAATTCTCGTTAAGCGCGAGAACATTGAATTTCTTGAGAAATTGGAAAAATTGACTACCTCGAAGAGGAAGGTCGTGGAACAGCGTATCGTTTGAAAAATCACTTTTATATCGAGTTCTGGAAATTTATCGTCGAGAATAAATATGGTACTGTGCAAAAGTCACATTAATGACGACAATTAATCACGCTTCTAATCCTGCTGCGATTCTCAATATTTTAATCTAGCAATCCTTCGATCGAAAACAGTTTTATTTACGCGCTCAGTGCGATGATCCGGTCGCTCAACGTATGAACAAAGAAAAAAATTTTTTTTTTATCAGACTGAACAGCCCTCGACTTGAAATCTGTGTTAACGCGTTAATGTTTCAAGAAAATCTCTTCAGCGTGTTAAATCGGTGTTCGGTACTCACCACGTCGATTATGTGATGAAGAGAAAGGCCAAAGACAACCGACAGGGGTTGGGAGAAATTTTTAGCTGGTCGTACACCGGCGTCGTACCCATCGAGCAAATACTTTGTCAGTCTGTATTCGTGTTCATCCCCAAAACCTGTAAAACCAAACATGCACGGAGTCCGTCCAATATTCATGGTAATTAAATTTCGTATATCGTAATATACGTTACACCGTCCTTCTAGTAATGGATTTTCTTTATCGGCATAGATTTTCTACGAATTCGTTTTCGTTACTCCTGTTTCTTTTTGGTTTAATGCACGCTACTGCCGTTCCTAAGTATTTTGAACCAGTCGTTATATATAAAATATACTTCAAATAAAATTCTTTAATCGCAGTTTCACTCTTGATCTTATTTCAGGCAAATATAATTAACAGATTATCGATGAAAGAACAAATCGTAATTTCACTGTAAATCATAAATTGAATTATTAAATTTATTGTAAATTATACCCTATCGAAAGATAGGGAAACATTTAACCGATTTTGTCTTCGGATGAACAGTTTATATTATAATTGCAGTTCATGGCGAGTATCATTTCACAAGCTCTATCTCTTCTCTAATCACGAATCGAATTCCTTTCTTTACATCAAGGATGTCCATTATAGCGTTTCCCATCCGTAGGTGGAAGCGTTCGTTTCATCAACGTGGCCATTGTGTCTTGAAACGCGGGAAGCCTTCTCGTAGATCAGCTAAGGTAGCTAATCTACCGTTCATTTCATCTTTTCTCAATGCTCAGCAGGCGTTGCCTTCAAAACTCAATTAGATAAGAGATGTCTCGCTGAAGACAATAGTATACTAACCAAACAGAATTCGCTAATAGTCGTCAGTTTAATTAACGAGGAATATAATCCTCCAGATCTTTTACGATCTTCCAAAGATTTGCTAAATCTGAGAAGGACGAGTTAATTCGTCGCTCGAGTTCCTAATCTCATGGATGTAACTAATCTTTTTATTTATAGATCTGCTATTCTTCGATGAGTCGCGCTATTAATTTTGAATAAATGATATCGTATTTATATTTGAAGAACACAGAGAGGAAAAAGGTAACAAATCACGTTTCGTGTCTCTTACAGAAAATAACAAAATTTCAAATACATCGTCGTCCCACAGACAAAATTCTCTTTTTCTTCCTTTTTGATCTTGAAATTAAACATTAGATTCTTTCATTTTCTGAATAATTAAAAATCGATTACGTTAATTAGGATTTAAAAAGATCTCGTAGTTTTATCACCCATTATAAAAGAACTCGATCTTTTAACGAACTCCTCTACTTTAACGAAAGAAGAAAATGAAGAGCAAATTTTTAACAAATGAGTTGGTTAACAGGTTAAAACTACAGCATCCTCTTCCTTCCACGTAACATTAAAAAGTTTGCGCTTTAACGTTTCGCTCTCTCCGTAAATTTTCGATTCCAATTGAGAACTCTTGGACAAGAGTAGCTGTCCGAGTCTTTGAGAGGTGTAAGGTCACGCGAGTAACACACGGTTCAGGGAATTTCCTCCCCAACCCTCTTATTTCCGATCGTTAAATGGACGTCACATATCGCGGTATAGCCTCCCCGCGATGTGGAGGCGTTTCTCTTTCCAGAATCATTTAACGCTCCACCTTACGATCGTTCTCAACAGACTATTTTATTTGCCAAAAAACCTATTCGTTAGAAAAATCTCTCTTCGATAGTTCTTCCTATGGATTTCTTTGCCCCTTAAATCGTACATCTTATTAGCTCATTAAAAGACACAAGTTCATTACAGAGCTGATCGAGTGAAAAGTGAAGGGATCTAATTTTAACGTGGCCAAGTTTTGCCTGCGCTATAATTGAAGCGCGCGTAACGAAAATGACCTTTGTTTATTTTACAAACTCTCTGGTTCTTTTTACACTCCTGCCATGAATCTTGCACAACTAATTTACCAATTAATAGTATTATTAAACTGATAACTTACAAGTTATAAATTACATAGATTTTTTACCATGTTATATTAGAGTTTTTATAGTAATCGGATAATCATATAATTCAGAATTTGCTTGATAACAGAAATTTTCTTGCAATATTTCGCTCGTTCCATTGTCAAATTTGTTAGCGTTACAAATAAACCGCGGATTTTTCTGAAGTTTTTGTATTTCCATGATCGCGATCGAAGAAATGAAACCTAAAAAACAGAAATTTCGTTTATTCGATAAATTATTATAACAAGTGCCTTGAACACTTCACGTTGTTATATTCTTACGTATTATATGTATTCTATATATATAGTATATTTAATAATAATACGGTGATTCCAATTATAAATATAATTATAATTAAAATAAAATATAGTAATATTTCTGTATTTTTTGAATTTTCCACGTATATAAATACATGAAAATCCGCAATCTAATTATAAGGTTTCCCGGTACGGGTAACTCTCATTAGCAATATTTAATTGGGTTGTGCAAGATAGACAGCCTTCGTTTTTTACACCTTTTGCGAATATTCGTAATTTCCAAGAGAAATTGAGCGTATCGAAGCGTCGTGTGGCAAAAGAACATCGAGTGCTCTCGAACACGCTTTTCAACATTTAAAGACGACATTTAGGAAGAAGAGGGAAAAAGGATCGCGAGAATCCGCTTTTTCCTTCACAACGAAAATTCTATTCAGCATCACGTTGGTCTCCGACGGTGCGGTGGTAAATCCGCGCATTCGGAACAATCAGCGCGCGAATTTTTCCAAGCCCGGAAAATTCGACTCGCTCTGCGAACCGAGCACTCTTTTTTCCTTCTACATACCCTACGATATATTTCGTTTTCTGTGTCGTAATTCACTAAAAAATTTCTGTTTCACGCACTTTGATGATTTTTGCTTGATTCTACTCGATTCATTTGTGCGCCTTCAATTTAAAAATTTCCCTTTTCTTTTTATATATATCGGCTCAAGTACGTTTGAGCACAATACAGCGATGTGCGTTAATATTTGACCATCATGGCATTGAAGAGATAACAGGAAACACAAAGTTCATTTATTTAACACTGTTCTTACCAGGCCCAGTTTCAAAATTTAATTTGGAGCTATACATTCATTGTCATTTCTTTCCTTCATCTAGCTTTATGTGAATCCTCACGTTATCTGATTAATCAATTTCTCACTTTTTGCTTGATATAAAAATTTACATACAGTTAGACGAGCAAAAGAAATAACAATAAATGCACGCTTTTAAATTAAATTTTGAAACCGCTCGTTTAATCGGACCTGGTAAGGTCAATGTTAATCGATATAGGGTTTTAGCGAAATTGAACATTGCTATTTGCGTAATAAGTTACATTATATATACACAATATATATGAAATATATTTCATATATAAATATATATATAAATATAATTTACTCAAAATTGTGCAAATAGTTTTGCATGTCAAACTTCGTCATTGCTTCATCTTTACTTGTCAAGCACAAAACTACGTTGATTAAATAAATAAACTTTATGTTTCTATTAACCATAGAATACGTATTTTAATATATCAAAATACAGTTCATTCGGTAACACTATATACTTAAACACCATGGTGTCCAAATATTAGCTAACATTAGGTAAGTCACTTTGCTTAGTAAATTAATCAAAACGAGTTGTGCAAGTATAATGAGAAGGAAGTACAAAGTATATGATAACATAGCATAGTTTCAGAATATATACGTTGTACTTAATACCGTACATATATTTTGGATAGATCTCGTCATGCTCGCTGAACGTTTAAGGGTTTGTTTGAATCCTAACGATACTTGTGCCAATAATAAAAGTTTATATAAGAAATAAAGGGACTGGAGTACGCTTGTATTCATATTTAAAGCAGTGATACGAAACGAGAGAAGAGAGGAGGAGAAGAAGAGCAAAGGGAATATTGAAAGAAGGTTTCCCGATAAAGCCGGACGCTCGAGGATTCAATTTGATACCGTCGAGTGTCCGCGAATTACCGTGCAATCCAGGATACGCCGGTGGAAAAACTCGGAATCGAGCATCGATACACGATCGAAGGCGGAAAATGCGCGACACGCTCTTCATTCTCGCGTAGAACGCGAGTCGCGATTCTTTCATACGAACGAGACGAGAGCGACGAGAGTCCTCGAAAGACTCTACGACTACAAAATGAGAAAAATCCTTCGCACTTTTAACAAAATATCCGAGCAACGACGTCGAAGATCCTTCGATATTCCCGAACGAATATAATTTCTATCGGCGTTCCCTCTTCCCTGCTTTTACCGTAGGGAAATTTCGATGGAAAAATATTTTATTTTCTTGTACCGTAAGTGGAAACGATATTGCGCGATTCTATCAGCGGGGAATTAAAATTTACGATCGTTTCGAATACTGAAACTTAGACAATGCAATTTGAAATATTTGTAGGAAAGTAAAGAGCAAGTGCATGTAATAAATATTCTAATATCGAATACATACACGAATTCTTTATGATCTATAAGTAAAATCATTCTTGAAATAATTCGATGATTCGCTGAAGACTTTTCAATTTTGTCTTCTTTTCCCATAAGCACCTTGATACAGGGATTGGACAAAGTAATGGATACACCTGCTATACTTTATGTGTATATATATATATCATATAAGGGGTGTTTCCATTATTTTTCCCACTCCCAGTACTTACGTTATATATCTCTATCTGTCCCTAATCATCTCACCTTTCATATACATATATTTGTATACAGCATTGTCTTCGCCATTATATCTTTTTATACTGGAGGATTTTTCATACCGAAGGATTTATCCTGTAAAGAAGCAAACGAACCAGTAAGTATACTGTATACAAATATCCTAAGATACGTACGAGAACCCGAAACAGCCTCACCGTAGAGACCATCTGATTTCCCTTTCCGCAAGACAGAACTTTCTCAGCTCTCGCGTTATCAAAAATTCATGCTAACTTCTCCGAAGGAAGTAAAATCGGAAAGTGCAAACTTACCGCGGACTCGTTAGCGAGCAATTACCTTGATCCTTGATACGTACTTTTCGTCGTTTCGGTTCCACTTCCGGTCGCAACTAATAGAGATAGCGTGGTAAACAAACAGATCGATCTGCTTGGTGGGAACGTTACGAAGGGGTCGGATTTCCAGAGGGGTGGCGATATGCAAATGTCGATGTTCCGATTAGGAATTAGCAACAGCGGAGACGGAACGATTACAAGTGTTTACACGGATGGCTAACGCAAACTTTTGAAAACGAAGTTCAGCTTAGCATTACCGAACGCTTAAAGATTGTCTAGCAACTTAGCTAAGCTTGCTCTGGAACGTCCAAAGGCAAACTCGGCCGCGGTTTCAATGAGTGCTTCTTACACTTCTTTATACGTTTAATGTGGCACAAGCTACACGTATGCAAATCGTAGATTTATTCAGACCGTGGTTTCACACATAAAAGTTATGTTAGCCCGCCAACACATTTGCATCGTACACAGAGTTTTGCATTCGCCCTTTCGACGATGTGCCTTAATCTGATGCTTTGGTTTACCGCCATAATATCAAGAATACCTCGAGTATATTGTTCGCTATCAGACAACAACGAACAACTCGTAACACCTACATAAACTATATCTGTACCAGAGGCACTTGTGGTACTAAACGACATCATCGGCCTTAGAATTCTTCGGTGGTTGAACGTAGGGCAGCTCCGGATCGTTTATTTTTGTGAAAAGAAGTCAAAGCGTTCCTCCAGTTATCTGCAACTCGCAGGAAGTTACGAGACCGTTTGTTATTTGCATCCTAACGATGCTCGTCCCATGCGATAACAAAACAAACATCTCGAATTGAATAGCGACATTGCGTTTTCCCTAAGTTTCCCTACGTAACGAAAGAAAAATCTACGTAGCGAATAGAATACTTTTCGAGGGAATGCTTCGGTATCCAAAGTTTGGAGCAGCTGTCTCGAGCATCCGATGAAATATTCACGAACTCGAGTCTATTTTCCGTAGATAGAATACCGTGTATTCGCAACAAGATGAGATAGAACAAATTTCAGAGTGATCGAACGAGTCCGAACGACGAGGCAAGACACGGCCGAGAAGATGGAAATTGGCCGGTGAAATCGAATTCGAGCGACGATAAACATTTTGGCGAGCTCCGTTTAGAGGCGAGCGGGAAAATTTTCGAAAGCAGGAACTCGTTTATAAATCAATCGACGCTTGGAAAATTTGTACTCGGGAAATCTTATAGGCGGAGGCAATTCGGTTATCGGTACAGATAGAAGGAATTGGCCTTAATCACAAGGCCGGTGTCCTTAATCGGTGTTTTCCTTTCGACGTTAACTACGCATCGAGATTGAATCTCGTATGCAAACGAGATTATGGACTTTCCATTCGGATCTATTTGTTCTCTCTAAGATAATCTTGTCTGGTAATCTATTTTCATATTTGATTGAGAAAGAAAAAAGAAGAAGATTATAAAGAAATAATAAAAAGTATCGATCCTTTTTTTTTTTTATCGTATGCAACATAGATGTTTGAAACTTACGAAGAGAAAGTTCAACTTTAAAGAAAGTTCTACAAAAACGATATCTACACAAAGATCTAGATCGTGCCATTCGAAAAGGCTATATCAACGTTTTATTAACAACAACTCAAATCCTTTGTGTCTGCTTTAAAACTTTTAGAAACACTCGACGAAAATAAGAGACATCTACGTTAAATACACAGAGAAAGACGGATGAAAATTTAATTCATAATAATGCAATTCCTTTTTTCTTTTTTTTTTTTTTTTAGAACTCGATTAAGTCAACGAACGAATAAGATCTAGGTGAAATTTTAGATATTTGTAAAATTCCGGTTGAATTCTCGTGAAATTTCAAAAGAAAACAAGCGTGAAAACCGAATGCACAGAAAGAAAGAAAAGTGGAACGACTTACCGTTCCCGAAAATGATGGCCAGAACTCCGTAATGAAAGAACAGGACCAAAGGCGACATGGAATTGATAGACCACTTAAACGCGAGACCGCCTGTCCTCGACTGATGTCCGATGCTTTTCAACCACCGTGCAATTTCGACCCTGAATCCCGCGCTACCCCTACCACCGCCACGTCCATTCCCAAGGAAATTCGCGCAGGCGTTTCAAACAATGCAGACACGAATGTTAAACAAACTGACTGCTTGTACAAGGTTGAAACCATTCTGGTGTTTCATGCGTTCGCGGTCGATCCTCCAAAGAGCAGCTCCACTTCCGTCGATTACAAATTTCGTTCGATTAGTAGACCGCAATTAACCGCTATGATGAAATTAAGCGGAGCTTTCGTTGCTCCAAATTGCACAGACATTCCCTTCCTCGTTATCTATGACCAATTCAAGCTGGAGATTAATTCTGTGGTATTGTTGCAAACATTAGAATAAAATGAAATGTTTCTTCAAGTTTCTATTAAACCTACCGCGTTCTTTGCAATTTTTAAGATAATCGTGTATTTTTATAGTTAACAAACTTTTTAACTCTTACAAGATATTGTTACAAGACAATCACATTTATGCTATCATGGGTGAAACTTAAACCCTAATACATCTTTTTTGATTTAGTTTAGATATTAGCAAAATCGAAAGAAGCGATAAAACGGTTTATTATTATTCAATATTAAATGAATAGAATAAACAAATTATTGCCTTTGTTCAGTACTGTTCTTCTTAAAACCTCTAACAATCGTTTTACTTATTAGGACAAAAATGAATACATTGAGATGTAAAAATTCGAGGACCGCAGTAGGATTAAAGTATTGCAAATTAAAATATCTTTCTTTTCTACTTCGATATTTTATAGATGATAGTTTGAGGAAAGAATATTGTTGGAACCTGGCAATTTAAAACGAGATGTCCACGCTCTTTTATTATCCACTGATTCTCACATGTCACTTTGACACGTTTTCCAAATTGACAAGTAAACCTATAGTTTCAGGACATGTCGCATTTTAATCTGTGAATTTGATCGTTGCAACGATATCGTGAAAAATTTCTTGTTGCACTCTTTCGACGCGTCGCTCGAGCTGTCTTTCGTAAGCGAGAGTTTGATGCGACGACGAGGTGTCCTCTTGGTGTCTGAAAGATGGATATAAAGAGAAGTCAATGTTCGAAGTGTGACGGAGATGTAATAGTTGATACTGGACGATATCCCAAGTATCCCTCAAAAGGTCCCAAAAGCCTGAAAATGTTGAATACTCCTGGAAGCAAAACTAAGCAAGAACCGACCGAGGTTTCCGTGAAATCAGTGGAAACCAACTATGTAACGCAAATCGTGTCCAGCGGTATTCGACCAGACGGCGTTTACGAGGTCGAAAAAATTAAGATTAAAATTAAATTAAATCAATAATACATTTTTAATACAATTGCTATCAATCCATTAAGGACCAATGTTATATTAACATATTTTATTTATATATTTTTGATAAATTGGCGGGTAAGAAAAATATTTACACATATTAATAAAGTAATATGTGAATTATTTACGTTTTCCAATGATGTAACTTTATGCATCATTCTACTATGGGTTCCTTAATGGATTAATGAAATGAAATCAATGATGCGTTTATTTATCATTATCCTCATATATATGATATAGACGAAAATACTATTGGGACCAGAGGTAGATCTGTCTTCTATTAAAATAACCGTAAAAGGAAACAATCTCCGTATAAACATGATCAAGCCTTTGGAAGAGCAATTAACGAAACAGTTACCAGATATCAGCGAAAGATCAATTTTTGGCAACTTAATCAAGAGAATGATGAAGCATTGCGAGAATTTACTAATACCAGAAGGTATCGACAACGCGAAAGTTCGAGCCGTTGTGGACAACGTAAACGGGATGCTCATTCTGACGGCTCCTCCTGCGACAAAACCGAGCAAATAGATTGAGGAAGATCGAGCAGCAGATTTAAATATTTTAGCCTTCCCTTATGAAGCTATTAGCGATCAAAGTGACAAGTTCGATAAAGATAAAAGACGAACGTACGATGTCAAGATTCTCATCAACTTCATCCAATTGACCCGTGAAAATGATTTGGATCAAATTACAAATTTCGTAACTTTTTTTTGTTATATAAGTTTGGACGGTTATTATGGATAAACTAACGCATCATTATCAAGAAAACGCAGTCACCTTAAAACAAAATGATTATGTGAATTTTGAAATGATGATGAATGGACGTAAAATGAGCTTCACCTTTGAGAAAATTCCGAATTTTTATGTCATTGATCATAAAGAATATTATGCTGTACATCAATTTTAAATTAAATAGTTCATCCGAAGAAATTGTTTAATATGGCGTTCGTATTTACAGGCAGAAATGAAGACGGAGGGATTAAAAATAGGAACAGCTACTTTGGCGACTGAGAATATGTTAAATATAAAATTGCATAGTTCAGAAGAACTATCGAATGTTAGGAATATAAACTTCTTAATACCGCCTGAAGCAAATGCGAAGGAAGTGTCGATCGAAATATGCAACAACACGATTTTTATGCAAGCTCCTGTTAAAAAGAAACATATATAATAATATCGTGTATACTTATATGTTTTATAATATATTACTTGTATGCTTTTAAACAAATAAAACTGCGTCAAAGGTAGGAAATATAGTTACATCAAATACAAAGCTGATCTTCCTGTAGTTGTTTTCCCATATTTTATTCAAAGTAAATGAAGAGTTCATGGGTCAACAACAAACGTTGATAAAAATTTATTTCGTTTTAAAAAGTGTATCTTTCTTTTCGGGGTGAGTTTTCGCAATGGCCCTTTGAATTCGCTTTGAAATCTTCCTGGGTTTCGGCTTAACAGCAGAAGATGCAACGCCCAAGGGCTTGTTATTTTTCATTTCCTTCCATTTCAAAAGTTGTTTCGCGCGTCTATCTCGGAGTAGTTTACTCTTTACAGCAGGTGCAGTCTTTGGCAATTTGATCTGTAAATATGAAATATTTTCGTCAGAATCTGTATGCATTAAACGAATATTATTCAATTTAACATTAAACTTACTCCACGCTTCTCTGCTAGAGCAAGATCTCTCTCTTGCTGACGTTTCTTTGCTGTCAAAATTGCTGCACGTTTCAGAACAGCTGCATATGGATTGAGGCGTAACATAGCACGCGTGTTGGTCAATGGGTTCAATTTCTTGACACTACGGACCACCTTCTTCCTACAAGTTCAAGATTTATCTTGAGCAAATACATCGCAAGTGACATAATTATAAAATATTTCTAAGCACTAAACATCAGAGATGGTTAAACATTATAATCATTGTCGATCAGTAACACGGACCATAGAATTCATCACGAATAAGATATGTATTCGTTCAAAATGTATAATAAAATGTAAATCTACGTGCCTTGGTGCTCTCAGAACCTTACGAATTTCTTGTGCTTTCAGGAGTCTCGACAAATCCGTGTTCGCCATTTTCGGGTAGGGCAGGTTATAATCGGCCTTAAGTTGGGATTCTTTGCGCCAAGTTCCGTAAAGAGCATCTAACTTCTCAAAGGCAGATTTTGTCCAGATTACAAAACGTCCAACGTGGCCACCAGGTGCCAATTTAAGCAGGTTCATTTTGTTAATATTCATAAGATCAATACCAGGAATGTTACGGAATGCCTTACGAATACCCTAAAAATATACAATGAAGACAAATATTAGCATCTTAATCTTGAAAAAATAAATTTTTTAATTATTTGTATACCTGATCTTGACCATATACAATCAGAGGTCCACGTCGTTGAATGCGTCTGCGGTTACGCATTTTACCTTTGCCAGCACGGAAACGTTGAGACTTGTAAACCTATTAATAAAACGAAAGTATATTAGTTTTTTCTAAATTAAAATATTTTAATTGAATCTGTTCGATTAAAAATACCCCATCCTAGCAATTAATTCAGCTAGTCTAGAACGCCTATAATAACCGTATTTATTTAGCACCTGATAGGAGCACCCAAATTAAAATTGTTTTAATGAAGATGCGGACATTCTACGGTGCAAAGATACAATTTTCGAAAATATACTTACTTTTTGAATATCATTCCATGCCTTGATACGTCTCAGGAAGATAACAGCTTGTTTAGTCTTGTTATATTCCTGAATTTTGTCGGATACTACTAATGGAAATTCTGGAACTTCCTGAATCATATGACCTAAACACAAAAAAGAAATAGTGTATAATATTATCCTTTTCAAAGTAAACTACATATATTAGAACATTTAGATAAATCAGTATAGAGCTATTAAAATAATCAACATAATTTCAGCAACACGGACCAAAGCTATTCATCATTAAAATATTGCATATAAAGTAGGATTTATTATTTTATGTCAAAGAATGCTATTTACCCTTAGATTGTACAAGGGCCGGGACACCAGATGCAGCAATAGCAGAAACAAGAGCGTATCTTTTCTGGTTAACATTAATTCGACGATGCCAGCGTCTCCATGGCTTTGTTGGAGCAAACATGCGTCCACCTCTACACATGTTACCAAAAGCACCCTGGCCAGAGCGGTGAGTACCACCACCACGTACACGAGGTATACGTGCTACAGCACGTCCAGTACCCCATGACTCAGCAGAGGTCTGATGACCTAATAAAACAAACCTACATTTAATAATTGCAAATTAGTTCTTCAAAAGATAAAAAAAGCGAGCATAAAACAGTGTATATTCACCAGCTTCCTTGGATACACAATATGGCTGTCTACTATTCTTAGAGACTTGCTGGTGAACAAAATTCACGATATCAGGCCGAATAGGTGCTTTAAACACAGCCGGCAGGGAAATCGTATCGCCTGACGACTCATTTTTATCGGTGTATACCGTAACAAGCGGTCGCGCCGTTGATAACGACTAAAAAATAAAAACAAAAACCAGAATGATATATAAATCTACGTACAACTATCGATAAACTTAAGATTAATTCTAAAAAAGAAAGAGGAAAGTAAAATAAAAAATTTCATGTTCTGATAGAATTATGAACGATTTATATTGACGGCACATGGCGGACTAAAAGATGGGAATCACGCATATTCAATGTAAACATATCTATATGTCGTATAACTGCTTTATTCTACTGAATAGAATACTGCAAAAGAAAATATATAAAGTCAGTAAGGTTACATTTAAACATATATCAAAACCAAGCTATGCAAGTTTGTACGTTACAAATCATTACACGTGGTCAACTATGGAATGTGTACGAGCTTTAATTCAAGATCAAATTTTTGGGAATTCTGGCAAAATATAACAATAAAATTATATAAAATATTAACCTTTAATGAATTCCAAATAAAATGCAGGATTTCTTACCATTTCGCGTCTTTTTTTATAACTTTCCACGCATCAGACAAACTAACCAAGCAGCTTGTACGCCTTACCTGGTCGTAAAGGAAGAAGGACGCGAGTGGAAATTACGTACCAAAAGTCGCGCATGCTCAGAATTCAACAATTCTTAAGTTATGTTTACAATTGTCTACATTAGTTTATTTAAATATCTATATATAACAAATTTAACATACTCGAATAACAAAGAATTTATTTTTTTATTTGTAATACTTCCATTTAATCGAATTTTTTTTATAGTAAAAATTATATTTTATTATTTGTGTATCCATAGTCATCTATCAATAGTATTACAGTATGACGGGGAACGTTGAACTGTGATTGGTACAGATACGTCCTTACGTGAAGTTTGTCTAGTCGGAAGTACGTCATACAAAATTTAAAATTTGTCAGAGAATTACAATTGTACATTGACATTCAAAAGTGTTTATTTGTGCAATTTCTTTAAATGGCGGGAGAAGTTATAGTTGATGCATTACCATATATTGACCAAGGATACGATGAACCTGGAGTTAGAGAAGCAGTAAGTAATAATTTTCTGTTATTCATAATAATTCTTTTGTTATAAATAATTATTAAATTGATTTTGAGGTTATATTGTTTATATGAGCATATTAAATAAATTGCGAATTCATACATAGTTATTAAATATTTTAGGCTTTGGCCATGGTTGAAGAAGAAACTCGTCGTTATAGACCGACAAAAAACTATTTAGAACATTTGCCATCATTAAATATTACTGCTTTTGAGACAGAGGTGATGAAACATGAATTTGAACGAATGCAAAACCGTTTACCTATGGAAGTACTCAGTATGAAGCGCTATGAGTTACCTCCACCTCCACCAGGTAAAATGAATGATCTTGCAGCGTGGAACGAAAGCGTAAAAAATAGCAGTGCACAATTGGAACATCAGGCTACCAGGTAAATATTATGATTACCATTATATATTTTTTTATTATTTATTTTTTATTATATATTTTTGTTTAATATTTAAGTAATTACAAGATTGTGATGGGGATATAATGTTAAATTGATATATTATTGTGATGTTTAATAATAATGCAGAATCTGTAATCTTGAGTTAATGATGGAATATGGATGCGAAGCATGGAAATCTTATTTGGAAGTATTAGTACAACTAGTGAGTCAAGCCCAAAAGCAGCTACAAGCATTAAGGAAAAGAATTCAAGAGGTTAATTGGCAAAGAAAATCTATGCAAACTCAAGGTGGAGAAAAGTTACGGGCATTAGAAGCACAATGGGTAGGGCTAGTGTCAAAAAATTATGAGATTGAACAAGCGTGTGTTCACTTAGAAGAAGAAATACAGAAATCTATGATGAATAAGGGTGAGGGTGTAGAAATCAATGATGTGCCGGGTGAGGAAGAACCTGACATTCCAGAGAAAAGTGCAACTGAGGTTATGGCAACAAAAATGGATCAGCAAGAACAACAAAATCAAGAACCTTAAAATGTATATAAAATTGTAACTAATTATGTTTTGTATTTTATTATGCCGATATTATTTAAATACATTGATTATATTTAAAATCGACAGCGAACTATCAATCCTATTCGCCATTTCCGAAATAGGTTATATTATATAAAGTTATATACGATATTGTAAGGAACACGATGTATTATTTTTATAAATTATTGCTGGATAAATACATTAACCTGGGCTAGTAAGTTAATATAAACAATAAATAAGTGCTGCAGAACCTAATTTATTAAAAATATTATTAATCTTTCGTTGTTGGTATTGAAATATCGTCGAAGTGGTGTGAAAGAGGTTAATATTGCGGTACAATATATGAAAAAGATAAAATACTGTAAATATTTAAGAGACTTTAATTATATTTGCTCTTTACAGGTAGTTCGTACAATGCCGTATGGTATATCATGGTTTCGATTTATTTCCTTTACTTCATTAACATTTCTTATGGCTGCGTCTGGCTCGGAAGTTGTGCATCTTATATACAGGCCCCTCGACGATTTAGATGATTTGATAGAAGAGGCATTTCAGAAAAGACTATCGGAACTACAAGATCATAAATAATATGTAATTAAATAAATTGATTCGGTTACTGCTATTAATTTTTCAATTATTTTAATAATCTATTAAACAATAAGATCTTTTGTAAGGAGAAGCGGAGTTAAATCGATAGGGAAGGAATAATAATGATAACTAAAAAAAATGAATCAGCAACTTGAAGTTACATTCATATTTTAATCACAATACGAGATTTAATAAAGCACAATTTATTTCATCATAGTTTACACATATCACGCTTTTCTTTAATGCTTGAAATATACATATTTACAAGATGAATATCATCGTCTATAAATGACATATAGTATCATGTAACAATTATTTATAATTCACAGTATACTTGGAGGACTTTCTTAAATAGTTTGCTTGCATTGATGTGTCAGCAGCGCATTTTTGTGTAAGCCTAGCTTGTAATTTCATTTGTTAGGATAGCTACTAACTCGTACTTGTTTTCTTTTATGTATAATTACAAAAGCGAATAATCAAGCATTATTCTTGGGCAACTATTCGTGTAGAAAAATACGTAAATTTTTATCTCCGTTTCGATCGTTTTATAACGAAGGGAAGGATAGTTTAAAAACACTCGTAGAGCCCGTATTGATCGATTTCGATTAATCACTAAATTGTCATAATGATGTCTCGCTGGCGCCAGAACTCTGTGATTGGAGTGGTAAATTTGTTTTATATCCTGTAGATTCCTCCTCTAGCAATGCTATCCGTTGTTTTAGAGATTTTACCTATAAATTAATCATACGTGTAAAAAAAAGAAAAAATTGAAAGTTGTAACTAAGTAGTTTAGTTACATGTTACATCACTAATTTTGATTAGGGTGATAAAATGCAACTGCGCAGAATCAGACAGCTCGATACTGAAAGTACAAGATGGCGACAGTCATATGGCAGAAGCGGCAGCGTGCGGTGTACTGTAAAAATGCCGATCTTACCAAAATTCAACATAAAGAGAACGATAAGGAGAACTCTAAATAAAGTGCCTGGAAAATTTTTAGGGGAATTTCGATTTTTACCCATAATATTTTTAATGGGTGGTTTGTTAGAGTTCGTTATGATACACTGGCATGTCGGAGAGGTTAACTTCTATACAACATATAAAAGAAGAAGAGTAGAAGAAGCAGTTGAACAAAGATTAGCAGAAATGAATGCACAAGTGAATAGATAAATGTACATAGTAGCAAATAGTAGTAACAGATTAATGAACGAAGATGGAGCATGTGAGCATTTGCAGTAGCAAATTTTTTAATTTAACATTTAACGTTAGTATCTCACTTTCACGGCGATGAAGCTTTTAATAATGCATTATACTTTTATAGGTCTTTTGAAGACTAATATTACGAAGATGCAAAGAATGTAATTTATGCAAAAACATGTACAAGGTGTAATAAATTGTTTTACAGATGTATAAACACAATATCTAGCAGTTCTTCTTAACTTCCTTCATATCACACACCACATTTATGCTTGTTCATACCTGAGCAGCATGTCTCTCCACCATGCCCAACATTTGTTGCTCCAGCTTTTTTAATCTGGATTGATATTTTTTCTTAGACTTCTCTAAAGTTTGTACCAGAGCTCTAAAAACAAAGTTAAAAAATAAGATTTCTCGATCGATTGTAAATCTACCGTTATACGTAATTCAATTACCCATTAGCTCTTTTCAAATCGTTAACAAGCTCAGCAGATTGTTGATGCCTCAGTTCAGAGTTTTTATTAACTTTGTCTAAAGTGGATACTAATTCCTGTAGACGTTCCTTTAGCCTAGCTTCTCGACCTAGTGCCTCTATCAATTCAGATTCTATGCCTTCGCTCTCGTTGTCGCTTAAACCTCGATCCTATACGTAATTTATATCGTATAGATCATTAACTCAAGAAAGAGATTTTTGTTTTAAATAGCCATTATATACTTACTTTATTCGTAGCCATAGCCAGCATGGCCTCTGTATCGCTGAGCTGACCCTGAAGATGTTCGATAGCAGCATGCTGAGCTGCGATTTGCGTATCACGTGCGTTTAATTTCAATTCTATGGTAGCTCGTTCCTTTTCCAGTAGGAAGACTCGTGCCCGTAGTTCCGCCTTGTCCTCTCTCATAGCCATCAATTCCTGCACGAAATTGACTACATTTATTTTTGGAATTTCCAAGAATTCGAAGCTAATCGTCGCCTCGGACGGACCTGCATAAGTACAGCTGTTTCTAAGTCTAATTTCCGGGCTTCGGCGAGGGAAATTGTATTCTTCGAATTCAATGGTTCAGCGTGAACACTTTCTAACTCCACTACAGTCGATCTGACCATGGCTCGTTCTCCTTTGAGTCTACTAATGTGCCTTCTGAGTCTTTGCTCGTCCTCCACGGACCAAGCCACCTCAGACCTGAAGATACCAGATTATTAAGAAAAATTACAAGCTCATCGAGATTTGGCAATGTACTCACTCGTCTGATAAAACTATACTATCTTCCCACGGCGCGTTTAGAGTATTTATACATTCGTTCTCCAATTTATTCAACACATGATAGGCTACGTGTTCAGCCGCTCTTCTGTTATCGATCGTGATGCTGTTCCTCTCTGTCGACAGAGCGATCTCGCTTTCTAGTAACGCTACCAGGACGTCGTAAGCCTCTATCGCGCGATCACTATAGGAGAGTGCTAATCGCAACGCGGTTGCATTCGACTCGTACTTTCCAACTAAGAGACTCAATCTGGAATAGAGAAACACTTATATATATTTTTTACATGCTTGTATAGTAAATGGCACATGGTGAAGTTGTAAAATCAATCAGTATTCAAAATATCTACAATGCAAGAATGTGCAAAATGCATGTAATGTGCAAAAATGTATTAAATATACAAAGTAAGATACATATTATAATATTTAATAAGTACAATTTTTATTCAGGTTTCATTTTCTTTTTTATCATCATGATAAAAATACAAATATGATTATAATTTTAAACGACAACTGACACATAGGTATCTGATGTTTAGCCCTTGCTACAGCTAAATTAATAGCTGATCCTACTGAATGTTTCAGTTTACGGCTTCATCACGTTACCAACGATACTTCCTATTTCACAATTGGAACACAAAAATACCTGTCACATTGCGCCTTACTCTCGTGCAAAGTCAACGCAAGGACAGCGTTATTAGCTCGCGCGTGTTCCAGCCTGCTATTTAACCTTTCCGTCTCCACTTCGAACTGTTTCTCAGATCCATTCAATTCCTGAAGATTCGAGTGCTCCAAAAGGTCCGAGACCAGATGTTCAGCCACCATCGTGGAACATACCTATTTAAATGAGCAAAAGAAACAAATTCGTTCAAAATTTTTCTGTAACTCTTGCAAACAGTCTCTGTCAATTTTTGTCGTGTATTTTAAATCACGTATTTTGATGGGTCAATGCATTTCCTGCTAATTCAGATCGATCATCGCGCTTCGTATGATATTATCAGGTGTCCTGATATTTATAAACGGGGCTGCATCTAATTGTTCTGGCTGTATTCGTCAAAGAACGAGACCATTGCAACTACAAGCTAAGAGCGAAAAGCACGAACAACCAGAGACGATAACGTACCCCCAAGTTGGTAATATCAGGTCCTGTGATGTGCCTCTCGTCGGTCCTCCTGAGTCTTACCCTCTCGGCTATTTTAAGAACCGGAGCTTCCTCCCTCGTTACGCTCTTTGTCGGCGGTGTCTGCAGGGGTGGCAAGAGTGGCGAGCAAGGTGCACTCAAAGGTTCCGGCGAACTGGTGTTGCCTCTTGTCTGCGGAAATCAAAGGAGCACGAGGAGAACATTACAGTCGGAAGGGTTGATAAATATTTTTGTGAAAGTGTTGGGCTGATCAAAGGCTGGCCAAAGCACGGGGGTAACTGTGCAAAAAATTCGTTCGGCATTCAACGGTTCGTTCCAAAGGGGGAGAAGGAAAATGCATTTCGGGTGCATCGAGATGAAAAGAACGATCTTCTTTTCATCGCGGACGAAAACTCAGTTCAGCTGGTTGCAAAACTGTAACATCATATAACGTCTCTATACGTCGGGACCATGCGGAGGGTGCGCGTATTTTGCAGCACGTTACAATAGGTCGGATTGTGCTACCCACTCGTATTTCTCTGCGGGGCGACTCGCTGCCAGCCTGTTGCCTCTGATTGCTAGCCTGATTCTTGAAATTAGCCAGCTGAGCCTGTAAGCTCGCGATCTCCGCTCGAAGGGCTGTGACCTCTTCTTGTAACGCTGCCACGGCTACGCTTTGGCACGAGGCCGCCTGTTGTGTTGGCTCCGGTGTTGGTAACGCCGCCGGACTGTCTAGCTGTTCTCTTCCATTCTGTCGATGTAAATGATCGTTTAATCGCAACTATATTACGCGCAGGATCTAGCAACTCGTCCGAGTTAAGGAACTTGTTCGGATTCGATTTCCAGCCTATTTTGCATAGTTTGAAAGTTTTACGTCTGCTACGAACATTTTACAGTTTGCAAAATCTTAAACGCGTTTACCAGACTTTCCAGGCAATTACGCTACCACCTTCTAAGTTTCACCGAACAAGTTTGTAATCCTTTGATAGACATACCTCGGCGGTGCGTGGCTCGATGTCCTCGCAGCAGCTGGAATCGGCATCTCCCAATGTACGATCTCCATCACCCTGAATGTCACCTCCACCTTCGCTCTCTTCCACCGGGTTAGTGATTGACCCCTCCGCGTCTCTGCTTGTCTCTATTTCTAAATTGATAGGAAAGGGTCAAACGAAACAGAACAAAGTCTTCGAACGAAGTGTTTAAGAGCTACTATAATCATCGATGGAAACGGCGAATTAAAACTTGCGCTACAATCTGTTCAATTGGTCGTTTTACGAAGAAATCTGCTCGAATTATTTTGTTAATTTAACTGATCATAAAACACACACCGTGCAAGGCGTATAAATGCCATCGTGTTTTCCAACTTACTCAACAGCCTAATAATTCGCAAGAAAAAAATATTCAATCGGCCAAAGTTACCCAGAACCAACAAGTTACTGTAAAATACAATATAAAACGGACACACCATAATCGGGAGAAATATAAATTTTTGCACGAAGAATTTCGAATTTTGGCGACGTCGTTGGACACCGTGAAACGAACGGCGAAACGGCTTCCCAGCGGGGAACGCGTTAAAACATCAAACGGCCTCGGTCCATAAATCTCTGTCGGAGGGAGGCAGAGACCGAGCACGGTGCACAGATTTACGGAATCGGTCGTTTCGTTCTCTCCCTTACCGGACTCATCCTCCTCGGCAATTACGGTAGCGCGATGCCTCTCGAGCTGCCTGCCGAGCTCAGCGATCACGGAATGCAACTCGGTCAGCCTCTCCTCGTGCCTCGCCGCTTGCTGCTCTGCCCTCTGTTCCGCTCGTGCGGCTTGCACCTCCGCGCGGACCAGAGCCGCTTCGGTCGCCTCCCTGGCCCGTGTCGCCGCCACCAGCCTTGAATTCAGCTCGGCTACCTCGGACCGCAGCGATGATAACGCGGCCGCATGCAGCTGCAACAGAACCGAGCACCCTCTGATCAATCATCGACCATATTTCATCGCTGATGAAATTTCTTCGTTGTTTTGGTTTTGTTCGACAGAAAGCTTTCAGAATGTTTGGGGGATGTTGGAACTTTGTATTCGAAATTGAATTTTTGTATTCGAAATTGAATTTTTGTATTCGAAAAGAGGCTTGCTCTTCGAGACGGAACTTGATGTAATTTCGTGGCACGAGACGGTAGATTTGAAATATGAAATTTCTTAGCTTGCGGAAATCATGCGTTTGGAAGATACAGAAGTACATAGATCTTCGCTGCCAATAGACGTGATGTTCGGCGATTAGTATAACAATGCGAGTGTGAATTAGGTATATGGTCGAGGAATAAATGTATATTAAACTGGAAAAATCCTCAATGACCCCAAAGAAACGAACAGCTTCTTTCGAAGAGGAGTGCCAGTTCACTTTCCTAGAAGATTCTTCGCTTGAAAGGCTCGATGACAGTGAGTTGATAAAAATTTCAAGATTCGATCAGGATCGATAATTAAGAAGATCCAGTGATATTATAATTCGAAGATTTCCATGAATTTGTCTCGTCTCGTGACGCAACCTGTCTTGGCCGAGATAGTACGTTCTGTTATCAAGACAAACGCGTAAGGATCTTCCTGATTGCAAACTACGTTTTGGAAGAATACCGTACGGCAGTCATTTTCATCAATCTTCTGTCTCGATCAGCCTTGACTGTCGGATAAATTCTTACTTACGATGAATTGCAATATATTCTTACTCAAGGAAAGAATAATTGACTAATTTTACGTCTTGTCGAGGTCAACCTCGAACACGGTCGTCCACTCGCTTTGCCATTAGCTGATCAATTTTAAATAAACATTGTCTCGTTTCGAAGCGAGAAATGCATCGTTGCTAGTTTTACAAAATTTCTAGAAATATTAGAAATTGGTTATTTCGACTACCATTCTCTTTCCAAGTATCAAATATCGTTAATTATCGATCGTCATTATTACCACTCGTTGAAGCTAAAAATTATAAATTTGTGGTTTTAATAAGAAGTGCGATACCATCGACGTTAATTCCAAATATAATTCCTCACATTTACGAAGAAACGTCTATTTTGTCAGGGAATTTGTTTAAGAGCAGAAGCAGCTGGTAGCAGCGGATCGTCGCGCTGTTTCCGCAAATAGATGTCCCAGACGCGATTCTTCTTATTACCGGTGGTCCTCATTAATTTCGTCGCATTCGCGGTATTCCGAACACGAACACAGAAAACAGGGAAAAAGAAGAAAAGTGAAAAAATGCGTAGGAACTGGCGGATACCTGTTTGCGAGGCATCGTTCCTCGCGGAGTGCCCTTCGCGAGGGCAACCGTGCATGACGAACATTACAAGACGACGAGCCGCTAATGATTCCTGGCCATGTGATAACATACACCGATCAAGAGGGGAAGAGAAAAATACCGAGAGATCCGTATAAGAATCACGACCCGTAATTACGAAGTATCATTCAAGAGTCGTCCTCTTATCGAGAAAGAGGAAAAGGATCGTGTGCGTATCTCACGTGTACTCTCGACGACAGGTAAACTAGTTTTGTCACCAGGCTTGCTCACGACACGTACCAAGCATTTACTTCTTTTTTTTTTTTTTTTGTCTACTTAACTTCTTTTTCTCTTGTATTTCGAGATCTCAACGCGTTACTTTTTTCCGTTATGGTAGATGAGATCAACGATTTACGTTTTACTCGGAAAATCGATGTAATTGCTCTCAATTTCATACTACGTCGAAAGCGTAGACTTGCTGGCTTTTGTTCGAACGAAACATCCTCTAATACCTTAATCTTCGATGAGATATCGTTAAGTGCGCGTGAAGTGATTTTACAATTTGCTGTAAAAGCCACAGCTTCTATCTGGAACTTTATTCTTAATAATAAATATCACGTTTCGGTAAATTTGCGGTAACGGTATGAGAATATTACTGAATTTTCGAACTAACAGCGAACTATCGATTAGAGGCAATGTTTAATACGCTCTGCCTCGATTTACATTTACTTGTAATTAATATTCAGTATACTTGACGTAGATTACGAATTTCAAAGTGCGTGTATTTTAATTATTTTAATACCTTCAACGTTCTTTGCTTAACTTCTTCACCTTTGAAGCAAATATAAAAGTTGTCCTAAGACTTTTAACCTCACATGTACGTAACTTGTTGCGCAAGTAATTAATTATAAATTCAATTTCTATTTAAACAAATTAACCATAATATACACGTTCTTTTACATTACATTGGAATTCAATTTTCTGACTTATAGTTCGATCGAAATTGAATAACTTGAAGATCAAGAGCTTTCCGAACAAAACAGATCCACAAGCTTTCAGAATTACGAATATGCCAATTCTGTTATTGCATATTATTCGTATCGTCAAGCATGGTTAGCTTAAAACAATTTAGTGAAAATACCTTGATACCTTGTTGAGGTACCACGTGAATATAAAGAATTAATACACTTTCAGAACACTCTGCAGGACGTAATAGAGGAAGATGAGGTTTCCCATGATCTTGGCGTTCATCCTGGTAATATTCTGTGCAATAGTCATGGCGCAAAACGACGATGAAATCGTTCGATTGCCAGGCAAGAGCTGCAAAGACGCTCCAGCTTGTCCGAATGGCCGATCCTGCATGATGGTTGCTCCTCCTTGTAATTCGGACAACTGCGACAAGAGTCCAGTGCCTTCGTGTGGCCGGAAGTTGTGAATGTCGCAGTACCGTAAAAGATACAAGTGGTCTTCGACTAAGCCGTTGGTCATCTTGCTCGTTCATCGATTCACGCGTATGTTAATGGATGTTGCAATAAACGTATGACGTAACCGTGGTACCGTTGCAAAATGAAGTAATTTCACGCTCTATTCCTGTTTACTTTCTTTCGCCAATTAGACGCGACGCGATTCGGCTCGAAATTTCGTACTCGAGCGGAAAGAAAACTTACGGATAGCTGACAATTCACATACTTGTGACTCTTTGGATTTTGATCTGATTTTTAAGATCGAAACTCGAAGAATCACAAATACGCGCACGTGAAAGTTTAAAATTGATAACTGGCACAGAGCTAATCCATTCGTGTAGAACAGACTTGCCGTGAACAATTTTCAATTTCCCATACAAAATCCATCCGATTATCCTATTTGACGCGTAATGATGAAATTCTAAAAACGAAGCCTATAAGCCGCAACTCGTCGCTCGTTAACTATCTAATGTTAGCAAGTTATTGTGCAAGAGATTGCACAGGTGTAAGGCGTGCGTTTCTGCAGTTCTATTTAGCGCTATTTGCTCGGTTAAAGCGCATACGCGCGAGAAGCCAATGATTGCGTCAGAGCAAAATGTTTAAATAACTGGATATAAGTAATAAACTGAATGTTCGAATAAGAGGACGCAACACGTGCGTCGATAGGAGCAAATGGTCGCGTCGATGTTCACGTAATCACGTAAACGCCAGGTTATTCTGACAAGAATCGAGCGGAGTTCGTTGCACAACGAGTCGTCGGTCGTGTCATGTCGACAAAACGAGCCTGGTCACCAAGTGAATTCTTCGCAATGACTCACCAGGCGTTTACCAAAGAAGACAGCTTGCACGGGCTTCTACCTTCTCGTGTTCTTCTTGCCATGCGTGTTTCAAGCTGGCTAGGCAGGTGTCTTCATCACCGATTCCATCGAATTTCTCTCTTGCAAGACGTACCACGTAAAATGATACCGGAAATTGCGGTAAAGTGGTGCAAAGCCAGCGACAAGGGTGACCGAGAGGGGCATCGACTTTCTCGACAGTCGAATACCCGATATCCTAGCCTGGATAGATGGAAGTCCGAGGTCGTTCTCGTCTTTGATACACGAAATTACTTGGAAACTGGAGGTTGGGTAAATCCGCTGGCGACGAGCTTCGTCGACGCGTTATAGAGGACTTACTAAAGGCAAACTTCGTCTTCTCGATGCCATGGAAAGTTGTCGACCTGTTCACGCCGATTATAGACGGTACGGACAATATACGAGCGATCAGAGAGCACGTGGTTATACGTATGAAATCAAGGAAAACTTATGAAAGTGATAAAGATAATTTATGAGTGGCTCGTACCACCGCAACAAATTTATTGATCAAATTTGGATTTTATAGCTACCATGGTCGACTGCCACGCGAATATCGATACGTTCTACCCTGAAATACACTAAACAGTAACGTTCAATTTTTGCAAAATAATATATTATGTTTGATTGTTATATATTGTATCGCGTTGTATCGTATTTGTTCTCCGACAATGTTATACAAATTATTGATACCGTTGAAAATTTGCTAGTCCGTGAAATTTCTCTCGTTCCTAATCGATCTAAAAAATTCAGCGAAATCAGATTGTTCATCGATAACCATCGTGGCAGTCGACGTACTGTGCGTCGGTGGCAAAATTATTGCGATTTTGGATCGTAGACCGTGATATGTTCTTTTTTACAGTCATGCCGCGTCGCGCAGCTTTGTACGCAGAAAATTCGATTATTCGCCTCTGCAGTACGCAACAACGTTGAACGCGCTGAAATAGTATCGATCGTATTGGCGAAGAAACGCGAGTTTTTCTATGAAAAGACTGGTTTTTTGCCAGGAAAATGCAGCGGCTATCCGGTTTCGCGCGATTGACTTTCATGCTGCGCTTTTCAATGAAATTTTTCCTTTGGGACCTGTTCGATCGATAAAAATAGAAAAGAACAGTTGCTTTTGCAACTTGGACGATCCATCGTACGTTTGACATTTTGCTAATCATTCGTATCATATATTATCTTAGTCCGATTGGATATCGCTCCTTAGAAAAAGGAAAAAGTTTCTATTGGAGAAAGAACAGCGCTCGTTTCTGTTTGGATTTGGTTGTATAACGATGTATCGTGGGGTGTTCGTGGAAAGAAAAATGGGGCGAGTACGTGGCCAACAGGTGCTTCCCTTCAGGAGGATTTGGCTTTTGAAAGCAAACAGACGATAAATTTCAAGGCAAACACGCCGAGAGAAAGGCGATCGTTTCGAGTGAAACTCTGAAGATTTCCAGAGGAAAAGGCGAGCCAGGATTCTGTCGATCGCGTAGGATGAGCCACAACTTTATCGAGCTGAATAGGTCTATCGACGTTTCGTTTGCATAAACATGTGTTCAAAACGCTTATTAACGACTTGTATAGATTCTTAGTCTATTACCTCGCAAGAATGGAAAATCGTTTCCTTTCTAATTTCAGCCGATCATCTGTATAAAAATCAGGAACATTTTGTATAAAACTGTCGTAATACGTACAACACTTACAAAGGTGGAAGTACGTTAGGACAAGAGGAGTACATCAGTGCAGCGAAATAGAATTTTAAATACTTTGTAGATTCAGTTGCAATTTGCAGTGAAACTCCATTTATCGGAATAAAATTGTACTTAGTACTCTATTAAATGGAATCCCGTGTATTAAATCTATTTATCTGAATGTAAAATTTTGTTATACGAATGGAAAGTTATAGTAGCAGAGAGAAGCATTAAATTCTTATTATATGAACTGTTTATTCCTCGATATGTTCAGATAAACAGAGATCTACTGTATTAATATTTAGTTCGCAAACATTTGGTTTTTACAAATACTTTAATCCCTTTCCGCACACTCCGTGTCGGATTTTCGCAATAATCAAGTCAATTCAAAACATTTTTTTTATCCATAATAATGGTATATAATGTACATATAAAGTCACAAATAGCATAACAAAATTTTACCACATGTTATGCATAAGATATCCGTTGCTTCTAAAACCGAACAAAAGTTTGTTCTTCTACACTGATACTTGACACGTTGCATCGTGCACAGACAGCTTTGAAAACAATGTTCGTCATTTTGTGCATCGAAGCTCGATTCGGCGAGCTCGTAACGAGATCACCGAGCACCGATTGCTCGTAACAAGATTTTTCCAATGAATCCAGCCGTTAATCCGCTAAAGGGGTCAAGTAGGTGTCCCCTTTCAAGATGGTAAATTCCTTGACCAAGCCCCCGTGACCCTTTTTCTTCTCTTTGTCTGGTCGTCAAAAGGGACGAGCAACGTTATTCGTTTTTGATCCACCGGGGGAGTTCGTTGGACGAAGACGAACCGGCTTTAAGGGGTGAGCACACCGTTTCAAACGGTCCTTTTGTGACCGCTGGGACAAAAGAGGTAACCCACAGACACGTCTATTCTACCTCGATGCAAGGACGTTGCCTGTAAAATGACATCTTCGTCTTCTTTCCACGCGTGGAGTGGACTGCTTTCGACGATGTGCTTCCGTATAGCGTAACTAATCCGCTCGTCACGATAAAATTTTTGAGAACACGTTGCGTAGAAGGGTAACAGGGAACGTATTCTCGAGTTTATTAATGGATTAGATTAGTTTCACTGTTATGGTTCGGTTTAATAACGTTGAAAGCGAGATCGATATGACGCGATCAAAATTATTCTGTGTATTTTAGATATTGCATTTAATATGAATACCTATCGTATCTATAGATAACACTTATGAAGCACACGTATACGGATTATAGATAACTTTGCAACAGAGATTCTTCTTTGGATAGACAGATGAGGAGCTGTCGAATGTTTACAAAACGTTTCTAGACAGTGAGATAGAGTAACGAATCATATCGTATTAAGAAATCGTATCGTATTAAAGACTAGTCGCATAGAGATTTTGGTTAAAGCAATTGGCTTTTTTTCTTGACAAACAGCACAAACGACAGAATCTGTCGATTAATACGATACGTATAATACGCGCCGTTATTTATAACACGTAATATGCGCGTGTTTAATGTATTTATAGGAAATTGAAAATCGTAAAAACGCAGAGAGTATGCAAAAACGTATAAAATATCAAATGTGTAGCCATTTACATACCCGTTTCTTTAATTGCGCTTATAAAAACACGAATTTGCATAAGCACCAGCAACTTAGTAATATATTATCATACAAATTATATCTTTCTCTGCGATTAAATGTCTCTTATGCGTTCTTATCTCTCGTATTAGATATAAATTTCCAGCGTAACTACGAATTACGCAAATACGAGAGAAAATTTTTGATTTACGAAGCCCGAAACCTTTTACGAAGCTCCGATAGGACGTACGTTTCCGAGCAAACGAGTCCAACCAAACGAAAGCGCTGAGGTTACACGCGAAGAAAGTGAGAAAGCACTGGCGCAGAAGAACCGATCGACCCGTTCTACCAAGTAAGCGTTCGCCCAAACATGGCGAACGAGGAAGAGGGAAATCAGCAACGACAGACAGACGGCGTAGTCTGGACCGGTGATTTGACGGAAAATATGGTATCGGACAGAGCGTCGGGGGCCTGGGCGAAGGTGTCAGAGCGGGGCAAACGAAATTACGGGAGCGAAAGTTTATTTGAAATTGCTCTGTGAAATCGATCGTCCGGTTGGTTAGCAGCGGCTCGTCGTCCGCCGCTCTATTCCTGCCGGATTAAAGTTTAAAGGGTAGTACTCGATTCTGCATAAGCTTACGGAGAGACAGACGGAGGGATGAGACGGGCAAAGACAACGCCAGACGAACGGATTCGGATAAATAGATGGGGTTGACTGTTCGGATAAAGAGAGGGAAGACGAGAGGAAGAGACAATCTAAACGTGACGCGTGGAGAACGAGAGAAGACGAGAGAGGGATAAAAAATGAACGAGTCGTTTCGCGGTGAATATAGAGGGAATAAGGGGACAGAAGGGGGGAAAAGTGGTAGGAAGGGAACCGGAAGGACAGAAACATCGTCCTGTTCCTGAGAGGCGGATTCGATCCCATTCTCGGCGTGTACTCGGCTTTTGAATCGAATACGACACCGGCAAAAATTACGGAACTCCATTATCGGATGTCGGAATGCTCTTCGCCTCTGGCGGTAAGCTTGTTCCGCGTTTCGTTAGCGGCCTCGATGACGCGCCATCGAGTTTCGCCACCTCTTCTTCACGCTCTCCTGCCATTCATTTATTCCAGTTCTTTAATCGATACCGGGATAAACTTGAGAATTTATTCCATGATCGGTTAATCTCGAATTCCAATGTACAGCGTGTCCTAGAAGTTGGGAACCATGATCAATTCTCTCAATTCGTATACCTTCCACGTAGATGAAGATGACTCTGGTTAAGAAGGAACGTATCGAAATCATTCCGAGGGTTATGGTTGGGACTCGATCGATTTAAAAGGAACGACAACGGTTGGACGACGGAGAAGAATCGTGTCTGGTGGACTTTAACACGAGAGAAGATCGAGTAGGTCATGAATTATTGTTCGAACAGCTGTCATCGTGAACTGGCGTGAATTTGCTACGTGTTTTATTGCTTGTTCATTGAGTTTGATTGAAGATTCGAGCGAACGCGAATAACGCTTCTTATATGTACACAAGTTACGCTTAATGACAACACTTCTATATAGATTGAACCTTAACCCTTTCACCCTTTCGAAGCAGCGCATATATATATATATATAAACTTTCGCAAGTCTTTGACATAGACACAAACGATATATACATAATCCTCTTCGACAAGACTCGACCTAATTTCATTGTACTACGTATCTTTCTTTATGAAAACTTTGTTTATAAGAAGTACGTTTCTGTTCGCAAAATTTTATCAAAAGTCTACAGAGTTTGAAAAAGTTAAAGTGTTAAAAAGTTAGAAACTCGTTCGCTGTTCCAACTTACTGACTCCTGCTGTTTCTCCCTGTGACTAGCTTCGACTTGTATCGGGACGGTTCTATCGTTGCTACGATCACCAGGGCAGCAGAGCCACGACCTAGACCTGGTTAATCCTTTCGGTTCCTCTTCCTCCTCCTCGGCATCCTCGTCCTCGGTGGTAGCGCAATGAACGTAAACCAGATCCCTTCGCGGTGTTTCGAGGATCTCTTTGCCCGGGGCAGAGACGTGACTCGGCTGTACGCTATACCTTGCCGTCTGTTGATAATGTTGCTGTTGTACTTGCACTCTCTGTTGGTGCAATCGGTCCACGTAGTAAGCCGGCTCCGCGGAGCCATTGTTCACGGCCACGGCGAAACCCGCCACGATGTCTCTCGATGCTTTCACTTAATTTTTCCTCACTGTAGCATCTTCCATTCGGTCCACGAACAAATCACCTGAACCTTTTTCACGTTTCTCGCTGCTCGTGAAACCAGTACAGCGATTATTGCCAATGATATCGTTCGTCGCTGATATTTCTTCTCCGCACTTCCGCTTTAGTCGTTCACGTTCACGCTGAAAGCACTGCACGGCTTATTCACGCGACAGTCTCTTCGTCACGCTCGATTACGCGAAGCAATGCGACGATGGAGTGACCAGCGATATTGCGACATCGTAGCGATCGGTAATGGAATCCGGCTGGATTTTTCCGCGTTGTAATTAGATTACCAGACATGGAGTCCTTAGCAAGCAGCAACTATGTATTTCATTCCTGTCTATGATTAATTCTCCTTGTCCGAAGACAAAGCAATCGAGGAGCGAAAGAAGCTGAGGAGGACGGATAAGAGCAACGATACGAAGGAACGATCCATCATGTTGAATTGTTGTATAAAAATAAGGATCTGTTAAGCGTCGCTTCTAATTTATTTCAGTTATCTCGTCGGTAATTTGTATAATTTTGCCAAATTCAAACGGTATTATTATAAATTAAAGAAAGCGATCGAACTTGTACGGACGATAACGTAAATGAATTTCGCGCCACGACCCGACGATTCGTCGACAAATGACGTGAACGACGCCTCTCTGTAATAGTCGCAAGTATTTCTACCCAATTCCTTTCGTCGTTCAAGGTTCGACAGTGAACCACCAACTGTTTCACTCGGCTGCTCGCAACAGTCACTCGATCGAGGCTTTCGGAACTAAAATAGATCAACCCAAGGAACTAATGCTCAACAAATTGTTGATTAATTGCTGTCCAGGATGCTATTCCTCCTACTTGAAATATCCTATTTAGCATTCTTTTGATTTCTTAAGATATCAGAATTCGTTCAACAGTCGCACCATTACATTCGTACAAAGAAACCTTGTTCACAAAAAACAGAAAGATCTTTCTGCCTATGTGAATATACTATCTTCTGGAGAAAACTAGTTTTCAGACGTTTCGCGGCTCGACATGGTCGATGAAACACGTCAGAGGCCAGAGCAGCGGTGCATTTGAGAAAAGGGGGAAAGCATAGTCTGAACGCGATTCCAATTTAGAGCGTGAAACGCAAAAATCCTAGTCACTAATTATAATTCGTTCTGAGATTTTTCCGCTTTGGCACGTGCCGCGCTCATTGCTGCGGCCCGTGTGCAAAGTGTTCACCCAGTCACATGCTGATTTAGCCATCGAAATCGCGGAAATGCTTGAGCACCGCCGCTGAACGTTTAATGGCGTGAGATTTACCGGCTCAAGTTTTTACATTTTCAACGTGTTTAACGAGCATGCCATTCCGGCTGCTCGTTAACTTATCATTAGTGGCCTGGTCAACGTTGGCCTTCGATGCACTCTACCACAGGCAGTTCGTTACGTTTTCAACGATGCGTTTCGACATTTGCCCGCCGTAGTCGACCGCTGGTTCGTCAGTGAAACGACGCCTCTGTAATAATCGCTGCTATTATTACCGAATTACTATTTCTGCATTTGTCGCTGCAGGTTTGAACTATTTCGAACTGTTTGACTCGGTTGGTCGCCCAGTTACTTTTACAGAATTGAGGCTTTGAGAACAAAAGTTGATTAACCCAAATGCTTAACGAAGTAATTGTTGTTTAAAATACCGTTCCTCTTAGCTGGAATGCCCTACATAGGATTTCTTCTTTCCTCGAGATAACACGATCGACTAACAGTGAATTTGCCGCTATCATACCGTTGGCCTTTGCAAATAATTAATTAATAATAGCAATATTGACAGTGTTGCAGAGTATCTTTGACACGTTCACTGTGGAGTCACGCATTCGAGCCAACACATACCTTCAAGTTATACATAACTTACGTAGCATACATGCTATTGTCCAGAATGTTGCAACATGAACGGAAATTCCTGAAATTATGAAAAAGTATCTTTTGACAATCCATATTAAAAACGTATATGTGAAGTTTCACGATATAGAGATCGGTATCGTATGAAAATTGTTCGTTAGCATGGATTATCACAGAGAATGAAAGTGGGATCCGCAGCGAACGTGTTAAATTGCTACGTTCGTATTTAAATTACCAAATTAATATATATTTAAGTCTCATTATGTCTGTGCATAATTTAATCCTACGTTCGTTTATGTATTTATTTACGATCAATACGAATTTAAACAGGCTACGTAATTCATAATAGCCGGCCTGATTGAATATGTATTTCGAATTGAATAAGAATCTCATCATTAACCTAGTTAAAACGGTTCTGTTTGTTCAACACCGAACGTACGTATCATTGCATTTTTATCGCCACTTTAACGAAAGAGAGAAAGTTAACTGATCTACTTATATACGAACAATACAAATTGAACAGCGTCGAAAAAACGAGTAGTGAAACGAAAGCCAATTATAGTCGGAGGAATTTTCTGCATTTGGAATTTACCTAGATTTTTATCATACCGATCGCTCTCATTTTACATAACTGGCAAGGTTGACTATTCAATGGCCGGTTTGCAAAGGTCCGCGTATATCGCTGGTTAGCGTGCACCCATCGATTTAGAAAGCTTAATTGCTCCGCTAGTGTTTATCGATTCTCGACGAGATCGTGGCGGGACGAGGACGCATCGCGAAACGGCCGCAGCGGCGAAATAAATTAATTGCTCGACTGGCAATTATGAGACGCGAGAAAGGGGGCGGGGATTTCTGTCTCGGGCCTAACGAGACCCTTATTGCCGCCAGCAATTAGTTTTTACGCCGAGCCAATGCGATCAACGCGGCTGCGATTACGGAATTCTACTCTGATCCGCGATTAATCCTTATCAGCGTTGTTATCTTGTATGATACTTATCGATGTTGTCTCATAGCCGAATTCGGAAAGATTCTAACGGCTCGAAATAAGATGGAAACGAAGAACGGTGAAATTACGATGGAGTATTTGCTTTTGGGAATAAATTTAAAAATTTGTCGCGATAACGTTTTATCGAATGTGCCGTGCCGCCTCGCGGAAGCCAAACTGATCAGGTTCATTCTTTGTTAATTTCTTAACTTCCTTGCGCAAGTATGCGACTGATGTTTCATTTTTTTAAAGAAACAAACGATTTACTCCCATAACTTCACTTGTCACGAGAAGATGATACAAATGACAGTAAATTAGAAAGACGCTCGCTGTATATTCGAAGTAAATTTAAAAGACAGTGAACGTAGGTAAATGTAATAAACGTATTTAATTATTCTGTATTTAATACCGTCTGAGACCTAACATTCTTAAAACATCTTTTTTCATTTACGTACGTCTAAAATCCATGCTTCATCCAATTAACTTTCTCGTAATCCTATTAGGATTATTTCTCATATTCCCATTTCTCTTGCTATTTCTTCTTGAACTTAAAGTACACAATGTGTCCTCGTTCTTTTCTTATTAAATCAAAGGCTCTACTACAAGACACCAATGTAACGTTATTGCATCAGATACTATGAAAAGTAATAACGCAATTTAAAGATCCATGTCCAATCCAATGTCCAAGATTGATTTTTAAACCGTCGAAGCCTAGCTGACTCGAAAAATCCTTGCAATTGTTATACGTTTGTAACTCTGATGTATATTCTGATAATCAATAATTCATCGATAAAAAGCTACGATGACAAATATAATTCACAGGATTCATGAAAAACGTCGAAATTCCGCGTTGCTGGTCGGAGTATGGGGCAGGCAGGAGCGTTAATTAAACGAGTTAATTAGTCAAGGCGACGCGACCGCGCGGTATGCCGAGAAAACCGCGTTGCGAATTTAGTAGAGATGGTCAGGAGGAGTAGCGTCGGCGGATACCAATTATGGAAGCGCTCGCTTGTTGGTCGAGACTTTTTGCGGAAAAAGACCGATCCCGTGTGATTCTGCACTGTTGCGGTCAGTATCCGCGATCCAGTTGAAAATTAATGATACGCGAAATCGGCGGTAGATCGTGTTTATAATTTAGATTCAATTACACAGCCGCTCTACAAACTTCTGGCTGATACGGTACAGGTAGAAAAAGTCTATTACGAAATCTGTTAAATACCAAGCGTTATAGTTTTCTATCGAGTATCGGCCGTAATGAGATCCGTGCACACGCTAAACGAATCTGAATCACCAACCTTTTTGCTTCTCTTATTTTCATTTTGTTATGCCTCAACGATTCTTATTAACCCGCTGCGCTCAGGAAGCAGTTTAACGATCCTCTTTATTAATTAATTATTAAAAAAGACTAAATTCACGAGTAAAGAGTTAAAATAATTTTATTTCTGTCTGATACGATTAAGAAAATATTTGAAAGATATGATATCTTTGAAACAGTTGCCTGGATGATCACTTATGGGAACGTTCCGCTGTAGAATCGTTAATATATATAAACTTTTTTTCAAAATTAAATCTTCATATATATATACATTTAGCGTTTCACTTTTTTCTTGAGAATTCAAATCTAAAGTTGCGATTCGAAGGAATAATTTATGTTGATTTATAAAGTCGTAAACAAAATACCGGACTAGACGATTATATTTCTTACAAAGTATATCAAATGATAAGTTGTAGTTGTGCGATGCCTTGATCCATTAACGCGCAACGTAACAGTTCAAATAACGTGAAAAAAGGCGGATGACGAGTGAAAAAAGCGAAAGTAGTGGAGGGAAAGGCAAGAGGCAGCGAGTTTTAACAGCTGCGCGTTACCTTGAATGGATTAGCTTATCGTCTATCGTCGCAGCGTATCCAGGGGACATTTACATTATGCTGACGCCAAACGAAGACCCTTCCCTTTTTAACGTCACCACCCTTTCCCCCTTTCTCTCACTCTTTCTTTACCAAATATGCCGCGCATGTTTATCGCAAATTTGTCCCGTTGACTCACGCGTTCTCTTATAAGTCGCAATGAGATCCCTATCTTGATTATTAATTAACATCGAGTTCTTAAAAGGGAAGAATTGTCTTTCCTGTGGGGACTGTTATTTAGTTGTATCCGACTATTTCTATACGAAAACATATTATCAGCCATCGGCGGCACGACATCGACTCGTTTTGATTTTAATTGTTGAGAGGCTTCGACAAATCTTACTTGAAGACCACAGGACAAAAACACGATAAAGTATCGATATTCGATAGAGTAGCTGATTGCCGATTATTTATTCGTTAGGCAGAGAAAAAGAGACCGAGAGACAGACGAAACAATCGAACATTGACGAAAGACATAATCGTGCAGATTGAACGACGCATATTGCGTTCTTTTCGTGAATGGAACGATTCGTCGCGACAAGTAGAGATACGTTTCTAGTAAAATTAATTTTTACCTCGCTTCTCGCTTTAATAACTCATTTTAGAACGGACAATTATTCGAAAATATAGCCGATTACGAAGAGATATAGATTTAAGCTGTGGTCCCAGCTGTGGATAAAAATAATCGTGGCATGATTCACGCGAAAGGCTCCCGTAGGTCAGTATCACCCTGATGTTAGCGTGCCAAGGGTGAAGTAAGGTCTACGTGGGTATATATTGTATGAGTAATTAGCACGTGCAGACTGTCTCACGTAGGCAATCTGAATTCATTGGCACCAGTCGTTGCACGATGATGCACGAGAATTATTCTCGCTAATTCAGAACTGCGTGAACGTCACGTACTTTCAATGCTACGTGCTTATTGGCCTTTTTAAGAATCAGAGTTAAGCTTTGCATCTGCTAAGGATAATGATTAAGAGTACAGATTATACGTGAAATTTTGTTAGAAAGGAATAACTGTCAGAGATATTGTTTGTGATAACTTTGGTTCGCGTTGAATCAAACGAGCCAAAGTAAACTTCAAACGACTTTGAAACATACATTCCTGGCAAATATTAATATAGCCTGGAATGATCCTAAGATACGTTTGAAATAACCTTGAACAAACTTCAAATACTCTGAAGATGACATTGAGTGACTCTGGATCGTGCCTCGAGTGACTTAGGACGGCTTTGACTTCAAACGTCTTGTACGCAACCTTGTGATGAGTTTCGAACGGCCTTAACACGACCTTCAAATGTCCTCGGCACAAGTTCCAACGACCATGAAAGAATTTTTGACTGAGAAACTTGTTCAAGGAATGACGTGATTCGCACGGGGATAAACATTGCGAAGTACAGCTCGAAGCGTTGACTTTCCAGATATGTTATCTCCGCGCTAACGTGTCCGTTAAAAGCGACATTTTTCCAGAGAATAGCGCATTTGCGAAACTATCGAAGATAACGTTGGCGTAGCTTGCTAGGTTGCGCGAAAGTATTCCCGTCGCCGGTGTCTGTTGACTTTGTCGCGGTCGAGCAATTCAGGTTACGATCCCGTGCAATAAAGTTCGGACAGAGTACAGAAACGCGTTGCTCGCGCCCCGTGTCGATACGATCCTCTTATCCTCGATGGTTTACCACCGCTTTTACGGCCACGTTTTTCCACCGCGAAGCGTATAAACGCCGCGGTTACATACCGCTTGACGCTTTGTAATACCATTAAACGTCTGTTCACGATCATTACTAAGGCGCGCGCGCTCGCGCTAGCTGAACGCGGCCAATTGCGACCGTTAATTTACGAGTTAATCGCCGGGCAGATTTACGAAATGTCGTTAAAACGTAAATGTCACTCGACATTACTGCTCTCTGTACTCGCGTCGTGCCGCGTTTCAAGAAACGTTTCCAGCTATCGAGCACGACAGCCTACGCCAGCTACGCGCCGAGACAGCTTTTTAAACGCGTGATTAACTATCGTGAATTACGTTCTGGTAATCGGGTACGGCGTACCTGAGATCCTGAGTTTTTCGCATTCATTGGACGATAACACGAAGAAGAAGATCATATCGGAAAGCGCATCGTTAGCAGAGTAATGGCAATTACACGTATCTGTGCTTCTAATGATGATATTGGAAAATTTCAAACAGGATTGCATTAGGCTGTAACATATATCAGTCAAGTTTCCTTTTTTCCATTTTATGCCTTTCAGCACTGTACGCTACGGCTCGAATGTCTTAGGAAATCTATTTTTAATCAGATTTTCGCATTAGGTGTAGATTAGAAATTTTTTAATCCACGCATGTTTCAATCATAAATTCGTTAATATGTCAGTAGTATATACCTTATTCATCATACAGATGCTATTTTTTAGTGTCTTTAATATACACGTAATTTTTTCTAATTTCTAACCTGGTATAATAATTGTCCTAGATATATGAGAGACAAGCATTAGGACCCAATACTTCATTTTAAATTATAAATACAGCGCAAGATAGGAAACGGCATGCACCGTTATGTTCTTCAAATCGAAAAAGAAAAAAGGAGAAAATAAGAAATATCGTTCGCGAAAGGTCGAGGCATAAAGCTCGCTCGTCAGCGACATAAAAAGGTGTCGTTATAGCGGATCGCTTAATTCCGTGGGCATGATGAGCGTCTCAGTAGGACTTGGCCGGTGTTTTTCTTGACGAACCAAGCGGTAAGGGTAGCGTGTGTACGACGGGAGAGAATCGCCGGTCGGTGGAACAGCAGGAACGCGGAAGGGATGCCTCGCGAGGAAGCCAGTTCGTTAAACTCGTTACCGATCCCTGAAATCGTTGCCCCGGAATGCAGCGAGCAATGTTTCTTTTTCTTTCCTTTCGTCTGTTCTCTTTGCCAGGGCGGAGAGAAACAAAAGCGCGAAACTCGCAGCGGCGCGACGCAAGAAAAGAAATGAAAACGCGCGCGCGGCGTCGCGATGTAAAAATTGAAAGGTGGAGGCGGGAATGATGAATGAAAGAGCTCGGTGATTACGCTAATACTGTGAACGAAGCCGCAGGGGAACGAAGAATGGAGCAAGGAAGATAACGTCTCGCGACGCTCTGAATATTCAAACTTCGCTAAACACCTGCGAGGAAACATGGATGTACGTGTACCACTGTAACGATGTCGTGAAGGTATGTTACACTCGTGGCAATAGCTGAGAGAACGTCCACGTACCCCATAATCGCGAGCTATGTCCTACGGCTAAACGAAGGTTAAGTTGGAACAAGTACTATTAAACTTACTTAATAGTACTAGACTAAAGTAGAATAAATGGATATCTGGAAAGAATTGGACCGAATAGAGTCAACTTGTACAGTTCTTTGCCGTCGAATTAGGCCACGTGCAGAAACTTTACTCTTCCAACCACAATGCGTCTTATGTACATATACAGTGGCTTGCGAAAATATTTGAACACTTAACGCGGAAAACTTTTATGCGTATCTGTATGTGTTATATAAATTATTTGAAATTTCATTCGAAACATAAAATTAAACAAAATTAAAATTATAAGAATGTACAAAGAATGTAACATCAGAGCGAATAATAAATAAAGTTTGCTGTCATATTGGATTGAGTAATAAATTCGTTCATCTTTTACGCCTGTCCGAATGTTTTCATATGTTGCGAGATGACATTATGAAATGTATTTGCGAGACACATTTTGTCACATTCACTTAACGAAATGAGCAAACGTGAACGAATAATTCCCAATACATTTTAAATTACTTGTCACCAAAAGTTATAAATTTTAATCACTAACAAATTTTACGACCTCGCTGTGTCACTTCCACCTATTCCACACGGATAATAAAAAGCATCGAAGCGAGGAAAAAGTTGTCTGAAAGAGAAACCAAATGTTCGTGCCTCGTCGCGTGAAGTGACCCAATTTTCGATGATATCCGTTCTGTGTCGAAAAAATCCAGTCAATGAATTATTGAAAACATAAACTCGGTAAAATCATGATCTTGACGAGCATACACGCAATACGAACGACAGAGAAAAGCGCGAGTGTCTGATTTATGAGAGTCAACGATGCATTGACACGCAAACGTTTAGATAAATATGTGCATCGTTCGTTCAGGCTTCATGCAAATGTTCATGCATCGCTCGGCAACACGTGGTAAACATTAAGCGGGCGGCGTGCATCGTCGAATAAACAGCGTCCAGAGAAGAACTTGGGTGATCTGCAAATCAAACGGGACACGAGGATGACGCCAGTCGTTTTTGCGTGTTACTCAACAAGCCGTTTAACGACTGCGACTCTATCTGCGAGACCACGTATACGGTTCGGGAGAAAGAAACAATGGTATATTGAAAAGGGGATAAAATAAGGGGAGCACGACAGAAAATTAGAGATATTTGGTACGTAATTGATAGGCCGATTACAGAGAAACACACGGATGTATACATGAACGATGCTATCGCGATACGCTCACACTATCGTTTTAAGTAGATTAATAATCTACTTCAAAACTCAATATACAATATATTACGATATAGTGTATAATATACTCAATATACTATATACAAAATGAAAAATTTCGCATTCTTATAATACAATAATGACGAATAATGATGACATAATACGCGCTGAAACGTGGCATCGACGATTCATCGACTAGCTGTTTAAAAATCAATAATTTTTCATTTAAAGATTGCCTAATTATTTCGTAAACGTACATTCTGAGAACGTACAGCGACAGAAGCTGCTGACGTTTGTCTAGTTAAATTAAAAAACCGACGACGTATCCGAGTAATATCCTTGACAAAGTTCTAAAGCGGTCTGTTAAAAACTTGCTTCATCCAACTCGATGTGCGGCATCAAAAACGGATAAAGTATCGTACGTGCGGCGATATCAACGAGTCCGAGCTCGTGGTCGTGTTCTTGGATCAAGTGCAATTTGTTAGACGACCGGAGAGCGTGGCTTGACGGCACGAGGAATGACACGTACAAGTTTCATTCAAAAAAATAACGACTCGAGACCGGTGCATCCCACACGCGCGTGTCGCTACGTTCTTTGTCCCACCTGTCTCTTTTCTCGCGTTTCGCCATACGAACTTCGTTGGCAACGCTCCAAAAACCTGGCTGCACCATGGTCTACCGTACTTTGGAAAACAATACGATTCATTTAATTTCTATTAAGCTCGTGTCTCGCATTTTGTCGGCTTCCTGGCGCCAGCCATTCTCTGTCTGGCTAGAGCGGCACCTATACTACTTACTATGACCCGCGTTAGCAACCGAAAGTCGGAAAAATATCGACTCGAATCGGTTCGCCAACTCTGTTGCTTCTCTAACGAGTTATTAATTCCATTGCTAGACAATCTTTAAACGAAAAGTCGCTGATCTTCAAACGCAGCTACGCGAACACCGTGAGCTTTTATCTCAAGATGCTCGGCTACTAGATAGCTAGACAATCTCTAAAGGACAAGTTTCCAAGTAAATAAATCCGAAGCAAAGATTCCGTTGCGTGCCTTGTCCGTTTTCTGCATTCGAATCCATTGGAATTTTACTTGTACGGACGTTTAAAGTTCGTTGTACAAAACGCGTATAGTCGAAGTAATTTGTTATAAAATGGAACAAGGTTTTCAACACCTTTTGGAAACATCAGGTATCATTGAAAGAATGCGCTGTCTATAAAAAGTATTTGCACACTGAGTCGTATCGGAATGCCATTATTCTGAATTACGAGCCGTTCGGTCGATCGACGAGAGGCGAGACAGGGGTAAAGGCCAGTTACCCTTTCCACGATCACACGAGAAGACAGGTTTTTTCGCCGTTCGTGGATCTCGTTAGCGGATGATGTACCGTCCGGACCCACGTTCGTTCCCAACCAATCGATATCAACTACGACACGTCCTCGAAATTTACGCGATTCCCTCCGATTTTGCGATGCGGACTGCGCGTCGATACGTCACGGGGCTGACCGTAAATCGGCCCATTAGCTAATGTAAATTGTCACCCGTTAAGGTAAACCGGTGATCGGTGAATAATGACCCGGTTTTCATTAGCCAAGTACACCGTTAACGGTTCGCTGCCGTATCGTCTTATTAAATCGATCAACTGGCCACGTGAGGAATCTACATGGTATGGGACAGCTTAAAAAAAAAAGCCATCTTGGATACCATTGCGGATCGTAAATAATCCTTTGTACTACGGAAGAAAACGTATTTCTGATACTTCGGGTTTCAATCGTATTCTTATTAATACGTTGCGCTTTGTTTCGTTCTTTTTTCAGGCTTGCCCTGAAGACGTGAACTGGAATATTTACGAGACGTTGAAACAGAGCTTGATGTATTATTACAAATACGATGGAGACCCGAGCGGCCACAAATATGTCGCCTAAGTTATCGCGGAAGTCTGAAATCTAGAATATGGAAGGAAACGTTTGTGCATTAACTACACAGACCGTCTCGTTAATAATCAGCCGTGGGTGGTGATTTTTTATAAAATCGAAAAAATACCAGCAACGTAGAATAAGATTTTTAAGAGGAAATCTTATTCTATATTTTCTATTTCATTTGTCACGTAGAACCACCCTCTTGCCGATTATTCATCCTATGATTATACGGAATATCCTGTGTAGATTCTCCTTAGAGGCTCGCGAGGGAAACAGCATTGCTGGAATAAAGAGGACCGCTTGTTACGATAAACTCGAGTCCCTGACGCGACATGATTACTTTCAATTTCCGTCTTCGTCTTTCGCTCATCCTTCATCTTAATTACAATCCGCTAAGGAAACCTAGAAGAGCGACCAACCCATTCTCTACACTCACTGGCGTGACCATACTAATAGCTTGCGACACGATGTAACGAACCAACGATAAGAAAGGCATCGATCACTCGTTGCCCTGATAGATAACATCGAACTGCATCGAGCTCGAATCACAGTGGAATATAAACGATACGCGTAAATCGCACGTAACCCAGAAAAAAGTAGAAATGAAACCAATTGGTTCTGTATCGATAAACAGTTTTAGTTTCCTATTATGCGGCGTATTGAAGAAAGAATTTCGTACATGTATATGTATATATCGTTGGGGGAGGCGAACAGGGATGAAGAGGACCACTCCGAGACAGAATATACGGTGCATGGAAGATAACGCGAAGTATACCGCAGTGCAATTCACGTTAGCGGCGTAATTGCTTTTGCATCGATTGTCCTCACGAAGTCGGCCGTCTTCGCTGCGCTCTACATAAACGAAGACTTAGCCTGCGCCAGCCTCAACAATCGCGGCTACGATCGTCATCGATCTTTGCGCAAAGTAGCAACAAAATACAGCAGCATATTTGCAACATCTAATTATTAACACCTATTGACCAATTATGACCTATTAAATCTATCTTTAAAGGCGGATAATTTAAGTAATTTAATTGTTGCGACTAGAGCAAAGTAGTATTTAGATGTACGGTAGATACTACAGTATGCAACAATAGTAACTTAGCAAAAAGATGCTACAGTATTAGATACATCTGCGTTATCTAGATTTATATTGGAAGCAGATAATTTTGATAACTTGGAACGATCAGATTGTTACATCGAATCGTTACATCATTATAACTCAGCCAGGTATACATTACCTAAACTATATGCCTTTAGTGTAAAACTAGACACGACGGAGATCCGATATCTTGCTACTATTTTTCGCATAGATCGGCAACGGGCAATCGCCGTACACTAAATTATTTACCTTTGCCGATCTACTCGATCCTAACAATTCTACGTTAACGATCGAGCTAAACTCGACCAGGTACCCTAATACTACATAGTCGAATATTAAGAGGGACAAACGAGGGGTGTAAAAGTACAAATCCGTATTTTTAAACGAAAAACGTATTCCTACGTTGTCCGACAACAAAGTGTTAATACCAAAGCGTAAATCATCACGACCCTATCTCCAAATGTTCGTAAACATTTTTCATAAATTATTCCTATCGTGCAAGCGGGTAAAGAGAATATTCCTCGAGTACAATTCTCATTTACCCGTAAGTACAACCCTACCGATCGCTACTTGTACGGTTCTCCAATGCAGCTGCGAAAGAATCGGAAATAGGTCACTGCACCAGTATCACACGAAAACGAACATGGTCGACGAAGACACGCGCGTCGATGAAGAAAACGAAGAGGATCGGTAGCGCACGCAAAATCGGTTGCTCGGAGCGGCGACCGGCCACTACGCTAAGCGAAACGCACGGTGACGGACTGAGCCACCGATTCTCCCACACCCTTGGCGCATTTCACCAAGCCACAGCCGAGGGCGTCCGAGCGACGCCGAGCCTCGCCGATCTTACGGCTCGTTGCACCGAAAGCTCCGATTCTGGTCGTCTCGCTTGCTCCAATTGTCGCGTTACACAGCCCGATACTTCACGCGGCGGTTATTGCAGCCGATAAAAAGTAAGTAGCCTGTACTCGCCACCCCCTTGTCGAGTACAATCGAAGCAGAGCGCACGAGAAGAGCCGGATATCGCCCGCCACGATCTGTTCCATCCCCTTGCGATCTGTCTATAAGTGTGACAGGGTGCTTTGTTCAAGGCCGAGGGACGAAGCTTTCTTGCTGTGTCTTATCTCGTGGTGCATGGTTTACGGGCTACATCGATCGAGCATAATCGATGAAACGGTCGTGCAGATATAGGGAGGTGGGAAGGAGATGGAAGGCTAGAGTTTCCTTGAACCAAATACTAAGAAGTATCAGGTCGTACAACAAGTTCGTGACGGGATGTTTGTAGGCTCTCCTTTATGTGTTTCAGCAACGCAGAGGATAAACGACTAAAACGATGAATTTTATACGGTCGAGTTTAGCCATAAATACGGCGACTACAAAGAAACGCTCCTTTTATCAAACTATATTTCATTCTCATAGTAGCAAATTTTTGTAGTTGTATGAAATCACTAACGAATGATACGAAAATTAATATACTTGGACTTAACTGATTAGCATATAAATGCTATAATAAATACAACGGTGTCAAATACTTTTCGTGACCACTGTAGATCGAATATGTTCATACGTTCATGGAAAACGTAGATGTGGAAAAAGTGTAATGATCGGTATAGTCGAGTTTCATGCGAAGCGATGATGAAACTCCAAAATGTGGAAGCATAATACACAGAAATTATTCATAAGGGCTTTCTACAAGTGTTCAAACACGTTCGTGAGCAACTGTATTGTTTGAAGCAAGTCGTCGTGTAAATTACTCAGACCCAGAGGGGACGAACGAGGGATAAATGACTAAAACGTCTAATCTTATGCAGTCGAGTTCAGTCGTGAATAAATTGACGATGTTTATCCGTTTATGGGGAACGTAAACGTACAAAAATATAATAACAACGATGGTCGACTCTCGTTATGCCGCTAATGAAATTCTAAAATGTTTCGCGCAACACAAACGGAATATTCATAAAAGGTTTGCACGAGTGTTCTTTGAATATCTTTGTACTGCGTGTTTGAGGCAAGTCGCCGTGTGGGTTATTACGTCCCACGTGAGAGCGTGCCTTTCCATTCGTCTTATCGGCATTCCGGGTGGCGAAGTCAATTCCCGGCGTATCGAAACGGACGCGATCCATCGTCAACATGAGCAGCAGTTTTAATTGCACGAAACATCGTAACACCATCGATGGATCGCGTATTCGAAACGCTATATAATGCGAGTGCCGCGTGATTTATACGCTTTATGGGGCTTTACGATTCATGGGCGGGACAATTTACGACTGTTCGAAGACCTTTACGGACCTTCTTATCGATAGCGAAACCGCGATCGTTTATTGTGCGGCACTCCGCGCCATTGACGCCGGATTATTTATTGCCAGGAAGTGTGAAAATCACCGGCGTGTCTGTCGACTAATGACTCTGCCCGATTAATAGAAACAGGGACGGGATCGGGTCCAAACGATTCCATTAAGAGTGATCCTCTGGTTGCGAACGATCGCCGTTTAAAGGCAAACGATGTGGAACTTGTATCTGACATGATTACGAAGGAACGCGACGTGATATTGCAGCGATTACGGAAGACAGGTAAGATCACGAGAATTTCGCTGGACTCTCTAATTGCGAGAGACGTCGAGATCCACGTGATAAACGATCCTTGTAATTTCAAACTGTGATACAGTAGACGACAAACGGAAGTGTAAATATAGAGTACGCGACAAAAGAAAGTTTATAAAATGAGGAATATAAAAACGCTAGAATGTTGGAAAATGGATTTATATTTGACAAGAGCAACGAAGAAATATAATATATATGATAGATAAGATGACCGTTATCAATACGGTATATAATATTAGTACAGTACGAAAGATATTAAAATTCATAGTGCAACAATTTTTAAACTTCCATTTGTCCATTTGTTCTGTGCATACAGAAAGTGATATAAAAATACCAGAATTTCATAAAACAGAATTGTACGTGACAAGGGTAGCGAATAAATATAGCATGTAAGCTGCGAACTTTTGCATTTATCAGATTCCAAAATATAAAAATACGTAGATTGAACAGAGTATGTGAAAAATATATATATACATACTATCTGAAATTTACGATATTTAACAGATAAAACAATTTTCTGCTCAGGTTCCATCTTATAAATAATACATATTCACAGAAATATGAATTCGCATAAATATCCACAGTCCAGTAATATATGTACTATCAGCAACATTATTTGTACAAAAACTGTCAGTGTCATGTGTCAGAATGTACACGAACAAATAACTTAGCAACTTTAAACTTTCCTCTATCCGCTATCGTATGACCATTTTGAAATTCACTTTCTTAGCATTTATCAAAAACCAATATTAACTTTCCCACCAGTAATCCAAAATTTCCTAAACTTTTCTCGATTCTGTAAATATCTTGTCGGGAGTATTTGTACACGACAACTGTCCTTTAATGGCGCACGCCACACCTGTTTGCCAGTTCGTAATATTTGTCCACCTATCGGGCCTGTTAAACAATCCGAGTAACGGTTCATCGTTCCATTGGGAAACGAATCGTCCTTGCTCGTTGGGAAGATTGGGATTTTAGTCGTGAAGTTTCAACAGACCGATAAAGTAGAATGGGAACGAGCAAGAACGAACATCGATTCAGATTTCTAGAACAGAAAACTTCGCAAAGATATGCAAATCGCGGGCGGAGATTCGCGAGATTGCGGAAATTCTCGGCGGGGAATGGTTCGAATTAAGGAAAAAAGGGGCTAGCTGTCTGGGTTAGGATAGGTATAGTATTAGTGCAATTAGGATAGACCGGGTGTGGCTTCTTAATTAACTTCGCTAATTTCTCAATTAACGCTGTCCTCCGCCAGTTGCAGGCAGACAGAAAAGAAACGTTTACTTTTCGCTTGATTCAAACTGCTCGTGAGAATAATAGGTTCAAATTCCATTTTCTATGGCTCGATATTGATAGGCGTTTAAGGAAATACGCTTCGACAAGTTCGCAAAATCAAATCTTTGTTTCGTAATTTTCTGAAAATTGTATCGCTGTACGATAAATTCGATTTAATTGTAGATTAGTAAGATCGTGTCATGAGTTAGTTTAATTAGAGTACGCCAAATTCTAAATAAAACTCCATAGTAATCAAATAAATAAACAGATAGTTCCAAGAGGAAACCGAATAACTTTACCAGTATGTTTGGTAAGTCATTCTGAAGAAAAAACTCATATACACCATGGGTCTTGTTTGATTCGTTTTCGAGGTAATTGTTGTTTACCTTGCCCAAGCGTGGTACAAAACATAAGGCAAGGGGAAGCAGCAGAATGTTTACAACACTTACATGAGTCCAACATCCGACTCTTGGTTTCAAGCTGTCAATTTCAGTTCAGTGATTCAGTTTCTATTCACGATGCCATATAAATTTTCCACCGTAGAATACGCCGATATGGCATTACAAGCAATACAAACACAATGCAAGTGACAGTATCAGAAATGAAACTACAAGAACGAACTGGCAACGATCCTGAAAACTTCGAATAGAACAGATTCGTGTTTACGGCAGGAAGGTCGTCGTATTGAACACACCTCCTGTAGCCTGTACGAGTAAAAGAAAGATAAGAGATATATGAAAAATAAAAAATTATTACTCTACGCAATGTAGAATCTATCTTGTTGAAATAAAAAAAAAAAAAAAACAAGTGAATCAAAACCCATAGTGTATTTGGCATTTTTCATTCAGAATGACCTGTTTCTTTTAAAATTCAACAAATCGAATCCTGCATAATGTTACTTCGCAACATCGATTCAAGTAATATTTACAAATAATAATCGCGAGTCTAATTCTTGTAAAATATTGTATCGTATTCGCGCGCTTCTTTCTGACGATGTTATCTAAATCATTCCCATTGTTGGGCGTCAATTTATTTAGTTTAAAAACAACGTAACGAAACATGGGTTACAGATCAGCATGCCAGTCGACGTAAATCAAAAGATCACTGCGTCAAATTCCTCTGTCCGTTCGCTGAAACCAAGGAACGTCCTTGGGAAAAGTGAATTTACGAGGTAAACCGGCGCGGTATAGATGTAGAGGCGCGCCTATAAAAGCGGAACGCCAGTAAACAACAGAGTATACGACGCGTTAATAAAGAAATAAGATTCCCGTTAATTGCGAGGATGGCTAGGGTAGCTTCGCGCGTGCGTCGATATATCGTCGTCTGCGTGGCAAGATGCCTTCCAGCGTTTATTGCGTCGCGATGCCTTCTCGAAGAATTCGTCTCGAGCCTTTAACACACACTGGCTGGCTTACCGGGATGAAATTCTCGAGACAGAAGACAGGCCGGAAGTAAATATCCGGGGAAGGAAACCGGCCTGGACGATGGAAAGTAACGATCTTTCTGTCTTTCCTGGAAGAAGCTAAGCAAGAAAGAACTGGAGAACACCTAAAGCTTCGCTACACCCACGAACTAAACAGGAAAGCTCGTACACGACATTGGGTATCTCTAGCTCGATCAAATCAGACGGATTTTTATTGGCGATCGCATGCTGCCTGCCGTGATGGCGACCTATAACGGCAGAAGAGGAAAACGTGTTGCCCTTCTGCAACCTGACTGAGCCATTTGACCGATCGATACCGTTTAGGTCGTGTAAATATTGCAAATTGATTTGCGCGTGACGTGGAAGATCGCGTGCGGATGAATTGGAGAAATTGCTGGGTTCACGTGCAGTTTTGCGTATTCGAACGGCGAGTGCAGTCGAAGTTCGTCTATTGGAACGAAATTTTAATTAATGTCCGATTAACTGAAATTTAATGCTTGAATTCGCTCATGTGAATGTGAGCTCCTATTATATGAGCGAAAAGTAGTAGGTAGCAGGGAAATTTGCAGAGATCCAATTATGCATATAAAGCGCTTGTCTCCTGATAAGTTCAGGCAAATGGAGTTTCATTGGATTTTCTGATAAATGTGACTGTACCACGAACATATTTGCCAACAGTACGCAAAGAAGTTACGAGCAGAGCCGATGTTTGCGAATATCAATAAGGCTGCGCCTTTACGTTAAATTGTATTTTGTACGAATATTTAATTGTTGAAACAAATCTGATTGTCAGTCGAGCTCGAAATGTCTGAGCTTGCCTCGGTTTGTTTAGGATCTACGTTGATTAGTCGCGGTTGAAAATGTTCGTTTCCGCAACAACGTCGTTTTAAGCGTCGCGACATCTCTCAAACTTAAATCTTTATATTTCAATCTCGCTCTCACTTTAGCGAACAGAATATACTTAGCATTGTCGAGAAATATTTGAAGTAAAAGATCATGTACACCGATAAGCTTGAGATACTTCCTAAGTTTATTTTTAAATCAGAAAAAAAGAAAAACAATTAGGTGGAAAGTGACGCAGGAAGAATACAACACGGTTAAAGATGAATATCGCCATTGTTTTAGAACTTAGAATTTAGAAGAGTGGTTTAACACAGAAAATGCAAAGTAGCACTTCAAAATTCATGGAGATTTCTGAGAAATCGGTGGGCAGATCGGAGGAATTTCAATGAGAAGTTTGGCCATGAGAACAAAACAATTGCTCGCGGTAAGAGGCATGAACGACATCGAGGTTCTTCCCTATGGAAAGACAACAGGGGACACCACTTCTCGGGAGAGTTATCGATCAATGACCCCAATAGCGTTTCATGAAAGTTATCAGCTTTGCCGAGACGATACCCGTACGATATAAGATTACACGTTTGATAAGCTATTGTTCCTGGTCAAATCCTTGTCCTGTTCTATGTATCGTGGACCAGCGATAACGGATACAAAGCATACCATAATCGTGCTGCTTAATTCAATCTGTCGTATCTGTAATAAGCCATGTTCGGCTTATCTGCAATCATACGGGGCCGCATAGTTCACATACTGTAACTGCACCGGCGACCATGCTAAACGAGAACACGAAAAATGTTGCAAAGTTCCTTCTTCGAAATCCAGCTACCGTACAGTAGTTTTATACAGCCTGCTTAATAAGGACGTGTACGGAAGATTTTCTTATCTAGATGAAGGCATAATAAAAAAATTCTGAGAAAAAATCAGCGTGATAAACCTCTTTTACGATGTATTAAAAGAAAATTTTATGTGACTGTCTGGTCTTTCCAGCGGGACGATATTTTTAAGCGCGAGTATTATATGTGTAGAAAACATTTCGAAGCTACATTCTCGTGTAGAGGAAAGGAACGCAGGTACACGGTAACATCGATTGCAATTCTAGTAATGCAATCTTTTCCCCAATGACAGAAAGTTCAGAAAATCTAATCTTTTAGCTGGAGAAATAGAACGTGTAATATAACATACTATAATACAAATGGAGCGTAATAAATAATTTTTATCTTTACCACGGAGAAGGTAGAATGCGAGATAAAATGAAATACCCTAAATTTTCGTAATACGACGTAAATTACTGCACTCATCTATAATCCAACGCGATATCGTTCGAGCGTTAACTGCTAAACGGAGCACTCAGCAGCAACAGCGAAAATCTATATGTTTCAAACACCTGAATTTTAAGCTGAGAATTCGTACTTTAAATTCACTTCTCTCCGCAATGCATCAAGTTTCGCGTTGCTCAGTCACGCAGTGTCACTCGGAAATACAAGTTGAAAATCGTAGAAGCGACGAACAAAGAGTTGCGAGTTCTTGTTGCGAGAAGAGGAATCGGTAAAACGTAGCAGAAGTAGGTCAGTCCGGATGGTTTCCCATAAGTCAAGGAAAATTCCTGAATAATTAAGCGGAAGGTTCGCGACACGCGCTGCCAAGCGCGACAAAGTGTCCTCGAAGATAAGATTTTGCGGAGTTGTTGAGATCGATTCCGCACGGTGGCTTTCTACTGGTGCGAACTTTGGTGTACGCCGCGGGTAGAATACGTCAGAAGGAAAAGAACAGCCGGAGATTCAGTCGGGAGTTAAAGCTTGACGGAAACTGCGGACTTCCATGTCGTTTGTTAGCGCCAAGACGGCGAAGTGCATTTCGTAGTTTACCGCAAGTTTCGCTGTGGGCGAGGTCTGTCTGTCTGGCAAACCGAGTCTGCGGAATATTGCTACGTGAATGAAGCCCGTGACGAACATTCGCTGCTACGCAGAGTAGAATTCAAAAAGAGAGAAGTCTAGAAAATCGTCACATCGTGTCTCTTTGCTTTTAGCATTTTGATGTCTCAAGTAATTCTAACGATATCCCATTAAGGGTAGCCGGCAACGTTATATCACTGATTTACGTAAAATCGATACGCGTCCCATAATGTGCTATCGGCAGGTTCAGGATAAACGTTGGCGAACTCCGGTTGAACGACCTCCTGGCAAATATATCTTCAGCACGCGTTGCAGATTCTTTGGATAGTTCCCGCTACCATGCGTACCCGCGTCTTATAAGCAGTCTACACATGCTATAACGCGTTCCACGATGCAGATTTCAACGTGTAAAGCATCACTGCCGAATCTTCGGTTTCTTCGGATCGAATGTCATATTATGATCGTAAGACAGCGGATGTTTATCCATTTATGAAAAATTTTAGAGAAAAATGTACAAAATACAAATTACAAATATGTATATGTAAAATATTTAAAATATAGTATAATAAATTATACAAATATGCAGACACATATAATATGCAAAGTAAAATAAATCGTCTAATGGATTTAGTGAAACTTCCAGTTTCGTCATCATAAAAGGCTCGCTCTGTATTCACTGAGCAAATATACACACACTTAGCAAGTTATTGATACGATCCATGATCGACGTCGGTCGGCGAAGTAAAATTTATTCACCAGTTGAAACGATGCGTATGAAATTGTCTGCAGCGCAAACTCCTCACTATGGTTCCCATATCTCGATTCAAATAACTCGAATTAGTATATTCGCGGCGAAATCGCCCGAAGGACGAGTACGCGAATTAATTTCCGCCAGGACTGCGATCGCGGTGTTACGCGTTTCCACGCGAATCGTACGATCTCCGTCAGATAGGGGACGGAATTAACGACAGCATTACGTTTATCCGACAACGTTGACACCTCTGCGACCAGTGTTCTATTTCCATGGAAATTCTGCCTCGGTAACAGGCTAACAGCTAACGAGATCATCGCCCATAGACGAGTCACGCGCGCGAACAATCGTCGAAAATTCGAGTTCCTTGCGGCAAAAGAAGACAGACTTTTACGACCAGGACGAACTTGACTCTTATTCGCGTAATCATGCAAATTCCTGGCAAGAGAAGATAATGTTCAGCCGCAGAAATAATCCAAACTGGCCGTACGAACGTCTACTTTCGATGGTATTTCCGGGGACCTTGCAGGAACAGCGATCTTGCGAGTGTTTCAAACCATTTGCCGGCCAGCTGTTCAATTGTTCTTACCGTCGAAGAAGGTTAATTAGCTCTTACTGTTCTGAAGACGAGATATCGCAGGACTAATTGTACGAATACTTCGCTGTAAATGATATTCAAAAGCTATTCAAACTGCTGGCATGATCATGAGATATCAAAGACAAACGAAGTTGTTGCAGAATTAATTACACGAATACTTTTTATATTTCATTGCGAATAGCACTAAAAGAATATCCGATCTCAATGCTCTTGTTGTGATTACGAAATATCAAAGACGAATACGATACAACAAAGTGTTGTAGAAAGCCAAAATTTCTGAAAGCGGCCTGGTTGTACTTGGCTTCGACGTAATTTGAAAGCATGGACGGTCGTTAGAACCACATCTCGCGGTCGCTGGCTGGCTGACTGCATTTTAACCTTATTCCATTGGCTCGCCCAGTCGAAAGAGATCCCTTTCTTCGCCCGGCAAAGTACGCGCTTCAGGTTGCTTTGCCTCGGGTCTCGCGGTCTCACCTCCGCAAGCGCAGCTGGCTAAACGTTTGCTCTTGCTTTCTCGCATTTTCGGTGTGGTAATGTACTATGTAATAACGGTTATTTATAGGCAGTAAATGCCGTATGCCATTCTCCGCGCTTTCCTTCTCCCCCGTTCATCGTTTCCTTCCTACGACCGTGACGGTCCACGATAATTCTTCACCGCTTTGGAATTCGACCGATTTTTATTCGCCTTTTATCCTACGACGCGATCCTCTAGCCTCTCTGCCGGAATTCTTTTCGAGCCTAGTTCCTAAGTAACATGCGCGAGTTCAGAAAAATCCATAATTCAATTACGAACATTCTAAATATTAGATTGTTCTAATCGATTCTAATTTATTTATTATTCGTTTAATTCTTGACTCTCGGCTTTGAGTGGCTTCCAATTTTCGCTTTACCACCGTACATCACCTCTACGTTATAAACCAATACTGTTTTCCTTCTGCACTTTTACTACATTTACACTATGACAGTTGTAATTAAAGTTAAGAAAAATTGAAGGGCAGTGTATCTGTATGAAAGTAGCATCTTACCGAATATCAAGTTGGTGCATATGACACGTTGTTTTAAAATTAACACTTTAAGCACACGCGATTTCATGAAGATATTAGATTGTCGTAAAAGTTTCTTTCGTTTTATAGGAAATAGTAGATGCACAACATTTTTTGTTTTATATTATTTTATCCAATTACATATGATCCAGTTTACAATAATAGAGCAATATAAAATAATATAAAACGAAAAATGTAATGCATCTATTATTTCCTCATAAAACGAAAGAAACTTTTAGGACAACCTAATATCATACGTCCATAATATTTCACGTAATTCTATGTATTTGACCAGCCATTAATTAGTCCCATTATGTATAAGATTTATAAGAATCATCAGTTTTGGAATTAAAAAATCCAGCATTTCTTTATCTACGTATGAGTAAAAAAACAATGACGAGTGATATTAAACGAACGACTGCGCTACAGCGTCCAAGTTATCGATTCTCTGGAAACTGGAACAATTTTAACGAGTCGAGATATTCGCCAAACTTATCCCAGGGGGACAGGCGACGAGGATCGTGCAATCTGTCGTTATATAATGGCGGATCACGTTCGAGTGGCATTTGAAACGTCGTTAATTGCACCTGGTGAGGAAATTCCCGTGGTTCGTGGGATCGAGGTAAAGACGTACCAACGTGGCCGGTTAAGAACAAGAGGATCCATAGACGGGCGAGGGAAGAAACTGAAAGCAGCAGCGTTTTTCTGGCGAGAAAACTTATTTGCCGGTCTACGAGGGGTAATTCGCACTTGGCAATTTCGCGCTACGGCTCTATAAAGCTGCAGTTCCTTTGAAATCTTTCCTTTCCTTTCGCACGTTTCACTCTCTACGGCTGAGTAATGGCGATGGAGAGAAGCAGACATTTCAGACAACATCAACATTAGGCTATGGTTACAGTGGATTTTCGAACGAAATAAAGATAATGCTCTGACGAATACATCAAAGTAGTCAAATATTTTCGCAAGTACACGCAAGGTGTTATTTTCGTATAAAATCTATCTAATCAGCAGCTATTTCTTTATGAATTCTCACCTTTACGTTTTTTCAACAATTATTCTCGTACAATTTTTGGCAATCTGTAGATACATCAATGAAAAATAGAGAAATTTATTGCTCGATATATACAATTGCTCAAGAAAGTATTCGAATATTTATAGAAATGTATAACGCGCGTAAGTTTTACCTGTGTAAAACTGTGTATCGTATAAGGTAAAATTCTCTATCGTTTCCATCTTTGTAATTAATTCAAGAAAATCGATTACCGTTTAACAACTGGCAAACAGCAAATAGGAATTACTTTTCGCCATATTACGGTGTTTGCCGTAATTTAATAGAAATTCGTTACAAAATACGTAAGTACACTGCGAGAACACCGAATTATTCAGTCCATTATATTTTTCTACTTTGGTTACTTTCTTGTAATTGTATTTTAAACGTAGATTAAGCCGTAGCGCCGATAAGTGAATTTTGAACTGGATAAAATAATTTCAAACGTTCGCATCTGGTAAAACAAAGTAGATAAGAGCGTGTTTTAATCGTACGAGCTCACCTTGTTTGCCAAGTCTAGCATGTTTCCAGTCCCCCCTGCGGCAGCTTCCACTAGTTTCTGTAGAGTATGGGGTTCCGGCGAGAGATCGCGTGCTCCGCTATCGAATTCCCAGCGTTCATGCCGTCCAGATACGGTACCTGAACATAAGTGAAATAGCGTATCATCTGTGCTGAACTGCGTTCAACGTCGTAAAATCAAAATCACGGCTGAAAATAGGAAATTTAGCAGACCAAAATCGGATGTTCTATTGGAAGAACGTGGGTGGAACCGGCTGTTCAAATTGATTCAGATTTGTGTTTATCCGAGATTGACGAGGCGAATGTGCGAAAGATGCTGACAACTTTTGAAATATTACACATATATAGGGTGTTTTAAAAATCCTGGTATAACCGGCCGAGCGATGTTCCATATGGAAAAATAAGTCGAAGAAGAGGAGTCTGAAAACTCGTTAGTTACGCGTGTACCAATACTGAAAGTTCCGAATTATGAAACTTCCGTATCTGTGGGTGCCTGCACTTTAAAAATGGAGAATGTTAAGATTTGCTTTGTGATTACTGAAGCGACTCTTAAAGATTTTATCTTTATTTATAAAACCGACCAAATTAAACAGAAAGAAATCGCGATACTGTTCACGTTTAATCGTCAAACTTGCCTTCTTCGAAATCGAAGCTTTAAATGAAAAAATGTTCTTATTCTTCGACTCATTTTTGCACGCAGAATTACCACCTTAGCCTGTTGTACCATGATTCTTGGGACACTCCGTATGATGCACGTAAAACGAGATACAAATTCACATGAAAAAATTGCAGGATCCACGAAAATAACAAAAGAATTCCATCGTCGTCCGATTAACGCTAAACGCATAAAATGATATAAATGTAATTTTCTTTCTTTCATCTTTGGAATATCAACAACGAGTATCTCCCAAATTTACTCTCTGCGAAAATTTAGCCTGCCACTTACGAAAAGAACGAAAAAGAAAAGAACTTACCGAGACTGTTGTCGCTGCTAGTCGGTAAGTATTCCGGCGTGTGCGTATGATGAGGACTAGTTCTGTGCTTGCCAGACCTGAGAGCCTCGATCTCCGGTCGAAGAGCCAAGCGACACCTGAGGAACTCTTGATAGGAAATGCGACCGTGCTCGTCCGCCCCCAATTCTCTCATTAACTCCTCCACCGAATTCTCCAGATTCAGTTCTCTGCATACCGTCAGCAGATCCTGACTGCAATTTCAAACAGAAAAGAATAGCCTTCGTTCGAGCTGTTCCAGACAATCGCAGAATTACATAATCGTCGCGTTTGCCAACCTTTCACAATCCCCCGCAGTTTAAATATAAAATACATTCTACTTCATAAATCACTTGCTAATTTGTAACTGATTGCCAGACATTTGCCAATTTCAAAGAAAGAGTTAAATTCTTCGGTCGTGGAGGCATTGTCTCATCGAAATTTTCAAGTATCGGTGGTTTAACACTAACCTTACCAGGTCAGGTCAAACGATCGATCGCTTTCAAAATTTCATTTAAAATCTATGAAAATTCTTATAATTAACAAGATTCGAGAAATTGATTAATCAGACAGTATGAGAATTTACATGAAGGTGAAGTCCTGCTAAGATCAATGTTAACAAACGGGAGTGATTTAAAGTGGATCTGTACAAGGTCTAACATTTTTCGAATCGCAGAGCTTCGAGGAAAGACAAATTTAACATTTAGAGATCAATTATTGAATTACAAAAATAAATGATTATTTGTGTTATACGTAGGTTGACTGTGGTGAGTCGGATAGCAAGTTAAGATACGATTTATCATTTATCATTATTATTTCAAGCTATAAAGACAACGATGTAGAGATTTTCACAGCGGAGTATAAAAAGAAGGAACAAGATTGTAGTATCATTTCAAACGAAGGATTCGTATTGTAGTATTGTTACTATATCGATATTAAAATATTATTTCAAATTACAGAGACTGAAATTATCAAGCTTCGACTGCAATAGTATGATTACCAGATATCAACTTCATTCTATAATTACAATATTCATTGATGCCTGCTCTAAGTATACCAAGCATCCGGAGACTTATGGACGACAGCATAAATCAGAGTAACTGTAAAAAATTCAAACGTCCCTGCGGCAATTCAAATTCCCTTCGATGCTCCCTTCTACTCGAGCAGTTTGTCATCCGCGGTTCTCATTAACGTCAAAGCATTGACCCGACGGGGACGTGGTCTGAAGTCACCTGTTTTTCCAGGCGATCACACGTCTGGCGAAACGCGGCCACATAACTACGTTCCTACGGCCATGAATAATTTATTCCCTGAATAATTCATAGATCGAAGATAGTACTCTGCCGTAGTACTCGCTGGACGTTCGCGAGATTAAAGAAGCGTCGCGGCCGACGACGCAGAAACAACGGAGAAGGCAGCAGGCTCGCGCCGCTAAGCTACTTAATTAAAATCGCCACGCTCATAAACCGTATTCAACGTCGCGTTCGCGGTGTCCGGATGTCTCTGCAATGGCGGGTCTCTCTTAATTTTCCTCGACAGCAGGATGGGGTATCATCGGTGAGGCTCGATTAAAACGTCACCGCGCTCGGCGAACGCTGGGGAATCACGCGGAAGACGGACATACAGGGGCGATCGATAACGGGGAATTAAAGATTCATCGGCTACACGGAGCAGACACGGACATTCGGAGAAAATCGTTAAAACCGGCTCTCTGTCTCCTTTCTCCGTGAATGCTGACGTCTTTTGTTGCGATGCGAGGGAAAAGGCGTGGTCCGGATGCGATTTAACACTAGAGTTACTAACGCCCGAAGTATAAAACTTGCTTCAAAGGAATTAAATTAAATTGCTGCGAATAGGACGAAGCTTAGAACTGATAGAATAAAAAATACAAGCTTTCGTTTGTATATTTGAAGAAGACGAAGAATCATAAAAATCTGTAAAATTTCTATGAAAATACGACTTGACCGGTCCATCGGTACGCTGGTAGTACTGGTATTAACGTGGAAGTGTTACACACAGATGAAAACCGAATTATTGGTCGTCGAATTATTAATGCGATTCCCTCGTACGTATAAATTTAAATGTGGGAAAATTACAACGAAAGTCGCTGTAAATATGCGATTTAAAGTATTTAATCATTTGGGCAAGATTAACTACACCCTCTGTTCCATTTAGATAATTTTATAATTTCTACGTTATTTTGGGAGCAATTGTGAATAAAAAAGTTGTTGGTTGCAAATCTTGAATAACAAAATTAATTATTCGTTCGATAAATGTTACGGTTTTCATATTAATAAATGAAAATTCTTCTTCATTCATAATAAATGAAAGAGATACTTTCGCCTCGTTGTTCGTCCCTCGCTGCCTAATGTAATAAATTCGAACAGCAATATGGATATTACAATGCAAATGTACTAGTTCTCGACAGATCTTCGATATCAGTTTATCCGAAAATAGGATTTCATATGATAGAATGTCACTCTTCATATTCAGCTTATTTTGCATGTAGATTCATCCCCTTTCATGTTCTAGTAATAATTCCAAAATCTTTTATATTCTGTCGTTTTGAAGCACAGTATAAGATAACTTCGCCGTTAAAGTATCCACCGAGATACGACTTTCCCCAATAATATCTTGTAAATTATTTCTCTCTTCCAGATCTACTTCAAAAATACTATAGTATTCACGATTCGCAGAAAGAAGGGAACTCGATGGGACGAACAAGGGGTGGCGACGAAAACTTTCTCGCAGAAACTTTTCCCTCGTCCCGCCACCAAACTTTTCGCTATTTTTTTCTTTTTTGGGACGTACGGCGGGTACGAGAAGCGCCGTGAAATAAGATACCGATCGAATAACGCGAGTTCATCTAATTCCACGTGCCTCTATGTTTGCCCAAGCACGTGTAAAACGCGAACACGTGGATCGTGGAAGGAATCGCATCGGTCTGTAAACTGCAGAAGCGTTATTATTTCCGTGACAGCCACACCTTGCGCTCTCCTATTCAGCACGTAGCGTATAGCACGCAATTTTAATCAACTTTCGTTCAATGGAAAGTGTTGCGGAAAAGGGAAGAAAAGAATCTGCAGAAGGTTTCACACTCGATCGTATTCATGGCAGAATGGACGTTGAAGCCAGAGACGAGCGAAATTGCAATCAAAAGGATGACGAAACAAAAAAGGGAAAGAGCGTCGACACGGAGATCCGGTCGTGATTAACGGGACGCGATCAATGCGTAAGCATTATGTAATTCACGTGAAGCCAGGCGAACGTTTGAGTGCCATTCAGTACCTTGCCGCCTCTTCAAACCATTGAACCGATTTCCTCGAGGTACCCGCGAGACGCTACTCAAGTCGGAGACACCGTGAAAAAGAAGCGAGAGAGCGCGTAGACGCAAGTAGCACACTCGAGATCTTCCGAGCCAACAAGCATCCGCGTGTACACTAGTGTACACTGTATACATTGTACGATGTACAGTCAGAATGGAGACGGTTCAAGACTCCTCGTTCTTACAACTTCGTAAAAACGGATTTGGGTTAACAGCGAAAACCTGTTACGTGTTTGGCTTAATAGCTTAACTGGCCAAACTCGAATACAATCGTAAAATCGTTCTAAGTGAAAGCAGTGGACTCTGGGATTTTTCTGAGACATCTATGATCTCTTTACGACCCACCTACTCGTACTAGTTTCTCCGAATATTTTAAGCATCGTCTCCAAGTGTTCGATCCACAGCTGGAAACTCTCGTTCGATTCTAGAGATTAATGGCTCGTCAGCTATTCCATGCTATTTGGGTTCGTCCTGTCGCGTCCTTAACTTTTAACCGCCGCCTACGACGTAATTTCGTAAAAGGGAATTGATCTGTGGCTAATTTCAGGAACAGTAGGCGTTATTGTTTGTAATTGAAATTAGCCAAATGGCAAGCTGATAATCGACATGGTCAGTGTCTTTGGTATTCTTGTTTCGCAAGCGTCAGATGATCTCCAACCTTGCACGGACGGAGTTCAGCTTTTTATCGCGAAAGGGCAGCGACTGTCGATACTTGCGAGGCTATCTTCGCTGCAAGTTTAATTACATGTATAAAATAATTGCAAGTAACGTCGATCGAAGCAGACGTCTCTGAATTCTTTGAAATACACGTAGATCATAAGATGCGTAGCAGATACACGTTCAGAAGTGAAATAGGGCCACATACGCAATACGGTATCCGTTTATACAATAAAGTAGTTGGATGTCGATCATTTGTTTCCTAAGTTAAGAAATAGAGAAAGAGAGAGGCTGACAGACTAACACAAGAGACTGATAATGAGCGATACTGTATCTTTCGTATGAATGGAACGATTCGTCGCTATGTTTCGACCGTTGCTTTCACACTCAATACACGTATCTTTGTATGCCATTCTCATTTCTACGTATTGTAAAATTATGATTGAGATGCGTATTCATTCGTGGTAGTTCGCGTTGAATGGATTTCGTAAAGCAAACGCTGCAAATAATATTTGTACTATTTATAGAGAAGGTATTTTATCCTCTCGAATGTACACAAAATGAGTTACTCTTACTTTTGATTCCAAACGTTTATTTCAAATAGACAAAAACGGCATTCTTCAAAGACTAGCCTAGATGGAGGATGCGGAAGTGTTCGTTGACATTAAATGAAAACGAGCATTCGTTATACGAATGTTGCGATACGCGTATCGCCATGAGAAATAGCCAAACTATTTTCCCATCTTCTCTCATCCTTTCGTTTTTTAACATTATGATTATAAGAGAGAATTCCAAGGACCTGTTTAATATCTTGTTCGGATGCTATTTCCTCTGATACTCGCTTCCACGTACAATCTTATAAGTTTCAAGAAATTCAAGTATTTATAGCATTATGATAGAATATCTTTCTCTTTGAACATGAAAATCTTCTTATTTCTAACACGCGTAAAATCTTCTGTAAAATACCTAAGTCGCTATATTTACGTTTACGCAACTTTTACCCATTATTCTACTGTTTGCCGTTGCTAGGTAAAACAACTTATTCACATTACTCGTACTACGCATATGTTTCTTCAACACGGGAACGAAATTTGCACGTAATTCGAGTAATTCGTTCGGCAAAGTGAGATACGTACCACCTCGACATCTTCCTTTTCAGTTTCCTAAGGGACAGCCTCTCCAACGTTCTAGATTCCCAGGTCTTCAACGATTCCATCATCCCCGTGATCGGGCGTGGGCCGCGATCTCGACCGATGACACGCGCAATCGGACACGGTTTGAAGGTCTGGTCGAAGCGATGCAACGAGTGCCACTGCACGCGGGTCGTGCTGCATCGCGGTTCCACCGGCAAAGAGGAGGGAAAAAAAGAGCCGGAGAAAGAGAGACGCGATTGCTCGCGAGCGTGAAACGAACGCGACTTAATCCACCGCGATGCATGTCACTCGATGTCCCGTGTGCGGTTTTACGGCTGACACGCGGCTTTATTTTAAACACACTCTCGCATACCTCGTTTCACCTGCCCGCCTGGCTCGTAGTCAACTGCTCGACGCTTCATTAGCAAAACTGTGGCTGGTGTCGATCGAGAGATCATCCAGATACGTATATCGTAACAAATAGCGATCTTACGATGTTGTTAGTTTGTGAAGAGAGTCGTTCAGGAGTCGGAAGCTACGTACATCGATGATGAAGAGCGATAGAAAAGTAGAGTTGCTGGTTTTAACAGGGAATTTCGAGACTTCTCTCTTTAGTCAAAGACCATAGTAACGTGATAACAAGGAGAATATTTCACCGACATAGGAGAAGAAAAATAGGTTAAGTATAATTTTTGAAACAGAATATGTTGCTATACTGTGTAATATACCATCATTGTATTTATTACCATATAGAAGCGTATTTTACTCGAATTAGGTCAAACATAATATTTGAAACACGATATGTTACAGCGGCTACAAAAGGTATTAATTATAGGATTTATAATATAGGATTTGCCGTTAATTAACAGCGAGATCCACGTATAAATAAATACTTTTAAGCGCATGAATAATTTCGCACGACTACGAGAACCGATGCTATAAATATGAAATGTAAAAGCTGATGTAAAGAATGATCTGAGCGATATCAGATAAATTATAAAATCTTAGTAGTTTCCCTAAAAGTTACCTTGAGCCGTGTTATTCCACTAGTTCTAAAAGGGTCAAGGAAACAGATGAGATGGCCGTTAGAGAAGACAAAGAGTCAGGTTAGAAAAGCAAACAGTGTTCGATGCATGGCGGAGTGCAACGAACGAGGCTGCACAGTACGAGCGTCTTGAGTCATTGACACCGCGTGCGTTTTCTCTCCGTGCATTGTCTTCAAAACTGGAAACGAATCTACCAAACAGCCCGCGTAATTTTCAGTTCGCACCATTGTGCATCCGGCGCAGTGACTCTGGACGAAGAAAGTAGTCGTAACTCGTAATCAGGAAACGCGGTTATTGTGAAACAATCGGATGTACGCAGAGAGAGAGAGAGAGAGAGAGAGAGAGAGAGAGAGAGAGAGAGAGAAGCGCGGATTCACTCTTCATACGCGATGTCGTTTTCGTTGCACAACAACCGGGCATCCAACATGGCAGATGAAAGTTACATGATTGATTTTTATTCTGATAAGACTTATGTATATCAGCGCAGCTTATGTATATCAGGCTATAGCAACCGCGAATAATGTAGCGAGGTTCTTAATCGAAGCATCGAGTATTCAAAACTGTGTACGAGTGCTACTTTTTTCGATAATGTACAATACATAGATTAGACGTCGATGGTCAATTAGATCTATCGGAGGATTCAGACTAACATCTAAATCAAAGTAAAATTCATCGTAAAAGATCATCTACGTCTGTTCTTATACTGTGGTTGTAAACATTGCCACCTTTTTCATAATTTTATATCGTATGTATAAAATTGTTCGTCCTCTCGTTGCAACAAATTCATACCGATTCCGAGGTTCATTGTCCTTTTTTAACAGACGAACATGCAATGGCATTGTATATAATGTATACAACGACGAGCTAATCTCAACTAATCGTACATCAAGAAGATAAGACGGTTTACGATGATTGAGTTTTCTTTGTTTAAAAACGTAACGCAACTAGACTCTTATTACCTCAATAAACCACAGATAAAGGAACAATATTTTATATATATATATATAGCTGAATTTGAGAAAAGAAACTGTTATCAAGCCAGATCGTCAAATAGACGTGAACTGCGCACGACAGATAGCGTGTAGATATATCATAAGCAGCGAATTAACATCAAGCCGTATTATTTCGAGTCATCGATTTTTGTTTCTCCAGTCGGCTCACTCCGGGACTGGCTCGATAGGGAAAAAATTTCCGTAAGCAAAAGAGACGAGATAGTCGGTTCGGTTATGAAGCTCACCGGATGACCAAAAGAAAAACGAGTCTCTGGACAGGGTACACGGCGTGATTGGCCGAAAATCCAATTTCCAGCTTCGTCCCAGGGCACGTGTGATGTCGTTAAGAGCTCGTCGACCCTGTTACCGTCTCATCGCGTGACTGCCGAATCACTATTTTTATTTCGAAGGTTTAACAGCCATCAGGAGGCTGTTACACCGCAAGGTGGACAAGAAAGATGCTAAATTAAATCTTCCCACCTAGACTGGCTATATGGATTTCCTTATTTTATCAAGCGGGAATGGCGAAACACGGAAAGAAGGAAAGAAAAAAAAAATGCAAGAAAAAGTGAGAAGAGTACGACGAGGGAAACAACCTGGAGGCTGCGAGTAAAAAGGGATTGAAGAGCGGCGAACGGGAGAATGTTTTGCCTTTGCAGAGCGTTTCCACGGGTGAAATGATTTCCATAATGCGGCGCACTCACGATGAACAACGAACGAACCCCATCTCACCAGGCAAAAGTGGACGTCTCGGAGCCGACGTTACACCGTTCGCCAACGCGACGAGCAACTCGTTACAAGCTCGTAGTTTCGCGTGCACGCGGAGTCCCCTTTGTATCGGAAAGCTCTCCTTCGTCGGGTGAATGTCATCGTGGGCTGGGGCTTACAAAAGCAACGCGGAATGCAGCTACCGGCCCAATAAGTGTCGTCTCATTGTTGAATCGCGCGAAACCGATGCCGAGCCCTTTCCAGAGAATCGCTCTGCCGTGAATGCGGCACTGCGAATGATCTCTTTTATCAGATGTTACGTGATTAAGTGTTTTGTAGTGCTTCTACGACATCCTAATTTTATAAACGTCGGATCAACAGTGAGTTCAATTTAAATTGAAATTTGTAAGAAAGTGATACATATAACGTAAAGTATCAGAATAAAGTTAAGTTATCTTTGGTTATTATCCTTGCGGATATTTATGCAAATTCACGTTTCTACGAATATGATTAGAAGGTTGCGACATGGGTAGAAAATTGTGTCGTGTATTACATATTGTACTAGAATTGCGATATTTTATATATTACGCGTACTCTGTACGCTTTCTCACCTTCAAATTTCCCATAAATGCTGAAAACCCGCAGTTGATTAACCATCTCTGTGATAAAGATAACAATGTGAATATCAGAGGGGAAAATCTTGCAGTAGAAGAAGGATGATAATTATGATCTCCAAGAAAATCTTGAAAAGTAAATATTCTTTGATAATGATCATCGTGAAAGAAGAAAGATCTTCGATAAAGATATAAGCAGAAAGAGAGTAAGAAGAAGAGAAGAGGAATTCTTTCCAGTTCGAAAGTTCACTTTCCGTCGATTTTACATATCTCTGTATAAAAACGAGGGACCAATCAGTCGGATGGCGAGAGCCACACGCTCATCCATATTCCAGATAGGAGTTTCAAGAACAGAGTTTATTCTCAACTATCGAACGTGCTTCCCTTGACCTCGCCGAGTCGAGGCCGCACCGGCAGGTCGAGGTTACACGCGCCCAGACGGGAAGAGACTAGAATGAGCCGCGGAAATGCCGAAAAACTGAGCAAATAACGAGGAAAGGGTTGCTGCCAGCTGATGAAAAGCGACACGGGTATTCCATGTTAAGCGCGTTCCGCTCTATTTCGTCCGTACACGCCCTTGAAGAGGGCACGCCGTGCATAAAAGGGCTCGCGTCTCCTTCAGGCAATCCCTTTTCAGTTGCTCCGCTGTTCCCGCTGGATACGCTGGAATAGGTCCACCATTAAAAACAAAAAAGGCCCAAGGCAGAAGAGGGAGAAGGTGAGCGAGAGGTGGCGTAGCTTCCGCCACGTGAAAGGGAGGAACGTGGAGAAACGAAACATTACCTAATGCCGTGTTTTCACTGCGAGAACATCGCGCGTTTCGCGCACCCCAACGCCAGCAGCCAGCATACCCATTCGTCTGTCCTTTGTCGCCCGTTATCCATTGCGTTATCTCCTTCCCTTTCCAGTCTATCTTTTTGTCCGCCAACCTTTCGAGGGGTTTCGATTTCCGTGTAATCAACGACGAATCGAGAGATAGACAGATAGAGAAAGAGAGAAAGAGAGAGAGAGAGAGACGGAGTGGTTACGCGTTCAATGAAGAGCTTCAGACATGGGAGCCGGGGTTAATTGTTAGCTCGTCGGCCAATGTTGCGTACGTTCCCGATCGTTAACGGCGTGAAACGCTCCGCTTCGACACTCGACTCTGCTGTAACGACTCGACGATCGTCGACACCCGTTCGATGGACTTTTAGCTCGACGATGAATACTTCACCACGAGCTCAAAAGAGTTCGCTTCGACGCCTACCGCCGTGCAGTGAAACTTCAGTGGATCACACGGAGCTTCGATAGGTCCTCTTATCGATTCATTCTCGTCGCGAATAACTTTTCGAATTAAAAATCCAACACTTCGAACTTGAAGCATGCGACAAAGAAACCTTTAAACACGAATGCTTCGTCTAATCAACGGCTGTGCCAATTTCCGCAAGGTTCGTTGGTCTCTCTGCCCAACATCGATCATCGTTAACAGCCTCGCCCGGATGAGAAACAGCGTGCGGACGGCCCGGCCAATTTTCGTTTCATTTTTTTCTCCGGTCGTTCGTCATGGAACAGGCAATCTTTTTCCGCGTGGAAAACTACAATACGCTTATCGTGAAGCCGCGAAGCTGTACGCGAGACGCACGTGGCACCAGTTGGTACGTGAAGTGGTGCACAAGGGAAAAATGTAAATAACGATAACTGGATGGCGTGGGCTTTCGGAATTTATCGCGAGAAAATCGAACCCGGTAACGAAATTACGAGAACCGACCATGAGACAGGGGAAAAATGGAGAACGAACCGAGAGCGCGACACGTAATTAAGCAAACGGGGAAAGGTTGGCCATGCGGGAATTCGATAATTATCAAATGGCCAATTAAAATACGGAATTTTCGAGCTTTTCGATGACCCACCCGGAGGGTAGCGTATAAAGAATTTTAGTGAATGTCATGACCAATTTCAACCCTTTTATGAAATTTCTATGAGACGATAGAAAGTATCCAGTTACATTTAATTTATGTTCCTTAATATATGGGGTGTTCTAGATCTTTGCGATATTTTTTGTCAATATATTTCATTGAGTATAAATAAAAGAAAGATGTTATATAAACATAGCTGCGATTTTTTCGCAACACGCATTCCGAAGGAGAAGAAGAATAAAAATATATTTTTCTTCTAAAATAAGCGGATTGATGAAGTTACTTAACATCTGTTTTTGTACGAAACTCATTGTGATTCGTGTTTCCTCTAACAAAATCAATCGATTCTTCGTATAGAAATTTGTTTGATATACTTTTTTCGGAATAAAATACGAGTATATATGAGAGTTTAGTAGATATGAAATCGGACGATATCGCAGCTTGAACTCAATAAATGTAACAGTATTAAAAAGCATCTACTATTAATCGTTAACGCATAATATATACCTTATAACAGCCCGTTGCACAAATGAAAAAGCTATTGATATTTTATTTCATAACTGCAATATCAAAAAATAAAATAACGTAGATTAATTGAAAAAATATTATATTGAAACGTTACATATTATTCCATTGATATTTTATATTTTTATTATAATACTTTAATAAAGCTTCAATGTTTGTATAACATACGTTTCGCCCATGAAATATATCAACACGAAGCTTGATTGATCAAGTCCGGTACATCCTACATAGCGAATAATTTGAATGAAAAATATTTTTATATGAAAGTTAAAATTAATAATTCTGTGCCGTTAGCTGATCTACTTTTTGGGGATGGAAATCACTCGCCTTGGTATTGGTATCCGATGCATGGAATTCCTACGGAACGGATTTCTCGATGGATTTACATGGCAGGTTGCGTGCAGAGGTTCGGGCAGGTCAAGAATATCCCTACAGGTGAAGAACGGATGAATAGTCGAAGCCGACCGCAAGGATCCACACGCGCGTACTGCGTGGTTAATCGAGTGTCAAGGGTCGAGAGGATCTTTAAATTATAGTAACGAAAGGGCCAGTCATTTTTGTCCATTCGTCTTGGACGTTTACGAGCGTTGCACGATACGCTAGAAAGCGGAAGAAGATGCTTGTGGAAGAGGAATCTACTAGTGATTTCCAACTTCGTAAATCAACCACGAAGATACCGTCTAGTGCTTAATTATCGCCTTGAAGGCGTCGAGCAAAGTTTTCCACTCGGATTAAAATTCCAATGGAACAGGGATAGGGTTCTTGTATTGTTGATTGATGTATGCAGTTTCATTGTATTTTCAAATATTCTAATACAAGAAGTGCAGCAGAATGCACCTGTATTTCTCATCGAATACTTATACCAAATGAAGGGAGAATTCTAATCAAAATGCAAACATTATTCTTCCTGTTACAGTTTCAGTTATTTGAGACATCGTTAAAATAAATGGAATTTATTCTTTTTTTTCACTCGGACAATGGAAATAAGAAATAAAAAGATTATGAAAAATATGTTTTCACATTGAGAAACTAATTTTATCTTGAATATTAAGAAAGTGATACGTAAGAAACGAGTTTGGCATTCGATTCTGATACCTTTCCTCTATTCGTTTGCCAGGATGCGACAGATAGAAAATGCAAAACAGACTCAGGTTAGAGCTACCTTCCTCGAGAGTGATATTTTCGAAAGGAGATGTGCAAACGTAGCCGAATTCACGAAGCAAGGCCAAAATAATCGAGACAGTGAAATGAAAGGAGGGTCTGAGACGAAGTGAGTCACTTGCCATAAAACACGATCACCCTTCGCGTAACCCTAGGGTACCGTAGATGTTTCGACAATATCCTAGGGCCTAGGGTAGCGTACACCAACCGCGACCCGTAAACATTTTATCCTGTATCGTTCGAAACTCTTTGAAGGGAGTGGCTTCCTTCGCTGTGCTTTACGAGAGTTCGAGGATGGAAAATTATCGAAAGTTTGCATCGCAGTAAACTCGAAGGTGATCGATAGATTCTATATACACTGTACATACAGTGGCCCACGAAAATACAAAACTTTTTGAAATTTTGTTAGAATTATAAAGTAACAGTAAAATGTTTAAAACCGAATCCAGAAATGTATTTACATAGAAGTTACAAGACATTTATTGGAAACGTACATTTAGCGAAAAATTAGTATAGAGCATGAATCCAACAGTCCTAGACACACGATTAATGCTATAGATGGTCTCGCTACGTATTGTAGCTTATTAACATAGCGAATAGTTGAAATACTCTGATGGTCTTTACGAAATGCACGCCTCCAACAAATATCTTGCAACTTCTATATACGTTGTCAGATCCGTTTCAAATTCTGTCGACGCAATCGCGATAGTCGTGTCTCTACAATACCAACGAGATTTCAAAATGTTTTGCACGACATATCCATAAAAAGTTTGCAAGAATGTTTGGATACTTTTGTAAACCACTCTATACGTACACAGAAATTTCTGCAAGGAAGAAATGCACTGCTCGACTTCTGCGCGAACTACATAGATACACAGAGCAGTCTGATAAATATCCACTATGTTTCACTGATCGACAGTGTAAATCCCGAGCTACTTCGAGAAATTGGAATGTCTTGGATTGAGAAACGAACGTTGTAGAATTTGGAAACTTTGATGGAAACGCGGCTCGATAACTGAGCAACAGGGCAAGACTCGAGCGTTTGATGGCGAAGTACGTAATTGGTCCTTCGACACTGAGAACGTCTAACGCTGAAATCAATAAGATCTTGGTATTTGAACTCTCGCAAAAGCAACGGCGTTCGAACTGTGATAGACTGTGGTAAAGGCGAGCCATGATTACAGCAACGAAACCGAGCAATGCTCAAGTGGTTTGAAAAGCAAAAAGAAAAAGAAAAGAGACCAATTTCATCCAATGGTTCTCGTCCGATTACTGCATAAACGACGTCTGACGTGACTCGGTGATTATTCGATTTAAAACCCGTTGTAAACAATGGCTGCCATAAACCGACTAGTCACGCGAGCAAATATCGCGATCTCCCGTTACGTCCCGCCTTTCATTACTTAATCGCTCGTTTGCCTCTGCATCTCGCAGACTTCGAGCAGACTTCGTTTTTCGATAACGAGATTCACCCCTCTTCATTCAGACGGTCCTCTTCTTCTAAGCCGATTTCGCCCCGGATCGTTTGATCTTGGACTTGACTATGCCATACTCGTGTACCAAACAAGGCACATTTACGCGAAACTGCTTTCCTACCAGACGTCCAAAGGAACTGCGTAAGGCAGAGAATGAAGGTAGGGTTAACCCTAGAAAGACGGTGGTTTCAAGCATTATGTGAACGACGGAGGGAGAGCTGATTTCGGTCAAAAATATCCTTTAAAAGCAAACGTTTTAACGAACAGATGTTAAACCTGCTTGGATTTGTGAACTTTTACGTTTCAATGTTGCTCTCGTTTTAGCAAAGAAAACAGATTTCTAACATTCGAGGAGAATCTTTAACGTAAAGGTAAAAGCAGGTAACGTGCATATCAATAACAGTTTTTTCATATCTTGCTCAGAGTCGATATATTTCTTGATATTAGAAAAATGCGATATCTGTCTAATCAAGGACTCGTAATAAAAACGGTCCTTTCCTGTGCTTGCCTTCTTGCAGCAAAGCGAAGGATGCTTTCCCTTTAATCATTCCAGGATTCAAGTTCGACGTAAGAGAAAGAGAAGAGACGATTGCGAGCTACATAGGAGCGGAACAGAGAAATAAAGATAAAGGAGGAGAGGATGGATTTATTGGGCCGAGAGGACAAGCCTCTAAGAATATAAAGTAATGACAAATGTAAAGGACAATTATGTCGGAGTAACGATAGACGTTCCAAGTAACTGAGAGGGGTGAAAGGAGGCGGAAACAGAGCCGAGTTAAGGGAGAAGAAAACGAGAGACGAGCTAATAGAGAAGACAGGAGTAGAACACAGAGAAAAGAAAAAGGAGAAGACGAGGGAAAAACTGTAGAAAATGGGTGGAAGAAAGGAAAGGAGAAAATGGGAAGAGAGTCGAGTAAGGATAAAGTGCGAGAGAAAGGGGTGAAAAAGGAAGTCGAAGGTGGAAGGGAGAAGGGGCAAGACGCACGGGCAAGTCACGCAAGTATGCACTTGAGCGTTCGGTTTCGTTCGCAATCTCGTGGGCATGCATTCGGCTGGATGCACACCAAGTAGTGCACGAGTTTCGAAAGGGGAGTCCGGTGCTCGGAGATACGGAAGCTTACAAAGCCAACGAGACGTAGCAGGGTGCCTGGGACACACGAATCTCGCCAGGCTAGGGTTAACGAGGCTGTGGAGAACGGACAATAATGAATCTCGAAAAGCAAAGGAAATATTGCTCTCTTGAATTTTGACTAATGGTGGCAGTCGTGTCTCTCCCTCTCTTCAACTTTATTCCCGTTTAAGTAGAGTTTAGTATTGTTGCGGCGCATTAAAGAAACAGTCCTTAGGACCGTGTGCAAGGTATGTACGAAGCAAAGAATGTTTAGTGTGTTCCGTGCCATAGAAACGAATTTAACCTGAAGCACCCTTCAGTCTGGAGAGTCCGCGGGCTTAATTAAGTCACGTGTGCTTGCGTGGGATGAGTGAGAATCAGAGAAAATTGAGCTACAAAGGGCACCCGAGAGCTTCCTCAATTTAAGGAAAAACCTTTGATGATTCGGTAAATCGATTATGCTCTATAACGTTTCCTTCTGCTCCGCTAGTAACGGCTAACTTTCCAATTTTCCTTGGCTATTTTCGTTCTTTTTTCCAGTCGGACAGACGTCGAGTTCTTGATTATGTTTGAAGAGCTATGGCAATACTATATCGTCGATAACAATAAATCGCTTGAGCCGTTCTTGAAAATACAAGAAATTTTACTTTTACACGATTACATTATGCTGAATCGAATTTTCATTAATTTCGATTACGACGCCTCGAATTAATTTTGCATGGAAAGTATTCGGTTAGTTCGCTAAGCTGTCAGTCTGCCTGCTTATGCTTTTACGCCACAAGTAACACGAAGGTACGGAATATATTAACAGCAGATTACGTTCCACCAAGATACCACGAAGAATTGAAAGTAGCGGAGAATATTGATTCCACCTCTCCGACGTACGCTCATTTTCACTTGCAATCTCGTGGCGCGGAATTTTCTGCAACTCGACGCGCGGAATAATCTCGCGAGTTATCGATCCGTGAAACTGATTCGCCGAAATAAAAAGAAAAGGGAGAAGAGAAAGCGGAGAAGAAAATCGTGAAGGCGGGAAAAAGAACGAGGGCTCAGGAAATTCGTATTCCTATTGCCTATTTCTACGATATATCAACGCAGAAAGGGGAAGCGGTAATCGCGAGGTAAGACAAGGGGGAAAACGTTCCGGGGGAGCATTTAGAAGTAGTACAAGTCGAAGGGTGAGAAGCTCTTCGAGAACGAGAGAGCGATCTCTGCGAGGGTAGAGCACGGGAATGGCGAGTTTTACACACAGAGAAACGCGAAAACGTTCCACTCTTTCCACCTTCCTTCTCCGTCTCTTCTTTTTTCCTTTCCTTTCCTCTTCTTCTATTTCCATCTCGGTTCCACCAAGTCGGCTCTCGGTCCCGAGCCCCTCGAATTACAGAAAGCCTTTATTATCGACGCATAGAACGCTCGCTCTGTCTGTGCATACAACGGAAATTGCCTGAGAACGCTCGAATATCATCTTCGCGACGGAGAGTTTAATTGGCTAAAGTCACTTCTGCCCCTCGACAACAGCTGACACGGCAAAGATATGAAAATCGACCGCTCGAAAATAAATGCTTTTTATATTTCATCTTCTCTTTGTTATTTGCTCTTCTTGCACGCTGATTTTTTAGGCTATTATCAAGATGTGGCGATACACGAAGCGCAGTCGCGATAACGATCGAAAACGGCCCGATGAATTATAGTTGCTTAACGAATTAATTCTGCTGCTAATAATTATTGATAGCAAAGAAACCGATGGAGAACCGGTGTACAGTTAAAAACAATCGAGGAACTTGTTGCGAACGCATATCGAGGGTCATATCTACGAGATACCATCAGACGATCGAGCTCGATAAATCTTTCGCGACGCCAATGCACGCCGCTACAAAGCAACGATGCTAACGAGAAGTTGCAATTCGTTCAAAACGCAACAAGTAATTGCCAACATTATCCATAAGCATTTGTGCTTCTACCTATATGGTAAATTCTTTTAATAGCAGCAAATAAAAACTCACATTTTAGTACTTCCCGCCAGAATGCATCATGGCGCGAATCTACCTGCAATTAGTTACGACGACAATGGTCTTTTGTTCGGTTGCACGATGCGTGTTACTTTCTTTCCGTACTTCACACGATTTTTACCAAGATATTTCTGCTTATCTACTTTTTTAACAACTCTGGTCTGAGGTGTGAATAGTTACACGATCGCTCGATTTATGATAATAAAAAAAGGACGTGGCAAAAATGGAAACGTGGAAGACGAGAATAAGAGGGCACTTCCGGTGGCGCAAGAAATATCAATAGTCTTGAAACATGGATGTTTTTGTAAGAGCCTATACAAACGCGTCTGCCACGCCACGCATCGCTTGCGTCGAGATAATAAACTAATCGTTCTATTTATTTTATTTTTAAACTCACGATGGAATTATTGCTACTTGCAACATGAGATTATCTTTAGCATACACTAACGATGGTTCCACTGAATACTGAAGCTTATTAATAGAATAGTTTTGTGATCTCTGCGAAATGGCACAAGAAACGAAAGTATTCATACAGTACAGAAATATAGAAATATAAATCATTTTCTACATTATTTGATATATTCAAATATACCTATGTAACTGTATACTATATATAGTGCTATAGGAATAAATATACACAAGTTAAACAAAAGTTAATTACATAACTGCAGCAATCTGTATATTATACACTTACGTACGTTTGAATATAAAATATTTAATGATACATGAAATATTCCAACTGTTCGAATACTTCGTGTTTACTGTATACACTTGCGTTAAATATCTTACAATTTCTATATACCCAATCTAATGAAATCTCAAAATGTTTCATGCAACACACACAATATATTAATAAAAGATATCTACAAGTGTTTGAGTACTTTCGTCGATGATCGTACATAACCACGAACGTATACATAGTATCGTACAATTGTAACGTATAGTATCGTGCAATTGTATCGCGAACGAAACGAAACTTCTGGAACGAAGTTTCTAACCAGACTAGGGTTTGGCTTTTGTCGCGAATGCGAACGGATCCGTGCTTTGACGGAGAAACTCGCTCGCTTTGGCTGGAAAAGAATGCGAATCGCAGGGGTGGTAGTCGGGATCCGAGCGAGGAATTGACGGCTAATTTTCGCTAAAAAGCGTTGAATAGTGGTAGGTCGCAGCGGGAGCAGGGCTTCGAAGAATGGAGGAACACCGGAATGGGGAGAAACGGAAGGAACAGAGAGAAATAGGGAAACGGTTGAATATCGGGGAAACGGTTATGCGTTTAATGAAAAACCGTGTGGCTGCATCGCGTGCGCGTTCCCCTGTACTCGCATTATCTTACAAGTTTATTCATCCGGCGGTAGCGAAGAAAACAGTACGCGTTCCCGGTTTAATTCGCAGTATCGCGGCCGCGCTGCATTCAGATTGGCTAATTAATCAAGCTAATAATTAAAAACGTGTGCGTGCCGCGCGCGCCCGAGTCACCCGCCAACTTTTCTATTCGTGTTTGCCAACGAATTGTTTCACGCGGTCCCATAATTCCTACAGTGATCATTTTATTCTGAAAACTATTATACTTGAATGCTATTCTCGTTGAACAACCTTATTTTCGAACTGTACTGTATGTAGCTTGAAATACGTCTCCAAAGTATCGATATGTGATAAAGTTTGGGAATGTTTAGATTATTTCGTGTTCCGCGGTCCTATGATTTAAAAGACAGAGTATTATAATTTATGCAAATTGTTTCGGCTCACCTGTCGATAAAACCATCTCCGTCGCCGTCGCATGCTTGGAACAGCTTCCTGACGCGTTCCTCGTCGCAGATGGAGCCTGCTTCACTTTCAGCATCCGCGGTTTGTGACATCTTCACTTTACCTCTTGTTTATCCATTGTAAGTAACTATTGGCGCACTATCCAGCTGCTTCGTGTCCATCTTTCTTCAACTGCTCTTCCCTGTCACGTTCAAAAGGTGATGGTCACCTCTATACCGCTGTTCAATTTTCCTTCTAGCCGCCCCGTTACATACTTTAGAACTCGATTCACGCATCGATCACGCACCGGTGGTCCGAAGTTCTCGATAACGTTCTCAGGTTCCTTAACTTGCGTCAAATACGTAGGACCAACACGGTGGATCGTTAAGTCACGTGTTGCATCGCGATCTCTCGTTAATCGATCCCGAGATGTAAACTCGAATCGTCGACCGCCTCCGCGATTACGTTCGGGGAAAAGGTCTACGAACCTCGGTGGAAGCAACAGCTATTTTTAGACCGCTTAAAATACGTAGATTCCCTTGTTCCACAAGATTTTGTTGATACATAGTGCATAAACAGATCGACTAGATAAGCCATTCTCTCGCGAACGTATTTTCAACGCACGAATTTTACGGAAATTTTACAACACGAAGTCGTGTGGGCGTTCGTCTTGTCACTAGATCGTCAAAAAGGGTGAGACAGTTGCGTTTTTTCCGGTGTGGCTGTGCACGCACGAGAACCTGTGTCCGCCGTTTCCAGTGTCACCGAGTCACTAACCCTAACCTCAAAACCGGACCCGAGACTCACCCACCCTCGCGAGCTGTACAGCGGCAATAAAAACTATCGATTGAGCGTTCCGCGGTCAAAAAACTTTGACATCTCGCGCCATCTTGAAATTTTCGAGCACGACGAAAACAAAGATGGCGGTCGCCGAACCGCGAGCCGGCAAGCGGAATGTTCGAGTTCCGTCGTCAGATGTCGCCACTAGAGGCGCCAAATTTATCCCTCCTAAATACGTAAGTCGTATGAAATATTGAAAATAAATTATCTTTATTATCAGTGTCGTTGAACAAAAATACAACTAAAATGTTTTGTACATACAATGGTAACTTAAGTATATAAGTTGTGGATATTAATACGTATTGGTACGATAATTTTGTTTAAGATTGTAGCTTCTCAGCCAAGGTAGGCACAAGTTTTTTCAGTTTGCCAGCGTCGTGACTGAATGCCCACATTATACATCGAGTATGTTCTTCGCTTGGAAAACCACGAAGTTCTTCGTCTGTCTCGAACCATTGAATATTCTTTTCTTTGATTCGATCTACTAGATTTCGTAAATTCTTATTCCTCTCTATGTCCCAAGTAACACTCGAGTCTGGAACTTGAACGTTCCTCAGCTTCTTGTAATCTCCCTCCACTTCCTCATACGCTCTATAGAATACACCGAAGAATGTTGCAATATATACTTTTATCATAAACAATATTCTATTCCTTAACAATAACGATATAGCATATATTAATAACAATTAGATTACGGATATTTACGCATATTCATATTTTTATGAATATAATGCAGTTTGGAATTGTTTTATCTATTAAATATCGTAAAAAGTACTACAGCTTTTACACCTTTTATACGTTTCTTTATATTTTTTATACGCATTCTGTGTATTTTTGCACCTTTTCCCATAAACACGTACAAATCCGTAGTCTAACAATAATTATGCATGTATATATACATAATAAGAAATGTACTCACTTAAGAAATCCATTGTCTTCGATTTTGTATTTGTCGGCCAACGGCTTGAAGGCTTGCACCAAGTCAATGGGTAAATAATTGAAGTTCTCCTTAGCTCGGCCATTCACGTTATAATCCGTGATCCAATTCTCGAACACTTCCACGGCTTCCTTCATGTTCTTGATCTTTTGCTCGTCCTTTGTGCACGATATCACCCGCTCAGCCCTTTTCACCAGGCCAGTGATCGCATGATACTGATAACTTACGTCCCTGCCCTCCAACGATTCTATACTCAGCAAAGCTTTCTCCTTATCTTTGAAACCGAGTCCGCCTTCCTCCTTTTCAGTCTTCTCTTCTTCAGACGAATGTTTCGCTACCTTTTTTTTCGGTTCGTTGTCCTCCTCCTCTTCATTGCTGGACGAGCTGCTGTATCTTCTTTTCACGCTTTTACCCTTGTCATTTTTATCAACCTCCATGTCTTCGTTATTCTCAGATGGAAACTTTTCTTCCACCTGGGTCATGAGTTTCTTCAACTTGGTCGGTTCTGGACTGTAGCCCAGCAGGATGCACTGAACGTGTTCCTTGGTTGGGAGTCCTCGGAAGAGACCCACATCCGTCTCGTACCATTGCACGTGCTTCTGTTTGATCTTATCGATGATCTCCTTCAACCTTCGATTCCTTTCGATGTCCCAAGTGGTCTCTCCGCTTGGAATTTTAACAGCTCGCAGACCTTTGTAATCGCCTTTCTCCTTCTTGTACGCGCTGAAAAATCAGAAACGCGTGAAATACTTACAGCAATAGATCTATATACCGAATACGTAGGTATTGGATAAATCAGAAAAATATTTAAGTAAACGCAAGTAAATGGCGACCCGTAACATTGACATTACTAAACTAAGGAAACACACCAATGACCTCTTTCCTGGATCATACTTGGTTACAATAATTTACTTTACGATACTTAATGTTAAAACATACGCATATTTTATTTTTGCTAATATTGCATGGTTTACGCGATAAAATTAATCATTAATTATTTTCACCGCGTTAAATGTAAAACGCCAAACAAATTAAAAGATACTTTAAAAATAAGCATTCTATTGCAACGGTGCCAATAGTAAACAAGAAGGTAGTAAACAACGTAATAAAACTGAAAACTGCTAATATTCGGTACTTTGAACTACACCTAGATTCTGGTGTAATTGAATTGGTGTAAAAGCAATTGGAAGCACATTGGAACAAAGCTACACCGAATCAAATTAACTTTAGAGAACTAATTCGTATTGCGCCAAGTGAAAAGATAATCGGTCATTCAATTTGAAAAGACTCGCTGAAAGAACTATACTTGCGAAGAAAATGTTGATATTTACTTGTAGAATTCCTCCTCCAGAACATCGTACTCTTTGGCAAGATTCCTGAAGCCTTTTATAGTCTCGATTGGCAAATAAGCAAGGTTTTCTTTGCTGCGATTGTTCTCCTTGTAATCAGTCAACCAATCCTCGAACACTTTCAAAGCCTCACGAAGATTGGCCAGCTTCTCCTCGTCTCTGGTGATCTGCAGCGTCCGTTTCGAGCGACTCACGAAACTAGTGATCACGTGGTACTGATAACTGATATCACGACCTTCCAAAGCCTTCAACGTATCCAAGGCCTTCTGCTTGTCCTTGAAGCCCATCGCAGACTCTTCCGGTTCCGTGGATTTGCTTCGGCCCATTGCTAAAAATCGACACGTTCATCGTCCCCTCTATATACGTACGTATAATCGAGCGAGATCGCGTGCAACGCGTGGCAGGCACGTGAGACGCGACGCAAATTCACGCGATCGATTGTACGGTATGGCCAATCATTAGGCATGGCAAACAAAGGCGGAGAAACAGTCGACGAGAGTCTGACGCCAGCATGTCAGTTTTATCGTTGACGTAATTACTGGTTTATGGAAGGATCGATACAAGCCGGACGATGGTCGAAATTGTGTATTTGTGCAAACTGCAATTTGAACGCCGCGGTTTTTTGTCGATCCAAATAGCAGCGTCGAAATAGCACCGCTTAGAGAATAGCTGGCATATCGTCGAGACTATTCGATAAAAAACAACGCGATGAGAAAACTTTGCGGTTTTCGTCGATCCAAACAACAAGGTGGAAACAGCGACGGTTAGAGAATAGATCACGTACGATCGATAGTATCAGATAAAAGATAACGAGATAAGAAAACTTGGATACTTACCGAAACTATGCAGGCAATATCAATTTCCTTTGGTGTGCAATTAATCTGATCGGATCGCTGACACTGTTCTTAACACGAAGATAGATCGTATCACGTAGTAGTTGCAAGAAACCGAATGGACTTTTAGATTCTAACGTTGAAACTGCGCGACTGACAGTGGCAGGCAGATTTACCGGGACCCGGCTTCGGTCGGCGATGTTCACCAACGATACAACTGCTCACGGATGAAGAAGGATAGACGATTTGCGAGTCGGCGGAAAAGAGAGGGGCCGATATAAACATATCTACTATGTGTCACAGCCCGAAATACGCAGCCGACCTCAGTTCGTAGTCTGTGGTTTGCGTCACTAACTGCTAATACGACGGCGAAAAGAAGGATCGACATGGAAAGTCTCTGCGCAAGATCACGTACGATTCGTCTGTGTGTAATTCATGCTCGCATAACCATTTACACTCGTACTAATTCGCATATCGAGCATTCCACCGTATTTACTTTCAGTAAGACGACGCTGATTTCTTGCGCATCTTTCTCGATGATACAAGAAGATAAACGTTGGAACGTTGGGTAGGGACGTTGGGTACACAGACTGCGTTTTTACGTTTCGATAGATTTATTTGGTATTTACAGAAGTTACAGTATCCTGGTGAACTACTCGGACACGCGCAATGTAACAACGATCACAAGCGATTGGATCTGCCGAGCTAAAGGGTTCTTAGTCGATCTGAACCATCGTACATACGCCTTCGAATTTCGCTATTTACAAGATTCGTGGTACGCGCGATTCAAGTCTCGATTCTGAAATGCGTTTGTCAATGGTCGCTTAATGAGTCGATATTGAGCGTCTATTTTTAGAAAAATCAGTTCTATTTTTCTCCGATATTGCTATTAATTCTTGGTTAATTTAAGACATCGTGGCATATCGTTAACAAGTTTTCTTTGACCATATAACACGTATTTTTATAAATTCAGATTACAGTGTCTTATACCGAAATATGTATATGTATACCTTAAGAAAGTTGTATCGTACGCTCAGCTTCATTTTCACCTTTCTCATAACAGGAAATTCGATAAGTTTTTGTTAGTCAACCGATGGAAAATTTGTGCTTTAAGAGGTTGAACTAAAATATAGTATCAGTTATTGCGTATATACGTATATACGTATTAGCGTAACTATTGCTACTAATTGTTGTTTAAATTAAGACATTTAGCGATATTGCAAGTAATTCTTGTTTAAATTAAGACATCGTGCGTTATTGCCACCTATCCTTGTTTAAATTAACATCGTACAACATTATTATTCGTTTAAGTCAAGTTACCGTGCGATGTTGCAACTAATTTCTGTATAAATTAAGACACTGTACGACCATGGACGAACGCTGCTTGACATTCAAACCGTGCGTTCCATTAACACCTACACGTTATACTTAAGCCACCTATACAATCGTATAACGTGTAAGCACGTAGTACGGGGTAATCTATGACTAGAGATTTTCTCGAGAGTCAATTCTCGATGCGTATGACTTTCCGTCTTCCGATAAAGTTGAGACTGTCGAGAGAGATTCAGCAGACGCAGCTCCCTACACCGAGGCAGGCGTACGAAGTTTGCTCGATTTTCGAGCTGGTGGTGGTAGCGTCTAGCAAGGTTGGTTGGGAAAGCGTTGGAGCAGCCGGTAATTGCGTTCTCTGCACGCCATCGTACAAAATCGATGAGGCTTCTCGTTCTCTGCTGATACCTTCTGTTTCCTGTGCGTACGGAATTCTCGCCAGTTCTTGGCTCCTCGATTCTGTCGGAGCATCGTGGGACGACAAGCGACCGTAGTTTAGGAAGGTCTCTGTGTAGCTCGAGGGCGGATGGTGGTGACTTCCGTTGTACTCGTGCGAGTAATGGGGATGGTATCTGTTCGATGGTGCCTTGAAACCCTCGTTGCCACCGAGGTACTGGTGCAGGTGATGCAAACTCGATGGCCCATACACTGTTGATCGCAAATCGAATTTTACAGATTGATCGTTGTTTGCAATTTTTATGACTGTAATGCTGTTTCTTTAAATTCCAGTAGAGACTTTTTTCTTTCTCATTAATCGCTACACGACATTCTGAAAAGTTATCGCGTATAATAACATACATCGCTATTTCATATAATGTCTGGTACAATTAGGAAACTGTGTATAGTATGATAACGCGTCACGCTTCATCCGTAGGTGAATGGACTAAGAATCGTTTAATTAACTACTTAGTATCTAGAGCTCGGTAATTGAATCAACGTAATATGCGCGTCAGTTCCAACGAATATGATATGTCCTTTGGTATACTATCTTTTGAATGAACTGTGTTGCGCGTCTACGTGTTGTTTGTTGCTTGCAAAAAGATCACCACATCATTGACGGACATAATTTAAAGCGATAGATATTAGATGGCGATAAAACTGTTCGCGATAGTAGTGTAAACTCGATATTAATTACGATGTATATACGAGCTACTGACCTGCTGCAGTATTCGAGTACATGGCAAGAACCGCATCGCCGTAGCCACTAGTGGGATGTTTTGCTAAATCAGAAACGTCGTTCGTAGACGATATCTTGCTAGATATCGATTGGCTTCGAACGCCGTTTTGTACTTCGCTGGGGAGACCAGCCGATCCTGCGGAGCCGTAGGCCATGTTGAAAAGTGCTTCCGGATCGCACACGAACTTATACACGTATCTCTCTCCAGCCACCTTTTGCATTATCCCTTTCTCGTAATAGTACCTCAATGATCTGCTTAATTTATCGTAATTCATTGCCGGTCGATTCTTTTGAACTCCCCATCTTCGAGCTACCTGAAGAAAATTAAATATATCACTTTACCGTTTCACACTTAAGTGAGACGCCCTTTGTGATTAGACTGTTGATACTTTCACCTCAAAAAAATTGATAGGAAACTGAACGATGTAAAATTGTGCAGAATTCACACATAGAAAATACTAAAGAAAGGAGAAAGCGAATGTCGAATAGCGAGGAAAGTAAGTGGAAAGTTAAAATACACGTTACGTCTAATAGGCAAATAAATCTAAATACACTTAGGTTTCATATTTTTTCGGCAATGATCGTAAAAATATAAATTTCTCATATTTATAATAGCAATGCAATCTACCTCTTCCGGTTCGATTAGCTTGAATTCCATTCCACGACCAGTCCACGCAATGCAAGGCGCGTTCGCGGGATCGTCTAACAAGGTGACTAAAAACTGCCATAATTGAAGAGAACCTCTTCGCTGCTGTTGATAGCCAACGGACATTTCGCTCCAAGGTGACACTCCCGTCGCCGAAGATGGCCTCTTGCTGGTATACTCTGTGTTCCACGAGCTAGGAGATCCTTTCTTTTGATAACAATTACTCTGTCTCTCCCACGATGGATTCCTGCCTTCTAATTGAACTCCCAGCTCGGTCCACGTGGGCGTCACGCTTCTCTTACCATACACTTCCGAGCTCCAATTCTCCTGCCGCGGAAAGAAAGCTTCGCCAGGAGCTGGAATCGTCGATTGCCATTGAGAAGCTGCGGAGGAAGTGCTGGCTGGCCGACTAGGCGATGGCGAACCTCTGGCGTTTCTCGTTCCGCTTCCGTATTGCTGCTGTTGCTGGTAGACCATGCTGTTGCCTGTGTGAATTTACATCATCGAGTTGAAGAGATTTTTAGGTTTCCGTATTCCAAAATTTCTCGTTCTCGTTTCGGAAAACGAAAAACAAGGGTTTTGACGTTTTAGGAAAATGTTTAACATTTAACTCGTTAAATTGAAAGAGAAATATATTATTATAATTTCTATCGATAGATGTTCATACGGAAATATATGATATATGAAAATATGAGTTTGAATTCGTAGTTTAGAATGATAAGGCTCAACCTGATCGAAGATTAGTGAAACTCTGCATTAGGTGTACGTTTCTGTATGCGAGGTATTCCAGTTCATATGATATCGCAACGAGTAATCGTATATACCAGCAACAATTTTTTCATATTTTCATCTTCAATATATCCTTTAACGTTAGAAAGATACAATTATTGTACGGAGGATGAACGAAGAAACGGAACAGTTTCTAATTTCGTTTCGTAAAAATTCGTTTCATACCACAGTCGAGGTTTCGTACGCGTTTCGATCTTCGGACGGTTCGTTGGCCGGAACGATAGTTCATCGAAGCACGCCGACGATATCCAGCGTAAACATAGTCTACGGTGGAAGAAGAATGGATAAGGACGAAATGGACAAGAGAAGATTGTCGGGTGCACGAGAAAGAACGGAACGCAAGCAACGTATTAGCGATTGCACTCACGCGCGGTTGCCGGTGAAGTGCTCGTCACACAAATATCGGCAGGAAATTGGTTGATATTCAAAGCCCACGGGGTTGTCGGGATGGCGGAGCTCGCGGATAGCGGCACCGCCTGAAATACCGCGTAGAGCTCGCGCGATATGTATATTAATCGAGTGCTCTCCTCACAGGGAGCATCCACCACCGCCGGCATCCCGCTGATGCCGTGGTCCCTCGAGCCGAAAAAGCTATTCTCGAACCATAATCCGGTTACGTTCCAAGTCGTGTACCGGGAATATTGAAAAATTGAGAACCCTCTTGCCGATACCGAGCCGGAACGCGACGCTGCCAGCCGTGATGCAGTCCATCTTTTTGCTCGTCGATTAAAAAACCTCTACCTTCGTTCGTTCGTGGAAAAAGAAACGTACTAACTTCGCAGGATGTGCAACGTATGTACATGGAATATTCTATTCGATAGGGCTTGCGGTTGGAAATCAAGGTATACACCGTGTAGCCGATATTAATGGGAAATCTCAGTCATCGAGGTGAAATTAAGAGGAGGAAGGGCCGGGAAAGTTAATCGTGTCGGCAAGTTAGCTTTAGCTTCCTAGCTGGCAAACGTCGGTCGGATCCCGATCTCGTGTAGACGAGACAGACAGGAATCGCGGGGAGGAGGGTTGAAAGCTACGGGCCAATCTGGCACTCTCTCTCTCTCCGAAGAGGGGCGAAAGGGGTTGACCTCAACGTGCAAGCGAGGGCAGAGGCTTTGCGGGTAGTTTTAGATTAAAATTAATCGCGAGCTGATGAAACCGGTGGCGATGTACCAAACAGGAAAAGGGTTGAAGCCGGGACTGGTCAGGGGCGGCGCGCAGAAGGGTTGCACGGAAAAGAGGACGGCCTCCACTCGTCCACTCTCAGACGAGAAGCTTCGGTTCTTTCCTCTCTTTCCCTTCTTCCCTCTCTCATTTACTCTCGCCATCTCTTGTTTCTCTCCCTTCCACTCTCTCTCCCTCTCTCTCCCTCTCTCTCATCCTCCCTCTTCTCTTCTCATTTTCTTCTCCATCCCTGTCTTTATCCTGCTATCTCTATCTCCCTGAACCCCGAATTCCGGAGTAGAGACTGGTTAATAATGCAAGGTCCATTTTCCACCTACCTGACGCGCTGAAATGACCTTCTTTGCTTTCTGCTCATTCACAGGAGGCAGATCCTGCATGAGATCGAATCGATTCGCAACGACTGTTTATTCATGCATATCGTTTACGTTTAACTCTAAGTTGTTGAATAGAGGAGTATAGAATATAGGAGGACCGACTATAATCCTCGCGAGCCAGGTACTAGCATTAATTAGCGAAATGGTGACCAATCTCCCTCACCCATTAACAGGTTATTACTATTCCACCGGCTATATTGGTCAACGACTGGTCGATTTAGTGGACTAGGGAGACAGAAACGTTTATCATGCTCCCTTGACAGTCTGCATAAGCGATCATTGGTCGTCTCGTTGAAATTTTCAAAAAAATAGTATTTTTTTTTTAAGATTAAATTTAATTACAATGGACAAGCGACGATTGTGAAACGAGTTTCGTCAATGGCAACTGGTCATTTTATTATCAGATTTCCGAAGTACGTAATACTGTTTCAGCAATTAAATCCATTGAAGAGAAGCACGCGTTTGCGATCGTTTCACGAATGAGAACGCACTGAAAATATACGTGTCAGGGTGTATCAATATCGATAGGTATGGTCTTATTATTAACCTAAACTGCGTGTAAATAATTGAAACGGCTTAATGGGAGGGAGAATTACGCGAAGAGACGTAGTAGAAGCATAATTCCCGGGTGACTTGGAAGTAAATGGGTATACGCGCACGGTGTCGGCCAACGAATATAACAGCGGAGTTCCTAAAGGATTCGTTTGGTGTACGTGCGTGAATAAAGGAAGACTAATCGGTCTGATTACAAAGCATGAGCTTGCAAACCCTTCGTCGGCTCTACCTTTTACGTTATACCTAGATTGCACAGCCTCGAAGACTATTAAGCAATGCTCTATAAATCTAACGTGAAACTTCCCCTTGAAAGCTTCGAGAATTTTATCATGCTGATCGCTGAATCTTGAAAAGTAGTTTTCATTGAAAACTCTGCAATATCAACTGTATCCTGAATGCAAGAGAAAGCTTTCGCGTCTTGCAATCTCCCCCGGGAGAGAATTCTATGCTCTTTCCTTCGTTCAGCAGCTTTCGCTGGATTCTACGAAGCGCTTCTCCGTAGCTTTCGAGTTGAAAGCATTCTTCAATTATTCACTTACGTATACTTAGTCACGCGTGAGCGAGTCCAGCGTACCAGCGACGAACTTCGTCAGGGATTATTAAGGAATTTCGCATTAAAACATCGCTGAAAATTTATTAGCCGACTTCCGTACGAATCGTTTGACCCAGAATCGAAATCGTTCCCTCTAGACTCTAGACGAAATCAATCCGTCGTGACTCTCAAATGAAATATAACAATAAAGTATGACGAGGTACGATCGACATCATCATGTTAACGCACTTTCAAAATGTATCCGCATAACACAGATAATGGAATCACGAAAGATGTCCATGTACAAGCGATCGAATACCTTTGCAAATACGTCAAATAAATTAAATCATTGTTATACATACACGATCGTTTCTATGCATATCGAGTGACAACTAATTTATTACTACACCGTATGGAAGAATATCTTTGTTACCAGGCAAACTGTTTGGAATCTGCTTAAATCATTTGTGCAATCATCATTTGTAATTTAAGGGAAAAATTCAAGCTGTTATCAATATAACGAAGAAAGTTAAAGCAGTGCACGCATGCTGAAGAACATATGAGCTGTAATGAAGACAAAGACGGTAATCGTAAGTTACTATCACGTTTGTCTGTAAAACGTTAATAACTCTTGTTCGAACATTTCGCTATTTGATAGAAACTTACGGGCTCTCCGAACCTGATAGACCTTTCTCATGTCTTCCGATTTTTCTAAAGAACCAAGAAATATCGGAAGTTTTGAATGATCCTAATTGGATGAACAGGGATTGTAATGATAATGAAGAGGGAGATAAAATATAAGACGATGAATTTTGGGTCGTCAAGGCGCTCTAAAAACAGAGACCGGAAGAGCAACTCGAGCTAGAGCTCGATTAATGGATGGAACACCGAGTACTTCCCTCGTGCTCCAGTTATTTATGGGATCTATAGGGTAGTAAAGCGCCACGTGGATCTATTGTCAAGAGATTTGTCACGGTGCACGTTCGAAAAGAGGGTATCATCGGTTCGGAAATCTCGTTGTTCCAAACAGCTCCTGAGAGCCAGCTAAGAATATTATCCATCGAATTGTACGCGTCCATTGTACGTTCCATTTGTCCAACAAATCATAGATTTCTTACTATTTCGAGTGTCCTGAGCTGTTGACGTGGGGATGCTCGTCACGGAAATCGGCTCCCCATATCCTCTGTCCGCTGGTTCTTCCTTCACCGCTACGTTCTTCGTGGCCTCGCTTGTCCTCGAGCTCATCTTGGTATTTCTATACACGAACAAATGCAAACGACTCTGGATTTTCAATTCACAAACAATTTACGCATCAATTTCTTACTTTTTGTGAATAAAAATATTGCGAATATCTATGCGAGTACATATCTTCATAGGTGATTGAAAAATAATTATAGACAACTAGAGATAAGAAAAGAAATGTAATGCAAGCAGAAAATTATTTTATGCGTTGAATATCATAGTGTATTTTGGGTATTTTATATAGATACATTAAGCTAGGTCAGATATTAGAATATCTTCCGAGATTAAGAATAACATGTGTATTTGATGCAAGCTTTTTACTTTCGTTACTTTTATTACGCATCTATTCGCTTGCTTCGTACATCGTATGTACAATTAAAAATGTCTCAATTTCATGAGAAACGTGCAGCGAATAGATGTTTTAATATTTACGAAAGGCAGTGTATCTTTGCATACTACGTATGCACGCTCCATGCATTTCCGTGCTTTCAGATCGCCCATAGATGCAGAAGAAGCAGCAGGTTATTTGAAATTTCCCTTGCTGGATATATTTGTTCTCCTTACCCGAAGCAATTACTGCGATTCTCCGGATCGAGATCGAGGAACGTGCTACCTTGCGAATGTGCATGGTTCATTTGATACTGTGAATAATTAGTATCATCGATTCTTCTGCAATTCGCTGATTCCTGTTTGACATTGGCGTCTGTAAAAAATCAGTGTACCGTATACTGTAACATTTTAGCGATCGAACGCTGAACATTAGTCAGAAACGATCGATATAATCATTTCTTAAAATTATCCTCTACATTGCTTGTTGCTCTATCCTTAAATAAAACAAACATATAACGCCGTGTAACGCGTTAAAATTCTATTTATACTCCGAAAACGAAAGTTAAATTACATGTTGAATTTTTATATACCTCTATCGGTATCGACGTTAAATTTTATCCCACGAAATTGTAAGAATGTAAAACTGTACGTTAACTAGAAGCAGCAAGGGTGAATAAATGTTTTCGGGGAGGGATAGAGTCGCGGATGTGCAGACGAACGGTCAATGATTTTAACGATCGTACGAGGATCGTTTCTTGGGTCGAAGATCGGCAGGACGAGTATATAAAGGCGCGTGTCGTTGCGGAAGCAAAGGCGCATCGTTGCAACGGCACGTGGGGATAGGTTCGCTTCCTAATGGGGCTGCCGACGATTTTACGCGGCCGGGGGTGCGCCCTCGATAAATCAAACAGGCTCTGGCCGTGGGAAGCATAAGTCAGAGGCCTCGGGCAATCATTGTATTTGCAAACATCGGAAGTTTACTCGCTGAGAGAACAGCCGCGCCGACCCTACGGTACGAAAAAATCGTACGGTTTCACGTGGAACTTGCGAACATCTCGTCTCGCGGCGGAAAACAATGTTTACACGATGAGAAATGATGTTGGATAACAGCCAGTTGCAATCGAAGAATATAAAGATACGAAACACATGAGAAGATGATTTTTGGTAATTTTCTCATATTTATGTCATTCGATAGCTGAGAGAAATTAGTGGTATTCTAATGTGGAATGTTTGAAGAAGGGAAAATAGCATGACAGATTGGAAAATATCTCTTGAAAATACAGAGACTCGCGAAAGTATCGCAATACTTGTTGACACTTTTACGAGCATGTGTACGTATTGTACAAATTTCTTCATTTCGAAGTCTCATCGGAACTGTCTCATCGAGACTCGATTAGCGTAATCGTATTGATAATATCTAAAACAAATTCGAGAATATACATAGGAGTTACAAGATGACACAAGAATATATTTAACCACAGGACCAAACGCAAAGATAGCTTTTACGTGCAATTGGTTGGCAACATATCGAATTTAAAAACTGCTCTACAAAAGAGTCTTTACAATCGTATTTTTCACCTGTAATCTTCGATCGGAAAACTACAAAACAATTATATTTTTTCAGCCTGATCTTTTTCCCATAAAGTAACCAACTCCAGCCATGTATCCCGGTTTATGACGATTATTCACTCCGTTCCAAACGAAGCTAAATCTATCGTTTAACGATAACAGCGTGAACAACCTCATCTCATTTAACGATGAATATTGACCCAGAGAGAGAGAGAGAGAGAGAAAGAAACACGGACAGTCTTTTTTCCAACTTTACACTGATACAACGGGCGTAACAACATCCGGTAAACAAAGCCTGGAATAAAAGTTTATTGGCAAATCTGAGCCCGCCCATCAGCCTGTGTACCTCGAACAGGGTTCCCTCTGATTGTTTGCATACGGATTACATGTGCAAATGAACGAGCTGAATCTCGCGCGAGTCCAGCAACGGATAAAATTAACAGGTGAAGAGCAAATTTGATGTACGGCATCGTACGGGAGGCTGCCAGGTTGCAATTGTGCAAATTACGGTGGAAATTGAACGAGTCGAGTTGCCAAGTGTATCGAGCACGATATGGAGAACGGTATAGCGATCGTGTGCAATACGAAATTTTCTTTATCGAGTTAACACACGCACGATAGGAGAACACGTGTATGCATGCAAGTATATAGACATTATCCGCCATTCCCTCTGGCCGTTTGCTCGCCGATTCGACGCGTCTCGAAATATTTGCCGGATTTTCCAACACGTACACATACGGGTAGAGCCTGGGAATTTTCTTAAGAATTTCGCGATAACCGAACGAATCCGATGATTCTGAGAAACTTAACGAAAATTACGAAGTGATATATTTTTATTAGAAATTTATGAAACTAAAACTATGTGGCTTCGCGGTGGCTGTTCCAAAAGTTATATTCCACCATGAATTATTCAAGGTAGTTTCCGCAGATGCCTAGGTTGTTGAATTTTCTATCATTTTTATGAAAAAATGCATAGAATATTCAAAATAGAATACTTGTGGTAGTAATTAATAAATAAAACGCGTGCCTATTTCAGTTCCATTCTTTTTTCGTTATGTTCGTAAAAATGTGAAATTGTTTAAGAATCCAAAGTGCACTTTTGGCGAAGAAATTTCATAAAGACCAAAAACGCAACGAACTTCCGAGCAACCCAATAGGATGAAGAGGAAGCTCGTTTTTTTTTACGTACGATATTAAAACAGCTTTGATAAACGGCGCGGTTGTGTAGAGAGACGCTAATCAGCCAGAGGTTGAAGAAAGGGGAGAAAAGAAGCCTTTAAGACTTAATATAAAGTGCTTCCTCGTGTAATGCGATATCGATAATCGACGGCAGTTTTCTGCTCACTCTACCTTGCTGCTTTAAAAACACTGGCCTCGGGCGATTTATCGGCTTTTTTTAATATCCTCGTCAATATTTCCCCTCCGAAAAAATTTCATTGTCAACGAACGAAGATTGCAAGATCTTCGATATGATTTTCAAGACATTTTGTAATAATTAGACTGCGGATTTTCATTCATTTACCGTAATTAAAATTAAGCATTTGGACATCTTCCTATAGAAACTTATACACGTATAGGTAAGAGCGAAACAAATGATGACACAATTTTTCAACAAAATTTGTAATAAGGTATTATATACCATTGGAAAGTTATTTATTTCCAGACTAAGTTATTTATTACACAGTCTCCGACTGATCATTAATTGGAACTATTGGAAACATCGGTTAATCGAGTTTCAAAAATTTTATTCTACAAGAAGACGATAAGCACGATGCGTTGCCATTCGTTTCTCGTTGATTTATATATTTTATTAACATTCGCGTACTCTCAGTATGGAAAATATATAAAATATGCAGATTAGGGTACTCGTTATAATATTCAATAGGTGAAACAAACGTCTGCTTATGTTGCATTTCTTCGTTTGCATTCACAAAAATTTGTCTCTGCATAAATGTCCGCAGTCTAGTAATAATGTTTCGATACTGTATGATCAGAGAGGTTTGCCATAAACGCGAGTCGCGAAATCGCAAGAGTCGTAAGATCGCAAATTTGTAGTTTCCTATTCGCGTAAATTGTATCGAGCTACTTTCTAAATTGACACTTGAATTGCATATGCGATACATTTCCGTGCAGCTTCCGTTTCGATCGAGATTGACTTCCTTCGTGTTACGCGGTTCGTCAAGCATTTGACACGATTGGAACATAGCACGTAATTAGGTGAATCTCGGGAAATCGCGAGTTGCCTCGAATCGGCTGATCGAAGATGTTAGAGGAATAAATTTCTGCCACACTAACTTGTCATCCGATGGAACTCTGGCACGTACTGCTCGCTGTCCTCCGTTTCGCAGCTGCTGCCTGTAACACAATAATTTGCATATCTATCATCAAGAAACGATCGTTTGTGCGAGAAAATCGCAAGAACTGCAAGTGAAATAGCGTCATTCGATACTAAATTACTGCTTAAAATGTGTCAGCCTGTTCGCTCGTACGGAACAGTTCCCCGAGTCAAATACTTCGACTGCACGTAGTTTCTTTGAAAAGCAATTTCCGAATTATCCGAGATGCTTTCTCGGCAAATATTCATTATTCCAGATTCATAGGAATTATCAGTTTTAAAATTCAAGGATTCTTAGAATGGAGCCGTTAATAGCTTATTTACAGATTATTTTATTTACAGATTTTTAAAAATAATTTATGTATTAAAAAATTGACTGAGTCATTAGCAGATGATAAAATATAGCGTGAATGTATCTCTTGAACTGTTCTTCCTCGAACAATATAACGAAATCAATAAGGGATAATAATTAATACTCTAATAAAACTTGAATGCAAGCTAATATTAATAGGAGAGAAAGATCATCGTAAGATGTAAAATAATGGTTCGCTAGGATCGCCTGGTAGGTAACTAGTCGCTCCACTGACAGTGGCAGAAGGTCCCCTCGTTATCGTGATTATTACACTGCACCCGTGCATTACATTACAGTTTGTCAAAGTAATCAAAATTAATGTTCCGAATAGTCAGGCCACTGTGTCTAATCATCTTCGTGGAAGATTTACGAACTGTTCGATAAATGGATAGTTTCCCCGTTCATTTTGCAAGGAATAACGTTTATAAGAATTTTACCGTGGGTTTTTAGTTTGCAGAAACTCTGGGCTGTTCTACTGAAAGGAAAGTGGAACGGAAGCCGAGCATTTCAAAGCGGCTGTACTCGTCTTTGCTCTTATAATTCAATCAAGTTAATGGAACCTATTGTAACGATTTCACTATGAATGAAACGATATAATAATTTTTATATTTTTAAGGCAATGCTGCATAATATTGATTGATTTGATGGTAAAATAAAAAATAAATCTCGCCCGAACAGGGACTCGAACCCTGGACCCTCAGATTAAAAGTCTGATGCTCTACCGACTGAGCTATCCAGGCAGTTGATACTTCAAGCCTTAATAACTTTAGAAAACTTTATTTATTTATAACTTTATTTATAGTAGGATTTTTCGTTTCTTTATATTTCTGATAGAAGTTATTTATAACAAAACTTACCATCTTGAAGCCATGGCTCTTGTCTGTATTCCTGTGTGGGGTATATTTCATTCTCTGAAATCAAGTTTTACATTGATTTTTTAAGTGACTGTTTTTTCAAAACGTAACAGTATTATTGCAAATTCTTCATTTTCTAAGAGCAACAAGATTTTGATTTTATAAATTAATACTTTATTTGAATATTTCAAATATTCTATTAATTTCTTATCTACAGCGTTACATAGATAGCCTACGTTTATACAGGTCAATCGATAAGAAATTACGAAAAGTATGCTATATTGTTATTCTATACTTATAGACGGAGATGCGACAAGATCTAAACGTTAGCTTTCTTATTTCATATATTTACTTTACGAGTCAAGCAAGGAATTACTTGATGGTATAATGATTTATGGTTACTCGGGGATAATTATCCCAGCCTGAAATTAATGCCTCGCATATTCCATCGTATTACTTCGTCACATCCAATGAACGTCCATTATCGTCAAAAATAATACGAGGATTTTAGATGATAATTATTCGAACAATGTACAATGCTCGAAACATCGAAAGAATTGCTGTCACTTTGATTTTTACGCTCGGTACTTATATTTGTATCTCTTTTACAATTGCGTAAAAGCATATTTTTATTACAGTATAGTACCAACACCATATCCGTTAAGCCTATAGAATTTCTTTATTTCTATTTATTTTTGACTCACAAAGAAAGATCACGATTGATTCCGCTCCGATTTGAATGGAACTTTATAGGCTTAAAGAATCGCCAAAGATAATAGATACTTTCTTTTTAACTGCAGTGACACAGGTTTGCGAGGAATGCGAAATTACCTGTCGAGATTCGGCCCCCGAAGAGCTAACTCAGAAACCATTACAAATGAAAGAAAATCTATCTTCCGAACCTCCACCGAGACTTTCACCCAAACCCTTGACCAGTCTTTCTTCGTCGGATATATCCGAATTTGTTGCAGTGTTTTCTAGGATACATACATTATGCCTTTATTAAAGGTTTAAATTTTTATATTGCTGCTAGTTGATGTCAAAAAGATGGATTGTTCCAGAGGATGCTGGATAATATAGAAATATAAAATTACCTTTTAGTCATCCTTCCGGAAGGGTAATCAAACGAGTTATATTCTTTGGGGTGTAAAACGATTTCTGGATAATTATGTCATGATGAAACACGATGTCTGAGCTATAATAAGATTCGACGAAAGACCCATAAGACGGAACAAAGACCGAATGTTGGGGGATGAATCAGTAGCAAAAACAACCCCTTTCAACGCAGGCATGTACATAAGAATGCGGCAAAGATGTATGTTACGTGGGGTCTGTTTAATGGGTCTCTAGGATTCGCCACGGGTAGCCACTTGTCGGTAACCTTGTTTTGTTCATAGTCACAATCCCGTCTGACGAATCGAATTTACTTGGCTTCATAGCTCGTGGGTAATAACGCGTTCTGTCGCGAGTTCTAATAACGATACGTACGATGCAAAATTTGACAGACCCATCGAGAAATGGTAGACTCGAGGTTGGATACTTATAGACGAAAGATAATATCGTTAAGATATATTCTGCCACTTGGAAATTTTAAGACATCTATCTTTAATAAATCTTCCCTACTTTTATCGTAGATTATGAATTTTAAATCGCGATATATTATATATAGTATATTCTCTTTGTTATAAAAAATGTCCTTCTCTGTCTCCCTCTTTAATACGTTTGAGATTCACGACAAGGATGGTTTCATAGATGACGTAAATTTTTATCCGTATCGATTACCTTATTTAGATTCTTTTATTTGTTGATTTCGTTTGTTGATATCCTAAGAAGAAATAAAATAAATTTTAGAAGTTTCCTGTCGCAATTCTGCTTCCATTTCTCGCCATTTCTCGAGGAGAAGAACTCGTTTCGAGTCTCGAAAACGAGAGGAGAGAGCTAGAAGGTTCGTTCTTTCGTGTCGACGTTTCAATATATTTCTTCGCGACGAATCGTCGCCGAAAAGTGGATGGGGAGGCTGGGTAGGGCGTAACGTGATTACGATAGAGAAATTGCAGCATTATAGGCAGTGATTGAGTTAGGTGGAGGCGGACCATCCTGACTGGTGGTTCACACCACGGCATGCCAATGTTAGATATAAAGTGTCAATCACTGTGCCCAGACGCTGCTAGGGTGGTTACGAATCCTATGGGGGTACGACTGGCTTCAACTACCCCATGGGGCTCTTTGCGGCGATAACACGTTGCTTATTGAATTCGTCCTGAGGCTTCCCGTCGTGGTGTCACGTTTGTAGGTCAAGGCTGCAAGTAAAACTGCCGACACCGGAGGGATTAATTGACCGATGGTCCAAATTTCACTCGTCCTTTTCATTAGGTCATCGAGCAAATTGACACGACGCTGTAATCGTACGTTTCTATCAATTTCAAATCTTAATTTGCATTTTCGCGATCACTTAGAAATTTGTAGAAGCTTATACGAAACCGTGTGTAATTATTATGTAACGGTGTAGATATTCGTGTTATCGCGCAACGAAGTAATTATCGCACAACGAAGTAGGTATGGAAAAATTAGCGATAACTAGACTGGAGATTTTTTTCCATATATTTAGACGAAATTTAAAGGTCCACAAAATGCATACTATACTGAAATACTATATATAAAGCATGCAAAATAGAGCGCCCGCTATAGTTTCTAACATATAAAACAAATTTCTATCTAAATCGCAACTATAAAAATGTAAATTTGTATAAAAATTCGCAGTTCAGTCGTAACTGTATTTTCCTCCAAAGCGTTAAGTCGTATGTAACACAGAACAAAGAACGTCGATTCATTACAATTCCTATGTTAATCGATCTGTATTGCCCTAACAAACAAAGTCCAGAAATCGTCAGCCCCTTGAAATACTTTCTATCGTTTCGTGCGGCCTTAAAACGTAATTGCACCGTAGAAAATAATATCATCCCTGATCCGACTATATAAAGATATTGACTCGACTGCCTGTCGGTGACAGGCTCTCTTCGGGGGGTGGTTCCCCCTTCGCCCCGTTGTACACAGTTCGCGAACATCCTGCACGTGCTTCGGGCCGCGCTACGCTTTCTTGCTTGCGTGGATCTCCTTCGTGTACAGTGTACGTGTACGTGTTTGCACGAAGACGCAGTCGAGACTCCATGTCAAGACGGAGGCCCGGTGTTCCCGAGCAACATCGTATCAAAGAGCTTCAAAATCGTCGAGCGGGGGATGGTGACCCGTACGGACCGCCCTCGACTTTCTCGTTTCTCGATTTCGTTCAGGAAAAGTCTCATTGAATAATTCGAAACTGGTCGAAATATCGAACGATTTCTATTCGCTATAGCGTTTGATGTCTTCTCTATGTTTCATGCGTTTTGATATAATAGGTGGAAACGATATATAGTAAGATAGTAAAATCGGTCAGAAGTAAAAGTTTACAAGTTTCGATAATCCAGACAAGATAAATAAGACAGACAGATAGAAGATAGATTCATTTGAACACATATTCACTACATTGGGTAAGCTTCATTTGGTATTTTCCGTTATAAGCCATGTATGATGCGAATGAGATAACAGATTTATGATAAAGTCATTTAGGAAATATAAAAACAGTGAATTCGTATTAAATATCGTACTTGTGACCGGCAAGTATAATGTTAACTCAATTCTTCGTTTACAGTATATCTAACGAAAGTCTTCTTAAAAGAGGAGGATGGTTTTCTATCTGATTTATACATAGAATATTAATTGATACCTTCTCGTTTCTAACTTTGAAAAATTTCATGTAGTTTCCCGCAGTCGTAGAAAATACGTACTTTACTTTACGATCTTGCTATATCGCTCCCACCTAAAATACATGTTCTACTTACCAGGGTGCAACTTCTCCTCGGTACTTGGTTGTGTCACGGAGTAGTTACTAGGACAGTATCCTGTGGTAACTGTTTGAAGTGGCTCGTTCAGCCTGTTGAATTCTTCGTTTGGCTGGAAAGATAAATATGTGTGTTAAAATAGCGCTTTGTAGCAGCGAACGTTCGTTTCTATGCGAAGCAGTATTAATCGGGTATTTCTCCTGTGACCCTTAAATATTCTCTTCGTTCAATTTCCAGTAGCTATTATTTCATTCTTTGTTAAACCGTAAAACGAAGACAGCGATCTTTATGTACATACGTACTTGGTTTCAATCGTAGTTTAATATTTCCACATTTTATCGTAGAAAGCCAGCGTTCTGCACTTTAATTTCATCATTTCAAATATCGTCGGGAGTGAAAAGTCTTTCTCGTTTACGAGCGTTCTATCGGGCGAGGAAAAAAGACGAAGACAATCAACGCAGAACTGATGTAAAATTGCAAGAAGAAAGGAAAGAGAACGAAGCGATTTGGAGCAGAAAGGAATAGCGAGGAACGAGATTTTAAGTAAAGTAGTGTATAGCGGGCACAATGAGAAAGAGGAAGAGAGAGTGAGAACGTGCGAGAGAAGAGGCAAGGAGGACATCCGGTGAACGATTGGATGGTTTCCTCCTTGCGGAGCAATCTAGTGGTAAAGCCGGTTACCGGTTTTGGAAATTCCAATAACGCCGTGTCGCCGTCTGCTTTTCCTTTATAAAGTTTCACTGCGGTCTCTCAGCCGATCGCTTACACTTTAAAATCGAAAGACATCGTACTTGGTTTTAAGAAAACTTCAAACATGCTCAGTATCTTCTTCGATCTTTTTATTAACTTTGTTGCAGCCTGTCTCAGATTTTTCTGTCTCAATTTTACTCTTGTTTCAACATATAAAGGCACTTTCAACGTCTTAAGACAATTTTTAATATAAGATTAAAATAAGAAATCGTGTATATCGATTCTTTCATATTTTAATCAAATTTAGAAGATATAAATTTAAGAATGAAAAATTTGATTGAGTGAGAAATGATTTAAAGAACCTAATAGAGTTAACAGGATACCTTTTTAGATACCTTGCCGTTAATTTTTGAAATATATCTAATCGTATAAATTCACGATAAAAATATATCGTTGATGATAAACGTAATAATAAAATAATCGCTTTATCCATTAAATTATCCATCATTTTTCTTTTATAGTTAATTCGACAGGATATTATCATTTATAGAGACGTAATCAACTTCCTCTTTCACAGTTTCATAGGTTAGTCTTACGTTCATTGCCTCGTCCCTTGGATTTTCCTCTGATTGCAATTAATAGTCATTTATAATTAGTCGCCGTGATGGTTCAGCACTTGTAATCCACAAGCTGTGCCCTCTAATATAAATTTTAATTACATTCCCCGATATTACGTTCAATCTTTAATCCCGCCAACCCGATATCAAACGGTATTTAGCGGCACGACAGCGTTAAATAAGGGATAAAGAATGTATCGTGCGGTTTTATGCGTAGCCCACCCTTCCTTATCAAATTTGACCAAATTTTCTTGTTCGAAAAGTTCGTAACATATTTAACAGTGAATTCTATTCTGCATTAAATTTAGCAGAAATTTTTGCCAAGTACGTGGATATGATATAATTATTTCGATGCTAATTGGAACATTACACTATAGCGTAATACCACAATTATTTAATTCGTGTTCTTATAACATTTTTTCTGATATCTATTTGAAAAAGCCTACTTGATCCATAACATCAAAAGAAACAGGTCATATATTATTCCATAAAACGTTACTTCTATTTTTCTTTATGTAAAACCTACGTTTATTATTAATAATTAATCAAAAAATTTCTCCACAGCAAAAGACATTCGATCCTAAAAAGATTGAATCCTTTTTATTTTATAATCTTTCCGGACAACCCAATATATTTACATATTCTCGATCTTCGTCTTATTTTGAGTCATGAAATTTCCCCATCTTGACAATACGCGCGTTTTACAGATCCTCTAATGCTACTTTAGCCGATCAGGGGTTAATCGAGTGCATTCACGATGCAATGACTCGTAAGGAAAACGCGCAAACACGGTCGCGTGTCGTTTAACTTTTTCCGTAGGTTCACCTTTCTTCACCATTCCTCCCCCTGACCTTTCCCATCGGGAACGCGTCTCCGTGTAAAAGACGCGCTTGTAAGTGGATCGTTTGGGGTACGTGTGTCATGTACGAACAAACGCACTCGTACGTTTGTATCTAGTGAAAACGAGATACCCATGAATCGTGGGGAACGCCCCATCGTTCCTGATGATGCTGCGAGGGATCTTCACCCCAATTCCCTTCGTACACCACCCTCGTAATTGCGCACTTCGGTTCGGTTTATAATAAAGTCATCGAGCAGACAACACGTTCCAAACGGACTCCCCTTTCTATCAGCGGATCTTGTCGATTTCGTTCATCGATTTGTGTAAAAACCGAAAAGGCTCTTATGAGATTTGATACACCGGTTTGGGCGAGGATCGTTGGATTAAGGCGTGAAACTTTGATTTGATGAAGTACAGAGTGTATTCTTTGGACGTAGCAAGGACGAAAGTAAGATTTTCACTTCATTAAAGATCGTCCAATTTCAACAAAGAGTCGTCGTCCAATTTGATCAATTAGGAGAAGCGAAAGGCGTTGCCACTTTGACGAGAAAATCTCGCCCTTTTTTCTTTTCGTCGCTTTCTTCGACGAGGGTGCGAAGACAATGATGGTTTCGAAGGACAGAATACGAACAATACCGCGGATGACAGCGGGACTTGCAATTACAATGTGTCGCCGACGGAATCTATCTACTAATTGCTCTCTCGATACACGCATTGACTTTCCGCTTTTCCTAAGAAGAAAACAATTCATCCATGTATCTTCGTACTTCTCAATGCAATCCGCGAATATCATCCATAATATTGTACAATCCCGTGGTTTATGGTTGCAATGTTAGGCTATGGTTACACTGCATGTGTTGTCCTGACGAACTATCGTTCCGGCGAATGAAACATCTGACATTTAGTTGCTCTAACGTAATAGCCCGACTAACAGTTCGGCAGAATACGCATCCGCTGTAATCATAGCCTCATACAATCCCAGAATACTATCTTCGTATTCTTTGAAAGAACAAAAGTATCTCGTATCATCGTTAAACCGCGGATTTATAGGAAATTAGAAAATGCAAAATTACACAGAACACATATAGTATGAAAAAAAATATCCGAAAAGTAGAGCCGTCTATAATATTTGCTAGATAAACCAATTTTCTATCGAGATCCTACTTTTCAACCGATATTCTCAAAAATATGAATTTGCATTAGAATCCGCAATCTAATCATCATCGAAATCGTCCCAGGTAAATTCACATGGTGGTAAATGCGCCCCGTTGAAAAAGAGGCTTTTAATCATGGGAAACTCGAGTGTCAGCATATGTTGCTGATACAGAGGAGTAAATTAACCGGCGGATCCGTGCCGCGGGGCTGGTGTGTGGGAATCGAGTGATTTTTAGAATCAACAAACATAAATCAAGTGTTTCCGCGAGCGAGTGTTTCACGTCGTCTCTCCCTTCGTTCTTACGAAGGGTGTCCGACGACCACCCACGGCTCACCGGTGTCATAGTCACGGTGGTAGCCCCGTGCACGGGGGTATCCCGCACCGCACCGAAGAGACCAGGAGGGTTGAATGGTGGCGACAATTACGTGTTTAGGGGGCACAAAGGGGTGGCACCCGTGGGACGATCCATCGGAGCGTGGTGGCGCGTGCCAAGGCAATTCGACACTCGAGGATCATCGCGCGAGTACGATGCATTATGCGTTCATTGACTTTGACTATGCTCACTGTCCACGCTTATGACTCCATTGTATCGCCATGGGGAGAAAACCGGAAATGCGAGTCACGTTGATCAAGTTGTTGTCTATCTGGTCGACTTCTTAACTTTTATGATGGACAAACACTAACTGTATCTCGTAATTATTGGCTTGTTTATGGTGTTGTTGTATGGTTTATGCTGTTGGATACAACAGAGCGATGAAATTGTTGATGGGCTTGAAGTATACTTCGGTAACAGAAGAGTTTCACGTATAAAGTAGATTGTTAATCATTGTTCTTACACTTGGCAAGTAAAGTATTGTTTCTTCTTAGACATAGAAGAGCAATTATTGCATTGTTTGATTGAAGTACCACCTGCCTGTGTATATCTGTCAGTCAGACACGCGGGTCTTAGGATTACCAGTGTAATCATTATATTGTATGATATAAATAGTATTCGTTCGTGTGATTCAGATGCGCTCATATCTTAAAGTTATCAATGCGATTATTGCAACTGTCTAATCGAAGTTGTATTTGCCTGTGTAGGTTAAATACGTGTATTTATTATTATCTAATGAACGTAGCAAAATTGTTAAACGTAGTAAAACTACGGAATAATAGGGTAGTACCATCCTATATTTTTTATCTTACCAGCCTAGCCAAATCTGTAGTCGTGGCTGGTACTTCTTGATCCTGATTCATACTTGTTACCCAACTCCTCTTCTGATTCCTTTTTGTTGAAGAAAAACGTTCGTCACCAGAACCACGAAAATGACACGAGTAAAAGTATTGATAAACGAACAGATCACACGAACTGTCGCGTAATTTTAAAGTCACGTTGCTGCACCGTCAAGATCAAAGATAGGACTGAGACGAGTGATTTGATCTCGCTGAACAGTGAAAAGACAGGGTGTATGCATCGGGGGTTGTGTCTACGGTACGTCTACGCCCACAACGTGGAATAGAAATCAGCCCTGCGCGAGCTACTCTGACTAGGGGTTGCTTCCAACCCCTGCTTGGTAGGCGGGGCCTCGAAATCATTGGTAACCTTCTCTTATACCAGGAAGCTTTGTGCTTCGATAACACCTACGAGAACACCTCTCTTCGTTGAGATTCTTTGCTTTCGTAACTCCGTGATATTGCAAGTTCTGAATGGCATTTCTGTGGGTACCGACTTTTACAAAAGGATTTGAATTTCTTCTTAATAAGTGAATTATTGGTTGAAATTAAATTATCAGGTTTTCAAGTATTTCAGAAATGTATGATATATTAAAAGTTTCTATGAGAGGGATGATTTTGATGAATTGAATATGTTGGAATGTTATGTGGGAAAGTAATGAGAAATTTAATTTTTTCTGATTTTACAATACTCTATTGCGTTATTGCCAGAACTTGTACACGTTGTATGATAATTTAGGAATCCTTTTGAATATTTTCCTTTAGCTGATAAGCCTTCATTGGAAAATTCATTCTTAATTGATTAGTTTTAATCAAATGATTTTGTGTGAATAGTGCACATATTAAAACGTAATATCAATAGATAAGAAAATATAACTAGAAAAGGAAGATAAAGGATTACCACATGATATACGTACATACTAACATTTCTGTATCCTAGATATCCTAGTTTATGTTAAAACCATTATATGGGATTTTGTCTCTCTCGTTCTGAAATACCGACCCTGAAAAAAATCAGTGTATTTCTTACGCTCTCTGCGATTTGCTATGGCCTCCTACGACGAATATAGGAATTACATAATATGCATTTACTAAATACAGGATAGGCCAGAAATTATGTATAATTATATATCATTGCAGGACACGAAAAATCATTACATGTCACGTCGATTCTGTACCTCGTTTGTGTCGTGACACATGTTCTGCAATACCGACCATTCAGAGGTTTTATTACGCCCTCTACGGTCTATAACGTTGTATCGAATGTAATTAAACCGTTTGGACAAGCTCCATTTATTTAAAAAAAATTTTAATTAGTGCTTGGTTAAGAAAACTTTCGATGATTGAATTCATTTATCCATGAACTACTATTGTATAAACGAGAACGCGTATATAATAAGAAGAATCAGTGTAATCTTATTATATGAATTATTTCCTCCGCGTTCAATATTTCAATTTCTCGTGCCAATTTCGATTGAAAAGAAACTGCGTCGCCTCGGCCAATCAGAAGTTAGTTAGCCGAATATTTGGCGGGATAAAGTATCAGTTTAGTGTCAGGAAACATGGCGTTTATATGTATTATCCCGTTCCAATTACAATATTCTCCATGTAGTAATTCTTCACTTTTTATGAGCTACCATCAGGTTTGTTTAATTATTATACGTTTATTTAATAATTTGTCGTCAGACAGTATTATATCGAAATTAAGTAGTTTGTCAAATTCATCTTATTCGTGTTTCATTGGTTTCCTATTTGACTGTCAAGATCACCAATAGCTAGCATTATAACCTTTGGCAGAAATATAATTCGAGTTTAAATATTGCTTCATATTAACATGTGGTTATTTCCTTTGTACAGATCATTCATTAATTGTGAATGATAATTCATGAATTGTCTGTTGAAAATCGCTTCATTTATAATGGTCTTGCTCTTCTTTCATAATCTTTTCTCCTTTCTCTCATCCCTCTTCTCTATTGTATGAACTTTATTCCTTATTCTTGACATTTCTCCTTCCTGGCTTATCCCTGTCATAATATACTTACAATTTTTCGATAAAAATATTATTCTATTTCGATCTAAAATTTATCATCCTTAGACTTTCTGTATATTAATTTATTTTTACATATTATATTAAATTTCTAATTGCAGATATCTCTACGTTTTAAATTTATACATTTAGTTTGTTGAAATTATGTTAGGCCACAGGTATTTAATAGAAAGTAAACATGCGCATTTGATCTTTCAGTTTGTTTTTCTTTCAAATATATTATGCTACTGAATTGCTATCGAAAATATATCTCTCCAGAAATTGGACGTGCTCGCTCTCGATTTACCGCTCCCCTCTCTCCCCACTCCTCGTCTCCGAAATTCGTAGGGCAAACTGCGGTGCGGGGCGTCAGTTTAATGTTGAAAATCGGAGCGGCTAGATGTGTGTACATCACTCCGCGACAGGTGTCAATATCCTTATTACGTAATATTTTCGTTAATTTTTTCGACGCTGTTGTTAACTTCGTATAATTAACGTACGTTTTTATTTAATAATTCATTACAATCTAGTATTTAATTATCTTTTTTTTTTGGTTACTTTATTTGGTTACTTTGTTAGTAGATCATGTAATAAATTTTCGAGATGTAATTCAATCTTGATTATTGTTTTATTTTCATATAATTTATTCGTTTTATACAGTTATTTTAATGTTATCGTCTCCTTTTGTGCAGATTACTAGATTGATTGCAAGGAAGACTGAAGTATTAGGGAGACGTTACGAAATTCGGAAGGACAAGATGACATTCAAAAGGACGCCATGGTGATTAGTAATGAATCCGATAACTTTTCATCGAAATATGGTAAAATTTGATTGATTCCATCGAAAGCAAATTTATTTATACGTTTGTGTATTCAGTTGCATTCATTTTTTTATTGGACAAATAATAATATTTATTAAATATTCAAGTGATTTAGTCTTCTACAAAAATTTTGCGATATAACGTAATTAATGCGTAACATAACGCAATTTTAAATGAGTTCACGGTTTGTTACGAAAACTAAGATGAAAATAGGCCATATTAAAAGAGCTGCTTTTATTTCGAATACGTCAAATTATTTTTCGATTTAACAAAAATTGAGCATATTATTTAACATTTATTCGATGTAAAGTTCGTAGATTTTTTCATTTGAATAAGAAATTGAAATAATTTTTATGTTTTGCTAAATTTTCGTGGATTCTCTGTGATAAGATTGTTATTTTGTCTTTTTTCAATAATTTTTATACGTTCTAGAAAGAACGTTAGCATAGATAGGTTTGAACGCGTTCTGCGCATCGAATATTTTTCGTAATGCGCAGCTTTGTTTAACGTTGTGAAAAGTGCGCCATGTTTTGTTATTACAAAGTCACGTACGAAGCATGTCGAATAAGTGTATATACGTATTTCAAATAGTAATGGCCGACATTCAGTTTAGCGGGCAATTTTTATAAATCAGTCGTGAAATATTTATAAATATGTAACAGTGTAGTAGGAAATACTTTGTAATGCTCAAAAATATTTGAAATATATTAAATATATATTTTTTGTTATATTCTTAATATAATATGTTTTTATCTGTGGTCAATGAATAATAATTAGTTTTTCATTTTTTAAAAGCAGTATTTTCACGAAGACTCGATAGAAGAAAGGGGAGAAATATGTAAAATAGCCCTAAGATACCAACCCCCTATCCCTTAATAAAATTCTTTCCCAGAAAATTTTTGTGATCGTGCACAATGCGGTCGGTAGAATCAGTGTTTGATGCGTTATATGTATAATTTTTAATATTTTTTAGAGCATAATGGCTCTCATTAAAGTTAACGATAATAGTCAGACGCGAAAATAGAGTCAGTGATTGTTATTTAAACGAACGCGTTGATAGTCTTTTATTTTTCTTTTTTTCTTTTGTACATTTCTTTTTTTTAAATATTCGTTTTCGGTGCTAGAGTCGCAGGTCTCGCAAGAGGATAAAGTCTCTCCTGGAGCTCATGAATGTAAGTACTTTTTTATATTGTACTCTATTTTAATATTCGTATTTTATTTAAACCGTTATTAATTCCTACTGAAATAAAATAACAAATTTTTAATATTGAAATATGCAACATTTAACAGATATTTAACATTGTTCAGAAATCATTAGATTCTCAATTTCTGAATTTTAAATTTTTATTTTAGATTTCCAATTTTTATAGTAATTACACTTTATTTAAATTCTTGTTATTATTAAAATTTCAACTTTAGATAGACTCTTATGTTTCACTATCCTAAACTTTATTTTCAAGAACAAATTATAATATTTCATATGTTTTGTTTCAGGTTTTCCAACTTCCACTTTTTTCAGTTTTTCGGGAAGGATGTAGTGGTGCTTCAAAACTAAGTATGTAAGAATTTTTACATATTTTATTATTAAATAATTATTATTTAATTATAATATTACTATTACTATTATTAACTTATTACTATTATTAATTAAAAAATAAGATCTGATTTTAAATTTTATATTGGAATTCCTAGCTTTCATAGAGTTTTATATTTTATTATTTGAAATGTTTTGAACAATAAGCATTGTTTTTTTTTTTTAACAAATTATAATAATTCACATTTTGTTAAAGGTTTTTCACTCCTTCCTCTTTCTCTTCTTTCTGTTGCCTGGAAAGGATGTGTGGTGCCTTAAAAGCCAAAAATGTAAGTAACCTTGTATTGTATTTCATTTAATTTTATTCCTCTATTATGAATTAAAAAACATGATTTGAAAATTTGACAAGTCTAAACTTTTCATTCGTGAATTGAATATTACCATTAAAATTTTATTTAATAGAAATCAATCTTTTATTATTTAAAACTTTCCAAATAAGAAACATTGTCTTTGAAAATTAATTATAATATTCTCTGCTTTGTTACAGGTTTCGTCCAACCTTCGCTTTTTCTATAGGATTCCACAATTCTTATCTGATAACAGTATCATAGTGACTTCTCAATTGGGAGTGCGGTTACAACAATATCGACGACAATGTTCTTCGCATCTAATCGTGAGTTGCATGCATTTTTGTTCCTCTGGTCATTCAATCATGTCGTAGGATGAAAGGTCCGAATCGACACGGGTGACTAGTTGTATTACGTAGATTTTTTAACGAGCATAGTGACCGCGGGTATTTATTATACTTGCGAGTAGTAACATTTTCTTTTCTGTGTTTTATTTATTAGCTTAGGATAGGTCTTCTTGCATATCGCGTTTTTGAATATTGGTAATGATGCATTAATCATTGAAACGAGTGTAGCATTAATCTTGATAACTCGATTATGTATATATGAGTGAAAATGACAATTTGCATTTATTATACATATTTGCTTGTAAAACTATAGTACACATATACAATATAAAGATCAAATATGCATATGAGTGTACGTATGTAATGGATAAATAATATATGAATATTGAAATAAATAACGAATATCGGAATGACTTAAGTATTTTGTAGTGAAGAAGTCTGACACCATCAGACTTTTTATTATGAGAAACTACAATCATGATAGAAATTATTATTATTATTATTATTATTATTATTATTATTAATGACGATACTTGCTATATATTTAATTTTATTTTATTTCCTCTTCTACGATAGTTTAGATCAACTTGTTATTCGTGTTCATACAGAGTATAATTTTAGTAAAATTAGAAATGTGCAATATAAAGATATTAAAAAGTAGCTTCCAAGGATGTATCAAATTTCAAATGCAAGAAGACACTTCGCGACAGGCAGATTTCAGAATCAAAGTAAGTTTTGAACGCTTTTTTGTTTTTAAAGATACGTTTTGATGAAGGAATCGCCTGAGGTTATTTCTATTAATATTTCATCGAGACTATGTTTATTATTATACGTTGAATTTATTACTACTTGTATTTACTGAATCTTAATCTGGTTTGTTTTTTTATAAATATATTCTTTATTCTTTTTCCTCTCATTCAAGTGTAGCTTTTTAGTAATTTATTAAATTAGTAAATCAAAGTATGCATAAATAGAGTCATTAAAATTTGAAATAAAATAAGATTACAAAATGAAAAAATATTAGCCCGCAAGATATAAAATTTAATAAATATGCTAATCATATTTTTAGCATAGGATTTTCAGATTTTACCCCTCCCATGTTCGTTGCCAGGATCCCACTCACGTGCCCAGGTGCTACTTGGGTGGGAGAAAGTCAATGGGCATGATGACTAGTTTATAACTTTAATAATTTTTCAGCGACTGACGTTGAGTTAGTGTATCGTGCGCGACGTATTTTCCACATAGTGTGTGTATGTGTTTAGGCTATGGAATTGCGTCGTTTTTGCTATTCATTATAACTTTAAGGTGGATACATACATATAAATTTCAATGTACAATAACGATGCTATTAAATATGTATAGAAGATTATAAATAGTATTGTATGATATTATTAATGTCAACTATTATATTACCTGTAATAATATTGAAATACGTATCATATATCATAATAATATTATCTATTTAGATATATTATGATCATACTCAAACAGCATGTTGACGAATTTTTAATTAGATCTAAAATTCTGATGTACTTAAATAAAATCAAAATATAAATATCTTTACTATACTTTACGCAATGGTCGCTAGCCATCGTCAGTCGATTTCAGGAAAATGGTACGTACTTTAGAGTGTGAAAGTTGCATGCTAAACTCGGGTGTCGGAGGCGTCCCGGGACGTCTCTCTAGTGTAGGCCTTTGCGCCCGGGTTATGTGTGAGAACCGTGGAGTGAATGTGTTGGTGTGCTTGTTTTGCCATTTTTTGAATTTTAAATATAGGTTTCCGGGTAGGATAGGTAGCATATTTTCTGGTATGAGTGTTAACTATAAGTAGGTAGGGCCGGGCAGGTTGGCACAGTCTCTCGTCGGGTAGGCGCGTTTTCGCGTGTCCAATCTGTTTCAGGATATTTGATTTGAAAAATTAACGGTGAAGCTGGCATCACGAATGGAGCATACCATTTGTCTTGAGCCTTGCCTATCGATTTTTCGAATATCGCGGTCGTGGTCGCGAGTACGGGTAGGTTCCGAAACGAACGTTTACTGCTCGAGCACGCATATGCGAAACGGACAGCGATCGCTATGATCGTTGGTCGACCATGTGCACTGGGAATAGCATCTGCGATTTATCTTTTTATTTTACCTTTATAAGTTATTCTTTATTTTGCGATTAGAAAGACTCGAGCCTAGATTTAAGTTTCAGCGGACATTGCGTCCGAAGAAAGAAGAGGCTATGAGTCGAAGAGGCCCGGCAAACTGCCGTTCAAGAGGGCAACTACCAATGGCTCTCCATCCTCTGGGTCATCCAGAGCATGGAAAGTCATTCTCGTTACTACTTTGTTACTATGCTCACTTTTAGTATTTGTAGTAGTAGTAGTACTAGCTCATTTTTTTTTTTTTTGCCGATGTATATATGGGTCCATCATCACATTGGGCAAATCGCGGTTTTTCTTGTTAGTGTTGCGAGAGAATGATTACGGTTTGAATTAGATTTGCGATAAAATGATAATCGTGTTTGCTTTAGAGTTGCGAATTACGATATCGCGATTGTCTTTTGCAATCTTTTATTATGAACTTTCAGAATTTTTAAGAGAATAATACATTTTAGACTTTTCTTGTTTCCCTTAAAATTTTTCCTTCATTTAAAATTAGATATAAAAGTATTAACGTTTCATTAATTTTATAATATTGCAGTTTGTACTAGTATAGTATAATATTTGAATTAGCTTTTTTTTCATATATGGATATTAGTTTTATTTTTGTTTTAAGAATTAGTGTTGCGACTTTCCATCGCGATTGTTTTAATTAGTTTACTAGTTAGAGTTGCGTCGATGAATGATCGCGTTTTTTAAAGTAGTGTTGCGCTTATATTATGCCCAATCTTCTTCCACTGGACTGTGGAAGCACGTTCCTGCTCCTGAATCATCAGTTTCATCAGTAGCCACTTATATGGCTACGCTGGACCGTTATTAGTGTTGCGAACATTTAAATCTGAGTGCATAGATTAATAGATATTAGTGTTGCGCAAATAATTCATATGGAAATATTCTTTCCTTTTTTTTTGTCAGTAGTGAATTAATTAATATTGCAAATATGATGAAGCACTCACCGCGATTTGATTTTGAGAATTTTCTATTTTATGACTACGTATAATAAATTAAAATTTGAAATACAATGAATATTCCACTCACAGTTTGTTGCCGGTGATTATATTGAGTGGATACTTTGATAGCCCTTCTGACTTTTAGAATCATTTTTTTCCAGCGCATTTTATTACTGGAGTATTTGTGGTTGAAAATATTTTATTATGTTTAAATATTTGTGCAGCTAGGACTCATGAGCTTCCGATTTTTATTAGACAAATTACGTTAGATTGTCAATTAAGTAGAACATTTTTTGAAATTAATAGATGGATGCTTCCAAGTTACTTTCAATGCTTTCAATGTTTTTACTTTGGTTTAGTTTTCTCAGTGCTGTTAGTTCTGGGTTAAGTGCACCCATAATTTTACTTTCACATTCAGATTCATCACAGTAATCTCCACGTGGTAAGACCTGGTTAATCATTATTATTTCATATACAATTACTAATTGCATCATTATATATGATACAATTATAAGCTGTATTATAAATAACATGAGCCGATTGGCTGCGATTCGCGATTGTATTATGTAAATAAAAAATCTATCAAGTAGTTTCATTGATCTCTGTATAAGCATAATTGTTTTCTTTGTAAACATAGAAGTTGTTTGAATGAAATGCATATCATGCTAAAAAATTTAAAAAGTTTTTTGGGCAAGTATAAGTTCATTTTAGTATCAAATTGTAGACGTCATTCGTGTTCCAGTTTTAAAATTTAATTTTAATTCCAACTGTAGCTAATGTAATTTTCGTCAGTGAGTTACTAAAGAATTCATTAGGTATCTCTCTTGAGCTTATACGTTTAATCAATGAAGAGCTTCTCATAGAAGTCTATGTTTCATAGTTACTGGTTTCATTGCCTTCGATGATTGAATTGAATATAATTTTTATATTTGTTGTAGCAAATTCGGATACGTATCTTAGAAAGTGAGACGCGAAGTCTACATAGTATGTAATACGTTTATTTGTATAATGTCGAATCTACCTTTTACTTTAATAAACCTCTACATATGTATTTTAATCAATGCTATAATTTAAAAATACCACGAGCGGCATCTCCCGGTGGTTTTCGGTCTTGGTACGATAATGTTTCACAAGTTCACTCATGGATTCCGCTACTTGCTATCCGAATATTTTTACACATGCGCAGAATCATGAATCATAAGAAAATTTAGATCAGATTATCAGATTTTCATAAACTCTTCTTTACCTCGTGCGTTTAACTTTTTACTTAAACCAATGATTATAAGTTATTGATTGGAAGTAAAATAGTTCTACGCATTGCGTAATATAAGAATGCATTTGATTAAGATAAATACATGATACTGTAGAAGATTGTTATTTCTATTGTAATATAGCTATTAATGATGTTATGATCACTGAAAGAGTTCCATTATTGTAACAAGTATTGCATCTCTGTAAGTTCTAACAGTGTATGGTTTTCTAAACCTTCGTCGATTGATAATTTTTATACTTATTTTTGTTAGTAATGACTTTTGACTTGTGACTATGGTAGTGAAATATTTATTCAAATATATATTCATAATGTTATTGTATTGTGGTTGTATTGTGTTCATTATAAAATTAACTAGAGACTTTTTTAAATGAATCATCTCTGTTCTCTATATAGTATGACAAATTGGATATATGATAAATATATGATAGTATATGAAACAGTTCTGACAAATTTGAAGTGCGTTTGTTCTATTACTACCTCGTGTAACAAAGTTTCTTGAGAGGTTATTTTTTTGTATTGCTAAGTAATTTTAGAAGCATAAAAATATACTTACATAAAGATTTTTCTTTTATCAGTTTTGTAAATGATTTGGGTATTAATTCCCAAAAGATATCAATGAGATATGCAGCATCAAATTAAACAGAGGCACCCACAATCCTTACTGTATAAGTGTTATAATTATAGTGGATTTAATAGTGTCATAAAATTACAAGATGTCTGCAGTAGAAACGCCACATTTCATACGTACCATCGAATGGGATATGATGGATAAGACCAAATTTTTCCCATTGAGCATGCTCTCATCATTTTCTGTGCGCTGCTGTCTATATCCTTTAACAGTAATTAAGACCCGCTTACAAGTTCAGAAACATAACAACATGTACAATGGTAAATTTTTAAATCAAATTTAATTAAAATGTTAAAGTATTAAATATCAACATCTTCCAGGAATGCTAGATGCTTATAGAAAGATTTACAAGGTGGAAGGTATAGGTGGTCTGTATAGAGGATTTTGGATAAGCTCTATACAAACTGTATCTAGTGTATTTTATGTATCTACTTACGAAGGAATGCGTCATATACTTGGACAGAACGATGTTATAGGTAATATAGACTCACGAGTAAAAGCATTAATTGCTGGTGGAGCTGCTAGTTTGGTAGGACAGACAATAGTAGTTCCCTTTGATGTTCTAAGTCAGCACTTAATGGTTCTGGGGATCAATTATAATAAACATGGAAGATATATAGATCAGGTAAATGTGAGGATAAAAATATTAATATTCATTTATTTTATTTTTTATCTTTCACGTGTCATTTACAGATGGGTATAAATCCATTGGGTTTAATTCTTGAGCCAGGAAAAACCCGGACTCAAATTTCGACAGATATTATCAGGTTAATTTATCGGAGAGATGGCTATAGAGGTTTTTATAGAGGATATGTTGCATCATTGTGCGCTTATGTTCCCAATAGTGCTCTTTGGTGGGGATTATATACGTCATATCAGGGTAATTGCTTTAAAATGATAGCATAAAAAATAAATTGAATTTAGATAATAACTTTTTTCACTTTTGTCAATAGATGAGCTTATAAGATTGTTCCCAGAGTGGGTCTCTCACTTGTTTATTCAAGCTCTTGCTGGTACATTAGGAGGATTTACCACAACAATTATTACAAATCCTTTAGATATTGTACGGGCAAGGTTACAAGTACAAAGATTAGATAGTATGTTTAATACATTCAAAGTTTTATGGGTGGAAGAAAGATTGCAAATGTTCACAAAAGGACTTTCCGCGCGCCTTGTACAATCTGCCTGCTTTAGTTTTTCAATAATTCTAGGATATGAAACTATTAAAAGATTCAGCATAATTGAAGAGTACAGAGGTTGCATTAGATGGTGAATTTATTCTCTAAAACTTGTAATAGTTGTTTTCTTGTCACGCATTTTTCGACGAATTCTGTTGTATTTTAAGCAGAAGCAACTGAGATACGCACCAAAGAGAAAAGAACAAGATCATTAATGATCTTAGTACTTTATAAATTATATTCGTAATAGTACATTTTAATGCAATGTAATTGCAATCATGGTTAATAGGTATGATGAAAACATGACGAAATGTCTATTTTTAATAATAAAAGTAATTATAAATTTTAACGATAATATATTTACGTGTTATTCGTATTTGCAATATCTTTCCTAGTGTTTATATGTCATCCAAAGCTTCCCAATATTTTTAAAAGAATAGGAATGCATTTTATATCATTTTTTTTTCATGCATCATACAACATATGAATTTTATAGTTTAGTAAGTGTCAGACATATTGTTGTGATAAAATATAAAGAGAGTAGGTTTCTACAACATAAAATTAAATATATGAAATAAATAAATTTGTTAGCTAGTTTGAATTAATTGAATTGTACATGTATCCTGTTGTTCATCATTTATTTTATTAATTCATGATAAAGGATAGGTAAAAAGAGAATAATATCTTTCTTATTTCCATTTTATTATAAAGGACAGCATATTGATAGACACATTTTTTTCGAAGGTACTTAAGTGATCTTGATAATGTGACTTTTGTATATGAACTGGTATTTTTCGAGTATGCACGTTATCTATGTCTTAAAAATTAAATATGACGACGATTCATCACATTCTCTATATTATGTGTACAGGCCAGGGAATTCTTAGTCTATACAATATAATGCGTAATGCATACGCATTCACATTCGTTCAATCTTTTCGTTCATGCGTATATGTATGACGATTCGGTAACAGATTGTGAAATGCAAGTTTTTATAGCGTACTATTAAACGTAGCATCCAGTTTTTGAATAACAGAAGTTGCGTATACATGTAGAAATACTTTGTGAAAACAGTGTTTTCCAATGAAAGTATTACGGATTAATTAAGAATTTGCTATTATTTCATGCACTTTTAACACAGCAAGAATATCTATATGCTTGAATCAATGACGTGAGTTTTACAAGTAGAAAGTTACGAATAGCGTTTGAATTTGACGCTCAAATTTCTAATATATACAAAGCGCCCTCTATTCAAGGCTGTGAAAAACACTTTTAGAGCGGGATTTACGATTTTCTTTTCTCATTATTTGTTCCATCTTTTTTTTTTTTTTATTAAATTTTTGAGCTTCAACGAACTTACAGTACAGTATGTACAATGACTAGATTTCTTAAGACGCCAACCAATTACGCGCTATTTTTTTCGTGCGAACGAATTTTCTAAAATGAAAGAGATTATGTTAGCAGATGTTCTTATACCGTGATTTTGGAAGTTTATATATGAAAATAAGTATAATATAAAATGTTGCTTCGAAAACGGAACTTAATGGATTTACAAAACACCATAATCACTATTGGATGGTACAAGACTAGACTAGTTTTCGTTGGTTTGAAATCCGAGGTAAAACATTTGTTTATTTTAACATTAACACCTTTTTAATCTTTTCTTTTTTCTATCGCATCGTACAATATTCAGATTTTTAGTTTTACATGCAAAGAGTTAATATGTCACAGCTAAAACAAGCAGATGACATAACTTTTCATGAATAGCGAATGTTCGATCTGATTTTCTTCGTAGTTTTTTTTTTTTTTTTCTTCAGTGAGATAGGATTATTGAATTAATATTGAATATATTTTTTACCCGAGAAAACGTTTGTATATATTCCTACCGATACACGCATTGTTACAGTTTCTCATACATTATATACGTTTCATATAAGTTGATTTCACAGTGTTCTAATATTTACAATTGCACGATAATCGTTTTATGTACAACAACGAATGCCTATGTTAAGATAATCTTTGTAAAATAAATAATCGCTCTGCAAAAATATCCGCCAGTGAAAGTAGAGGTATCCGTCTATCGAATAAAGATTGTCCGACACGATGTATTACGTTGAATAGGTTTTACGAATGGAGGAAACGACTTTGGAGTATTTAAATTAACAATATGTATACAGAGCTTAATTCGATCAATTAATCTCCAACTGAATCAAATTATTTAAGAGATTCATTTTTACTTTTTGAAATTGGCGATCAACGTTTGTGAATTTGAAATCGTGCTTTTTTAAAACATTAACCAGACTATAACTTTGTTATTTTATTCGTCGATTAAGTTACATTGGCCTTGATATCAGTTTAGTTTCGCAGAATCTTGTTCGTCAATTCGAGGAAAATACTTTTCGATTTTGCCAGTCTTGTGTCGATCGAGGAAACTTTAAATTAACTTTCGTTCAATCTAGACAGTGATTAACCACGCCGAATCCATTCGAGTATGTGTATTTAGCGATCAACGTGACTGGAAGAGCGGTACAGTAGGTACGCGCATATTGAATTTTCGCAGGAAAATACAATTTTTTCCGAGGGAACGCTGTTAATTTTTCGCAAGTATTCTGTTTTTTTTTTTTTTTTCACGTGTTCCCTTTGTTTTCTCTTTGTTGATCGACAGGCAGCTTCGAGCGGTAATATTCGTTCCTCGTTATTTTAACTTTGTGCATACTTTTCGTTCATACAGTCGCCTGTCAATGCACCGACACGAGAGATCGCCGGTCCCTGGAAATTCAAAGTATATCAATCCCATATTACGTTAAACGTTTCCAAACGTTCAATCGTCAGTCTTCTAAACGCGCAACGCACACAGGAACAAAGTGTATTTTCTTTCTCGAAATTCGGCTCACGGTCTCCAGGGAACGGTAACGGATTTAATTGTATCGAAAGGAAACGGTACACGATTTGCTTGGTGCATTGAGATGGAGGAATCGAGGAATCGAGGAAAGATACGCTGAACTCGCCGGGTAACCAATAGCGTATCGCCGCTGCTCGATTTACGATTCCGTGTACGGAGGTTCGTTAAAAGGCTACAAAGTATCGAAGGTATCCGAACGTAAAAACGGTAACGAGCCATCTGACTCGATATACGGTACTGTCCTTGCCCGCAATTCAATTTTCACCAGATCTTTGGCCGGAGGTACAAAACGCGAGATTACAGTTGCTTTTTCTATACAGGAAATTGTTGCGGGTCGCGCGTCACGCTTCTTCATGGTCCACTTTTCGTCACCGATAAACCTCGACGATAAGGAGGAACGGAAACACGTCGCTTATCCTTATATCCTTATACACGACGAGATCCACGGTTTGTCCTATCGGAAGCACACACGGGGGCCGGTGAGCGATCGTCTTGGTTTTCCTCGTCTCTTGGCTCTATCCTACTTTTGAAACGAGTAATTCCGAGACAAAATGATGAAAAAATCTATCCATAAGCGAACCTACAATCACGTGTCCCGGAAACGGATGGCGCGTTCTCGTCGAGGCCCAGACCGGGCCCCCGTGTGTCGTCACATCCCGCCGCTCGGTAGTATAGTTCCAGCACCACCATCGCTGCTTTGACTAACGCTACTGTAGCTGACGCGGCTCGCCTCGCCGCTGGTATTCGCTCCGGAAACGTACTGTAATCAGAACAATTATATTCTCAAAAAATATATGTCGTTGTTGAGAGATACGTTCACCGTGTGCTCGGTGCGCGTATGTACAATTGAGAGGTAGAATTGGATCGTGATCGAGTTAGCCTTAATCCAGTGTTAAATTAGAAAAGGTGCCGTATTTTCTCTGCCCTCTAAAGCCTGGGAAATATCCAGTTCCTCTCCCTTTAAATCCGATCTTTACAATACGCTAGCCCGTAAAATATGTTTGTATTGGTGGAGAGTACCTACGAGACTTACATAGAAATCATGGAGAATATTGTTTATACCACACAGAGCTTGTAAATTAGCTGGTTTAGGAAAGGAGGATGTAGGTCAATCGGTTTCGGATGCGCGTTTCCGTCGCTTGGATGTTTCAGTTGGAGGAAACAGGGGAAAATGGACTCTAGAAGAGAGTAAAAAATGAAATCGAACAATGGCGCAACGAATGTGCCGGTTAATGCTTCTCGTGCATTAGGACGAATTATCTTGCATCGTTCGTGTAACTCGCGAACGCTATTGATGCATACAAGCCCGCATTGCCTGCTTTCCGTAATCCGTTGTGTTTGTTTTATCGGCAAGTTATACGCTCTATCTCTTCATCGGTTTTTATATATGCTTCGTATCATAGATGGCCTTTCCTTTACGTTGGAATTAGAAAAGTGTTCGTTTCCTTTGCTGGAGAAAGGGCAGATCGAATTTTCTTCTCGTTGTTTGTTCAAAAGAGCGTTGAGAACAACTTTATCCGGTATTTTTATGAAACTCGAACTTCCACCTTTCTCAGCGTTTACGCATCGATCGTTTTCCTCTTCACTTTTCCTCTTGGAATGCATCCAATTCTCGTAAGAACGAAACGTTATCTACAGAACGTATTTATCACTGCCAAGTTCCTCTTTGATATTCGAGAAGAATCGTTCTTCTTAAAACAGATTATTCTTTTGTCGCTCGATGCTTCAGGACAGAGTTCTGTTTTAATCTCGAAGAGAAACTCGCGATCGTCGTCGAATCGATAGATTTCCATGCAGGATGTAGCAGCCTTCGTTTCTTTTTTAAAGGTCACAACGGATCAACGGAGAAAGGTTTCCGGTTCACGCTCACGCTCAATGTAGTCGCGCCTTTGCGTCGAATCCGGAGAGAAGAGAATCCGGATGAATCGCGAATAGGCGGTTCGATAGAGCAGCACATGACAATGAAACGATTTTCGATGGCTCTGGTGCCCATAAACCAAATAACTCAATACCCGAGCCGAAGCGGTGGGCCGTGGAAAAATTGTCACCGCAAATACCGTATCGACTAGCAGGCAGATTTCGCGGATGAAACATTGCGCTGAATTTACCGCTCGTTTTGTCCCAATAGAGGTGTCTTTAAGTGAATTAATCGCTCAATTCTCCACAAATTCAGTTAGCTTTTACGCCTCGCTTATATACACTATTGTCCATGGGTATTAAATTCTTGCCTAAATTCATGGCTGTGTAATAAATTCGTTCGCCTCTCGATATTTCCTTTTGATGAATATTATAAAAATGTTGCATGCGCTAGTTGCAACGAACAACATAGAACAAATATGATGAATTGTTTGTAATTGCGTCATTTAGTAAGAACAATGAGAAACGAACGTTGTGAGTATTTGCTGCTATAAAACAGATTTTATTCATGACACAGCAGAAATATCGGATTTACGAAATGTATTTCAGATTATTGGAACATTTGTTGTATTAATAATATCGGAATATATTCATTATTCCAATATTTGTAGGACGTTTTTACGACTAGTCGTCACGTAATGTAAAAAAAGATAAAAATACACATATTGGAATCCTTTGGTAAAGGAAAAAAAGTCTTGGAGTAATTCAACAAGCGAGTTATTTAATCTGTTTGTAAATAAAAAAAATATAGCAGGGACTAAGAATTTGACAGCGTAAAGAGAAACGTTCTTCTCTCGTAGAATTGAAAATATCAATAAAAATATCAACTTTTTCATTGAATTGTACCTGATGTGCAGATACTCACAACGTTCATACTTGTCTTTAATTCCAATTTGTTATTCGTTTGAGTTTATTGTATGGAAAACACGGTAAGTCACGTTTTCTATTCTCTCTTCTTTTTCTATCGTTTATAAAGCGAGTTTTAAAATCCATTATGCTCTCAATCGATCCTACGTTATCAAAATTGTCTTCCCTGGGTTTAGAGGTAACCATATATCTTGCCATCCTCTTCAAAGATGTCAACCATCAAAATCTTAATCAAAATCAACAAAGATGTACATATTATGTTTTCATCCTGTTATCTTCACATGTAACATCGTGTTCTCTAGTTATAGAAATTTGCACGAATTTATAAATCTTGAGAAAAATTTAAGAAGCGAATTTGAAGATCTTGAGGAAGATTTATAAGAATTTGAAGATCCCCGTGACTTGTTAATAGTTTCTTTGATACTGATTTTACGAGGTGCACGGTTGCTTTCAGATTCCGCTTCTTGAGAACAGTCGAGCTGACAGTTGTCTACCGAAGAGAGGATAATTGGAATCTCAGCGTGACACAAGAAATTCATCTTCGCAATGATGTTTCATTCGTTTGATCTCGAGGGGTGACTAGTGTGTCAACGCAAAAGTTTCCTCGTTTATCTTATCAAACCTTGAAATCTCCGGAGGACTGACCGGATCGGTTTCCTGTTTCTTCTCAGCTTTTTCTCTGGGTTTTATAGTTCCGTCTTTCATCCCCTAGCGATTTAACTAAAAGTATCTAGGTCAACTTCCACTCAGATCTGGTTACAGTCGGTCGCGGGATCGTTTCTGTGTTTTTTCACGATACTTTCCTCTGCTAAGGTACTTTATCGGTATAACTAGCAATAAAGCTCGACGTTTTTTGTGCTTTTTTTTACGTTGGTCACGATCGATCGCGTTACTGAACTTGAGGAAGGCGTACGGATGGCAATTGGTTTATTAAATCGTTTAGTTAACGAATATCGAATCTCAGGGTTTGTTGCGATTGTTCTTTCATTCTGAAGGGATAGTAACAGGGGAAAAAAGGAGAAAAATTTACAAATATGAACACGAACTGGGAATGTATAAAAAAAGCTATATCAAATGGAGTGCTAACGGTGTTACATGTTCCTGTCCATTTCCCTTTCGCGCACACAAATAGAAATCGAGATTTCGCGTGATTGAATTTATAGCCGAAAGCGAGAGGGAGACAATCAAAAATCTGGCCTGTAGGTGTTAAATCGTACAATACGCAACGTCACGAATTTTCGCCGCCTCTCGACGGTTCATTTTCGTGATTACAACGCCGCGTCGAATCTCGACCGAGCCAAGTTGTCGTCGTTGACTTCGTGCTTATTTCCGGACAATGCAATTCGATTAAAAGCGCGTTTCGTGCCTACATCAGCTCGCGAGGAGCTCTCCGAGTTCTATCTCGTCAATGTACATATCTTGTCTTTATTCCTCTATCGTGTCGGTCTCAGGGAAATTAGTTAATTAACGGCAGACGGATCGATGATTCAAGCACGGGATCGTCGAAGCACGAAACGTTTGACCAAGAGTTTTCGAAAAAGTATGCAAGTCGATATTTAAACCGGTACAATAAAGGAATTTAATTAAAATCAAACGTCCTGGCCTCGGTAATTCTACTCATATTCCGACGCCCGTTACGACACGCGTTACGGGAAAAATTCATCGTGAATAATGGGCAAACGTAATTAAAATGCGGGAAAGATGTGTTTTAATTAGCCAATCGAAGCAACGTGACCGAAATATGATCTTTGTGCGAAATGTTCCGATCTAGATCGTGACTTTTGCGCCAGACTTCCATTCGTCGAGGTTCAATCGATGGGAAAAGGAGAGGGACAAATGCATCGATGTCGGAGAATTTCGTGACACGTTAATTAGAGTAGCAGTAGTAGTTGGAGTAGTTACGAGTAGCCAGGCTAGGATCGTCTAATTCTGAATGAGAGAACCTCGGGATTAAAACTTTTCTCGATTTTCTATTTCTATCGAGTTCACGTGAAAAAAAGTCGTGGTTTCCTAGCCATCGTTGAATTTCTATTATGATAGACATACATACTTTGACTAATTTTCAAATTAATTTCAAAGACCAGTATAATCGTGACACTCTTACCACATTACAGTAATAATGTAATTTTACATTTCCTATAACACAATATGGATATAAGAGTTTCCTAGAGTAAAGTGTTCAAATATTAATGTTACTGTATACAATATATGTATATGTATATGTATAACCGTACCGGACATACGCGCGAGCGATTTACAATCGTGAATTCCGCTAGAAATATGTATATATATTTATATCGTATGACAACATAGACACCGTGACTGACCAACGTTCAACGTAACGATAAACCTCCTTTTGGCTATTGGAATAAATCATCCCTTTTCTACCTGAAAATCGAGCAAAGCGTTATTCTATTTTTCGTTTCCGTTAAATTGCCATGTTCTGTGTCGCAAGTTCCTTCGAGTGAACTTTGCTGGCCGACGGCGATAATCCCAGTAGCGACGCCTCGTTTCCTTTTTTTCTCTCCGGGATGGCAATAAAAATCGCGAAAGGAAAGATATCGACGCGAAAATACGGCAGGCCGTAAAGTCGACGTTGAACAAGATGTCCAGGGCAATCGGGCGTCGAGCGATTGATGTGGATCCGTAGATCGCCTTGGTGATTTATTATTCTTTTTCTAAATTGTTATTTGGAAAATGGCGATCTCGAGGGTTATGGAGTGGGCCGGCAAGGGATGGACAGCTCCGCCCGCTTCCGACATTTATATCTCTTCCGGCGACAGACACTGCTCGTAATTCATGTCCCCTTGCTTTTCGGGACTTTCATGCCGACATTTGCAGTTCGTACCCGTTATACATTCCTTCAACCTTCGTTCATGAGAAACGGCACAGCCGTGTCACGTTTGTCTGACATATTGTAAAGTTTCCCAGGGAATTGGGCTAATTCACTGACCCGAGATGCGCCAATCTCGCGGTTAAACCGAACTAGATGGCTATCGGTTTCGATGTTTTCGGAAACTAGTCAGCAGGATTAACTCGTTCGTTTAGATCGTGTTCCTCTCTGAAAGTAGTTTAACCTCTTCGGCACGTCTCTTGTTCGTTACGTACTATCATTTACTGCCGACGGTAATTGTAATGCGTATTTAAAGCGATTCGAGTAATAATAATTATTTAAATTAAGATATCGCGTAAGAAGTGATAAACTAATGGAGACAAAGCTGGAAAGATGACTAGGCTACTCACTGGTCTTTATTGCTTATCGTCGCGCGTTGCTCTACATATTGTTTTACTCGTACACGCGATATTTTCGACCAATAATCGTAATTATCTTTGCTATTGTGTCGAATCTACCAGAAATAACCAGTCAGATCCGCATTTCCTTGGCTAGTCATCTTTTTAGCTCCTCTCTATTATGTTTATAACGAAGCGGTCAGAGTAAAACAGTTGAGAGATGTTAGAAAGCTGTTGTGTTTATGTATACTTTTGGCGATTATTGATTCTAATACAACAGAAAGAAGCGAAACTCGACTTGCGACTTTTGTTCTTACCAGCTAATACAGGGTCAACCTGCAGCTGTAAGTTTCCCAACTGGAAAGTTCGACGAGTCGCAGGAACACGCGGTGCCGCGTTTCGTCGACGTTTTATGGAGGTATGTAAAATCTCGAGAGAGAATGGGTGTATGCAAGCTGGTGCTCCGCGTCTAACGAAATAAGATAAGGGCGAATTTCACAAGGGTGGCTCGTGAAGCTCTGGGAACGTTCGCTCGCAAAATGAAGTAGCGGAGATGAATCGTAAACGCGATCGTGATTGCACCCAGAAAACAGGATTAATGCGGCGAATAGATACGTTCGAGTTTCAAAGTGGTTTGCAAGTGTAATGTATTGGCTCAGCTTGAAGGAACTGATCGTTTTCATTATAGTAGCTGGCGCGAGGTAAAATTCATCAAAAAATATAAAAACGATTTTTTAAAATATTCCGTACGCTTCTTATTCAAATCGAGGATACCATCGATCGTGCAGGCTGCTGCAGTTTTATCGTTTATTTATACATATTTTCATTTGTTTGCTTCCCTGACTTATTTTGTTTATATTTATATATTATATATATTTTCGTTGAATGGAGGTTTCAGCATATATCCGTCGAGTTTTCGTCGATGAATTACTAAAAACATTGGATTTATTCGAAAATTCTAATTCTTGTTAATGCTATTTATTTCTCGGTGTAGTATGATACGAGCATTTCATCTGATCCGATTACACGCTGTAACGCAATTGCACGTTAATCGAACATGTGCGCCGCATCGAGCTCGGAATTTTCTTTTCGATCCATCATGGAAAAAACGTTCGATCCTACGGCAAATTCCAAGCCAGGAGGAGACGGTCCTTACTCTATTACTTCGGGCAGATCGATTACATTACATTACATCGTGCGGGTAATTTAATTTAGCTGCATTGATAAATGAACGGCTGCGATCGCGAGACTTGAAGCGAATTAGGTGATTGATTTCGAATTGTTACGCGTTGTCTGCCAGCGAACAGTAATACGCTGGCTGCAAATTGGATGATAAATTAAATGAATCGCGTCATGCGCGAAGGGTACGCCACTCCTTTCAGAGGATCGCATTAATTACCGGCCATTTGGATCTTCTTTCGTCCGCGGCCAAGTATGTTCGGCGCATAGAAAATTTATGTACGCGTATTTTTGTAGCAGAGAAGTTGCGCAACATTCGTTGCATCGATTGGAGGAACGCCACTCCATCATTGTTCACTAGCCAGATGTTATTCCCTTGCGAGCAATGTGATATTTCTTCTATTTTCTCTCCGCATCTTTTTTTTTTTTTTGCGTTTTTATTTTTTCATCCTATCAAAAATTCCAAATAATATCTCTGTATTTTCTATCAATGTGCTCGTGCCAGTTGCGCTTTTCGACTCTCTTGCCAAAAATTTGTCAAATGTATGGCATGAATCTTCCGAGGAAAAGGGTTCAGACTTTGTGATGTCTTTCTATTCGGGATAATCGTAATCGGGGGTGCACAGATGTCTCGAAACGTACATAGGTTGGAGGTGCTACGTGTACCTAAGCATACCAAACACGTGCACTGTCGTCGCATACGGTGCTACTGGTGCAAGTGCTCGTATACGTGTAGCAGATGTGATGTATGCGTGTTTGTGTGTGTCGGTGATCGATAAATCCATTCACTAATCAACATACCGAGACTATGTTATATGGGATGGTGACAGAGTCCTTCGTCGATAATCTCTGTACCAAGTGTCTCCGGGCGATTACTGGGTTAGGATTTGTCTCAGGGAGGACGATGCTTCGATGGTAACGAACGGAAGGACAAGGAGGAAGCTAGAAAGGTTTCGAGGAGGTGTCCAACAATTGACGACAATCCACACCGCGGCGATATCCCATCGTTAAATGTAGGTTTGCTCGCACGAACTCTCTCGGCTGCTTCGCACGTGGTGGAGCGAATAAGCGGAGTAGTACCTTCCCGATGCGAATCTCTGAAAAAACATTAATACACTCGACTCGATGTCCATCCGTACCCTTTCATCCTGCAGCCTTCTGCTTGCCTCAGTAGCATACTCGTTCTGCGCTATACATTGAACAGGGTTAATTGATCGAATATCGGAGTCGACGAAGTTATATCCGATCTAAAATCCTAGGCTGTTGTATCTCGATATGCGCAGACCTTTTGTTTCGAATAAACGGTGCATATTTACGTAACGGAAAGACACGATTAATAGGTTTTCTGTGAATTCGAGATTCATCTAACGCGATATAAAGGTAAACGATGTAGATAAAGTTTTCACGAACGTCTTTCGAGGAAACCGCTATTCAGGAAACGGGTGTACACGAAGTAACTATTAAAGGAATTATATTAGGAATAGAACATTGTTGCGTATACTTAATCGAAGTGGCTTCGAAGCTATGAAGTTTTCGACCTGATATCACGACCTGAACTCGCGCAAACTACATATTTGTTCAACCGTACCAGCGGAAGCGCCACACGAAATGCGGCATGATATTATATGGAAATCGAACGCAAACGGTAAGTTTAATTGGTGCAAATTACGTTTACGTGTTACGTGAACGAGCATCGGCATTTTTCCTTTCCTTTCTGCGCCGTCTGACTACTTGCAACTTTTTCCACTTAATAAACAAGAAAAGTTTCGCCCGCAGACTGTGAACACGATGCGTCATGGGAATGGATGAAGTTTCGCGAAGTAAAGAGAACCAATATGTTTCGACGATAGTATCGAACAACTTCATCTTTTTCATCTTGTATTCGCATTTTTTCCTACGCATCGGACTCGGCCAGCGAGCCTTCGATATTTCCCTTGACAGTTCGAAACGCATTTATATTCGGTGTTGATAGATACGTTTACAGAGATATTCACTCGAATTCCGTTTCAAAAGCGAGGCCTGTCGTTCATATGGAAAATCCACGAAATAGCTCGCATGATTTTCGAAAAGAAGAGGTGACTTCAGCTAGTTCATTCAATAAATTCGTGCTTCGATAAGTTCGTGCTTCGATAAGTTCATGCTATAATAATTCTTATGAATACAGAACGACGAACGATCAAGATGACCAATCTAAAGACTAGTGAATAGACATTTCAAAGATTTAGTGAGCTGTATGAAGATTGCGAGTTAGAAACGCGCCGAGTCTTATTTTCCGTTTTTTTCTAGAAAGCTAATGTTGAAATTCGATAACCAAGAAATTCGATAGCCAGTCAATTCTACGTCAAAATTATCTTCACATTTGATTTTGGAATTAAATACATGTTACGTCACCGTAATATATTTGGAGTATATTACTAACGTATTATTATGTACGTAGATTTAATATTAATTAAGTCGAATTAACAACAATTAGACGTAATATTTTGTTTGCTTCTTACAAAACATTGCGATTTGTTATCTATTTCCAAAGAATTTATAACCGTTAATAAGCAAATAAATAAATAATATTAAAATGAGAATGGTATCGAATCTAGAAGTTTTTAGATAACGAAGAAATGAGAAGCGCGTACTTACTGGACGATCTAATACGAAAAGAACCGTTTATTCAAAGTAGAAGGTAGACGTTCTTAAAATTGTTCGTAGGTTAAGCCGACGGCGTTATCAGAGAAGACCAGGAATCTTCTTAAGATGAAAACTTTAGCAATCGAAATAATAAATTTCTTCCTCTTGGCGAGCTTTCAAAACCGCGTTATGCGATTATATAACTCGATACAGCCCTTTACCGCATTCCCTTGACCGCTTTATACTTGGCTTGAAACCATTCTCTCGCCTTGGGGTTGCTTATTGTTCTAATAAATCCTGCGAATTGGTTTGCAACACAGTCTCGAAGGGTTCGACATTTGTCTTCGCCTGTTGCTCCCTCGAGCTTGAACGTGCTGGGAAAATGGCACGAAAGCGAGCCTAATTTCTTTTGGAACTCAAAGCAAACTTATAGAGGTTGTTTCGATCTTTGGAAAAATCACGGTCTCCGCGTCTTCACGGAGATGAATGATTCATCACGGTATGCTGTGATATCGTGACATAGTTTAGAAGGTCTGAAATTAAGCATTCATAGAAAATTCATTGATATCGATCAGCGAGAAGGAAGCTCGTATTACTCGACGATCTCTATCTTCGAAGTCAGTCCACCTAGCTTAATGGATCGTGCAGATGAGAGAGCTGGATGTTTTTGTCATGGTTCCGAAATAGCAGATGGAATGATAACGAGATTTTGCTCGTGGAAAGGATAGACTATCTTAGTCGAGCGTTATGTATCGACTTTGAGAAGAAATCTAATCTTTCCGACATTCTGTAGCTTCGTACAAATTACAGGTGAAAACAACAGAGCGAATGGCTATCTCGATCGTATGTACAAAATGTTCGCAGGCCTGGTGGATCTTTGAACAACGTTCTTCTTAATAAGTGAGAGAGTAATCGTGGCCATGTAATAGCTGGCTTTGAAATAACTGACTTCCTCTTTTTCTGCTCGTGTCAAGGGGGAGGGCGCTTTCGCTGAGACTAATACGAATACAACTGACCGGTCATTGCATTTTCCGAGATAAAACCGAGGAACGTGACTCGGTCGCAATTTATGGTATCCTCCAACAGGGTTGTTTTCCGTAGATGGGTTTTTCGGACCGGTAGAAAACGGGAACAACGAACTGGCCGAACGGGCACATATTTTGTACGCGCAAATCGTACACATGGCGCAATTTGTACGAGAGGTATGAATATTTCATACTCACTTGACTTGGTTTACATCTGAATGCCGGCTGATATCGCCGCCTTACTCGCCCCGGGCAGCAGGCACACAGGATCCTCACGAATGCTCTGCAAAAGAAAAGAAGCATATGGCTGAGTCAGATAGTCGTTACTTTGAACGCTACAGTTTTGTCTTACTTATTTTTAATCCACTATGATATCCTTCATAAGTATTTAAATACTTTCAAATTACTGGAAAGGAGGATAGTGTACAAGATGTTTTTTTTTTTTTATCAAAAAGCTGTTCTCTTGAAATGTTGTTTGCCGTAAAGGGGGACATCGTATGGTGCAAATTATTTTTTTACAAGTCGAGTGATGGCGTGGAAATTTCAAAGTCGAACCATTTTTCAAATAGAACCGCATGTGTTTGACTTCGATTTCAAACTTCGATATAAAATAGTCTCAGAGAGGGAGAGACCAGAAAGTATTGGATTATCTTGAAATGTAATGGCTGAGAAGTTCAAAGTAAGGCATCCTTGTTGATCCAAGGAAATACACGTCCAATAATACGACCTCGAAAGTTGATCACGTCATGGTGCGCGTTTTTAACGTTATGATTGCATGACTGAAATGTTGTTTCGAATATCGCTGGCGCGCTGCAAGTATTTGCATAGGCTCTATTGCATCGTGGACGCGACATGCGACTGCTACGCAAACAGAGAAATTTCATTTTCGACTCGGAAAATAGTCTTGCTCCAGGGACCGGTCCTCCGACTCGTTACATCTACATCGATGGGAGGTAAATTTTGTTTCGTGGATAAAATGAGTCTTCACCGTGTATGTTGATCAAAGTTCGTTATCGTTTCACGGTGTATCGTGTAATAAGTTCACGGTCGCTTTGGCGATTGGTATCTGACAGAGAACATCGAGTTCTTGATTATCTTGCTTGCTCACGAGTGAACCACTCACAAAGAACAGTACAGTCTTTGTCCTCGTGGCAACTTCGCAGAAATGTCGCTCTCTCGGTCGTGCCTTCGCCGTTTTGCCGTGCTTCTCTTCGTTTTTACTTTCTTGCATCTTACGCGGGCCATCGTCGTACCTCGAACCTATTCCGACGTGTACGAAAAGAAAAATGAATCAGGTCATCGAGGATTGATCGTTGAAAGTCTGTTAGACGAAGAGAATCAACGAGAAGAATTTTTAACGTCGATACCTTGCATCAAAAGTTTCTTGGTAAAGTACATACACAGACCAGATAGGACTTCCTTCGTAGCAATAGATAACGAAGAAAGTATCCAGAACATAGTTCACTCGTTTGCGAGAAGTCTTCGCAATTGTTTCGCATTCTTCAAACACACTGTAGACGTGGACTTCGAGACATACGAATCTGCCTGGAGCACGATCGTCCTGATGCAGAACGCTAACAGTCTCGAGGTCAGTCATTATATACTCGAACCTTGCGATCGCGCTTGTCCTTTTATTACGATATTAATAAGCTCGTTTCAAGACGAAGAAAGCTTCCTCGAGCACGCTGACGTTATAATGCAATCGATGTGGTCCCGAAGAATCTCTACCGCGGTCGTCCTAGCAAAAGTTGGTGATTCTGTTCTCGCTGCTGGTAGCCTCACTTTTCAACCCGGCAAAATATGCACCGTATCTCCTCCAGTTATCTTGGACAAATGTGAAGAAGAATCTTGGAGTAAATTGGAAAACATCAGTGCGCCGAAGACGAACGGTTGTATTTTGAAGGTAGCTTACTTCGAACAGTCTCCATATGTGATAGCTGGGAATGATTCAATGCGTTTATCGGGTTTCGAGGGAGCATTGACGGAGGAAGCGTTAAGAAGCCAGGAAATTGAGCGAGAAAAAGTCGTGTGGAACGATAATACCAGCTATGCGGAACAGGTGCAAATGTACATCTATAACGATATTAACGCCGACTTCGTTATTGGTCGTATTCTACAGCAGTCTTACGAGGATATAGATTACTCGAGCTCGTATGACACGTCGAAAGTGGTGTGGCTAGTCCCAAAGGTTCCTAACGTGTCACTAAAAGGACTGGTTCAGCCATTTCAGCAGTACGTCTGGGCAGCAGTGGGCGGATCTATATTATTGGGTTGCGCCGTCAAAATCTTCTTATTTCGCGATCTCTCCTTTTTAGATATATTTGCTCTGATAATTGGAGTCTCGACTGCGCGTCAGCCCACCAGACTTTCATCTAGAATTCATTTCCTCGCGTGGTGCATCTTCGGTTTATTTCTCACGCAACTTTACGTGGATTCTTTGGCCGATCAACTGATCAATATGTCCGACTTGAAGCTCGAAACGATGAAAGAGCTGATCTCGTCGTCGTTTCAAATCGGTGGGACAGCGGCATTCGCGAGATTGTTCGAAATATTTGACCAGGATGAAATTGTTAAAAGTGTACGAAAAAAATTTGTGATATTCGATCAAGATGAGTACCTAAGGCAATATTATGATCTTTTGGACGGAACGAATTCCTCTTTTGCGTTGGTCATAGTGTTAAATTCTTCACGCAGCGATGCCATCGAGACGACACAGGCTTACACCATAACCACAGATGTGATATGCAGTTTTCCTCTAGCCTTGGCTACCTGGAAGGGATCCCCGTATTTGGATCACCTCAACGAAGAGATCAACAGATACATCGATTTTGGAATATTAGATTTTCTGATCCAGATTTCTCTAGAAAAGAACTTGCGCGCTATGTTATCGCAAACTGCACAGGACGAAGAATACAAAGCGGAACTTCACTTGCAGCAATTCGTTCCAGCATTTTTATTAGTCGCCATTGGGTTCTGCAGTGGTTTCCTGTTCATCATTCTCGAAGTCGTGCTCTATCCTTCTAAGCTTCTTCAGTAATCTTGGAAGATGCGAGAAAAGAAATTTCGACAGCTTGGAATCTCGATATTAAATTACATATTTATCGATAGACGTACACTTGATATGGGAAATTGTGAAATCGAGAAATCGGGCGCTAGTCAAATTGTCATCGATCGCAAAAAGTGTCGACTGGATGGATATCCTTCCACCGTGGATTATCGGCTTTCGCTTTTTAAATTATAGATGGATATTGGGCTGCGGCTGGATGGGCGCGCAAATTAGATATAATCCTCTTGCTGAATCTATCAAAATAGACGATTTACGTCAAAGATTTATGTCTTAGCTTTAATCGTGCAATACGTAAACGTCATAAGCGATGCTTTCCGATCCTTTTTGATCCTTTCGTGATAATTAAATATCCTCTCTCTCTCTCTCTCTCTTATCTAAGAAAAGCATATTTATGATTAATTTTACATCTACAGTATAGCCATATTATACGTTTGACAGTGTGGCCTAGTAATTGCACGAATAGTAATTGCAGAAAAAAATGTGGAACGCATTATTTTGGTAGATTTGATAGTTGTGTAATTTTATACTTTTGCGTGTATGTTTGTATTCTGAAATAATCTTCGATAATAAAGGTTTGAAGTTTCCGTTTAATTCATATTTGCACGAAGTTTCAGTTTTCTTGCGATCTTTTCGAAGAATAGCAAAGGAAGTCGGAGATTTCCTGGAAGAATGTGTCAATACCAAACTTCATCCCTTATCCAACTCCGAAAATAATCCTCGTACAGTCATTTGGTTCATTCATGATCGGATCGAATCATTCTTTTCGCAATCAAAGGAGAGTTAATGGTCCTAACAGGAGACGAGCTGTCGCGTATCGTAAGGAGAATTTCTTCGATCGATTAGCTACAATCTATATGGATGAAGGCGGATCATAAAGATCTCGAATGACGATTGAACGTATTACGTTCTTACTTGGTGGTATTTCAGACAAAATCCGCGAGGGGGTAACGTAATTACCGTATTATTCTCAACGATCCACGCGGAATTTCAAGCTCTTAGTTTTAATTTTACAGGCTATAAAGTTTGGCTATTTCGTTGAATTATATTATCGATTGTGTATAATATGTAGTTAAAGTTGTATTGCATCATATTTTTATACCATCAACTTTGTGCATCGATTCCATTCCAGCTAATGTCATTCTCGAATTCTGATTACTAGTAGAATGTTGTGACAACCTAGAATTGAAAGCTGTTTTCATTTGAGAAATGTATTGGAATATTCGATCTGTTTTTATATCGCGTTCTATCGCGTGTTGAAAATTTAAATCGATTAAAACCTACAGAATTTATATAATGTATCAGAATATAGGAAACACAAGTTATAATATTTAGAGGATGCAGGAAATTTCTTTAGTGATTATTCATAACAATCTAGATTTAAACAAACATCCGCAATATATGAATAAATTAACACGATATCCGCATCGCAAATGTATGATACTTTAAGATCAATTTATACGTAACTTTCAACTTTGAAATTACTCAATAAAATATATTATATTATTAATAGATTATTAAAAGATGCAAAAATGACTAAGCTACGTATAATATACAAAAATACACGAAATATCCAAAGTATAGTACTCTTTATAACGTCCAGTGAATAAAATAAATTTCTATTTAGGTTCCATTTCTACAGTCTATTATATACATTTTATTTAATATAGTAATATATATATATATATGTGCATGAATATATAAACCCACTTTGTACAAGGAAGGAAACATGATCTTGATGGACGTTTTGCCCCAATTCGTTATTGTAACGAACGTGTTAACAAATCTTAATAAATCCGTTAAACATCACAGTAGATATAAATCGTATGAATGCGTGGCAGCAAATATTTGCATATCGTCCTTATATCACGATTATCAGCTTTTCGAAGGAATTCGTTCGTCGCGTCTGGCAGCGTCAAGCTCATCCTTGCGAAACTAAAAATCCGCTTACGTGACTCGTACGCTTATTCCAAACATGCAGTCGCGAGTAATATCGCGCCGCCTATCCTTGACGTTTCTTCTCCTGTTTTCACATCGCATTTAGATTTTTGGGATGATCGTCGTTCATGCTATCTAATCTTTCGGTACACGATTAAATCTTAATTTGTTCTTCCCTCGAAACTGAACGAAGCTCTCGAGGCTCTGAAACACACAAGTCGGAAAGGCAACTGAATCAGGCGAAAAGTGGGTCGTCAGAATGGAAGTCTTAGCTTTTTTGCAATTGATGCCTTCATGGATGAATGTTAGTATCGGCTTGTTTCTTGTCGTAGACACTAGAAATTGTTGGCCCTTATTACTTGGAAGCACTAACGAGCTCCTCAATTGCTGCCATTGAACGTCTGGCGCTTTTTCAGGCCTCCGCAATTTCGTTCAGTTTAATAAACCTCGTTAATTTTTTACGCGAAAATCCGTGCAACGGGTACGTTTTCTTTTGGATAAATTTCTCGTTTCGTGGAACACGAATTAATTTTTCATTTATTTCTTATTCGACGATAAGTCAAGATACAAATTGTGTCTTATAATACAGTCCTTGACCATCAAATTAGAACTGGCCAGCTGCGATACTATGTCATAAATGGCAAACTGTCATGACCTAAAATATTCGATAAGCAAAAAAAAAAAAAAAATAAAAAATTTGAAATGCTCCAAAACAAAGTTCGACCTTTCTTTGTTTTAAGTTTTCGTCGCAAATTTCTTTCGAAAGATAATCCGTCGATGTATTTACGATCGAGCCAAGGAACAGAATTTCGTACTCGATCCGGTTTCCTTTTATTCTCTTTTTATTTCTTATCTAGAACGGCGAAGGGATAGATTATGTATTCGCGTGATCCCATTACTCCAGCCGCCTATAACCGAAAGGAAAACTGTTTTCGTGCTCGGAGGGAAATGCAATGAAACTTCATTTCGGTGCTAGATTATCGTGTTATCGTTGTTTGCTGAGAACTTGTTACGTGTTGCGAGAAAAAAGAACGATCCTCGGTTTTGGTTGGATTTTTGCTTCCAAACAACGAGTTTATAATAATTATCGACAACCATGTTTGGTGCGCGATATTGATTCAGTAAATTTCTTCAATCTGTGGCATTTTGCATTTGTACGATTGGTCTGAACAGGATATGATATTTTCCGATTGACGTCGACTCCTATTGTTTGCAACTAGGCGGCACATAATGAAACGATGCTGTCGTAAAAGCGACGCACGATAATTTGTCGGCTACGTATGCGCATAACAAGCGCCGAACATAAATGGTACAAGGTATTTGTTTCATTTCTCTATTTATGAGGGAAATTGATTGTAAAGCGCGATCGTATAATATTGGATTGGCAACTAAGTGATTGCGGATTTTGTCATTACCACCTAATGATAAAATCCGCAATCACTTAGTTGCCAACACAGTATAGAAAAATTAGAATTCAGAAGCCGTAGTATAATATATCAATACTTAATGTTGTGTGCGAAAATTTCGATGCGTTTTTAACAATATATTTATTCTATTAGTATATTTCGTGTATTGTAGATTTATTATTTGTTACGTACTTTCGCGAATTGCTGTTTGACGAATACCGTTCTCAGTTGGAAATCAATCAAAGGAAGGAATTTGACAGTGGTCAATAGGAGGAATGTCGTTTTCCGATAAAAGGGATAGAAAATTTGTATTCGACGAAATATCTATTGAAGCAAGAATTTATCGAATCGTGTGTGCAAGAAATTTATGTACTTTTTATCCGTGCAAATATCATGCACTACTGTGGTTACGTATCCCTTATTTATGCAAATATTTATGCTTTACTCCGGTCATGTGCTCTTTGTGTGTAGAAATATTATCGATGCTTGTGCAGCTAAAATGGAGCTTGCACGAAGTTTCAAGTGCTTAATAAATGAAAAAGTATATGCTGCGAAACAGCAATCATCGAAACGAAGCAAAGAGCATTGGGATTCACCGCCCACGAACAGCAAACGCGCAGAGAGCATTTGTTTATTCCTTAATTAAATTATCGTAAACGAGAGACTCGAAGGAAATGTAATTTGTAGACGCGGCTTCTTTATGCGATCGCTATTACGGGATTGCCAAGCGGCCATGAAAATTCATCTGGTCCGTGAAAATCTTGTTAAGGGCGAGCGACAAATTTGGATCGCGCCAGTCGATAACTTTATATTCTGGTTGCCAGCGTCCCCTCTGAATGCTTATGTCATCTCTCTTCCTATGTATATATACACACACACATACACACACATAAAAATACACATACACGTATTCACATATGTATATGCACATAGACGTAGTGTACATATATATGTGACCATATTTCTTTTCTTTTTACGGTATCATATTGAAATGCAGGGCAATACGGTGCATCGATTTTCGCGTCGTTGGTTGCATGTGGCCTACGAGAAACATATCCACTCACGATAGACCGTGTCTCAAAAGGACCCTTTAAATCGGTTCTCGCGGCGTTTCGCCGAGAATCGTTTACCTCTTGACAGGCACGAAGCACAGAGAAGGCAGGAACAAGGGGATAGAAACGTGCCTCGAGTTTCACGAGTATCCACCGTCTTCCCTCGTTTCCCACTTTGGACGGTTCGTTCGTCGTGATCTTGGCTTCGTCTGCTAGAATCACCGACTTCAACCCACCATAATATCATTCGTGTAAAATTGAAAACTTTAGACGTGGTTTGAGATTTTGTGCGAACGAGGAAATCGCATTTGCTACTTGTGCTGTTTCTTGCACTGCAGCGAGCTCTTCAAGAAATAGTTGCGTAATTGGTGTCAAGGATAGCTACGTAGAATCATTTATGAGAGACTTTCTTCTTCTGGGATATACCTACACATATACTTACATTTCCGTTCATTATTATTGTAATATTATAATATTGGAACATCTGTCAGTCTCATATGAAACGTGATAATCGATCTAGATTGTCAGGGAAATATTCAAGAATTTTCAGAATTGTCAAGGTGCTGAATCTGCGTTATAAAGTTGACGAGAATAGTTATCAAAAGATGCAATAAATGTACGCAGGAAAAGGGATAATTCTTGAAGGTTTCAATAATTTCCCAGATTTATTGAAATTTTCGCAAGTATCGCAATACTTATGAATGGGGTTAGGTTTTTTATGAACTGCTTGGGTTACGCGGGAAACATGTTAATTCGATAGAAGAAAAAGCGGCTGTAGACACAAGGTATAACGATGGGATTCTTGTACCGCATTATAAACGATAAGTAGAGTGCTCGTTAAATTCTATTTGTGTTCTCGACGATACTCGAACCTACGAAGAAATTCTTGCAAGAAACGGAAAGCAGGTGCGACGACGTAAAAACTAAAGCAGAAGAAACATATTGGTTTTATCGAGAAAACACGAGCAGGAAATTTTGTGCGACGACGTGTAAAGTATTCTCTCTTGTTCTGCATTTTTGCAAGCATTTTGACATTGGAAAAACATTATTAATTTCTCTTGCACAGGGTTACACTTTAGTTTCTCAAGTTTAATCGAACTTTATTCATTATTTATTATTTATTATCTATTCATCCTGGAACAATTTCTCAAAATCGTGAGCGTCGTAAATAGACTGCGGATGTTTACCTATTTTTATGAAAGTAACTAAAGAATTGGGAGTCGAGTAGAAATTCGTTCTATAATAGACAGTATCCACTCTGCGAATGTTTGCACTTTGAAATTTCCCAAAGATGTAAAAATATCCGCGATTTAATCGTAAAACGAAATCTTTTAGAATGTGAAAGTCAGTCTTCGAGGATTTCCGTTCTTCTTCTACAAAATCCGGCAGTTTAATAGAATTCGGCCTGAAAACTTTGCTAATTAACTCTTTAATGCTCGATCTCTTTTCACGATTGCACCGGATCGTTGCGTTGGAGAGTTCTTTTCGAATCGCAATCGTTTGATTACGAATCGTCAAGAAGTTGCAGCTCCGATTTATGGGCTCAGAACATCAGCTTCTTTCTTCCCTTCGAAGCACGAAACGAGAGAAATCTTTATAAAACAATTCAATGCTCTCTGTATTATTCATTCCGATTTGATTTTAATCGATAAGCTGTTGAGCTGCTACGTATCGGAAACTGATCTTAGCGGGGCAGCTTGCATTATTCAAGTACGGTTTTAATCGTTATTCGAGATCTTGAATTTGAAGGGGAATAGAAGGGAAAATATTTAACATTTACGATGAACGAACGTTTGTAAAGCAAATCCAATGAAAACGAACGTTGACATTATATTACGGTTTAAGTAAATTATTCGTTGGATAATAGTCTCTTGAAACTGACACGGTGTATTAATTCAATCTTTATTCTTCATCGAAGTTGCACATTGTTTCGAATAAACATTAGTCGATGCGTTATTTACTTTTAACATGCTGGTTATCAATGATTCTGGGCTTTATATTTTGCAATATTATATCACAGTTTATTTGGAGATTTCCACAAATTAAATACACTTTAATCAGCAGAACACAAATTATAAAAAAGGTGACGTAGTAGTGTGAAAACAATTCAACAGTAATGAAATAAATTTGAATAAAAACAACTGAATCGGTGAGTTGAAATATAGCACGTGTTCGAAAACGACACTTTCAAATGTTTGACAAAGTAGGTTTAGCTAAATTCGTTCCTAACTTCCTCTGAAACTAATTTCAATTTTCGCCTATTGTCAACACATTTCGATATAAACATAGTAACAGTAGCTTATCCGAATAAACCTTCAAATATATCCAATTATAATTAAATTATAATTTCATACATTTGCGATAATAGAAATAACATTACATCGAAAACTTGATTTTACTGTTACAATTTCTTCAATTGATTCCTTTCCTTTGAAAGAAGAAAAACGAAGATAAAACTCCCCGATGAACCTAATAGTTGTTTCAGACACGATCACGAGCTAGAAATTATAGGCTTGTATTTCCACGTAATTACGCAAAAAATCTCCCGTGCATTTTATGAAGTAAAGCTGGCCAAATTATTATTAATAAATTATTATTATTATTATTATTATTATTATTATTATTAAGCAGAAGCAATTTGTAATCTGTCTCTGTTTTTAACGCGAAACAAACGAGAGATTAATAAAACGAAGCGAGGTCGGGGACTATGGTAAAAGGGGATTTATCAATGCCTGGGTTTACGTGCTGTTGGCCAGGAAGTCGGGCTATATAGAAGACGACGTCTTTAGGGGAAGTTTCTATGTTTCCTCTGCACTCTCTGAACTGTTGATTAATGTTACCCCTTGCACTTTCTCTTCCGATTCCTTTTTGTTTCCCTGTCCATGTATTCATTTGTTTCCACGAGCTCCAACTCATAGTAATCCGTAACTACTCTACGAACAATTGTTGAAGTATGCCATTGACCTTCACCTCCACTAATCAACCAAGAACGCTTTCATCGAATTGCCAATTTAGTATAGCAAGTCCATATTCCAGATAGAGAACTTCTCCCTCCTTGATCATTCTATTTATATCTATGGAGCTCGCTGCACACGAGAATTAAGATCACTGACATTGTGTCACTTTTTTTAATACCTTTACTTTATTGCCACGATTATTCTGAATGATGTATAGCTTGGGTCAAGACAGCGAGATCGTAGATTAAAGAATCATTCTCAAGACGCCTATAAATGGTACCGTGAAAGAAAAATAATGCACTAAAATTTCTCACCAGTTCTCATCGAAAACAAATACATTTATGGGTTGGTTCCTAGTTAATTACTAAAGTAAATAAATCTTTTGGGCAGGATTTTCGAAGGTGGAAAGAGAATATATAGCAAAAATCCCATATACGCTGTTGGATTTTTGTTATTAATTAAATTTGTAAACATCTAATTATATTCAATTAACGAATTCAATTTTACGTACATTTCTGACCCATTTAACGATCTGGTTATATCTCGACTCGGACTATACAAATGGTACATCCGTGAAGAAAGATCGTATCCCGTTCAAGATGCCAGCAAAGCCCCACCAAGGATGAAAGGCCTGGTCCGTTAACGAAACAGGAACCGAACGTGATTTCCGGTCATTGTTGTCGCTAGAGGGGGCGATTGTAGCGAGGGTTGAAACGTACAGGCGGAAGATTCTCCTCTGATTGGGCTGACGCTCGTAAATGAGCTATCGGAGTTTACGTTCTAATGACAGCGAAACGTGCGCCGAATGCATTTCTGTTTGGCAATCGGGTCAGCGTGCGCGACATGCCAAACCGGAAATCGATGGCCGTTCAACAACGGCGCGGCGTCGGGATGAATTTGCACGCGGGGAATCGGCGAAACGCCAATTGCCGAGGCAGATCCACGTTAAAAAGTTTATCGCGGCCTGCTACCGTCCGATACGCGACCGGAAATGCACTCATGACGCTCGTACTCGTTCAAACGAACGGCATTAAACGATCAATCGCGTTACCCACCGGCGCCCCAGATCAAGCATGAAAGAAGTCGTGCGCTTTTTCGATATCGTTTCGGAAACTGCATGATTCGAGCTTAGCGCTCGACGATTGATGGCTTTAGTTATAATGGAAGTCAAGATTTTGACAACTTCTGTTTAGTCACACGTATTTCTACTTAAAGGTAACATTTATTTTGTCGAGTAATTAACCTTGCCATGATTTAGTAAATGGTAATGAATTTCTTGTAATAATAAATTTAAATATTTGATCTGCACGAAGTGGTATACAGAATAATATTTAGAAGCAGGTACGCGGTGATCCTTCGTGAAAAAGCTAAGAAAGAAACATAAAATAATAGAATAAAAATACACTGTTGTCCATAAGTATTAGGACACTTCTTGTCACATAACTGATGCATTCGGGCGATGCTGTAAAAAGTAGTGGATCGATAAGTCAATAGAGAAACGAGCGAAAAATCGTGCATCGCAAGCGTGATCAAACAGAATGATCGGGTGGCTTTCTCAGAGCATCGCATTCGCAGGCACATCACGTTAAATTACTAAATGAGTAAAAAGGCTTGGAGCAACTAATACCTCTGATAAACTGTCGGGGCAATCTAGAAGGGACAAGAAATCTCATTATTGCTGGAATCCTAAAACGTCATCGTAAGACAAGAAGAGCTTCGTTTGACGTCATCGGTGTTCCATAGAATGCCTAGAAAGCTCGTCTTCTTCCATCGGTTTTCCTATCTTTCCAGTCTCCTTTTATGTGTGACGTAAAATGATAGATTTCTTTTTTCCCTCTCTTAATCGGCCATGCTTGATAGTTCATAATTACGTGGTGCATAAACGTACCGCAAGGATTAACGTGACGTCTCTAATCCATCATCGTCGCAGTTGCAGCTACTGCATCGTGGTCGACGACGTCAGTATGTGACGTCAAAGACGGCAACACGTGGTGAACGCGAGGTAGTGTGTACGCGAATGCGGATGAGTCAACGAGACTCAACGACGAAACGACAAAGGAAAGATAGAGACTCGTTGCAAAACAGTTGCGTGGCTTGCTCGATTTATATATCTGGCTTTGGATACGAGGTGGAGAATCGTCTACGGAGAGCTTTCTCTCTGATGGTCTTTGGAGGCTCGCAGACGTCTCGGCGCCAAACGTCTCGACGTCGGGGCAAGGCCTTGGCGACCGGTGACCGTGTCTTTTCTCGGTGAATTTACGCCACGCTCTAGTTTCCGTACGGTCAATGACGAATGAAAATACCAATGGGGTTGAATGGCTGGGGACAAGATTGCAGTTAACGCGTTCTCCTTCTATCTATTCTCCTCTCTAAAACTATATCCGTAATTGTGAGATCGTTAAATGGAAGACTAGCTGCTGTTGCAAGGATGTACAGCGATGGAAAGAAGAAAATTTCTGTTTTGTACTCTCTGAATGCCGGCAACGGTAATCTATTCTAGAGTGTAACTCGTTCATTATTCTTGTCGAATATAATTCCACTTTGTAAAATTATAGTATCCTTTGGTACCATTTATCTCTTAAACTAGTTTGCCCATCACAAACTTTAGCTTTTCCTTTTTTCCCCTTCTTTCATCTTTTATCGTTTTTCTTTCCTCTTTATCGTTACTTGTTTATTCCGTGTCTTCTTACGATTTTGTATGCCATACTTTGTATACTAAAATGGGTATTTAACCCGCTTAATAAATTAAATTAAAACATGAAATTAAATTGAGAAATGAAATGAGATGAGATTTCCTTCTGTACGCTACTGTGAATGCTTCACGCCCAATTTTATAGCATTTGGTAAGATTAACTTTCCTCGACTTTCCAGGAATCTCGATAGATAGTCGTTTGCAACAATTTAATAACACATGTTGCTCCGTCTGCGTTTCTAGCGAGAATAATTTATTGGTTATCACGCATGGTCGACGATAAATTGAATGTTTAATATGGTTACTCGGTGGACCAGAGATAGATTTCATCCTTTTCATGCCGGTCAAAGGTCCAAGGATCATCCACCACAGACAAATTCCTTCAGAATAACCGCGCGAGAAAGGAAGAGATATTGATAACGTGTCAGAGGCGGTCAGGGCAAAATGCAAATTTGACTTTTCGCGCGATAACAAAGGGATCGTTAACAGAAAGCCGATCTACACTCGTTCCGTGCCTCTGCTCATCTTTTTTCCGTTCTTTCTTTTGCCTTTCTCGGATCATTTGCGACGCGGTGAATCGTAATTTACTTTAATGCACGGCTTTGAGACGTAATTCACCCAGGGCCAAGAGTTTCTAACCCATTCTTCCACGTTACTCGAGTAAACCATGGTTCGCGGATCGAAATTGCCCTCCATTCCCCGTCTGAATTTTGCTTGACGACCGATCAACTTTATACCGAGATAATTTGTTACACCAAAGAATTATTATTCTCTTGCGCTTTCATAAGGCTTTTACGGCTTCTTTGATCAGATATGTAGAAGAGTAGATTTTGTTGCAATTCACGCCTTCGTATAAATGGATAAGCAGTTACGGTCTCTGGTGATCGAACGAGCATCATTCGAAACATTCGATGGTTTTTGTTTTCTTTTAGAAAGTTGAAAAACGTGGACCAATTGTAAGAGCAACGTTTAGTAACGTTAACTGAATGTCGAAGACTGGATCAATTCTCATGTATGCAGACGTATTTTATGTTTATTGCTTCCTCAATTCTGTGTGCGTATTGTTACTCTATTGAACTATGGTTAATTGCTAAAACGTCAATAATTTGTGCTTTCCTCCTGTCTTTATTACAGCTCATATTCATTCCAATAAACTTCACGTATACTTGCGTTGGAAACTTTTATATTCTCATTACTTTGGGAAATATTCTAAGGTTTAACTGTCCGTAATCCGATTCTATGTATATTTCCCAACCTTCCCTCAAGCGATCGTTAAATTACGCCATATGACATTTGCATATCATATGTGCCGGTGATTATGAAATATGGCCTAAGTCATACATTTTTCGTTTTGAGTTATTTATGGTTTTGTATGTGACGCAATTGAATTCTATTTAACGGCGCAACAAACAGGTCAGTCCAAAGGTTTAGTTTCTGCTACTTTGCAACAATGGTTTCAGATTATTGCAATAGATGCAACGAAAGATAGGTGATATACTCATTTTGTTTCGATTCTTGACTTTTAGGCTACTTTCATAATCATCAGCACACATATAACAATTACGTACATATATTTGAGAGAAATAAAGAAAATATTTTTCTTTTTACGTCTACGATTAACTAGCTGTACGAATACTTTTGTTTCCCGCTGTGTAATAATCATAAAGGACAAAATCATTGCAGTTTGATTTATCCGTAATTTTATTTATGTATATGCATTTTAAAATGCATCTTGTCTTGTCGGATACTTTCGAACGATATAGGTAGGTACATATGACAGACCATAATTCAAGAAGTGAAATTTCTGCATGTGATCCTAATGGCCAGGGAATACGAGTTATTCGATTTAAAAAATAACGGTAATATATAGCGTCTTATTATGTTCTCGTAAAATATCGAAAATAAAAGTTTGCTTTCACATTGCGTTCATCGTCATGAGATACCGCTTTGTGACTTCAAAGCGACAATTGCACAAACGCGAGCGTCGCTCTGACAAACAAACGCGCGCACGAGAATTTCGTCGTACTAAAGGTGAAAATTTGCGTAGAATTGGACACGCGTTGGATTTATTTAATTTACAACAACGCAGAAACCACGGAATACGTTGAATTCCCCTGGAAATTGCTGCTCGACCGTTACAACGGAGCAGGCGGTCGCGTTAAATGAAACCTGCACTCTACTAAATATCGAATTGGCCGTATAAAAGGCGAAACGCCTGGTTGATATCGTTTCTTTCTAGTTGATTCTCCACGAAAGAATATATAGTTTTATTTCGAGTTGTTTCGTTAAGTTTTTGAAACATATTACGCGGTACGTGTCCGTTTGACAAGTTATTTGCTATGTTTCTTGGATGCAAGTTATCAAACTTTGCCCCCAAGGCGCAAGCGGTCTGAAACGCACTGTACCATGACCTAGTGCAAGAGATATTACTAGGAAGCAACAAGCATAAAACAACTTATGAAAGACTCTCTCCGGCTCGTTCTTGGAAGCGTACACTTTACTAAAAGATTTACTCGATGGAGCAACTAATCAAAGTTTCTTCAATTTAAGTTGTTTTTACTTTCGACGCTTGGACCCGTTTGCAATAATTTATCAGCTAATAAAGAGTTATTGAGTTACAAGTTATAGGTCGTACATATTTTTTATACGACTTTGTAGCAGCAGAAACAACCTATAGACGATGGCACGAAACATAAAAGGAAAGTAATAATGCTACGGAATTACTGATCTTTAAAAAAATTTATAACTTATCAATTGAGTAAGATCGGAAGGATAGATTAGAAATTAATTATTATTAAATTGATCGTTAAAATTTATTATATTATTAAATTATAGTAAATTATGTATCTTTATATATGATACGCAGCAATAATTTTAGTCGTTCGATTATCGGAAAACTTGGATACTCCGGTATGCCCCAAAATTGATTAATATAGTTAATCGAGATCTTATTATATTTGTACAGTAGATCTGGTGTTCATATAACAGAATATTCAAATACTAAAACGTTCGGATATTGGAACACTCAGATAATTGAGGTTCGGGTACTGTACAGATAACTTGTAAAATGTCAGTAATATCAATCCAATTGCAAGAGGACTTGGCCAGAGGAAGAGCCATTGTACGTAAATTTTGATCTGCTACATCATACAACGATTTAATCTTCGTAAAAATTAATCCTTCTTGAATTCGCCAAATTTTGTGACGACAATATAACACGCTCATAAGGAAGATGCATCACTAATGAATTATTCATCTTGAAAGCTACATCTCCATCCCGCTTTTGAGGAGAGCGGTAAAGCGGAACACGGATGAAAAATTTTCAGATTTTCGGACGCGGCCTCGCTTAGGTTTTCGACCGGCTTCCCCAACTCCTGCAGAATTAATCTCTGATCACTCTGTAATGCTCCCTTTGTGCAAGTAACCTTTAACTTTTGCGGTGGTCGTTTCTTACCATTAGATATAGCAACACATACGTGTAGTCACGAAACGTTCACAGAAGATTACGGTAAATTTTCAGACCCTAGGGAACACGGAGAAATTTAAACTATCCTCGTGTATATTGCAAGGATTATTCGCTCTGTTTGGGAGAAACCCGACCAGCGCAAGTATTTTTAACTGTTTCTACACGTGTCGGATTCTGTCATTGATTTGAAACTTTTAAACAGACCGGCAGCATCTCGCTAATCCATTCAATGTACCGGATCATCCCCGCACTCTAATTTTGATTTCACAGCGTGACCTCTCTCTTGGACTTTACATCAAGGGCGTATTCTAATATAGAGTACCATTTTTCAGATCTACTTTACGATTTCTTCCCAAATAGATGGTAGAAGCTTTTGGTACCAGATCTTGTACAGATGTATTTATCTATGGTTGAAGAATATTCACCATTTTCTTTGAATAAAAATAGTTACAGTCAAGCGAATCTTGAGTCAAGGCGTTTCTTGAGTCGTAGTCGATATCGTGTCTCATTCCATTCTTTTTATTTCGGTATATAAAATCGATTACTTTATACCCGGCCTTAATTTGATTGAGACGCAACAAAGTAGAATTTAATTTAGTCTAATTTAACCGACAGAGCATGATGCAATTGCGGTAAAATGTCCGATATAAATCGAATTGCAAAGGTTTAAAAGATTTTTGCTTGCCATCCTACTTATCTAAATTGAAAAAACCAAAAGAACTTTTAATTAGTATAAGTATAGTTATGTAATTCTGTTACATAGCTTCAAGTTGTGGACTAGAATATCCCCTTAAGAGGCTGTTTCCTTTAACTTCTATAGCTTCATTAACTTCAGTAATGCGAAGAAATCCTTTTAAAGACACGGTTTCGAAAATCTATGTTTTAAGAAAAGTACAAAAGGAAAAACAACGTTCTGAAAGTTCTACGCCAGAACAGTTCTTTAAAATTCCGCTTCATTCAGACGTTCTCGTCTTTCGTTTATTCGAATGGCCCCTTCTCGTCCTCCTGCATTCTCGTCTAAATACTCGCCATTCTCCAGCGTGCCGTCAACATTTCTAATATCAGCAAATATGAAGAGTGTATGCGGGTCATTCTCCTTAAATAAACGCTTGGCAAATTCACGGATCGTTCCTCTTAAAAAACAAAGAGGTGTCGAGATCCAAGACTCGACGATTAATTCGCGATTGGCTGGAATGGTGCGATTAACTCGCATAAGCGGAAGTTGGGAAACGGTAGTTCACCGTCTGGTAATAAACCGCTTGGAAGCTGCTAGGAAACTCTCGATAGTTCGCGAAACTTCTGAATGATCTTCGATTATCCGTCGTCGCGTTCCTCAGGCGAGTCAGCTGGATGATGGTCGCGATGCCTGATCCCATAAATCAATCTGCAGTACCTCGAGAAAACGATTTCTCGCTCTTTTTCTCCATTACGGTACATTGAGATAGAGACCGAAGGGTCAAGTGGAAATAAGGTAGAATTAGATTGAGGTTGAGGAATAGAGGAAGAGGTATGCATAAGCAGAAACCGAGTGTAAAGTTTTCCTAAAGAAATAGGAATAGTCTGGGCAAATGGAAAAGGGAAAGAACAGGGAATCGTTGTGACGAACACCTACTTCTAGAAGCTCTAGCCGAATTGCTGCGAGGTATGTAGTTGTATTTTCTTAGCAAGGCATCCTGCAGTCCCACAGCAGTTAAACTTTTAATTGAACGCCGAAGGAAGCGTGTAATTTGGAAGCAGGCCGTCCTAGAGATCGCTTGGTCGATCAGCGAACGAGCTGCTGTCTGTATAGATACCTGGACTAGTCAAACAAAACGATATCGCTGGAATTGATTTAACTGATGTCCCTGAATATGTATTGGATTTGATCCTGCCATTAAGCGTTTCGAGGACCTTTTCATGGCGGATGGGGGAGGGGGGGGGGGGAGGCTGTAGGGATCAACGGTACGCCCGACATTCGCGTTAAATCCGACGTGTAATTCCTGCGTGCAGCCGCTAATGGATTCGAAGTAACCGTTTGGCCTAATTATCATTGATCGCAGTCACAGCCAGTCACCGATCTCCGATCCCCGAATTCTTGCACTCGAATGGGAACTAACTATTCATGATTTTCCTATTGATCAATCTTGGTGACCGTATGCCACCGTACAGTCGACTATGTTTGCCACGATTATGTAAACTGGTTAACAACGAACAATTCAGGACATGGGTCAAAGAGAGGGAAAATGATCGCGAATAAGCGTAGACCGAACCACAAATACGAATCCAAGGGGCACCAGGGACTTATTAACGGGAACGAATCGACCGTGATTCGAGTATCCTCAGAGCTTTTCAGCTTCTCTATCCCGCGATTAAAAGGCTCGAACAAGTTGCTGTCCCTTTTTAAAATGGCTTGGCTTTTCATCCAGCTCCGCGACTACTTTCGAGCACGATCGATTCGTTATTAATAACCATTTGCCACTGGTGACATCGAGGCTATTCAGTTTTCGACCTCGAGAAGCCGATCCACCTTGCCCTGCACACCATGGAGAAACCCCGGAGACTATCGATTTTGCATTTACCCACCGACAAGCAGCCGTGAAGCGTGATAATCACACGTGCGATTGCTACACGTAGGATTGGCCGACGTTGCTGTTGCCCCTGTAATTGTTATTCTCTTTCTATCCCTCTCTCTCTCTCCCTCTCACGTCCTTCGTTTCGTAACATTGCAACGTTTGTTCCGGGCCACACGATTTACCCTTTATCATGTCACCGACTTTAAACTATGTTAGCGATTATTCGCGCATCTATCGTCTTCGAAGCGATTTCCATCGATTTTAACTGTTTCCGATTTTCTTTCGTTTTCTGGGGCACTGTCCTTTTACATGGCGATATTTTTAAGTGTTTTTGTTGGTGTTTGATTGATCGGGTACATCATCGTTTACATGGATCGAAGTATTCAAGTTTCAAATCATTGCTCTCATCCCTGTATGTCTAGTGTCTAATCAAGACACTTGTCTTTGAATAATTTGAAATAATTTTATCAACATAAATTCATTGTTTTACTTCATCGGTAATGTGTTTGCAACTTTTATGAAAATTTAAGGTGCTTCTAAATATCCTTCCTAATAAACCAAGTTATCTTTCTCTGAACTTTGTATTCGTATTATAATTAACATTTCTCACGTCAACATTAATTAATCGTGTTTTGTATAAATATCCCTTATAGTTTAACTCTCGTTAAGAGTTACAATACAAATACAAATTGTTACATTGTCTTTATTGTGTCTTATTGTCTTTATTATATCCCTTATAGTTTAACTCTCGTTAAGAGTTACGATACAAATACAAATTGTTACATTGTCTTTATTGTGTCTTATTGTCTTTATTATATCCCTTATAGTTTAATAATTGTTTATAATTGTAATTCACATCATAATTCCTTGGATGCCATTTCTCATTAACCGTGTCGTATGACTTTATACAGCTTTATAGCTTAACCATCGTTCATTCTTATATATAAATTGTTGCAATAACAGTATTTCGGTGTCGTTATTCTTGAGGGCTATCCAATTTACGCCAGTTCCGCGGCTAGTACGCCGCTCTTTCTGAATGCATGCAGGTTGGCGGCACGCATAGGAGAATGTATGCGTCCACTTTGTCAGGGAAGGCGTAATAAGTGGACTCGGGAGGACAAGTTACACACCTACGTATATCGCTAATTCTATTTACATAACGTCCCTTACGTAACACGAATTACTCGTGAAACGACGGCACTAATTCTCCACGCGTTTCTCGCGTGAATATGAGTCATGGCAAACTCTATGTGTGCCCCGAAATTAAAATTAACCCGAGTTTGCTCGCTTCGAATTCACCGTTGACTGAGGTGACGTGGAAAAATCGTACATCACGAGAACAAGTTAAATATCGCGCCCTGATTCGGTTTAGAATGAGCGTACTTGATTGAAATCTACCTTCGACCGAGCTTGCTCGCTATCGGATGCATTATGTACGAGAACTCGTAGTGGATTCGTAACGAGAGACGTGCGATCCATCAGCCACGTGTCACCGAGATTTCGCTTAACGTGTTATCGAAAAGTGAATTCTTCGATCGTAGCGTGTCATGAAAACACACTAGGGTTATTCCGTTAATTGAAAGTTCTTGACGCGGAGAAATTGCGAATATTAAGTCGGTTTAGGTCTTGCGTTTCCAAAGATAATAGTAATCAGACGGTGCAATGTTTGTTTTTCGTTTTTAGTCATAAAATACCTTGTTCAAAGTAATTAGAGAAACCCTAATACGAGAATGCATCACTTAGACAAATCTATTAACAGTGGAACTACCAACGGCTAAAGTTTGGAACTTTTATCAAGAAAGTTATAGTGCAACGAATAAGAGAAAGTTTATAATGCAGCAACAAGTGTAAGTAAAACTATCTAAACCCTTAAAACCACACCGTTTTAAATCTATACAATTTCTACGAAGAATCACGAATTGATTATTTTGATCACTTTCGTAGTTTCAAGAAAAGAAAAAAGAAGTAGGATAGATATTATTGATAGGGTAAAGATTTTCATTAAAACAATAATTTAAGTAATGTACGGACACTGAAAATGGATATAAAAATGAAAGCGAAATTCATACGGTATTCATACATCCCCATTTTTTAAAATGATTATGAATTGTTGATCTTATGCATCTTTGAAATTGATAAATTTCGTGTTCTCTGTAGCAAAGTATTTTCTTCTCATCTGAGGGGGAACAGAACACTTTTCATCATCCACGTCAAATATTTCCTCCTTGGAAATGACCAAACTATTTTCTACACGTATGAGATGATTTAGAGTCTTTTCCGTAAGCATACGATATTTGCTGTTATTATCGTTGTAGTTCTTTTCTGAAGCTCATATAGTATGTATTTCCTAGTTGCTCATTTTTCCTCCGTCGCTGTTTTAAACTCGCAATTCAGAGATCTCACGCATTGTCAGAACTTGTTTGCAGATAATTCTGAAACATGAAGCCCGACTAATCTCGCTATGTATCTTATTGTTTTTAGTTCAAATTTTCGTTAACATGACGTTTTAATCTGTATATTTCATTGCTGCCAGACATACGATTTTTTGCCTAAAAGCTCCTTATTCTTTCTGCAGAATTCTTTCCTTTAAATTTATACTTTTGGAACATTTTCGCACATCTTTATATTTTCTCAATGTTCCATCTGTTTCACTCCGCAACAATTTCCATACGACGTGTATCCTGTTATAATCAGAATCGAAATCACAGCACACGTGACATCCACCGTGAAAGTGTTAAAACATAATTTCTCGGTTAATCTAATCGGAGCAGAGAAAACTGAATGTAAAGAACGATCACGATAAAAAAAAAAAGAAAATCGAATCCTTAAGTTGATATTTCCAAGTAAATATCTCTGACGATATGCGTACGACGAACTCGCCCATTGTCAATCGAGATAGTTGCTTCTCGTTCATTGTCAGTTAAATAGTTCATTTTCTCTTGGATCGCGAGATTAAGAAAATCAGCTCGTATGAAATTTCGTTCAACTCTGTGTGCCCGAGACTCTGATATGTTTAATCTAATTCGAGCAGAGAGAGAGAGAGAGAGAGAAAGAGAAAGAGAGAGAGAGAGAGAGAACGAAGATTAAATCAGTCCCAACCTCTTCTCCGTTTTCTCCAAAAGAATTTGTTCGCGATAGCAGAGCTTGAAATTGCGAGTAGTCGAAATGGATGTTAATTCCGTCCGGATTATTATTATTTATCCAATCGTGGCTCAATTTATTGGTATCTGACACGAAAGGAGAAATTGCTCTGGGAAATCCCGGGTTTGCAAAGTTGCTAGTAAGTCAGCAACGCGTTTAAGACGACGAAATTTTTTATAGGTCTCCGAAAATCTTCATCGAAGGCAAAGGAGCTACCGGAAGAGCTCTCTATACGGCTTCGAAGTCGCCTGGACTCATTTCACGGGAATGAATAAAAGTAATTTGCTAAAGAGCCTCGGTTCTATCCATCTGCAACCTTGGAGTCCACGGTTCTCTCCCCTTCTCTGCCTATCCTGTAAAAACACCATTTATGAGTCGTCCTGTATGCGGGGTGCTTCCGCAATCATGATATTTATAGTCCGTGACCATTGAATCAAGTCCACGATTTCATTTTTCCAGCTACAGTGTGTAACATACACACGTACTGTGTGAGATAAATGGCAAGGAGTCCTTGATTGTCGGCTATAAATATTGGAACACATACCGATTACGTTTATTAGAAAACTCTAAGAAATTTTGTTTTTCTTAATATTTGAAATTGTATGGCACGTATGTTGCGAATGAAATAGCTGATTTAGAGTAAAATAGCTAAAAAAACAGCAGCGAACAGCATTCAACTTATTTCTCTATTTATTTATTTGTCTAAATATCAATAAGTGTTCTAATACTTATGGTCGGCATTGCATGTAGCAATTACTTGATTCGTAAATTACCAAGTGCAAAAATTGGAAAATTTTGAAAGAAATTGAAAAGTAGCAGAATGACGACTTAACAAAGGTCAGGAACAAAAATCCATAATTGGAAACATACATCTAGTATACTGGGCAGATATGCAGCATCATTTTCTTTGAAAGCGAAATCTCACACGCAAAAACATTTTATTCTAAATGCTCGATTTATTTTTTCACGAGAAATCATCCCTTGTTTTACCGCGATTAGGCAAACAGCCGGTACGTGTGTACGAGCAGAGAAACACTCGCGTAACATTCAGAAGTGCTTATCTCCGTACCTGTTTTCCAGAGAAAAGAATTCTTGAAGAATTCTGAATTCCCCTTTTTAAAGTCGAACCACAATCCCGATAGGTATCTTTTTCTTTCCCTCTCTCTTTATCTGTTCAAGAAATTATGCCCTCGCCGTGATCTCGTCCTCTACCGCCCACTGATTTCACATCCGCCAATTGAAATTCTTCCTCGGACGTCCCCATTCACTTTGGATACGAAAAGAACGCGAACCCTTGGTACAAGAGTCGTTCGAGATGATCGTAAAGTGCGACCTTTGATACGGTAAATGAGAGAGATCGATAGCAGCGTATAGCTAAACGTTCTTGTCGAGTTTGTTTAATGCTAGCAAAATTGATCGAGTCGAGACAGGGCTTTAAGAAATTTGTGGTTTTGTTTAATTAACGTAGTGGAAGCGTATTTTTACTATGATTATATATAATCATTGATAATACGATTTAGTGATAAAAAAGCAGTTTGTTCCTTGGGGATTACCTTTGCACTGAGAGACGTACAGTATTGCTTGAACTTCATTTACCTGAACTTATTGTGGAAGCAGTTTATATCTTTCATTTGCGCAATAGAAGTTCAAGTGCAAGTAATTAAAATAGATTATAAATCAATAATTATAATTGATTAAAAAGCATTAAACTTCTATTCCTATAAATGAATGAAGCTCAGATAAACGGATTTCTTGGAGTCTGCCTAAATTAAAACTAATAATTCAAACTGACAAAAACAGTTTGAAACTAATCTAGCCATCTAAACGTGTGGAAGTTAAATTGATCGAATATATGAGATTTGAAAAAGTTTACGCGCAGTTAAAATGAATTAATATAACGAATATAATATTAATGAATTTGATAAAACTAATTTCATACAAGATAATAATTTTAACATATCAGAGGTAGGTAAGGATTTGTGAATAAATAATCTATATTTCATGTGACATACGTTTCTTAATTCCACAAGAATGTAAAGAAGACAGCAATTATTTCTTTTAATCGTGAGTTTTCCATTAATTCATAGCTGTCACTAAAAACCATGTATGAATACAAATCGAGCGGTGTCGATATATTTATGGTCGATATTACTTACCCCCCTTGATTAATTCTACCTCGTATGATCTCATTTACTCCATGAGAGGGCAAAGTTACACGCACCCCTACGTTTTTCATTCCCTCGAGCTATTTCGAAGCGTTACAGATAAATGAACTCAATTATTTTTCACTTCTCCTATTCACCAACGAATTTTCATAGAGGTTCATCGACAGTTCTGATAGCTTCGATTAATTCCAAAAGTTACAAAGGAAGATGCCGCCGGATCATGTCGTCCAATCTCGGAGACACCTCATACGTCATATCGGATGAGCTCATAACGAATAGACGGATTATCGCTGGTCGATGTGAAAATGTAAACTGTTTGAAAGGCGATGCTCGATGAAGACGCGTCGTTACGCGTAACGACGAGTTCGTTAATTGGGTCTCTGCAAGAGGAACCAAGGAAAAGAGGAGAAGCTGTAGCTGCACCTTCGAGAAAAAGATAATAAGCTGCTACCCTTGTTACAGGATTCTCGAGACTTGCGTATTACGAATGCTGCAATTAAAAAAGTCCGGTATGTAGTTACCAGAGATAAACCGCTTACGACGAAGTTACCTTAATTACCAGGGAATCTCGTAAATTTTCGCCGCTCGAGTTATTTCTGCTGCTCTGATGAATTTCGTTATTCAAAATGGCGCGGTCTAGGGTAACTTTGACGCGCTTCTTACATTTGAATAATCATACAGGGGAGAGAACGCGGTAGCCTGTTTCAGCCGCTTATTTACCAAATCGACCCAACTCCACTAACAAAAGATTCAATCAAGCACTCTGGTGCTAAAATTTGAAGAAGCGGAGTAATCATTTGAGTACGGTACATTTATCGGAAAGGGACACGAAGAACTATAATCGGAGCCAAAAGTAAGTAGAAGTAGAGGAATGTATGTATATAGGTATCGATGAAGTTTAATCGAGCCGGTACTAATGTCACATACTGAAATTTTATTCATTATATATCCTTCTAATAGGTAGATTATTCAATAAACAATTGAAATTAGTATCCTATATTTTTGTGTAAATATATAATGAAACTTCGTCGATGCCTACTTTCACTACCTATCCACGTACGTCCCATCCACTTACGTATGTATATTTGTCGATTACTGTAAGAGAAGACACAATTGTGAACCGTTTCGTTCATCTAGATATTGAAGGAACGAGATATAGGTTCTACATTATGGTAGTGTATTTGTTTTCGAGTGGTCTATTAAATACGCTGGGGATGTTTATCGCTTTTCAGACATAGGATACCTTGTATGTGTCTAACTTTGGGAATAATTTACCTCGCGAATATACGAGCGTATTGCAACGAGGGTTGGGGCTAACTTGGCGAACTATAGGCAATGTATCAGTTTTCCTGGCACCGATGAAATCAATAACGGCTCGCCTCTTCGATAAAATTTCAAACCGGCACGCGCTTTCTTCTCCATTAAGAAGCTTTTCAAAGGAATGGCGGAAGTTGCTGAGTTCTTCGAACAGTGACGTTCTCTTGGAAACGCGCTTTAATCCCTGTCAGTGAAATATCACTGAATAGATTCCTTTGTTATTAGTTTTATTCTTCTCGCTTCCTTGTCCGTACGCAGGCCGTACAGAGGTACGTTTTTAGTCTGGTTATTCTCGGATCCTCTCGTGAAATATCTTTCCGGCAGTGCTTTTGTCCCCGCGAACGCGTTATTAAAAGTTTAACAAGTTCTTTGCACGTGGCGACGACTCGTTTCCCGTGAAATCACCGACATCCTCCATTATGTCGAGCTCTTTGATCCCATCCTCCAGGGTGGCATCGAATTATAACGTACTGTTGCAGCGAATAAAATTAGGCTAATCGAAGCGTAACATTAGTTGGTCCACCTTATTTTCATTTGATTGTATATTAGGTTGCCCCAAAAGTTTCTTTCGTTTTTATATGAAAATAACGGATCCGCAACGTTCGTTGTTGTATATTATTTTATTGAATTATGTATGATTCATTCTGATCTATTGCTATAAATTTTGTTCTATTACTAGAAAGTGGATCATGCGCAATTCAATAGCACGATATAAAACAAAAAATCCATTATTTTCTTATAAAACGAAAGAAACTTTTGGGACAATCTAATACATTTTCCTTTATTTTCATTTTTATTGTTTGTTTATTCACACCCCTTTGATTCGTTGATTTACATTTGGTTAGTTGATTTACATTCATTGGTTCGTTGGTTTACATTTATTGGTTCGTTGGTTTACATTGTTTGATTCGTTTTATTTATATGTTACATTTTTTAAATCATTTTCAATTCAATTGTAGCTTTTCATCGTTAAAGAATGTTTTAATTTTGTGGCGGTATAAAAGGATCTAAGGCGGTTATTGATGTATATGATTTCTCGTTTCAACGTATAGAGATTTTCGCGTATAGAGATTTTGTAAAAATATCAAAGGTCACTTTGTTTGCTGAAATTTAACATAAAAATTCGAGTTTCTTTTAATTGGAAATACTTTGTTATTGCTTGTTTGTGTATATTCTTCGGTTCATTTATTTATTTGTCGCGACGAACATGGCCAATTTAAATATAAAATTAATTAATCTTTTGTTTCGTTTAATCGTACTTTTCGATTCATTAGCTTCGTTATTCATTGGTTTTATATTTTTTGCCAGAACGCAGTAAGGCAAATACAGTTATAATGCAATTTAATTATGATATTTAGACAATACATCCAACTTATTCTCGGCACAATTATTTACATTTTACTATTTGTTCATATATTTTTGATTCGTTTATACGAAGTCTTTTGGTTTTCTTTAATTCGTTTGCGTTCTTTGGTTGATCGATTTACATTTTTTGGTTGGTCATTTGGTTGACATTTTGTCACCGATTTCTTTTACACCTTTCGATTATTTAATATTTTTCAATGTACCTAGCAACATTTCCTGTTCGTTACGGCCCAAAATATAATAGAATATTCAGTGCGTATCAAGATGCTTTAACGTGCTTTGCTTAATTAATACGCGATTAATGCGAACTGCGTTTCGCGAGTACCGTTTCGTAGAATATCAAATGGTATTCGAGTCTGCGATAACTAGTTATACCGATCGTTTTTGCTATATGAAATTTAACGAGAGTCAGTATTCGTGAGGAAGAGTGGAAAGTTTCAGGCAAGCTAAAAAAATTTATACGACTGCGGTCACCCTCCTTTGAACAACTTTCCGATCTAAAGACTCGTAAAGACTTGGCTGCTTCCAAAGTATTTTCCTTTTTGCGAAATTGGAATCAGTCACCAGGATATCTATTCGTTTAAAAGCAATGGACGGAAGCAAGGAAACCGACGATCCGTAGTGAAAGTTTTCGCGTTCATTGCGTTTTACGCGAACAACGCACTGTCGGTACAGTTATTTGAACTTTTGTTCTCGACCCTTTGAAACGTCCACGTGGAAACGTGCTACCCGAGAAAAATCGTCGTCGTCGTCGTCGTCGTCGTCGTTTGTCGTTAAAGGAGAAAAAATATATAGTTACCGTGGACGTTTTCAGTCTCACGTTCTTCGTGAAAACAGAGCGAGTAGATGAAATCGTAAAAGTAATTCGCCGTGGAAAAATGATTCTGTTCCTCGAAAGAAAGAGGAAAAAAAGGGAGACGGCGTTACTCCGCACGACAGCTGTATCCTTAAACCATGAAAGTAAGGTGCGAGAAAAGTAATTTAATTTTCTATTTCGGCTTTTCTTTGGCGCGATGTTCAGGCTCCGTTGTGTTTTTCCTAGAACAGTGATTTACACGGTCCAGGCATGATGTATAATATGCGCAGACATGCAAAATAGATGAAAATGCAGGTGTTTTTGCTCGCGAAGAATCCTGCTGTTTCAACCGTTTGTCCCTGCCAAGTTATGAACCGTGTTTCGTTAAATCGGCTTTTTCATCCTCGAATAACACGCACATATTGTTCATCGATATTTTTCACCGTTGCAAACTACCCACATATCACCGTGGATTCCGTGAAAGATGCAGCGACGAGGAAAATTAGCTATCCTCGGCTCGACGGCCGCTGGATGTCGAAACCTTGACTTAATGCGGACTTGTTCGCGTGACTGAATTTATTACGCTTGCCTACAATTAGAGGCGTTATTCCGCCGGTGTACGAGCAAAGAATTCCGGCCTCTGTTACGGAAGAGCAGGAAAGTAAGCGGAACGATGTGCCCGTGGAAGATCGCGGGGAAAGAACGAGGCATAAACTCCGTGAAATCGATACTCGCCGCATTGGAAGTTCATATCACCTGATCCGAGGCCAGGCAATATCAATTGCACGGATGGAAATTCTCACGTAGACGCACGTGTTTACGGACGTAATTTAAGGGATGGTTGCATCGTTCGCCGTCTCATCCTAGATAAGTAGTGTTGGCCCGATAGTTTCTGCCTCGACAGTATTGCTTCGCTATCGAGGATTACCGAAACGTGTTAAACGGATGGTCGGTTTCTAAACTATGATCGACTCTTTTGCAATTTCTAATCCACGGTAGATTTCCGTCTTTCCTAAACCATCCCATCGTGTGTTTCCTTCCTGGTATCTGGTAAGGTTTTTTATTTTCTCGCAACACACGCCCGAGAGCGTAAAAGGGAGGAAAGAGAGCCTTAAGCATGTCTATTCTTCAACTTGAAACGTGTGCGGTTCTTTGGGCGATTTTAATAGGAGAGCTTTTTTCCAGCTCGCAAGGACACGAGTACTGGTACCGTACAAAGGAGCACCCGGGGAAACGTCTCGTTGCTTCGTTTGCAGTTAGTCTTGCTGCCTTTCCACGGTGCAAACTTGTTATTTCTACGATTGTCTATCCGACGCTTGATTGTCGTTTATTGCATTTGAGTAATTTTAGAAACAAGTACCACGAGGTTCGCGCGAGACCAAGAACGGGTTGTCCCTAAAATTCTCTCAGGAAATTGTATTAATCCCGCGGTGACCCACGAAATTTCATTTCGAATTAAATACATCTTTACGGGCTCGCCGGGACCCAGGCGTTACGAGCGACGCTTTACGTCACGTTACGTTAAATTTCTCATTGAGAGAGAAACATAATTTTCGAATGGTTAATATCGCTATATTTTTAACATCCTTTTATCTTTTGTCGTTCGTTTTACCAGAGAAGATCGCTAATTCATCTCGAAGCGGCGCGGTGCTCCGAGCGCTCTTAATTGTCTGCCAGCTGTACTCATTAATCAACAATAACAGTCAAACGTGTATCGACTCGGTGTAATTCGTTTTTAAACAAGTCATCAATTTACGCTAACAAACCTGTTCAACGCTTTCCCTTCTTTTTATTCCCTGGTGTTTTTTTGCACAATAGCCTACAAATTTAAAGGTACGAGAGACACCATGTGCTAGATCTGCTCCATCGATATTGAAAACAACTAAAAACATCTGAAGATTGAACATATATTGTCGATCACAAGTATTAATTAATTAATTGATATTTCATATATTTAATCCACTGCTTTTGTCTTGTATTTATTTTATTACAAATGAGTTATTTTATTCGCAACATATGTGCCTTGTAATATAAAATATTAAATAACATATAATTTGTTGGAGTTCTCCGACGAATGTAACCCGTAAAAAGTATGTAAAAAGTATGGAGAAACATTGGCAAAAGCCTTTACAGCATCACATTTGCTTCTAATTTCCTGCAATTAACAGATAGATTGCAAATAAACTTGGCAAAGCATGAAAAAGAATTCTTAAACGAATCAACTCTTATTACATTCGAGCCTTTGGAATTTGGCGCCAAGTTAATTTCACCGGCGACCAATATTTGCATAGAACGTCTCACGCATTTCCTTCTTTCCGTTTATCTTCCCTCGTAAGGATATCTCGCGTTTTCATGATAGACGCTATCGAATTTTTGTTCCCACAGTGTCTGTCGATGCAACGAAAAGAATTGTGATACGCTTGACGAGCAATTAAACGAGCTTCGTGATGTCGTCTGATACCACCGGCTACGTCATCTCGTTCCATCGCCATGGAATTGATATTTCGCATAAATCACCCCCTAAGACTTTACACTGCTGCTTCTGGTGGCTATAACATCTGGGTACACAATCTACGGCCAGCGTACAAGTAGGGAAATATTCCCTCGTAAATTTGACTAATTGTATCATGAAGTGGTTCATAGTTATTTTTCTTCTATTATTTACGATTTAAAGAATACATCTGTTCCATTTTGGAGCATTATGAATATACGCGTAATAGAGAATTTCGAAATTTTTATTTTAAGTAAATTGTATCACGAAGAGTTTTATCTCAATTTTCTACGACGTTTTTATTTTGAATAATACCAGTTAAATAAAAAATTTTCCACATTTATACCGAGTCTCAAAATACACTGGAAAATGTAAAAAAAAAAAAAAAGAAAACACTTTTGAAATAATTTCATCTAGAAATACGTAATTATATATACAACAGAATAAAAGAAATTTGAAGAATTATGATTTACAATTAGGAAAAATCCAGAATTTATGATAATTTTTTCCATGTTTTCGCAACTAATTACTACCAGTTGTTTAGAAGAGGCTACAGAATTATTTAAATAAAAATGGTCTACGTGAACAACATCAAAAGTATTCTAAAAAGACTTCTTCGCTACAAAACAAAGGTACTTTCATGAAATCCCGCATTTAAAAATTATTAGAATGAAGGTCAGAGATAATAGAAAATGAGGGAAAATATACGTAAAAGAGTAATGCCATTAATTATGTTGTTGTATTTCATGTTCCAAACGTGGAAGGAAATTATGAGATGAGCAGAATGATAGCTTTTATCAAATATACCAATAATTTGGTAACGTACATACAGACAAGCAATTATCGTAACTTGTTTTCTCGTTGCAAGACAGATACCTATCCCTTTTTAGGATTCCATTACTTTAGAATTTTAATTATATATTTCTAAGTAAAAAGATGCTAAGAAATCTTTTATCGTGCTGTTATTTCGTACAGTTTTGTCCCGATGTGCAAGCAATTTTGTTCTGTCATATAAAGCGTTTCACTTACCTTGGATTCGCGAATATCTTATGGCTAGCTATACTTTTGGCGGTATAAAAAATTGTGCCATGAGTTATGTCAAAGTTAGTTTTCATTCATGAGGCATAAACACAAGAAACACCGTCCTGTATCGCTTGTCTCTTAGCGTTCCTTAATACATTTTTATGCAAGATAAAAACATGTATCGAGTGGTGTATAAAAAGACACGCAATTTTACTTAAAAGAATATTGATGAGATTGAAAACTCATGGAAATGACGTGAAAAAAATCGGGGATAATACTGCCCGTCACTCTGGATCCGTCAACTTTATCCTGGCGCAACTCCTGCATCGGTAAAGCTGACCGATATTCAGAAATCCACGAACAAACCACCCTGTATATTCGCTTCTGTCTCTCGGAAATTTACTCGCGCATCTCATCGAAGATAAATTCTTTGTTTTATAACGGATGACACTTGGATCGTGACTTTGCGTCTCTTCCTATTCGCCACTTCCGTCTTGGCGGTTCTCCTCCGATATAAATCTTTTTTACTACTTTTATTCTGAATAGATATTCACGATGGTTTGTACGGAATAGCAAGCAGTTCGAGTCGTATAAGAAAGGGCTTGATTCCGGAAGTTTGTTCAGTGAAACGAAAATTATGCCTCCGTAAGGGAAATGTCAGGATGACAGTGGACGGACTCGTTCGTATGTCGACGAACCGGCTAACAGTGAATACGCGTTATGCACCTGGAATACACTCGCAAGAACGTAAAGAACAGACAGACCGCGGCGATAACAGTGTGACCCCATTTAGATATAATGGCGGACCTCGTAAGTTAGACCCAGTGCTAGACACAATGCTATATTTTCGTTATTACGCGCCACCAGGCGCACGAACCACGGTAAATCGTGATTGATTTATCAGTGGATACCAGGAGTTTTGCACCAGCCTTCTAAATCGTCGATTGCACCGTCGGCTAATGTATCGTTATCGCTTCGTGTTTTACAATAAATCGGCCAAATATGCATTGAGGTTGTTGCCCACCCGCCAATACAACGTATGAACATCATCAGACAAATATTGGCACATTCATAACTATCTATCCATTTAACAGAAGAGCGAAACGATAACGTTCAGTAGTGCATCAATGTTATTTGCTGAACACTTGAATATTAAACGGCTAAATTCTGTATATTATATAATGGCGAACGAAAGAAAATGTATAAAATAAAAAGTATAAGGAGGTACCGTAATTTTATGAAACAGAGTTATACTTAACAAGAGTAAGGAATAAATGTAATATACATGTAACATATGATAGGGACGATCAATATTCACGTTACCAATATTGTAAAAAGTTTTTAGTACAAAAGTTACTAAAATTTATAGCGCATCGATGTTAAAGTTTCTTTTATCCATATGTATATCCGCGACTATACGTGTAGATAATTAAACTTTTAGCTACAGGCGAATATTTCAATTTCCCGAACAAAGAAGCGATCCGCTTTCATTCGTTATTTTGATTCTATCAACCTGTTCTTTCTTCCACCTACGTCTTAGCACGTGTAATTTATTCATAACGTCTTTTGAGGCTCTAATGCGAAAGAAACTTGACTTGATTAAGAAATATCGCTTTCTAATGCTCAGATATTGCGAAAAATAGATGTGCTATGATTTTGTGTCATGAATTCATCAGGCATAAAAATCCATTAATATTTTCGATAAATTCTACTAATTTTTCGTTGTTTATATTTTATTACCGTCGTGTCACCGGCAATAAATCTCGTTGTCAATGTACGGATAGCATGTAAGTGGAATGCGACCGTAGCTTGATTGGTAAATCATTGATGCCGTTGCCGAGACGGTATATTCTATTAAAATGCGTATCATCAGCTTGTTGACGATACAACAACGAGAAAAGTAAATTTTCAGAATGTTCGAAGCAGAGAATTGATAATAACTCGAAGTATTTAGCGACGAACTGGGTTTCGAGGATCTCTAATCAAATATTGTTTACGTATATTCATTGCTATTCAGAAAATGGTTAAAACAGTTTTTGCATTGTAAAATGTATGTTGTTACGTACAATAATTTCATTAAATGAAATAGGTGGTGACATTACTCATCTTGGGATATAGTTCATATGTAGAGTTAATTTCAGATGTTCGGGAATTTCATTGATTGGCCTCATAAACTGAAAAGTATAGAAATTTATATTTATTTATTTCGTCAACTTCTTATGATAAACGAACTTCTGGAAGTAAATTATTTGTTTTCAAGAAATCTAATATTATTCATTTATTTATATGATTGGTAAATTAATGAAATTAATAAATTAATAAAAGAGTGGAGTTCGTTAGTTTGGTTTGTGAGAGACTCGTATGTGTCGCTCGTGCATTTTAGTGTTATATATACGGCGGCCTTTACCTCGATCATCATTCTACAAGCATCGAAAGTAATTCCCTTAACTTTTACACGTGCAAAGTTGAAAATTAGCTTGAAAATTATTCGACAACTCGAATAGAGAAGAAAATCACGCCATACGCATGAGAATAGTGTTTTTTCGCGAAAATAGCAGAAAGAAGCAAGAAGAAGCTCGAGATTGAGACAAATACAGGCGCGTACGCTCCATCGAGTTAATGTTCTTTCCGCGCCACCCTTTGCTACTTTTCCTCTCACTCCGTTTCCAGTTGCTTTCATCTCACCTTTTTCAGCCCTCTGTTTCACTTATATTCTCCGTTTTTCCCGTCACGCAGGTATCACCGTTATTTATCCTCCGAACGTTGTCATCATTTTTCACCGACCATATTATACCAGTGCGTTACCTACCCTTGCTATTCGTTCGTATTTTCGGGCAAAACGACTTTTTGAAAAATCAGTTGGAGGATGTCTCGTTTCCGCGCTCGAAACCGGAAAGAGATTGATGGGACCGAACTGCGGCGGATAGATCGATCTCACGATACCCCGGTGTATGTTTAGTTCCTGCGGGAGGGGGGGCTACGGGGGATGAAAAGCGAACATTCCGCTTTAACGATACGCCGCCTGTAAGTAGGATTTAATTAAAGGGACAACGGCAGCCGTTAGAATGGTGTAGATTCTTTCGTGTTCACGCGATTCATTCCTGTCAGAGTTTCCGCGTTCCATTTTAAACCCCTGCTCCACCTCGCGAACGCGTGCGGCAACGCGTAATTAAATCGCGTTATTTGCATACCTTCCGTTTTCTCCTGAAACTTTGTCGCCAATTATTCAGCGTATTCATTTGCGAACTCAGGAACGACTGATATAGCGGAAGTTACGCTCGGTGATTTGTCACCGTGCAGTTTAGATGCATTCAAACAAAATGTACATTTTCCCGTTCGCTAACAACTCTGTTGGCGGGATTGCGTCCACGTGGCATTTCCATCCGGTTAGAAAAATAGAAAAGTATTTTCTAGTATTTGCTGTTCGATCGTACAGAAACAGCGTTATCGAGAATCGATTTGTCAACGCCAATGTTCGAATTGAATCGACTGTATTATACTTGGAATAATTTTTAAAAGGATCTACACCCTTCGCACGAAAATTTGTATCTTACGGCTGTTTCGGCAAAATCGATTATCGATACGGGCTCGTGTTCAACTCGTGTCGTTCTAAGGTTGCTGTATTTTACCCGAGATGAATTTAATAGGACCCAAGTGGTCTCCGTTCCGACAATTATTAGCCACCGGACGGTTCCAATTCCCTCGCGTGCGTCTAGGATATTTTTCCGACTGAACCGTCACTTTCTGAGAAATATTTCACCTTTATTGTATTTTAAACAGGTTTTCCGATTCACTCGTAGTCTATATTTAAGCAGACTTTCATTCGTAAAGCACGAATTTTGGAAATATAGTACACATCGCGTAATTTACTTAAAAGAGATAGGACACGACCATTCTTCCACTCGGTACCGGATTTCGAGTAAACACGCTATCTGCGTGTCAACTCGTGTTGAAGAACACGACTTGTTGACGCGTTGGCCAAACGAAATGCATTTACGTCCTATTTGCGCCTTAGCGGTTCGTCTCTCTTTACTCATTAATTCACCGTCGCGATCCGTAACTGTCTGGCGTAGTTACAAGCCCATTAACGTTGGTTGTGGCATCGAGATGCGTTTACCGATGTCTCGCCAACCAGTTAGCAGTGGGATACCACTTTACTGATAAGTAAACTTACTCTATTTCGAGGTTAGAGCTTTCAAAATCAGAATCGATAATTCCACATATTTCTACGGAAATGAGATTTCATGCAAGATCTTCGGGTGGATAGAACAAATCTTAGAGAACAAGAAGCTTACCTTCGAAAGTCTCTGCTCCAACAGGCGTATATCACCGGATTCATGCCACTGTTGATCCAACCCAACCATGTGACCGCGGCAAATACGATTTTCTCTTGCCATATGCACTGCGAGCAAAAGCCTGACCAGAGATTCACGACGAAGAACGGCAGCCAACAGATGATGAAGACACCCATTACGATGCCCAAAGTCTTGGCTGCCTTTTTCTCCTTGGCGAACTTGGCCAGTTTGCGCGACAAGGAGAAATTGTTTCCCCGATGCTGTTTATTGATCCTTGTCGAGGGCACTCTGGTCAAACAGTTGTTGTGCATGGTTGTCAGAGGCTCTTCGAGATCCTGAAGATCTTCGGGCGTGCTCGAAGCGGTGCGGAACAGGTGCCTGGCGTCGGTATTTGTCCCGCCTCCTCGATGTATCCTCAGAGTGAGCTCCAATTCACCTGAGGCCATTATAACTTGTTTGGTGCCGAGCTTGAGGCTCTTGGTCTGGAACACGGCAGCCCGGTAGATCTTGTAATAAGTGAACACCATCACGAACAGGGGTAAGTAGAAACTGATGGTCGACGAGAAGATCAGATAACCCAGGTGCTCGGTGAACGGACACTTGTCCTCTGGCACTTCCTCCGTGCGGACAGCCCTCCACCACGCGATGGCTGGAAAGGAGATCGCGCTCGAGCAGATCCACACGATGGCTATCAGGATGGCGGCACGTTTCCTGCTCATTTTGCTCGGATAGGTGAACGGGTCGGTGATCGCCCAGTAACGATCCAAGCTGATAACGCAGAGATTTAAGATCGACGCGGTCGAGAAGAGGACGTCCAGCGAACGCCAGACGTCGCACCAGTCCGTGGTGAACAGCCAACGGTTCTCCAGCACCTCGTAAATCGCGCTGAACGGCATCACCACTAGTCCGACCAAACAGTCCGCGAACGCCAATGACGTGACGAAATAATTGGTCGCCGTGTGGAGATATCTCTCCCTCACCACCGCCAGAATAACCAGCGTGTTACCGAACACGGTGGCGACCGAGAACAGGAACAGGAGTATCGCTAGACCGGCCCTATCGGTGGCAAGGTTCCAAAGATCTTCGTAGGTACGGTTCTGGGGCGGAAAACTCGCGTTGTAAAAACTTCGATTCAATTGATTACTCGATACGTTTGCCTCTTCTTCCGATCCGAGCAGGTAGACCGCGCTTTCGTTCATTTTTCGTGGCACGCGCAGCCAGCTTCGCGCGCTCTTTCAATCAGAGACCCGGTCCTATCAGGTCGTCGATCCGTCGACGCCGCGTTTCCTCCTCCCGATTTTCGTCTTATCTCTCATTTTTTAAATCTAACAATAGATCCGTTGATGTATACAGGGATTTTTACGATGTCTATCCTCCTTCAACTGTCTTCTTCGCGAGTTTCCTTACGTTGATTATCTGTGTTTCCTTAGTTCGTTTCAGGAATACGATTGTAGTTGTTGAAATTCGAACGATTGCGACGTGGAAGGTTTTGTCGCTTCGACTAGACGGCTTTAACGAGTCGTCGCATCTTTCAGAGGATCTGAAACAGGCGAAGGAAGATTGATAAGAAAGCTCGTGGTTGGTTAGTATGTAAGAGACTGAAGACATAAAACTGCGTTGCTCCGGTATCATCGGAAAGCTGTCGGTTTTTATTGCAATTGCGTCGCGAAGCAAATGCTCCAGCATTTCCCTTCGCTTCTACGTATATCTTACGATTTTCTCGCTAGTCGAATCAAAGAAAATTCTGCAGCATTGATATTGTATGTCGTATGAGTAGTACGAGTATATGCGATTGCTCATTAGAGAAGTTAATATCGAAATCTATGTGTGGAGAAAGTACGGATATGTGTGTGCAGAAAGCAGGTTAAGTATGGTAATTAACCAATGCTTTATTGAATATTATGATGATAATTAATGGCAAATACAGGGATTATACGATTTTACGATTATTGTACAACTTTAACGACTCAAGAGACTCAATGAGGCTCAATGAGAGTATTTAAGCTATTAATTGATATAAACAGCATCGAGAAAAATAACTGTTGAGATACAAGTTTCAGAACAAGTTCCACGACTCTTATCAAGGAGAATGTATATCGGAGCAACCAAGCTTCCAATTCACATAGATATTCTTCATATAAATTATGAAATTCTTGTTATAACAAGAATGCTGAAGTCAACAACGATAATATTGAAAATACTTTCGTAACTCGTTGTATATGTAAAACGAAAGCGAAAGTAATCCGACGTACGATTAATTAATAAGAATAACTGTCTTTGTGTCAACTAGCGAGGGGAAAAATCATCTTATGTTTCGACTTTCATTTTGCCAATTCCTATTTCCTTCGGACTGCAAATACAGAAGTGCGGTCTGCGTAATTGTCGATCATTTTGCGGCGATGTTCACGAGAACGTTTCGTTGCTACGAACGATTTAACAATTTTTCGCCGACGTGCAGTATCCCGGCTCTATATTTAGTTAGGGGAAAAGTGTCATAAAGAGGCATGCGAGAGAAAGAGAAAGAGGGAGAGAGCAGGTGGCGAACAGAGAGGTTTGTGATTTCGTGGCCAGACCGGAGGCTGGAAACAGGGCCGAGCTTTCATCCGTGACCTGGGAGAATGTTTACCGCTACTTGATCAAAGGGGTTTCGATCGTCGAACGATCGACGCTGGGATGTAGCGTGGCCTCCGGTCCGGAGCCTCGGATTTTGTCTCGTTCACACCCTTCCTACGTCATCGTAGCCGTCGAATCCGTAGTCGTAACACGTGTCAGGGCCGATAAACCTTGCAACGTCGTCGCGTATCGAACACCGGCCGAGCTCTGCCCGTTTACACCGAAAACGAACCGACCTCGTTTATTCTTGACTTTCAACGTTCCTAGGGCTAGCCGAATGCCACTTTGTCAAATTAGTCGCTTAATTTTCGAAGCCCTTGAATTTTCACGTACAGGGTGATACGAGAGTAAACGAATGTTAACATTTTGGTAGCCGAGAAAGATCTTAAAAATGACCACGAAATCAAACTGACCGGAAAAGTAATTACGCGATACGCGAAAACATACGAACAGAGACTAGTCAATCACGTAGACTTCTACTCAAAAGTTTTAATACACTTTTTATTTTTAATGGAATTTTTATATGTGGCGTAGAATATGAATTGTAAATTACACGCATACTCCAATAAAAGTATTGCTCTCATATTAGCAAAGTGTAATTTCTTTGTCGTATATATCCCATTTATAACTGCACTTTACACGAAAGCGTAGGTTTTATGTCACACAGCCTGTGTAGTTAACCTTAATGTGTCGAGAGAATGATACGAACTTGTATGGTTTATTCTTTGGAGTACCTTCAGCTAGTTTCTTAAACAAAGAAACGTGAATTACTTCGAACATAATAATTCAATAGTACATGAAATGTCCGTATGGCGATCAAGTTAGATGCAGCAGAAGTCACAGCGATGACAGCCATTTTTAATCTTTACTACGCGAGTACAAAATATCGTTTGCACCGGATTTTTTGTTGACTTGTTAAAGTCTTAGTTTCGTTACTATAAGATTGATATCTATAATCATTTCACTTATTTCGTCCGCGGACGAAACCCCGGACCACGGAGCTAAACCTGGCACTTTGAGTTCATCGTGAGTAGACGTACTAATTTTACACGAAGATTTGTTGGATACAGTTTGAGTTTGAAGGAAATACGATCGAGCTTATGATTTCTGACACGTGTATGCCCCCAATCGGACTACTTGGAGAGTACTTGGCGGAACTTTGCCTACCATTGGCGTCTACGAGATTAGGGTATTAAATCGACCGAGTGTGTGCTTGAATAGATGCCTTGCGGCTTGTTCCGGTACTGCACTATGAATCGATCAGATCTTCCAAAGAACAGTAGTCGCTGTTCTTGTCTGTTCTCAGTTCTGTCCGTTTAAATCTTCGCCAACTGTTCAATAATCCCGATAAAATTGCAATATTTAACGTCTTATGTGTTTCGGGTACCTATTCAGAGAACTGTATTCAGGGTAAGATGACGTTGCAGGGAAATAGATCGTTAGGTTTGAAATATAGGTTAATTGAAGAGTATTTCGATGCTATGTTTAGCAGTACTTTATCTTATTTATCGATGAGATCGTTTTACGATATTCGGTGGTTCTATGATTTTGATTTCAAGGGTCTTGTCTTTATGCACTTCAATAAGAAGATTTATTCTAGAAAGACAAATAGGACGACAAGCAATTGAGTTAAGATAAAAGTAATTAGTGACTGTGAATACTTCGGTATTTTAACCAAATTTTCCTTCGTACGTTTAAAAGTTTCAAAAGCGCATATTTTGGGGGAGAGCGCATAGCAGTCGCGGGAGAAACTTTACCCTCCTTTATCCCATTCGCGCCGCACGTATCAAGCAAATTCGCGGAGAATTTAAATCGATCGATGCACGCGTCGCTGGGAAATTCCTATCGCCGGCGGAGCTAACTAATTAAATAGCGATTAGAATGCCAGGGAAATTTGCTCGTCGTTCCATAAGCAATTCGGATCTATCGATCAGCGTTGCAACAATCGCGAAACATTTCCCTCAAAACATACGACGTCGGAGTAATTCTCATGGCGTGACATTACAATCAAAACAGTTCTACTCTGGAAGATAACTTTGGTTTCGAGTTGCTGACGCGTCTAGGTTTACGAACGATATCCTGTCCGGGAGGTGAGAGGTTAGAGGCAACGCGGTGTCGTCTCAGAGAACAAAGCGATGGCGCGCGAAAGGAATGCGTTATTTCGTCGCAATTGTATGCCAGTCGGTCGGACAGTGTCCCGCGTTAGGGAATTCGGCCTTGTCTTTTGCAAAGGATATTCCCGATGCTTGGCAGAGGCCAGCGATGGCTTTGTTCGAATGTCAAAGATATCCCATTATTCTGGATGCGTGTGGACAGAGTGCATGGTTCGCGACGATATCGCACCCTGTTGTTGTCCATGGACCCATTAACGTTCGAGTCGTCCGTGGTGTTTGGCCTGACTGATTCGAATTTATCCTTCAGTCGTGATAAATGGAAGCACGATCAGGCATCAGTCAATTTTTACCAATCGTTGAACGAATGGGAATCAGTTTGACGTGAAAGAAGGACGAGGGACGACGACAAGAGTATAAAGACAGAGATGTGTCTTGACTGGGACAAATTAGAAACCGTTATTTTCCCGCTCTTTCCGTCGGTTTCATTTTCTTTCGATTCGAGATGGTGGAACTACGTCCGTAGCACGATCGCAATTTATCAACCCAGAAACCTGTTTAACCGGTGAAATTATAGCGAAGGTGCAGGTCTGACGTTCCACGATAAACGCGATCTTTTATCGCCTTTATAGATTTAAAGGATAAGCGTGATCGATTAGCCTTGTAGCTGGAATAGAAGGCGCTTTCGTTAAGGGAGCTCTCCTCCACTAGACGTAAACGCTGACGTCGCTTCCGATCCATTAGAACGTTCTTCTCTTCTTTTTTCTCCCCCCCCCCCCCCCCCCCTTTGATTCTGTTTGAACTAACTCGAACGCGTTTTTCCACAAGCAGCTCAAGCAAAATGAATAAGTGCCAGAATTGAAGATGCTAGAGTAACGTGGTAGCGCGAGAACGAACAGCCAGGCGAGCAACTTTCAATTCCAGCTGCATTAGCGCGTTGTCGCTGACACGCTAATCGAGCTTTCCTTGTTCGGTTCACGGATAGCAACCATTCTTACGACTTTGCTCGAATCTCGCCACTGATAAATCGCGATCCTAGTAGGATATCATTTCCGAGATATGAAACGTTAACGGCGTTATTAAGGCAGTGCAGATGAAATTGTAGTTAAGCTGTAAAGTTTCAAACGCATACGATTATTACCTACTCGTTGCATTTGTAACCCGTTAAGAGCTAACGTCGTGTTAACGTAACGTTTTATTTGCAATTTTGTTTAACCAATTTAGATCGTAATGGAGTCTCATTATATAATTAGATATTATTATTATTACTATTATTATTATTATTATAGAAATAGTACCATTGTTATATACATGTACATACTTCGTAGTATTTTCGTTATCGTTTCTTCCATCTAGGTTCTACCATTTTTGCGAAAAGCGAAGGAGTTGAAGCATTTATAACGTTGTGATAAACTATGTACGTATATCGTTTGATCCTTGATAGATTAATAATAAATACGAATATCAGTTTCCCCGTTGTTTTACATTTTCGATTTCTAAGGTAGAATCAAATTCCAACTGAAATAAGAGGTGTTTTCATTAAGAGAAGCTCAGCTTTCCTCCATTAGACGTAAAAGCTGACGTCGCTTTTGCTTTAACTATAATCTGTTCTAGAATCAGATAAGGAAGAAAATTACAGTTAGCAATTGCAGAAGAATTGCAAATAACATTAATGCAAATATCAAAGTGTATAGAAGATAACAAGAACGAATTTTGTTATATATACGTTAGAAAAATATAGAAGAAAGGAATTGAATTTTCCTTTGGATTCGATTCGTCATATCGAATACAGTGTAAGATACGGTGAGTCAAGATCGGCCCTATTGGCAATAGCTGAGGAGACCTTATCGTAAAGTAAATATTACAGCTGTAAATATTACCCGAAGAATATTTTTCACCTGTACGGAGTCAGTCTGCGTTGTACGAAACAGATAGTGATTTTTGTTGCACCGAATGCAAACATTTTCCTGAGTGCAAACACAATCCGAACTCGCAACTATGTAGCGAGAATCTGTAAACAGGCGTGGTCGCACGGAACTTTAACGTTTACCGCTTGGATTTGCCTCTTGATTTTATCCATCCGGGGTAACGCGTGAAGAATGCAAGCAAATTAACAGGGAAAGTCCCATTGACCGTGCCATTTGCAATTCATTTCGTCTACCTGTACGAATTCCGATTGGTAATTGAGTTTAACGATTGATAGCGATTCGATTCAATTCGATTTGCAGCTCCGATAACCGAGCCCAAGACGCGGAAAATGAAGTTAAAGTCGCGAAACTTTTGCGACAAGCTGGTATTTTGCGCGAATGAAAAGTCAGAAATGGGAATTTAATTTCGGGACGGTGACTGGGGAATCCTCTTCTCGATATCGAGAGATCGTCTGAGAAAAAGATAGTGGGAAACAGGGGGTAAGATCCGATCGGGCGAAAAAGAACAATCGACGTCTCAACGAGATCTTCGCTCAGTCTTGATATCAAACTGACTATTCCGTCGGATATTGTCGGATACGTAGGTGTCGAACGTGAAATCGAGCGTAACAGGGTCTGATCTCCCCATATAACTATCATTTTGCGTATGTGTCTCGTCGAATGTCTCGAAAGGAGGGAACGCTATTTCACGCAAACGTGAAGTAAATGTTAAACTCGCGAGTAATACCGGAAATTCAATTACATGGGATGTTCCGTTCAAATCGTATTGACTTTTCTTCGGTCACGCAACGACAATGTCGACGACGACGACACGGTTCCGCTTCAGTGGATGATTTAGGAACTCGGGGGATGAATCGACTCCAAGTATTTTTCCCATGTTCCATCGCGTTCGCTTCGATCGTGTCGATTTCCTCTTCGCGAAATTCCGACATCGCCTGACTAACTAGTTTACTACTCTTGACCATTACATTTAGAAATTTAGTGATTCGCTGCAGTGTATTTTAGAATAAATTTCTATCGATGAATGTTTCAATATCGCTTCGAATGATTTAAAAAAAAAAAAAAAAACGATATTCCTATTACATATGAGCTTAATTCGATTTAAATTCATTTACTGATTGTCATATCAGATATACCGGTATTGATTATCATATTAGGAATCTTAGTAATTCACTGAAAAATATGCATTTTGTAGTGAATTTCTATCCAAAAACACTTTAATACGATGAAAACTAATTGTCAAATGGTCTTCGATTTAAATTTATTTAGCCGCTGCTTGGAACAGTGACATTCGAATCTGAATAACGCGGTTCTTGCAGCGCAGTGACACTTTTGTCGCATGAAAATATCGATTCGTCCTAAACATTGTCGAAAAGTTGGCAAGAAACCTTTCCGACGAAACGTATTGTACGCGCGTCCTCACGACCGATGACTTTTAATTTGCCGTGTAATTACGTAACCGCTTTTTGTCGAGTTCCCCGAACAATAGCAGAATGTTTTGCGTGGATATAAATCTAATTTTGCGCGAGAGGCTGCTGGTGTAACCCCTTTCCCGAACGTCCATAATTTTCGTGGAAGTTGCGCAGCGGTTCGCGATCACTTTTTTTGGAGGAAAAACGATTGCAACCAGAAGACAATTGGTTACCGTTACATGGACACCGTTACAGCGACGGTGAATCTCCCTTGAGGGCAAAGTGGTGTGCGTTCGATTCGATTTTCCACGCGGCACAAGGGTGGCTGTGCTTCTTCGAATGAAAGATAATTTCATTGCTAGCATCCGGCTAAAAAATAAGAAAAAGGAAAAATGAGAGGGAGAACATGGACCGACGGAACAATGTCGTTGTTGCAACACAAATGCAATTACGGGTTGCAACGAAACGAATTTATCGAGCACGCGGAGTGATTGGCGTCACGGTCTAATAAACTTCGACAGTGCGAATGATTTTCCAGCGAGCTCGTAACGTATTCGTCTTGTTGATTTCTGTTGTTCAATTTCTACTCGGTATTTTTTACTCTGAGTGTACTCGAAGAAATTGGTTTACGACGAATCACGAAGGCAGTCGAAAACTTACCACAGAAAATTCTGTTGAAAATTTGCTCATGGATATATTATGTAGCGAACACAACATTTTTTGAAATTTCGTTAGCGCTGCAATGAGACACGGCTACCGTGATTATAAAAGTCAAATTTGAAACTGTTCGTTAGTTGGAAGATATTTATTGGAATCACACACTTTGCGAAGATCATCGAAGTATTTGAACAGACAATTATTTATTATATCAATGAGACACAATATAGTGAGACCATCTTTAACTGTATGATTAAAACTACTATTCATGCTGTATAGTAATTTTCCATTAAAAGTATATAAAAATTATATAAAAGTATAAATATCTTGCAACCTCTATATCTATTTCAAATTTTATCAATTTCAGCTGTTCAATTTTGTCATATAATCAGTCATTAACTATATCAAAAAAGAAGAAATTTGTTTTTAAATAATACGTACTTGTTAAGAGTATCTACAGGGAGGAAAGAAATTCGATGTATTTTATCAAATCATAAATCTGCTATTACAACAGAGAGAAAAATTGTAATCCAATTAATTATGGAAATAGAGGGATGATACAAACATCAAGATTGAAATTCGTTCTCAAAATCTTACCCTTCGCAACGGTGGTCGCAACCACCGTTTTCAGTCCGCCAATTGCTGACTTTACTTAACGTTTCACCTTAAAACTTTACTATATCGCTTCCTTCAAGCACATCAGCTTCTTAATCTGTTTCTCTCGAAATATTTAACATGTTTTTTAACGTTCGTAAAAGCCACGATATTTGAAATATATAAGAAAGAAAAAAAAAAGTAGCGGTAGTAAAATAGCGAAGTAAAAAAATCAAAGAGAAACTATCCGATTTCTCTTTTGCAGAAATTGGTTGTCTCTATGCTCGGTCACGTTTATCCTTTGAATCGTTCCACCTTATTTTTCCTTATTTTTGTGTTAAATTACGCGTGAGCCAGAGAATAATGGTCGATGAGCGTGACATATCACCATTATTTTAATTGTATCACACGCCTGAATGAGACACTATCGAGGAACCTTTGCTTGTCACGTTCTAAACGTTCAAAGCTTTTTGCCACGTTGATTTAAGGTCTCGATACATCGAATATCGTTACATGCGTGAGCGTAATTCAGGAAAGAAGGAGGAAAGTTCAAGCGACAATTGAAACGTGTGATCTTCAAACGTGATTGAAATGGGATGACATTTTTTGAGACAAGTGAGCGAAACGAAGATACTAGAAAGTGAAGTTATATATCGAAGTTAGTCCTTTCTCAAGTTTTTGGCTCTTTACTTTCTCAACTTCCTGCAAAATTAATGAACCGAGCTTGGGGTAGACTTCCTTGGAGTAGACCTTGCATAAGAAATTACCCGATCATCGATACGCGTATTAACAGCCTGAAACTCTAGGACATTCTCAAAGCGCAGTCGTTTTTGTTCACGGAAATAGAACGGGGTTTTAGGAATTCATGAACTACGAAAATTGGTCGATTTCGGATTACGTATTTGGAGTTGCATGTACATTACTATTCATAAGTATTCGGAGGCTTTAGTCGATTTGTAACGACAGCACATGGGTACTGTTATTAAAATTTTATATGAAAATATTGTTATTAAAAATAATATCTAGCATCTTCTTTTGGATCGAAGAAATAATAAATTTCAATGTAATTTATATTTTAGACATTAAATAGTCTGAAGATGAAGAACAGTTCGCAACTCATTTCATTCTCGCACGCGTTAATATCTTATTGTACGTCTGTTTGTCTTTTAAAATCAAGTTTATCAGCTGCTAATAATGATATAATAGTGTAAAACGTAATCAATAGATTCCGGATATTTGCGTAAACTAACATTTTCGTTAACATAATTAAGCAAGTGGAATCCAACCGGAGATTGGTTTCATTCATTAAATATTATGACACGTACTTCATTTTCGAAACTTAATGTATTTCTGCGTATCATGTACATTTTCGCGTCTCCAAATTTTTCATAAATACATCCTTTCGACGATTACCAATCATTAATTATCGACGGTACTTCTTGTCATTTTATAATTAAAACAGATCATCTTAGAAATAAACAACCGTCCGTACTTATGAACGGGAGTGTACGTGTCGTTCGCGTTATAGTTTAGTTGCAAACGTAATACGTTCAGTGGAATCGAAACACGAAGATCTATCTACTGATGGTGCCCGTACCAATTCTGTGAATCTCGATGTTACATAGAATTCGCGGTTACGTCCTTCGTGGCGCACTACGTTCATCGATAGCATATGAAACGAGTTATCTGACGCCAACATCGTCGTCTATCTAAACGACAGCCTTTTCGCATAATGCAAGCAAGAGATGTCTGCAGAGACTGTAGCACAAATACGATTAGATAACGAGGATAAAATCTGAAATCCGACTAGGAAAAGCCAAAAATATGGCACACAGAGGATCGTATACATGCAGGGAGGCAGTTTGTACGAATTACGAAGGAATACGATCGTAAAATGCAGAATCGTGCTGACGAATAGCGTTTCTTGCAGAGTATCGGTAAATTCCGCTAATTGAAATATTCATTACCGATTGGTTCTGGCATCTGCAAAAATTCGAGACGAGATATTTCGAGCGATGTTACTGGTGGAGCATCGTAGATGGACTGTGGAAAATATTCTCGCGAAATGGTACGAGTACGGTAAACGATAAACGATAGAACTATATGTTTATTTAAAACTTTTATTTATTCGTATATACTGGCTCACGAAACTACTCGGACACTTGTAAATACTTTTTAATAATTGTATTATCGGTATTATAGGAAACAGTACGAAATTTCATTAGCATTGTAGTGACACTTGATTATCATAATTACATTGGCACATTTTACAATAAATCTGAATATATATATAGAAATTACGAGGTATTTAGTACAAGTGTATATTTCGTGATATATTCTGTGAAAATTCCATTGGGAAATTCTGGAAATTGTCAATTACAGTCCAAATTGCACGATCAGTGTTTCGTTGAAACACATTTGCCTTTCCCATTTTTCTCGAAACTCAATTTTGAAGTTCATTGACCCGATAACTAACAATTTTCAATAATTTTTCACTGGTATACACGTAGCTCGTGAAACCATCTTCGACAAGCTATTTTTTTATCTTTTTATTTTCCGCGTTTTTATTTACTAAAAAAAGGTGGTACTTTGCACGTAAAATGTCACTTTCTCGTTTCAGATAGCTTAATTCTGTCACTTTTTTTCAACATAAAAATACCCTCGACGTGCATTGACGTATGCGATATTCTTTATTAATATTCCTTTTTTTTTTCTTTTTTTAAATCGGGCAGCCAAAATCTGTGAACGAAAATCACGTCGATAGTGCAACTATACCTATAAGCATTGCACTGATCCGTGAAAATCAATTTATTTATTAATTTATGAATTGGACAATTTTTTCGATAATGTAATATATTTTTTAAATAATATATTTAAATAGTATGCTTTTTCTGACAAAGAATGAAATCTATTCGCTGAATAGTTATTCCAAAATAAATTTCTAAAGAATATTCATATTTTCACACGTGCAAGAATATTCACAGGTTCAAAACAGCCCTTTAAAAATACATAATCTTTAACACACTAGTTCAAGTCTCATTCGATTTAATAGATTTATCATAAAACGTGATCATATGTGGGTGTAAATGCTTCAAAGTCAACTACATATGTATATTAAATTGACCTGCCGAAATTACTTAGAGTTGATTAAAACTCGCGTTCGGGACAGCATGAGAAATTGGCGGAAACGTGAATCAATGGCTGTCGACCTTCTCTAATTGAACGACGTTGCTTGAAACAAGGTATTCTTGTCTCTTTCTCAATAGATCAAAGAGATAGTGACGTGGTCAAAAGAACGTTTCGCCTCGTCGAGATAAATTGGAACCTGGGAATAAGTATCTCTCGTAATTTGTAGCCAGAGAAGTATTGTTTCCCCGCGAGAGATTCATCGAAAGTATAAAAAAAGTTTACACTTCAAACTTACAATCCTACCGACTCTCTTTTGTATCTGTTCTTTCTCTTTTCATCGCTGTTTATTCGTCCATCTGTTTTATACGAAACTTTTTCAGCCTGATAAGCTAGGGGACGCTGAGAACCGACATGTGTAATTATTGATACGTTATGTTCGTCTCGTAACGACGATACTCGTGTGAATAGATGTTACGAATTCTTGCGAATCATTATCTTGTAAACTCGTTAATTGTTTCCTTGTTAGTTTATATCAATCGTTACATTTTATATAAAGATGTCCTAATAATTATTGTACGTCTATATAATTGAGATGGGGAGTTTCGAGAAATTCTCGATCGAGAGAGGGTTGTTAAGTTTCAAAGTTCGAAGTTGGATCTTGCCTTAAGTTCTGTTTAAAAGTACGTCGAGGAAAACTCGAGAACGTCCCAAAAGGATTGGCCGCCTGGTGGCTGCTTCCACTGTATACCTATAGCTTGTATTTGTCTTCCACTTTGCTCGAGGATGAAGTTCCACGAAGAAGGAGAAGCATCTATGATGCCTATACCGAAATCATGGAAATAGCGGGAAACGCCGTGCTGGCTATAGAAGCAAAAGGAGAATTGAATTGGAATACGTTCTCGAGAAATTCTCCGGGAAACGAAATCAGTCGGAGTAGGAACGCAATCGTCGCGCTGAGAAAGCGAATTCACGAGAGGGATGAAGTCGAATGCGCGGTCTGCGATGGTCGTTTAATCGATATGGAAGCACACCAGTCGAAGAAGCTCGAATAAATTAGGGAAAGAAGCGTTGATCGCCGAAGCGTGAATCGGATAACTAGAATGGTAAAAGGCGCGGTCAAAGCCAGTTCCTTGAAGACGTCATTGCTCTTTCGCAAAAAGTGTCACGAATAATTTGTAACAATTACTGCGGCAACTATGAATCCAAACGCGTCGTTCCATTCCAGCTTTCGTGCTCTTTCAGCTGATTTTGGAAAGAAGCCAGCGTGTTCCTCGACGTCTTACTACGAATGTAACTAGCAGACAGTCGAAATCTACTAGGAAAATCTTCCTTCTTCCTCGGCCAGCGTCTTACTCCGTTCAGTGATGACGGAGAATTAAACAGATAGCACGGCGGGAAGTGTTTCGTATTACATTCGCGCGCGTCCAAAATATCGATTCGGACGATTCTACCGATATTATTTTTGTCCGTGGTGCGGCGCGAAATCGCGGATACGTTGATTCCTAATCCGAAATACGTTGCGATGGGTTAGGAAGACATTTCGAACACGCGAGCAGAAATACTTCTCGCGGAATTTCGTGCAGGCTAAAATTTTATGCTGCCTCGTGATATGGCAGCGGTACTTTATATAGAACGTCGCTGTCGATCGTACGCGATCCCTTCTGAAAGAGATTCAGTCGAAGAAATGTCTGAAGAGCGGCACGTTGTAAATGTACCAGAGTCCAGAGTAATAAAATAGGATGAAAGAAATAGGATCAATGAGAGAGTAACCCATAGAACTTGTCGAGATCTGAGACTTTTGTTCCTTTGTCGGATACCAAAGGCGAGTTCTATAAAAGGAATCGTCTTCGCTCGATGCGAAGCAAAGAGGAATCGATTGGCTCGCGAGATTCTAAGCAAACAATTACACGATCAGGTCGCTAACGAGTTTCTCAAAATATCACCTGTTGCGTTTCGCGGGCTTCCGAAGACAGTGGCTCGCGAAACGAAGAAAAATTTGCCGAGCTCGAGATTGGATAAAGCGCGCGAGCAAAAAACCACGCGAAAATTTACGCTGGCGAATTTATCGATAATCGATGTCGCCATAGATGCTACGAGAAACGAGGAAATCCGTGTCGTCTATTTTTATTTCCGGGCCTTTAATTGAATTGCCGCGCCGCGCCCCGTGCATCCAAGCTTATTCCGGAATCGTATCTCACGACCGTATCGTGACGCTTTCGTGAAAACACGGATGAACCACTGCTGTGAACTTTTAATAGGTAACATCTTTTTACGACGATGCTGGTATCTTCGAGTACCTGGAACGGGTCTAATCGTTTCGAAAATTGAACCGTATTTCAGCGGATAGAGGTGGAAGTTGATTAAAGCTTGAGATATACAGTGCAATTCATAAGTGCACTACCGACCACGAGTATTTGGGTACTTGGAAATTATTGCAAGTAAGAGAGAGAGCCTCGTCAACTCTGCCTGCTACTTTGAAATATCTTCGTAATTTCAAACACATGAACGTATTTCGCAATGAAAGTAAATAATAGGATGAGCAAAGACAAATATCTGACGGATAGTAAGTTTTAGGGTAAGCGTATCATACTGTTTATTTGGAATAAAGCTTCGTAGGTATTTCATGTAAATTAAAAACTTTACATCAGCTTGTATTATTTCCATTAGTATTTTACGCGTCGCCTTTCCTTTTTGTCTTTGTCATATAGAATATCGAGTTAAATGATACTCGATCATATCGTTTTCCTGTCACTTACATTTGTCCAATTTTGAAGCAAACGTAATAACTGTTTCAAGATTTTTGAGCAGGGATGTGGGTCATTGTTTCTATTCTTAGAATTCACAACATTGCTCTACCGAGCAATCGCAGCACAAAATATCGAGTACTCCATCTAAAAATACAAAATTGTCTTCTAAATCATATTTATACCGCCACTTGCGAAGAAATCATTTCTACCAGTCTTGAAGTCATTCTAATTTTCTAACTATATCACGTTTTATCAAAAATGAACAAACACCAGATGCTTTTGAACAACAGCGTGGGTCATGTGTCGATAAGGCCGTATTGAAAATTGGCTTTTACCGCCGGAAAAACTAAAAGGTTCGAAAGGGTGGCTCGTAAACGTAGGTCACACGATGCCCACTCGAAAATACTGCTCGTTTAACCTTTTACAGAGTGAAAACCAGTATAATCAGGCGGAACGCTCACGTACGACGATATCTTCCACGATTATAAATCTCAATCGCCATTGCCTTGGAGAGATAATGCGGTCCAACCGCGGGGATTCTGGCGTCGCCGCGCCGGTACGAATGTTCATGCCTAACCGAACGTATGATGCAGCCACCCGATCAGATTTCGGGATAATTTTAATTAAAACGTAATTGTCTATGCGGAAGCTTAAACCTGAATGAGCCCGACACAACAGTTATACACGGGCCAGCAACTATTTCCATTTACGAACATATCCCGCAATCCCTGCGGAATATCGGGGCGAACGTGCAAAATCGTAGCCACGTTGTACCGCAATGTTTCTTCGATGCAAATATTGTACGACGCCGCTCGACGCTATTGCAACGACGGAAAGAATCGATCGATCGAAACCTGCCGATACGACATTTCCACCTTTGTCATGCCACTGTTGTCCGGATAATCCATATTCATTCGCGCTAACAAGCTGACAGGACGTTGTATATATCTAAAACATTCGCTTCGATAAAGTCTCGGTAGGTAGCAAAGTACGCTCGGTAGAAATAGATAAGTGTAAGAGGTAATATAGATAGCGTAGAAAATGGTAGCTGTCGTTGGAAGAACGTCCCTCATCGATCAACCTCGGCCCCTTCTCCGATCTTGATACCAGTGACAAGTTAAAGAATCGACGGAGAAAAATCTGAACGCTTGAGAAAGAACTTTTGAAAAGCGGCTAGTCGTCTGGATCGTTATCGGTATAGTGACTACAAAAAGCATTTATTTGTATGGCTTTTTATTTATTATAACACGTTACATTGGTATTACATTGATATACACAGATTATTGGGATACATCAGCCTTTCCTTGCGGCAACTATAATTGAAATATTCCAAGTAGCACACTAATTAATTAGGTCTAAGTATGTTAAACTTTATATCGTGTAGTGGCGCTTTTTCATGATTGCAAAATTCATATCTAGAATAAAAATGAGATGCAGAAGCTGATAAAGAAAAAACGCTTCATTGGAAAATAAGGATATATGCAGATATTCCTTGTACGTTTGTATATTTAGCCACTGTATATGTAGTGAGTGGTGCATTACGCAGATGTAAAGTAGATACAAAATGACAGCCACATGGTTCTATGAACGTGGTTTTAATTAGGTCGTCCTTTAATCAGAAGCTTGTGTAATCAAAAAATTAAAAATTAATAGATACAAATCGATATTAGTTAATTTGAATGCTTATTTTACGTATTTTCATTTATTAGAATATTTACAGAGAAATGAGGTAAACCCCGTAAATCATTATGAAATAATTAAATCTATCCTTAAACAATCATTATTATTTGGTTTGTAATCTTGACTTGAAAACTTCACTGCCGTAGTAAAATTTATAATATCCGTTGCTTTAATTAATTTTGATAGTAGCATTGGATTTTCAATTATACGTACTATATTTCTTCTGCTATAATCTATCATGTTTCATATGTGATTATTTCATGGAATCCTGTTAACGATTCCATAACGAATCGTTATCTTGTACGAATTTAATTGAATACCACATTCCACCCGATTAATTATTTCACTAGCAATATTCACCATCGTTTCTTATTGCCATACTTACTAAACTGTTATCGTTTATAATAAATTTCCACAAATTAGTAGTTTCTATCGCCGTATCCATTACAATCAACCAATTATCCTTCTGTCAAATTAACAAAATCGAATTGCTCCTTCGCCACAATTCTACCAATTTTTTGCTTCTTATAATATTCCGCACGGGTCGAAATGAAACGAAGAAAAAGTGATCCGAGAAGTGACCCGAATCGGCGGCCACATCTGTTTCGTGCCCTGTGGGCGAATGAAAGCTCGATGGGGGCGATTGAAAAGAATCGGGTTAACAACCAGAGACACAATATCGTAGTTGATTTTCTTCCCCGACATGTACAAGTTGTTGACGTACGTGTTATTTACGGTCGGTCCTGTAGCGCGCAGCTAGCCGGCTATTTGCAGACGTTCGTCGTTTAGTAGTGATTATCGTTGGCATCTACAGTCCGCTACCCTTGGACGCTCGATATCGTTGCTGCAAGCGACGAAGAAGGCCTTCGTTGAACTTGATCCTTACGGATGAACGAGATTCATCGTGATCGATACGCGGCAAATGGCCAGAAAAACTCGATACCTTAGCGCGACTAGCATTTTTCCACGCGTCGAAAAATTTCTCTTTCGTCCATCGTGCTAGAGGACGCTTCCTAACAGGAAATACGATTTGTTTGCATCGAATGTCCTCGGATAAGAGTCATTAATCTTCTAAGAATATCCAGTATTTGCGATCTCGCAGTATCTTGCTCGCATGATCTTTACCATTTCCTTACTTTTTTTCTGCTTCTCCCCTCGCACTCTGTGTTTTATACTTGGCACAAGGTTGAGCATGTTTTACTTAAAATAGAGATTAAAAAAATGATAAAATGTTACTTTAGAAATATCTTCGTTTTATTTTCATCGTAGAAACAACGTAGCGAATGTTATAACTTTGTTTGTATTTTAGTCAACTCTTTGGAATAAAAAAACAAATAATTTGGATTTTAATATTTATTTGAATTTTAAATCTCTTTATCCTCTTTTGCATACATTCACGCCGTGAACAATATGGACGCGAATTATTTTACAACATTTACTCCGAATTGCTCTAATTCCAATTAACCTTGAATAATGTGTCCGAGCTTACGTGTATGACACACTACGAAGAAATCGGTATTTCTGGCACGCGCTGGTACGATAGAAGCAGAAATTATTCGAGGTATCATTCTGGTAAACATTTATGCAAATACAAAATACCAAACGAAGTAAAAAATTCATTTACCTGATAGCTAAACGATATAACAGAATAATTTTTACAAAATTCACTTGCTTGTTCAAGTAAAATAACGCGCGAGCATCACAAGATAATATCTAATCAAATAATTTCATACGTCATTCAAATAATCATTTCTCAAATATTTTATTCAGATAATACCGAAACATGACATTTAAATATACCTTGCGATACCATTTTCTTCTGATATCCAATAAAATTTATTTCAAACAAAGATTTCGTATGTTTTACTTCCTCTCTGCAGAAAGTTTGACCAGTAAATTTACTCGTAGGTATGATACTATATATTTCTCGTAATCCACGCCCGAATTTTTACATCGAGAACTCTATTCGATTCATTCGCGACCATAGTGAAAACTATATTCGCGGAAATCGCCTAACTCCACTGATCTCCATGAAAATTACGAGCTTGGAACCGAGGATAATTGAAAGATTCTGCTGGAATTACTCGCTTCGTAGTCAATCTCGTTTTTGATCTACTGTTTCGGCTTAGTCCTCCACCGTCTGACTCGCGTATTTCCTTTTCTGCTTTCGGCCAAACCCGGCCATAAATCCTTCCTGGGCCAAACAAGAAGCTCTAGTCCGCGATTTTGTCGCGTATGCGAACGATATACGAGCCCCGATAAATCCTTTTAGCCGTGTGCTCCAACCTATTATCGGCGCGTCGAAGAAATCCACGTTGGTATCTCGAGGATTCTCCTATCACTTTAGCCGACGCCATTGAAGCGTCACACCGTCAGCCAAATTATATAAATCATGGTCTTTTAGATACTGTCATTGTCTGTCAGTCTTTATCACTTCGAACAATTAAGTTGTATGATAAATAGAATGCGGATTTTTATGCATTTAACGGAGATTTGAGGATGCAACTATTCACAGAACGTACAAGATACCACGTATAAGGACATATAACAACAATGATAAACTAGTTCCTAGCTGTCTTGGCATAGAGTACACTAATTTTATAGCGATATTTTATAGGGTTTTTTATTGGGATAAAAGCGTTTCTTATATGGGCTGTACGATGACCTTTGAACGTTTCTTAGACTCGTATATAATTTTCTTTGGCAATTTTTCACTATGAGAATACGTTTTTTCTGGTCGCTACGATTTTAAAATGCGATCTTTTACTTGTGGATATCGGACGCTCGGACGCCGTTTCGTCTTTGTCTTCGATTAGACTTTAATCTACTATAACTTGGTGGTTATCCTTCGTCCGTTTGCGGTTGGCAATGAGCATCCTGGAAGGCGCAGCTCGCCGTATGTCACGAGTTAAAACTTTGGTTTACGATCGACTCGTCCTCACCAAGTTACCAACGCTCTAGCTATCCCTTTTCGTTTCCTACGAGAAGGTAACGAACGGTCAGCGTTCAACAATTGAAGCGTTTGTCTTAAAAAATCCATGCCCTTCGATCCCTTAAACTTACATGAAAGATAAGTTGAAGCAATACGGTGGCGATGAAGTCTATCGACTACGAAGAAATATTGCGACTAAGTCTCGGACTTAAAGCTCCGTTCGCTTCTTCACCACGCAAGCCTCTTACGGGAATCTTTAGACTTTGCTCGGAGAGAGCAAACTTTGAAACCTGTAGTCTAATATCAATAAAAAGATGAGAAGCTGCCCAACTCGAAGGCATATCGGCACGATTTATAGATCATAAAGTCAATGCAGACTCGCTCGAGTATTATCCACGAAAAAAAAAAAACTCTGACAAGAACTTTCCGTAATCGTTGTGGACATCCTCGAGAGATTGATAATCCGCTTATTGTAGCCGATGAGGGGAGACGACTCGTGCCGACGCTTTTTACTAACGGTGGCCTCCCGCCAGGGTGAACAACACATAGGATTACGCGTCGGAAATGGCGTAATCTCGGCGATAAAAACAGGGGTAACACGGGCCATCGTAAAAATATATTAGAACAGCGATTATCCGTATTAATGGGAGAATAACTTAGTCTGGCAAATTGATAATGACGTTGATGATGGAATGTTAGTGACGGGATCAAGTTCAATGTGCACTTGCAAATCTGAATCGAATCCTAATGAACAAGCTTCGTTTCATAGGCTTGGGATATTACTCGTAACGTGTAATGGTTCGTCCGTTGCATCTAATTGGGAAATATTCAACGATCAAACTGTTTTTCAACCTAAGAATAAGGATTCTCGAAGAGTGAACAGTTTATACGTAATTAGAGTTCACATAATAGAAGTTCGATCTCTGCTATTATTTTTTGTTCATCGTAAGAGGCGCTCGCATCCAAATAAGCGAATTTGACTCGCAAAAGCTCAATCAATCGAACACGAACTGAAGTTTCATTCCAATAAGTGAAGTTGGGGTAAATGGAGTTCGACTTACAAGTTTCGGAAATCTATTTACAGGTACTTCGACGTTGCAATGAATCGAAACTCTTACGAGTATGTACGCGTAATCGAGTCATAAGAACGATAAAGGCACCGTGTTTTATTTCATTTTATCGTTTGCATTTACAACTATTTAGAAACAATGCTTGACGTAGAATATTTTATACAAAATCACAATAGCGGTTTTCAACGATAACCAAGAAGTATGATCTTAAGGGAATGAAGAATTTCTGCTAAGATGCTCATAACGTCTCCAATCTATTCGACAACATATTTGTTTCTACTTGAGAGTAATACTCATAAAAGCGACAGATTCGAAACACTTAGATCGTAGTACTGGTTCATTTTTTCGAAATACTCGCAGAGTATTCTAATCCTAGTTCTAATCCAGTAGCTACTTGCCACGTACTTGGCCTCATCGCTAAATGACGTGTCTGATGGATTATTTGCTCGACGGACAAACGAAAGCCGGGGCCCTAAGATAAATCGGAACGCTACGTCTGACCAGTGCCGGCCTATTTCTACTGTGAATACTTGGCGTACCGCTGTTCGGTTCAGTTGAATAACTTATGGGCCATTAGCGGTTAGAGATGAAAAATTGTATCAGGGATGCTCCCATGGAATTTGTAGTAATGGCAAACACATGGACGAGCTGGTGCATACGCGTGTCGCAATGCAGCAACCATCAATAATCACAGAATGTATTATTTAACAATGTAGACTTATTACGCGATCGATTCGCTCTTGATTAAAAGCGTTCTGTTTATACTTTTAGCCATTTATTTTTAACATTTTGTGTTTGGTATTTAAAATAGCGTGATATAAAACAGCGTGGAAAATATGTGTACGGAGAAAAACCCGGGACATTGGTTTGTCGACGATCTTGCAGCATGTCGGGGCTGCGAGGCCAAGATCTCGGTGACCGAGGTAAACAGGTCTCCATTAGAGATGTAAGATCGCACGCATACCAATTGCTGGCGTTAACCGTGAAGCGTGTACGCAATTACTTACACGTTAGAAGCCGCGCTTTTTATAAACGACCTTTCTTCCCCTCGCTCGGCGCACAGAGGTCGTGTGGAAGCCGTGGCCGACGTTGGAAAAAATATTCGCCCAGGTAATGAAGTAGGTGTACGCTTGTCACGCAAGTCGCGTACCTTCGCGCCAGCAAACCGTGCCAAAGTATCGGTTTATGAGAAGATTTATCGAGGCTTTTTTTCACCACTCGCTGGTAAACTAACGAATTTACACACTTTTTTTCTCGAATTCGTCAAGCATCCCTAGCTCTTGCTACACTTGTTTACACATTTGTAAGCTGTCGTGCGGATTTCTCCGCGCGTAGGATTAAAATAATCGATCTGGATCTTCAACCCTTTAACGCCCTTAAGTCGTTATTTAAAAGTGTTCTATTACGTTATTTTAAAGTCGACGATGCTGATATTAAACTGACCTATAACTTATTTGCCATTTCAACGTACGTTCTATGTTATTATTGGTTTTTATTAAACGAAAAAGCTAAATGCAGTCATTTTTTATAGTTGATCGATAGAAGTAATTAATGTTGTAGTGAACTGACAGGAGCATAAACCTGTAAAACATTATCGGACGTTGCATTTCAGGATAAAAAAAAAAAAAAAAAGGAAGAAAGAAAAGACACACGATAACGATATCGGATGTTCGTTTTAGAGAGAATACTCGCTTAATTTAAACGTCTACTGGTCAGAATTGAAGCAGAAGAACGCCATTGAAAGAAATCATTCTTCCAACTAAGTAAGTCGATCTAACTATAAATTATACGACACGCGTCGACGATCGTGATTCGCCATTGTAGTAACCGAAATACGTTCAAAATTAAGGAAAATCATGGAAAGAAATGCTTTTCTAAACACACTGACGTTAAAGGCACCATGCTTCTATCTAAATTTCTGGACAAATATTTGAAAGGGAATCTCAATCCATGTATCGCCCTTTAGGAACGATAAAACGTACGTATCGGCGACGCATAGTCAAAGGGAGAAGAAAAAGGAAAAGGGAAAGTGTTCGGAAAATGTTGGTGTAGAAACCTAATTCCTATTCTGGCTGTGTGTCAACCAGAGAGATCTTATCGGAATTCTCCCATAGGATACGGATAAAAGCGGGAAAAAATACAAGCGAGGAGAAAGTGAGATATACCGAGTCAGAAATTCGACTGCATTTGCATGCAAAAGTTTCTCGTGAGCTGTCACGCGCTGTCATACGATGATATATATTTCCTCCCCTGTGTGTGTCATTCCGGATAAATTAGAAAAGGGTTGCTTCGTTTCTATCGTGTTACACGTTACGCGTTATTAATATGTTAATCGCGTGTAACACGTTTCAGGAAAAAATAGCAGTAGCCAGATGACCAGAAAATAAAAAGAAAAAAAAAACAAGGTGTAGGAAGAATCAGTGGGTGGATGTCTACGAGGAGTTCCGAATGTGTTTTATATGGTCTCGAACAATTTCTAGGGTAAAACGTGCGATAAAACCGGACGTATACGTGCTTTTATCTGGATCGCAACGAGAAGGGGTTGAACTCAATGCATTTATTCATCGCGGCGAGATCGATACGCAAAATGGTTAAACGTGTGTTATCGATGCGTATGGGACACTATAAAACAGGCGCGGGGTCAGTGCCGCTTGTTTACCCTTAACCGTGCGTATAGCCAAGGAATTTATTGCGACGTTTATGTCTCCCCTCGTACATCAGATTTTAACTGCGTTTTCTTAGAAGCCTCAAGGGTTTCTGTCTGCCCCGTGTTTATCGGCTTATCTAGACATGTTTGCTCCCTCGCCATATTCCATAAAACCTGCTTTTTGTTTTTCTCTTCTCTTTAATATTTCCCCGTACGATCACCTCTTCTCTAGCCGATTCCACGTTGTAACGTTGAACCATCGATCGCTATCCGTTGAACAAATACGATTAATGGTCGATGCTGTTCTTGGCACGGCCAGATCGTTAATCTCAGATAGAATAGAGAGGCCAAAACCCGCGATCTCGTGCCGTCGAAAGACTTCCATGGACGATTATGATGGCGTTGGAAACTGGTAAAGTTATTGCTTTCCCTCCACCGTTTCTTGAAAACGACGTTCGTCGACCATTCGTTGATCGTTTCCAAGTCTAGCGTAACCGATATCTCGAAGAGAAACAGCGAGAAAAGACACTGGGATCGTGGTGGAAGCAAGATAGTTCTGCTGCAAACGATAAAGAGTTTCAAAATGGTTTCGTTAAGAGCCACGTGTTTTTCCTGCATCCGCGTTGATCTCTCGATGTACGCTCCCATGGAATTTTTATGAGCATCGAGAACGGATTCAATCAACTAAACGCGGTGCTCCCTTGGAGCTCGATTTTATCCATAGAACATCTTTTCTCTGTCCGTTTCCTCTTCCCGTATTACCGTCAGACGGAATAATTTATTTGACGAGTTTTCGGGCATCGAATCGATCCACTGTTCAGACGCAACTTGGAAAAGGCGCCATGCTATTCAATTGGCCAAAAGAATGGCCGAAAGAATGGCCGAAAGAATGGTGCGGGTAAGCCGAAAGAAATCCCTCAGTTGTCGAGTTTTCCTCGAACGATACATCGAAAGGAATCCCGAGATTAATTTAGCCAAGGAAACTTATAAAACACATGGACTTATGAAACCGTTTCCGTTCAAAGCTTCCAACGTGTGTACTTTGTCCCGTTGTTCCGTGATACGATCCAGCTTGTGTAAGCCCTGTTTCACCGCTCACGTTAAAAGCTGCCCGTTCTGCGAACACGATCCACGCGAACCCTCTTGCTTTCACATTGTCGAATTATTCGTCATAAACATTTTACGTGGAGCAAACTGGATCCAGAATTTTTCTCCCTGCAATGCGCTACACAGTTAATACATACAGCGAAACACTTTTCAAAACATGTGAAAGGAGTAGCGATGGGATTAAGTTTCATATGTATTTATAAATTTGAACCAAATCGAAGGTTCATTTCATAGGGTTCGGACAGTACTCACGACGTGTGTGTACCTAATGGTTCATTCATTCGTTAAACTCGCAAAGCACATATTCGGCATCCACAAGCTGTTTTTGAATGTCGGAATCAGTATAAGTATGCATTTTGATATTAGAATAAATCGAAATTCTTAGAAATACATGTAGATATTAATAGTTTATCGTTTGTTTGTACTTACTAATGGATTTCATCGATAACCAAATAAAATGATCTGAACAGAATGGAGAATATGCGCTGAGATGGTCATCCAGTTTCAAATCTATTCGACCGATATTCGATTCTACGAAGCGTTCAATTCGAATCTGTCGCGTTTAAACGCGAATCTGCTTGAAAGTATTGTTCCTTTTCTCCTTTAATTTTTAAAATGTTAATAGAGGATTCTAACGTAGTCGGCTGATGTTAAAATCTACCTGCGACGTACTTGAGCCCATCGCTAGTAACGACGGTTCTTTGTGTCTTTTCGTCGAAACGTCCGCGTAAATATTTCATAAAAACGCGCTTAGTAAATGCGTTTAGTAAAAATGTACGATAATGTAACTCTGAGGAGGAGAATTTTCAAACTCGCAACTAAAAAATACTTAGAACGTCTAACCCATGGAAAAAGGTACTTTGAAAAGTTTCAATGCGCTACAGAACTTGGTTTAAGCGTCTTTTCAAGGTAAGAGGAGATATTACAACGTTCTCTGCGTAATCCGACCGGCATAAAATTTCATGGTACCGCGATACGCGTTAGAAGAACCCGCGCTAAAACTGCGCGTTCCGATGAATCCGTGTTATCGTAACAGAGCTGGCTAAGAATCAACGATTACTGGCTGTTAAGGTAACTGTTGAGGACAACGAGGGATCTACGAGCTGCTCAATTACGGCCGGTGCCAATTGAAAGATTGCCGGCTGATTGGTCAGCCGTTCCATGTAAACCGGAAGTCATCCAGTGTCAGTGGCCAGCCATCGGTTCGTCGTCGAGTGCCTTTTCTCTCGCCGCTGTACCGGTAGCCAGCTTCCGTTTCCGTTTCGATTTAGGCGAACGATTTAAAGTCGATCCCCGCATGCTGCAACTGTTCGGAAACTGGTGAATGAGACACGCTTGGTTTTTCTCTCGACTAATGAAATACGATTCCCGATAAAGGGAATAACAGAATCGATCCAACGCAACGTTTGGTAACGTTGTTGGATACAGGGTGTCTGATAATCGTAGTACATAGAATCGGCAAAGTGAACAAATAAATTGAAAAAATAAATCGAAAGTGTAGATGATATAAGATGACGTTGTTTTCACACGACGACGCTTCCTTTCTAAGAAAATTAGGTCTTGCGAGTTTAGAAATTTATCGACTAATTGCGGATTGAACAGGACCGAACAATGCATAGCCGAAAGGTTATATCATACGTGTGAAATTTGTAACACGATTTTTTTTCAATTTTAAACCATGTTCGAGAACGTTGAATTCGAAAATTCGTCGAGAACGCATTCCATTTTCGTGAGAACGTGGCCCTGATCGAAGAAAATATTATTTTATGTCTTTTATTTATTTTCTTAAAATCGAACCATCGTATGGAAACATTCTATTCTATATTTTCAATTCCCTCCTCTCCTCTAGCCGATCATAACATAATTATTCGAACACCCTGTAGTCCTTTGTTTATCACGTGTACATTTTATCGAGTTCCCATACATTCTGCTCGTTTCTTCGATAGCAAAACAACAGTGAAAGGAAGGATAGGAAAAACGAGGGAGTAAAAGCACAAGTGGCTGCAGTTCCCCTCGTGTCAGTGGAGATAGGAATTTCAAGTTCCGCACCGGAGAATCGTTCGTAAATCTGAACACGTTCCTGCGACCCGATTTTAAAGGGCGCTTATTCCAGAGATGATTATTGAAAGAACTCTCGAGGCAAAGTCAGTGAAACCTGGATTTTATTCAACTTGCCTGATTTTGCGATGTTTCACGGAACGGAGGCAGATTGAATGTCGAATTTGTATATCTTTTCGATGCTTTTTATTACTCCAAATAGGAGAGTCTTTGATGAAAGAGCGAGATCGGTGAAAAAGCGTGTATAGTACAGTGATAGGGTGGTACAGGGGCAAGGGAAATACTACTCTCTATAACTCACCGCCATTCGTTGCCATATGATCGTATTAGTACAGTATCTTGCAGAAGTATTCGAACATTTACCACAGAATTCTTGCGGGAATGCACTATGTGCATCGCACAGTACTTTTTGAAATTTCCTTGTCACTGTAACGAGACAAAACTGTTTTGCGATTATGATAGGATAATTTGGAAGCAATCTGAAGATGTACGTAAAAGTTACAAGACATTTATCGCGAACATGTACACAGTTGATGGAAAATTAGTACACAGCATGAAAATAGTAGTCTTAAACATACACCGAGTTCTAAAGATAGTTTCATTAATATGGTGGATAATTAGCTATTGAAATATTTGATCTTCTCAAAGTACGTGTTTCCAACAGATGTCTTGTAACTTTTATATACATTTTCAAATTCGTTTCGAATTTTATCAATACGAATACCGTAATCATAACTCGTGATCCAGTGCTTATGAAATTTCAAAATGTTATGTAGAATATACGTGTAAAAAATATATATGAGCGCACGAATGCCTTCGTTAGCCATAACATGCGCATCATATCTCGATTTTGGACAAGTACAACACTGTGAACGATTAGGCGTTTCCTTGATAACCCAGGTTAATTATCACGTTTCATATCGGACCAACAAGTATATACATTTTCAGATTTCTTTCAAAATTATCTCGTATAATACGTACTCATGAAAGTATTCTCTACTAGCGTTCGAATATTTTCTTATGACACTGTATATGTGACACTTTCGGCCAAAACGCGTACTTGTTTTCTTAATTGTATTAACTCTAGTAGAAATAATCAATCAGACCCGCATTCCTTTGCCTAGTCATGCCGTCATCTCTGCAAATACAGCCGCGTAAGGGAAATCGTACCGTTTAGTGTCAGACACTGCCGCCGTGCCCTCGATTCGGAACTTTACTCCTCTGTAATTTTTCACGATGCTCGAAAAATTGTTTCGAACGGAAGTTGCACGGATTAACAGAAGCTCGGGAATTATATGGAAATATAACCGCAGTTTTAACTTTGGGAAGTTTGTAGCTGCAATTTCAGGGAAACGACACAAAGAGAACGAAGAGGGAATACGTGATTTATTTCGTTGGCGCGCGTTTCCAATTTCACGGCGAACGATGTATTCGAGCTTATCGTTTCCAAGGATGGTTCCAAAGTTAATTTAAAATTATCTCTGCTTTCAATTTCGGTCTTGCGTTTCTCATGCTGCACGCACAAATTATCCCCCGCTGTCTTACGCTAATGCGACCGAGGAATAAACTCTCGAAACGAGATCCTTAGGAATAAACTCTCGAAACGAGATCCTTAGGAATATTAAACGGAAGATTAGAACGATATATCAGCCGAGTCATTGGGAAGTGAACGTTCTCCCATCTCGCGAGCGCAAACCAGAATGAATCGTACGATTTCGTTAATTGACAGTCACGCCAAACTGGTAACTGACCGGAGAGCTGAAATTATTAGACCGGCGCTACTCGTCGTCGGATTCGCGAGATGATCCTCGTTAATTCACCTGACACGAGATGAATTATTTGGACGAGAAGTTAGAATTTTTATCAGCGTTCCATTCCGCGCCGTCATATTTCATCGCTTCTTGGCACCCGTAGGAAGTAGAAGGGTGGCGAACCAAGTAACCCAAGAACACTGGTTACGCAGTCGCACCGGCATGTTTATTAACAGCAATTATCCTCAATTACGCGCAGTTAATTGAAAGTGCCATTACTATCTGGTTGCTCCCAGCGAAATTGGTACGATGTATTAAAAACACTCTCTTAAATATTCATCTGAGAAAGCAAGGGAAGAGCACAGGGTGAACCATAAATACATGCCTATATTTCAGGCCTATATTTGAGTTTACACGTTAAAATAAGTGAAAAGCGTCTTATGGATATATGAATGGAATTGACATATTTGACGATGAATTTCCGTAGCGAATATCTCATACGGGTGTATGAATCTCCATAGAGGATGAAAAAAAGAGCGAAACGCGTCAATGTTGATTATTAACAGTTCGAAAAACGGCCGCCCGGATAGCATAAATCTACGGTTACTCAAATTTCGGTTCTCCCTCGGTGGCGTGTTTGCTCCCTACGACGAGCTGCGAGTATGTAGTACGCTTTATCAGGCGTCGAATGAGCCACAGGACCTTGTAAACTCGGGATCTCCGGCACTACGAGGCATCGGGACCGGCTAATCTCGCTGTTTGCCAGCCAGAAAATTTCACCATCCCAGAGACTACCGAAAATTTTGCTATGAATTTTCAGGTTCTACAGATACATTTGCTCTGTGAGAACTGTTTCAACATTTACATCGTATGAGTGCGTATATATGGTATACAAGTAGAATCTCGTTTATAAGCATCAGGACATTAAGCTTCATATGAGATATGATAATTATGATTTAGCATTAAAAATGTATAAAAATACGCTGCACAAAAGAAAGTATCTGTTACGAACTATCTTATCGCATCGGACAAACAAACCGAAAGGATTCTGTAAACTCGAAAAATTAACATGATATGTTCGTACGATTTTATAATAAAAATTGGCTTTGAAACTGTCGCTAAAAAAAAATCAAGATTGTATTTGTGAGGCTTGCGAGAGAAACACGATGAATTAAGAATTATAAGTGTTAGTTGCCACAGTCTCCTAATATAAACCTTGTTGAGAAAATTTTGTACGAATCGGCTGCGACATTCGGAGAAGTTTAATAAACAAGAGTTAAATGAGAAGAAATACGATAGAAAGATTAATAATACGACTGCCAGGGTTGATTAACTGAATATTTCACGCGAGAGGATCAACGAAAGGCAGCACACTGAAAATTTCACTTATCGAACGTCGTCATATGTCACGAAATCAGTAATATTTATTTCCTATAAAAAGTTGAGAGTATGTATCTTCCCTGCTCGGTACTAGAAATGGTAGAAACCTTGACGACGAAGAAGTGATTAATCTGAAATTGTTAATACCGAATTCTTCGCCATTTTATTACGCCGTCATCGAGATAAAATATAATGATCCGGAAACATAGTAAATATATACGAGAAGAAATTTTAACGTGCTATAGATAAAGATGAGATTTTTATAACATCGAATATATGAATTCTTTATGCATCTTAAGATTCCATAATCTTTACTTATGTTCTCATAAGATTTCAAGCAAGATAAGGATTTTAAAAAGTTTCAATAATTTCCCAACTATTTCTCGGGTATGATATTACATTTTGCAAGAGGTCTAATATTTAGAAACGGTGGTGAATATTTAGAGCAAATGCCGTTGAAAAATTGTTATCGAATGAACGTTTGTGCACGAGATTCCCTTAACCCGATTGGCGCTACGCCCACGATATTAGACTGATCCAAGCTAATGGAACCACGAAAACGATTTTCCCTATCGCTTCGTTATCAACGCTATCGTCGCAAAAAATCTGGAACGTCACCCTCAAGAGCACTCGTCGGTATGAAGCGTAAAAGATAGCATTCCTCTCTTTGGAACGGCGAGCTTCTCCTCTCTCACGTGATTCACAGTCTTCGCGTTTCCTATCGGTTCCCCAATTCCTGGATAAAGGCCCGTGTCTCCTTTGCATAATGCAGTTCAGAAGCGAGACCAACGATAAAGATAGAATTATGCAAAGAAATAAAGTTGTTTATCCAATATAATCTAGTCTGGAGATAATACATCGCGATCGAACAGAGAACACGTCATGTCGCGTTAAATCGTGTTTCGCTAATCAACACAGTCTGATCTACGTAGCTTAACTCCGTACGATTTTCTACTTTTTCAATGGCGTGGAATAGCGTGCGAATTCTCATTGCAATTCATCGGCAAGGGTTTTGCTTTTCGTCCAAAGCGAAACGAGCCGCCGTTGGGGAAAAATGTCGTCGCGCCGCAAACAGTTAACGGCACGCTAATAATTCAAAGGCTCCCTTGAACGATTCGCGTGAACCTCTGATCGAGGATAATCACGCAACGACAACGATCCGCGACGCACGAGAACGTGGAATGAATGTTATCGCAAAGTATCGGAAACCGAAAGTGAGAGAGCGTAAAGGAGAGAATCGACTGAGAAAAAAAGACATTCTTACCTGACGTCAGAATGCGCCACGCACGCGTTTACAGCTTCGTTCAGCGTACAGAGCCTTCCGTGTGGTAGCCTGCAGTCGTTACTTTTGCCACACGGATTTATCGTTCCGTAGGGTCCAATTAAGAGACTCACAATTAAACCCGAAAATAATTCAGTCCGGGCTAATCGGTCCTCCCATCCGTGGATACGTTCAATTTGGAACAGTTTACTTAGCACAGAGAAAACGCTAACACAGCAGTCACCGTAAATGGATGATCCTTAATTAACACGTGAAACCGGCTGCATACATCCGTGTTCCGGTTTACTCTTCTCCCATGGTCGATCATTCACCAGAATAACGCGATGAACGAGAAACTGAATCAGCGTCTTGATTCTGCGATTAAATACACCATGTATAAACCCGTATAAGTCCCGTAGGGGATCGTTCCTTAGAGAGACAAGCGGAAAGAGCTTCACCACGAAGAGAACGAAGCTTCTTTCTCTTCCGTGATATCGATCGTAGCCAATCGATGCCTCCACGTTCGAAACAGTTTCGTGCTTCTCCCTCGATATTTTCCTTGTTCAGCGTCTCGTGCGTTTTCCTATCCTCTTGCCGATCGGTTCGTTGAACGATGCGTCGCGAACGTTTGTCCCCCCTTTAACAAACGTCGAATATTATGGAACGTGCGTGTTCGATCGGACGAACAACGAAACGACGAGCAGAGGAAGGAAGGTGAAAAGGACGGTTCTCTTTCATGAAGGGGGCGGGGGCGGGAATAAGAATGCGTTCTCGATATAAAGGCGCGCCAGGGAGTTGTTTCGAACGGAAACGAACGAGGGACGGAAGGAAATGTCCGGATTATCCGTCGACAAGATTCAGCTGGAAAATTCAGAGCGCGCGCGTCTGTGTCGGCTCTCGATCGGCCGCGCGCGCGACTCGCACGAGCAACGCTTCTACGCGTCGTTCCACGCCGGCAATCTTTGAAAGATAATTGACGTAAAGCTCGGGGAGAGGCAATTTTAGCCGCGTACCCGGGATTCCTTCGGGTAAATAGGATCCCACGAAAGGATGGCGGCGACGTTTACCCTTTTCAAGCTTAAGAAAGCTGATTCTCCGGGCGGTCGTTCCACAAAGCCCAGGTCCCGGCTTGGGAATCGAGGAAACAGAGTTTCTCGTTAACGAAGTTTAGCTATTTTGACGGAAAGCGGCGATACCGGTCGGTTTCGAATTGATCTGTTTTTTCTTTCTTTTTAGTTTCTTTCGAACGCATCGTAGGCGGGTTAATTGGATGGCTAGCAAGAGTTTCCTCCTTCTCCCCCTCTCCCTCCCCCTCCCCCTCTCCACCCCGAATTTCCGAACGATTCGTTTCATCAACTTATACCAGATCTATGTTCAATTCGATCCGGCGTTTACCTCTTCGATAGAAACTCCACCGGAAGGATCTTCGATCCATTTATTGGCTTCGCCTCTGAACAAATCCTCCGACCCTCTTCGCAAGCGGAACGCTTCGTATAACGAGAAAACAACGGAATTTCGCGGGCAAGTGGAAAACTTTTAATTAATCGAGGTTGGATCGCCATTTACCGATAGATCGACCGGAATACAAGATACGTGTCCCTGTGTAAAACGAGCCTCGAGTTTTCGTTAAAATCGCCAGGGACAGCTATCAGACACCATTGAACGCCGACAGAAACTTTCATTCCTTCAAAAACCGAAGTATAAGTAGCTAACGAACAGCCAGCCGCCGGTGACTCGTTAACGATTAATGCTTAATGAACAGCCGTGGTCGTGTCCTCGAGTAACGTACCCTCGTCGACTGGAAACTTGCACGCGCGCGGGCTAATTTCCACCAATCTGCCGGAAGAGTAAATTTACGTCTCGACAAACCGACTAACTACGATTCCAACAGATCGTCGTATGCAATTTGCAAGACGATGTTGATAACGATCTATTTGTTTGCAATTAACGAAGTGGCACTAACATTCACAACGGGCTCGTAACGAAAAGGTCGATGCGTTGGATGGCTAATTAACCCCGAAGGTTGCTCACTTCGTATCGGAGAAGTTGCAAACCTGATAGCTTCCTTCCAGAAACACTTCTCCGGTAAGTCTTCCTACTTGCAACTTCCTCTGGAACAAAGGCATCTAATGCGCTTCAGCAGAAACGATCCACGATCTTTCGAAAGTTTCTTCTCCTCTTCGAGGGGAACACTGAATCGGGACGTCGAACGAAACACGGAGACATGTGTATAGATATTAGCACTTCGAAGACGCGTTAATTACCGTGTAACTGTGGCACACGGCGGTTCCGGTGACTCAAGGTTGCCTTCCTCTGTACGACACGCACTTACGGTGGCCCTACGCTTCGCTGAATCTCGTCGACGAACGGAACGTCAGGATCGTCGTGCTCGTCGTCGTGATCCTTTCGTTGCCGTCGTCTTTGTCGGGGGGGCCCGTACGAGTGATAGAGGATCATGATACCGAGAGACAACTTCCGCAGATACGGATGAACGCGCGATACAGGAACTCCTTCGAGAATTAGTCTTCACAGATATACTTTCACGGTTAATTGTAGTAAAAAAAAAAGAAAAAAAAATGTAAAAGAATCAATGGAGAAACATAGAGACAGAGAGGGAGAGGGAAAGAAAGAGAGAGCTGGCCACTCGCGATTCTCGTCCTCGAGGGCGCCGGGACGTGTTTCGCGGTTTGAGAGGAGCGGACTGGTGCCGCCGCGTGGCCCCAAACCTCTGTTCCCGTAGCGCGTGCGCTCCGCATTCAACGGCACCCTCGCCGCGACGCCCTTCCGATGCTCACGCACTTCTACCTACGTCCAGCCACTGTGCACAATCGTTGTGCACCGTTCGCAACTGCACGCATCCGCTTCGCACACGCTCTTATCATTCGATCTAGCAACGACGTTTAAAATTCCGGATTCAGCGAGCCCAGGATGGTCAATGGATTTTTCTCGATTTCAAGGGAGAATTGTTCGAATATACGGAGGAGCATAGCAGTGGTTGCATAAAGCATAAAGCTTCGAAGCAAATTGAAGCTGTCGCGACAGTCTGTGGCGGGAATCAAGAGCGAAAGCTTTAAGTATGTCTGGCAGAGATAGCGGGTATTTCGCCGGGAATGCCGGGTCTTGCGGTCTTTCTCGAGCTCCACAGCGACCCAACGTGACGCGTGTTTCCCCGACTAGCAAATTAGAAAATCAAATGCGATGATTCCGGATTCCCGACTACGAGGCGAAAGTAATCGGAATATAGAAGAAGGTTGAAAGATCTGGCGAAAATGCGGCACGTATGACGTCTTGCTTGCAGGAGATGTATCTTGCGAGTTGCTATACGGTCGCCAGTCGGTACTTTGGCCCAGTTTCCACTTATTTTGGAGTCGATAAGAGGGACTTGTGCTTTGATGAATGGACGGCGGATGAATTGGTGCATGGCTTTAAGCGAATCTCGCCGAATGAGGAAGGTGACATCGCTTGATGATTAATTCTAGCTTCGTTAAAAATGAACACACATCGACTTGCAGCCGAGCAATAACTTTCAGTTTACTTTAACTTTACTTTATATAGAGGGGAAGGAAGGAGGGCTGTAAGAAAGGCGAATCATTTGCTTGGTTAACCTACGTTTGTTACATTTAATTTCAGCTTCGTTAGGGAAAAACACGCGAAAGATTGTGGCGAAACGAAATGTTTCGTGTTTGGTTTTTCGTTTTTTCTTTTTCATCTCATGTATAAACCGAGAAACGAAAGCTGTAAGAAAGATGAATCATTTGTTCAGTTAACTCACGTTTGAGTTTATTACGTTTAATTTTAACTTCGTTAAGGAAAAACACGTGACAAATTCTTTTCACTAGTTCTATTTCATATAGAGGCCAAAGGAAACATAGAACTAAAATATGTGTATCGCTTATTTAATTAGCCCACATATGATTCGCTATAATTGTTTTACACTATATCTAAACCTAGCTTTGTTAAAGATGTACACACGTCGATGGACGCACACAAATGTTAGTTTCTCTTTGGTTTTATATATGTAGACGAAAGGCCAAGAAAAGTATAGACAAGACGGATCATTTGCTCAGTTAACCCATGTTCATGTTCGCTATACAATTATGAAGCGCCTACTGCTTTACGACAGCTATTACGATCATTTTACGTCATCGTTATCCTTTACGCGGCTATTTGCCTCGTTAGAAGATCCCAGACGAAAAAATTTATGGAGCGCGTCGAGGGATATCGAAACCGAAACGTTTCCTTGTTAGCGTTTCATCAGATCCTTTGTCACGATCGTTTCGCTGATCGTGCATAACAATATGGCCAACGCTAACATATTTTTAACTCTCTGCAGCCAGAATGCCAGCTAACGTGATTTATTTGATCCAAGAAACGTTGGTACAAATAAGCCGCTTATTTGCCAAATCGGTTAACTCTGTGAAAGAAAATGTAAAGAAAGTGAGAAAAATTATACGAGATAAGCATCGATCAAAGTGCCTTGGCGTTAAAATATAAAATATTTCCAAAAGTGGAGTTAGAATCAGTTCGATCTGTGAACAATTTAGATATAGTTAATCATGAAAGTCTATGAATATAGTCTATAGAAAGTTTTCATGGAAATGGTGGAATGCCAAATATGCTGGCACGATTTTTTCGGTTACGAAGGTATCCAGTTTACGAGATTATTAAGCACGAACGTTGTATTCAAAAATATCTCCTTTCATCTCCAAGATATTGTCGTGTGATCGATTCATGTAACTTTTTTGCGTTATATTCAGGAAGAAATCAAGCATGAAATAGGAAGACGAGGCCAAGGATTCTGATAATCAGCGACCTTTTTGATTCACCCCGCATTTAGAAACTCACGAAACGATTCATTCTAAAAGGAGATTTATCAATATCAACATCTACAGCGAAATTCAGAGGGTGAATTTCTTTCTGTAATTACTCTCTCAAGTAATCATACAGGCATAGATTGTTTCCGAAGATACCAGACTTTAAAATATTATATTTTAGAATTATGAAATGTAAACCTAACGCGATAACGTTTCTTGATCATAGGAAACAAATGGTCGTAAATCTTTTACTCGTGAATTCATTTTTTGATTAGCAAGTTGATGAAAAGAAATGTTAAGATACCCCTAAATGGAAGGAGTCGGAACGTCGAACAAACGGCAAACGCTCGAACAAGAGGTCATAGAATAATTCAGCCCGCAGCGAAGTTAACAGCTACTACAAATATAATTATTCATTCCTTCTAATACATCCTTTGTTCTTTAACTTCCACGAAACAATTGCTTTTTACCTTGCAATAATCGTTTAACTTTATGCTCACGAAACAATGGAGAACGGAATCAATTTATTTTATTTTATCCCTAGGGAAATTTTATTTCGCCCCTCAAAATATACATGCGAAGTAGGGAGCCAAAGAGGAAGTTTCGCGTTTCACAAAGAAATAATAACCGTTGTTGGGAATTTTTTGTTGGAATTTAACGACGTCACTTGTCATTTTGCAGGTTTTGTCTCGTCGAGGAACGGGGTCGTGCTTATTTGATCAAGATTCTCAGTCGAGGCTAATTCCTTATCGTTCCGATTGCCTCGGTGTCGACTCGTTTACGTCCGGTTGGCCTGTGCATTCGGAATCTTGGCAGTCGCCTCCGAAACACATAGGTAGCTTCTCCTTACGCGTAGGGCACGGCACTCTGTCTGGCATCATGGCGCCTGATAAGAAAAATTGTTTAGACTATCGTGGGAATGTTGAATTTCAGATTGGCTTTTACTCGATATGTTATATTATAGTATAGTATAGCGTATAGAGAATATCTGTCATACATGGGAATAGATTGTTTATGTACATATCGTTGCGCCACAAATCTGCCTATTTACGTGTATATCGAATTCATTAACTTTGATTATTTTAATTGGAACTATCTATCGGGTCTTTTACCATTGACTATTTTAACTGCTGCTGTTTTACTTGTTTATTTATTTCGATGGCACATTTTCTATTACAGCGTTGAGCATATAAATTCTTTACAGTCCAACGTTCCAAACGAGGATTCATCATTTTCTAGTGGTGTGTCAGGTTTTAACCCATTCTTCTGCAAGCGCCCTTAGGAACAGGTGTCACTCGTTATTCGTACGAATTCCCACTTTCACTCTACATATATACAACTGCTACGTATAATGCAAAGAATTCTTTTCTCACTGATCGATCGCCATCGTCACTGATACGATTTGGTTAATACGATGAAAAAGGCGGAGCGAGATTAATCGATTGACGATTCGACGAGCTTCCGGTTAACTCGGCCGGCTCGATGCTCTGCGTAAATCGATTCCGGTTCCTTCAAGCTTTTGTCGAATTGGCTCGGACCTCGTGATGATTCGCGTGACTCCATTATCCTGGTGGCTAACTCGCGAACAGCTTGTTCAAAAGCCCGTTTGAATTAACATCTTGGCATCGGCGTCGACGAGCCTATCGGAGTTGCATAGCGCGCGAATTAATTCCTCCCTTTCCGGTGCTCCGATGTTATCGCTACGACGTTCCGTGGGCAAACTTAAACAGCCTCGAGCTTTCTCCGTAGGAATACAAAAGAAGCTGAGAAAACTTTCGACTCCGGCTGAGAGATTCCACAGTTGATTTTAATTGTAAAAAGGGATGGGAACGAAAATGTATGTTTGAAGTGGCAGATCGGCGACCTAGAAACTTCGTTTCTTCTCCAAGAAACCGAGTCAGAGTCCCTTGTACGTTCTCTGAGAATTGCAGACAATTTTTTATACTAAGTCTTTGATCCTTATAAAACTAGGCCCTTTGCGAAAAGACGGCGTGAACGTAAGGGAAAGCTAATTTCCCCTTGGGTCCACCTGCGAACTATCCCTGTAGAAGGTCGTCTCCGAAAACGACGAAATGCTCAATTAGGAACACGATTTTGGCCGACGATTCCTCCGAATTTCGGCCAGAGAGACGGGCATTAACGGTGAATTTGTTGCAAATGTTACGACACTTACCGGGCGTTCCGACGGGATAACTCGCTATCGCCGGCTGGCCATAATCGTAGCCATAAGTGGGCACAGGTTTTTCAACCGGTCGATACCGAGTTTCCGATTCAGGGGCGCAGCAGTTTCCAACGCGGTTGCAACACACTCCATCGCAGCAGGTCCGCCTCCATGAACAGCAACTTCTGCTGGTGACATTGGACGGCCTATCGTAAATAGCGAATGTTTCTATTATCTAGGAGCCAGTTTTCCACGTAGAGATGTCGCCCGGTATGGAAACATTCTACGTAAAATTCGTTTTACGAGGAAGCTTGGGAAGAATTGGCGCGCTTATGACGAAAACGACCCTTGTCGAAGTTGTGGATTTTTTTATGTAAATTATAATGCGTCATAGTAGAAAGAAACGAGAAGAACAACATGCGGAATCCGTGTCACGAAAAATGATCCATGATCCGAGTTATCGTGAGAATGAGAATTCCCGTGCGTTTCTTTGTGTGTTCGAACAATTAAAAGGGTAGGATTTAAATAGCGGTTTCTTTTATAGTTTGAACATCGTAAATACTTCGTTTTGGATATTTTATATATTTTTCCGTATCATGTTCACCCTATACATGTTTGAATATTTCAATTATCCACATTCTATAATAAAAATTAGATCAAGGATCACTTTCGTTGAGGGTTGTTGAACCCTCCAATTGCAAGGAGAAGTAATCTCACAATCGAGGTGCCATGCTATTTCTTGGTGGCATCACGCTATTTCTTGGTGGTGTCACGCTGCTGATAATTGGTCTGTCCCTTCCATAATATGTCGTGGTATCCGCCCCTTCCAGCAGCGGTTTGAAAGTTCTGAAAGTTTGAGAACGATTTACGATTTTCCAACAGAATGACACATCGTAAAAATCGTCAATTTTGAAACATTTATTAAAAATTAATTCTAAGTTTAACGTAACGGATAACTGGAAGTCACCCAAAAGTCCGAAGGCATGAGTAATAATGAAATAAATCAAATAAGATGATCGCATCGCTCCTCTACCAAAGAAAAAAAGTATACCTGCAGTGGTCACACATTATACTCGAAGAATTTGGAGGTTCCCTAAAATCTCAATGACACGTGCTGCCGGATAATTTCGATAGCAGTAGACTGCGTATGTTTGTACAAATTCATATTTTTATTAACCGTAACTATAGAATTTAGACATATATATATATATATATGTATATATATATCACTCCATTTTAGATACTTTATACATTTTTACATATTGCTTCTATTATATTTAATTTTCTATCTTCCAATTTTCCACACATGCATAAAAATGCCCAGTCTACTCATACGTATAAGGTTAAGTTTCGATAGTAACAGAGATGCACATAATCGTAAATACATATATCAAAGCGTCATTTATTGTTGAAGAAGCGATATTACATCGGCCGGTATAGGGACTCAGAATTTTTTTATTTATCTACAGGGAGATATCATTTACGATCTGCGCAACATTTCGAGGGAGCTTCCGGTTCCTTTTGCTTCGCTTTATCCTTGCAACAGCCGGACATGCAACACCCACCGGCTGCCTCTCTCGCTCTGAAAAACGACATGAATTTGCATCTTATTTCCCTAGGAATGGTAGAATTCTTAAAGTCAAAAGATGTCCTAATTCCAATAAATTCGCAATAAACCTCCCCCGCTGCTTTTTTTCTTATTTTTTTATGCCACGGTTTCGCTTACCCGACATTTTCGAATTGCGAAAGTATATTTATAGTTTGTTACGTGAAGTACTTTCTGTCGGTTCGTGTATCCGGGTGGAAAAAATTTACGATGGTTCGTCGCGTAAATTCAATGATTCCCTTTGGAACTATTACCGTGTACCTATATGGCCGCCGAGCCCGTCGCTTAACGCTTATAATGTTTACCGGTTGGCTCTTCCTCTCTCAAGCCAGCTCTTTCTTAAAGGCTTCCTTAGGAAGAAAACTCGGTTAGTTTTCTTGGCCACAGCATAATTTCTCCTTCGGTGGTGCCGATATACCTCCGGTACAACATCCTCCTTCCTCTTGCGGTCCCGCGCAGCATTTAGCTCCGCAACATCCGCCGATTGTCTTTTTCTCTCTGCACATTCAGTCGGGTAATTCGATTAAACGCACGACTTAAGTGTCCGATTAAACCACCGCTCTGCTGCCCCAAACTTCATTCTGTTTTTTAACCTATTTCATTCTTAAAATTCTAGATCTTATCTCTCTTTTTTTCTTTTTTCTTTTTTTTTTTTTGTTCCTTTATCTTTAATTTTCTCATGCTGGCGGCCATACAGGAAGTATTCATATAATATCGAAAGTACGATAAAATGTTGAAAATACTAATGGCTGCAATAACGATTATTAAACGAGACTTTCGATAGTCGAACTAATCAATTTCGTTTTACGCGAAGACCTTAATTTTAGTAATCAGGTACATAATTAATATTCAACGTTTTAACGATTTAATCGAAAGACTTGTTTTCAATAATGTAAGCGATACAAACGATTGGAAATTTCATGCCATATTTTTCAAGATAATGTTTGTAATTGTCATCTTTCTGTACGTTTCAATTTATGAAGTTAATCAGCGTGGCTCCTGAGCGTATAAAATACTAACAGACTGCGGATGTTCATGCAAATTCTTGTGGAGAATATGGAAATAGTAATGGAATAATAATAATTTAAAAAAATGGGACCTGAACAGAGGTTTCTTTCGCTTGATATTTCATACTGCAAATGTGTATATTTCAAAAATGTTACGATTCGACATAATTCAACCCTGTGCTAGAAAAGCATCAAAACCATAGTATCTATCAGAGGGAAATTTCAAAAACTACGAAAATAATGTTGGATCATTGATTGCGACAGTGTATTCTTTTCGTGATGAACATTGTACGGAAAAAAGTAATTTTTTATAAACTTCCAAATAAATTTTCGTTTTTGTTGAAAAGCATATGTTTGAGTTGTGTCATTTTTGAAATATAGTACACGCGTAACATATATTCGTATTATTTATATTCCGTACATTTCTACATCTCTAAATTTCCCATAAACACTCGCGTTCTAGCAATAGCTACATTTTAAAAACTATTAAGAATATTAGTAGAAAATATAGACGTCGTACTTCTTCGAGCAACATCCACCGAAATCCTTTTCCTTCGCCTCGCCGTTCTTCTTCTCGCCGCTGTGAATGTAACACACGAAAGTTTATTGCAACGCGGAACTTTTGAGCGGTCGAAGAATCTTTAGAAAGATATACATATGTACTCACTGGTCACATTTGCACGTCACTTGTCCTGCGTACCCCTTCTGGCTCGTAACTTTTCTGTAGGACGAAAAGAGGCAGCTGAACTTTTTAGTTTTTACGCATTAAGTGGCTCTAAACAAATTCTGTCATTCATAGAGATTCAGAATGCAAGATAAGAGCTGAGATTAGTTACGAAATCACCCTAATAGGTTTACACTCATTTTTCGATTAATTTCGAAACTTACGCGCAATGATCGCACATGATGGATTCGTTTGGTTTTCAAGACAAACTAAAGAAGATGACGAATTTGTGGAATAAGCCGTGAATTTTGAAGATTTTGCGGGAAAAAGTCCAACTGGAGATCGTAACACGAACAAACGCACTGCCGATCGAGCCTCTTCATCTTTTTCTGTTGGCAATCTGCTCGCCAATTGGCAGCCGCTCGGTTTCGTCCCGGGTCACGTGCTCCACTCGAACGAACCTCCGCAATCAATTCAATTAAAATTGTCACACAGCGAAAAATTTGTATTGCTAAGCAAATACATCGTACGCGTTTCACGAAAATCAGTTACCTCGGGATAAGAGGCAATCACATTTACCATATGTCATATTTTATCTTCGAATACGGGGGAAAAATGCATTTTGTCGAATCGATATAAAAATCGATGATCTTTCTCGAGGTCTCAAAATATGTAAATGCTGAGAGAGAAGCATTGAATGGCGGTACGTGGAGTTATCGTTGAACCGTGCAACGGCGTGCTTGAATCAATTTTCGCTGGATGTCAATGATATTTTCGGTATTATTGGGACGGTTCTGTGTATGCAGGAACCCTTTGGTGAAGTATAGTTCTCGAGGATCTTGCGGTGCATACGTATATTCCGTGTTCTGTACAGGACGTCCCAATATTTAACAGTCAGATTTTGTCAGTAGGGTAAATTACGGTTATTTGAGTCAAGCTAACAAGGAAAGCTCAGGATTAAAATTTGGCTGAGAATTTAGATGGAGGTTTTAGGATGGAAGATTTTGGATGGAGGTGTTGTATACATTTTCGAGAATCGTTCGTTGACTAGTATTTTCTCCTAACACGTTAAAAAACATTCTTCTATTTGTATTAATAAATATTTTCCCATCGGATTCTCATAAGGAATCGGGATATTGGAGGATGATTTCACATTTTAAACTTGAGGTGTCGCAAGTGAAAAGAAGCGCGCTTTTGGCTGTTTTTTAACCCTACAAAATTTCATCCAAATCGGAACAAAATTGCGGTTCTTGCTTATAAATAAGTAACTTACCTCGTGATTCACCAAATTCGGTTATGAACAATCGTTAAGCGCTTTGAAAGCAATTTTCGCTCATTATTACTGACGCGATGAACGATGCTATCGTTATAATTATTTTATTACAGCCATAATTATTGACGAGAATATAATTCCTACCGATCAAAAAGAAAGGAACGTATTCAATGTTAATATCATCAGTCAATTATCGTACTTGAGCCTGTATATACATAGCGTGTGTATATTACTTTATTCTTGAAAGGTGAAGAATAGACGTACAAAGTTTGGCTGTTAAGACCTAGGACACCTTCTGTAGCCCGATATGAACATTTTCGAACAGCTGACTGCCGCGACTTTCATCCCTGAGAACCAGGTCACAAGGTTGAACCATTCGGTGTGAACCACTTGAGCGAATCTATTATTAAATTGCTTTTCACGGACCGATGAAATCTTTCGTAGCAAGAAAAGATACGTGTATGTCACGTGAACATCTTCTGGGAAACGTGACTTCCAAAAATCAATGGAAATTCGTAATTTACGAATCGTCGTTCGAACGCAATAAAATATTTTAATTACACGCAAATTGAAGATATATGTATGTATACACGTGTGTATATAAATCTTTGTGTACATGTATATTATTTTCCAGTTGGAATATGGTTGGATGAGAGGTAGAATGTTACGATATCGGGAAAGTGCAGCGAAACGTTTATACCAGATGGAATGAAACACGCGAAATAGCCGGCATGAGTGGAACCAAGTGGAAATACGAGCTCGACAAAAAGAGGCAATTACATTTTCGATGGTTTGCAGAGGTTGAACGAACGAGAGGGCATGAGTTTATGGGCATCGTTCGACGAACTTGAGAATTTCGTCGTTAAGTTTATGGCCCTATTTTCAGGAGCCGGTATCAGGTAAAATTCGCCTTGAACAATTTATGAACATTCACCCTGTCGTAATCGCGGTTGATTTGACAGATTAAGTATTTTTAGACACATTGTACGGTTTGTCGACGTAGAGTAGCGAATGATGCTCTGTTAGTATACTAAATCCTTATGTATTCATCGCTTGAGATTGAAAACGGGAAAAAAAAAAAGATGGGAGGGAAGAGGAGTGGCAAGAAGGTGTGAGAAGGGTAGGAAAGAAAAAAAGGAGGTAAAGAAAAGGAAGAAAGGATGGAAGGGTGGAGAGCAAAAGAAGGAAACAAGAGGAAAAAGGATAGAGAGAGCTAGAGGAAAAAAGGGAAGGATGGAAATGAGGTGTAACAAGGAATGGAGAAGGAAAGAAACTAATGGTAGGAGGGTCGAAAATAGAAATGAAAGAGAGAAAAACAAAATGGGGCAAGGGAATAAAGGGAAGAGGTGGAAGAAAAAGAAAGGGTGGCGGCGACTAAGAGAAAGGAAGAATAGCGGAGACTAAGAAAAAGGAGAAAGGAGGAAGTGGCGGAGAGAATCCGCTAAAATAGCGGTATATATATGTTTGATCCTGCTCCTGTATGACAATGAATCGCTCCCCTTTATACAACACACCGAAGCAAAACCAACAAATGCGTCTCAAAAAATCCCCAAACGGAGATATCCATAAAGTTACTTCTAAATCTTGGTGGATTCTAAAACGCTGGAATCCTGTAAATGGGAACTTTAGATGGCGCAAAATTAATGTTCACGATTTCCGACGTGAAAATGTATATAACACGGATATACAAGCCCGCTCGCATAGCAGGGTTCCTTCTTTCCGTTTTTCCTGGTTGTAAATTGCACGAATTATCGTCGCTTCATCGGACAACTCGCGAAACCGAATATCTCAACAATTAGAAAACACTGGGACGAACTTCGCTTTTACCATCGTCGTCGATCTCGAGTGGCGCACGGTTCGACTGTTTTCTCATAAATAAATTCACCGACCCCCTTTTCGGAGAATTTGTTTCAACAACGTTTTAAGAATACTCGTAAAATTTTCTTTAGAGTTTAGAAGGAAGAATCGCGACTGTTCGACCCCTCGTTTTATCGATACTTGTATATCGTAGCCGGGTCATAACCGAGCGGTATAATAAGTGAAATATTCTGGAAATTTTGGAGCTCTCGTTCGGGAAACGAGGTAAACACGGTAATCGTGCTAGGATTAGATGGTCGTTCGTCATTAAGGGCGGCGACTTAATGAGGCGTGGTCCCTTCATTAATAAAGTTTAAATTGAACGTTGTAGTTGAGAAAAATTGTTAGGCAGTTAATTACCGGCGTGATAAAAGGACAGTCGCGTCCAGCGAGATTGAGAAACTTCCCGTACAATGGGGAGAATTTCATTTTCCCCTTCATTTTCCCCGACGATCTTCGACGTGGTCTTCCGCTGAATTACCTTCGAAGACACGTCGAACCTCCTCGAACTAAAATAATCTAGCCGATCGTAATTGAAGACAGAAACTTTACTTTTCTATCTTTTTCCGACGAATGCGCTTCGTTTCCGCAGGATCAAAGTGTCAACTGATTATTTTGCGCTCTGTTAAATATTTATAGACAAATGTATCGATGGAAAATGTTTACAATTGCACGAATGACGCCTATGGGCGGTTTTGGTTTACGTCAAATGATTCGACTTCGGTTCAAACGTAACCGATAGTCGAACGGATTCCCATCCAAGTGTGATTAAACACATGCCATCGGTGTACATACATCATGATGTACTTCGCGGGCAATTGACAAATGCATAATATTCGCATGAATGAAAAATCGAAATTTATTACAAGAATCGGGGTCGCACATGCGATACTGCGTTTCGCTCATTAATTAATGAATCGTGTTTTTATCCAATCAGAATTAAATTCTAATAAGTTACAAAATGAGAGAAAGAGAAAGAGAAACAAATTTGAACCTATGTTTATCATGGATATATTTGAACATTTATGAAATCACGTTATGAATATTATATGTTATACAAAATATATTAAAATTTCATTGGCGCTGTAATGAGACACGAGTAGCATGACTGTATCTCCTAAAAGTTAAAACAAAACTGAAAATGTAGATATAGTTATATATCGAAGTTACAAGATAGTTATTACAAACATATTATGCATTTTACAATGTTTGCTAAATTATTTGAACAGTTAAATATATATTACATTAATAAACCTCAATGTTTTATAGAACAATCCTTAACAGTAATTGCTCGTTTAAGAGGAATATTTATATTATAAACTATTTTATTTTTTTTTTTTTTTTTTTTTACTTGAGAGACAAATCTGATACATATCAAGAATCGGTAGAGTGACATACAAATATTTATTCTTTAGATACACGGCACTAACCAGCACCATTGACCAAATCGAGAAAATCCCTGATCCATTCTTTCAGCACATTTTTACCTGCTGTCAGCTCCACGTCCCTTGCTTTTTCACCATAGTCGATTAGTCAATCGGAACCTTTCTGTAATTAGCCAAGATCAAACAAAAACACGTTGATCCATTCGTATCATTTCTTATCTTCACTTCCCTAAAGATTTATACATACACACACACATACACATACACAGTAATGGTCGTGTAAAGTACAATAAATCTTCAAGATGTTGAGAAAATTACATTGGTATATTTTCCGTGACGTATATTTTCAGATTGATTTCAATACCAGCGCGATCATGATACTCGAATCTCATTACGATGTTATTGAAATTTCAAAAGGTTTCATATAACACAAGCATAATATATTCATAAAAGCTGTCCATGGCAAGTATTCAAATACTTTCATGAGTCACCGTCTAGTGGCAAAACTAGATAACGATACGAATCTTGCTTGATTTTCCTACTCCATCTTCAACGTACACTAGTATGTACACTTGTAGATACATTTGTACATACTCTCATTCCAATTCTAGAACAGGACTAGGGACAGAGCAGAAGTCCGATATATGATATCCTCGACCTTTACGGAAAATTTGAAACTCAGAGGATACACAAAATGTGCATAATATGTAGGAGTATATAAATTATGCCAAAAACAGAGTACATACTCTCGTTCTAATTCTAGAACAGCACTAGAAACATACAAAGTCCGATATACGATCTGCTCGACTTTTATAGGCAATTTCAAACTGAGAAAATACACAAAATGTGCATAATATGTAGGGATATATAGATTATGCAAGAAATTGAGTATTTATTACAATATTTAGTAAGCAAAGTAGATCTGTCTCTAGATTCCATTATTTTTTCTTTTTAATCGTGATCATAAAAATATAATTTTGTATAAATATCTGCAATGTAGAGGCATAAAACCAAGTACGTCTAAAAGCCGATGTAAAGTTCAAGTTGAAACAAATATGAAAAGATATTGAGAACGTTGACGCCTCGGCTATCGCGAGTTTTGAGCACGCAAACAGAATTTGAATATTTAACAAGAGAAAAAGAGAGAAATTTGGATTTATTGAATTCTTTATGAAAATCATCAAAAGAAACACTTTGATTTTATTCTATTAATACTGGATGATGCTTGAAATACTTTGTGATAACTAAAGAATGTAGCTGATAAAAGCCATCTCAAACCATCAGAAATAATAAAGGTCTTTTCAAAGAGCAATATAAAAATTTCAAAGAGCACCGCAATAAGATTAACGGCACAAAAAGGGACAATAAACTCATAATTTGCAAAGGACAGAAAAAGGAAGAAATTAGACGGTGGAAATTAATGACCATAATTAAATGACCGTGATTAAACGATCAATTAGTCTTAACGAAATACACATGCGCACATAGATAGACGGTGGGTCCGGACAGCGCTGAGAAAATATCAGGCAATCGACGTAGTCGGGTGCGGCACATGAATTTATCGCGGAGTAAAAAGTGTGAACACATTGTTGGAAAGGCGCCAGGTAACGCCACCATCCCCGAATCGCCAGCGAATCGAATACCATGCTCCATTCTGACCGGCCATAAATTCCTTTTTTTCTAATTCCGTTCTTCGCACAAAGCAGGTTTACGACCAGACGTGACGCGTTCACCGTGTCACGGAAAGTTTCGCTCGATTTTTTCGCTGCTAATTGCAGGCTAGCGATTTCTTGACCATCTGTGGGACACGTAGTACGACGTATACGCCTTTCTTATCGATAACCAACCAGCTATAAATCATTATCAGACCAATAATTCTACTTTTTCTTTCTGGTAATCAAGGGGAACTTGGGAGGTAATTCCATATGACTATCTTTTTCGAGTAGCTATTAGCTATCGTATGCTATATCGTTATTTAGCGAGTAGCGATAAACTAACCGAAAAAAATAAAGATTATTGGAGAACGTTCCAGCCAACGATAAACTATGGTGGATTGATTTCATTCTTTTCGAATTACAGCGAAAATACGCTCACCAACTCGCAACAATCGATCCTTCGCGCAAAATGCTCGCGGTCCGAAACGAACGTTTTCTGACGTTCCCAGGAACGATTATAATTTTCAGTAGCCATATCGTAGCTGTAGCAACCACATCTTAGACAGCTGCGCAATTTCGCAGTTTGGAGATTCCCTCAGGACTCTCCGATACATGGTCTTTCAAATATTGCGCGTAATTCCCTTAGAATCAGGGATTATTTCTCTCGATTCCGTAAACATTGATCCATCTTAATCGACACGCCTGACCAAATCTTCGTCAACGTTTGCTATCAAGAATCCCTTGGTGATGCACGGAAAGCTCTTTCAGAGAATCATGACGATCGGATTCTGTCCTTTGATCGATCGTGTTTAACGACTGGGCCGGATCTCGCGGGCATTGAGAAGATGTTTTAAATAGCCGGTTACTGCGAAGTTCCTGCACTCTCATGGCCAACGACAGAGATAAACGGAGCCTTAATGTAACGTCATCGACTAGCGACAGAAAACTCGGATATACTTGATGGAAGCGATTTGGCAAGGTTGATACAATTTGTCGATTGTTAAAGATTACAATCTTCGTTTAGTACAACGAGTAATTAGTTCTTAGTTGTACTTAGGGCTTACAAGAAGCAACCGTTCTCCCTTTGCAAAATTCCCGACTTATATTTTAAAAGTTTTGATTTCACGACTCGTCAGTTGAACTTCACTGCCGACGAGTATAGACATTGGTTTGAAAAAAAAAACTGATCCAGATTGCAAATGTGCGCGTAGGTAATAATAGTTCTAGCTGCAGCTACAGTGACTACGCAAAGTATTGTTACATACTCTTACTTTCTAACGAAAGGCTCTCTTATGGAGTTTTATCAGATTTTTTTAAATCATACAATAGCATTATCAAATGATACAAAATTTAAGAAACGTAATTGATGAGGATTTTTCAGTATTTCATGTTTTATTTTAAAATCTTACTGTATCACTTCCACCAAATATACGTTTCTCTCTGGTCGCTCGAATTTTCGAGCAGAGTCGAACAAAATTTTTTTCGGGTTTATGCCACAGACATCTGGATAAAAGGATAACGGAACGGCGGGTATGAAGGAAAATGGCCGAACGCTCCTTTTCTCGACGACCGTACACCGCCGAGCCGGAAAATTCGGTGAGCTCGGATTAATCCGACCGACGAGGATTAGCGGCTAGATCCCTTAGATCACAGGGTTAGCTCGCCACCTAACTGTCTTTCTCGTACCGCCGCTTTAATAACGGTATTTTGTAAAGCAGACTCAATGTATCTGAAACTGTGAACCTATCTGCAATCTTACATTCCGGACGCAACCCCTACAGGCTCTAGCTTGATTTTTCCGCAGTATTTTACATTCTACCCACGCAAAACTTACAATTTTCTCAATATGACGCGCCAGAGACAATAAACAGCTCACGTTGGAAAATTCGCTTATTTTTCCGACGTTTATCAACATTGACTGGGAAAGTTATATCGTCGTTCATGAAACGGATGACTAGAATTCCCTTGAACGCTTCTCCCTTTTTATAGTCGTTGTAAATAGAATTTATCGTATTTATTGTACTATTTTCAAATTTTGAGACTTAAACTCTTAATCCATTAAAGACCAAGCGCACGCACAAAATAGTTCGCAATGTTATAAATACTTCAATTTCTTTCAATTTGATAAAATCGTAGAATTGAAATGGAAGAAATAGCGACGAAAGAAATATTTCGATAATTAAAATACTGTAAAATAGATATGGATAAAAATTTACAAACGACATTTTACATTGACGCTTAATTCATAGAAGAAAATGAGATTGGAGCATAAAGATTCGAAATCCATAGTAGGATTAATTTAAGCACTTACGACAAAATCGATATTTCTACCTTTTATAGCGACAGCTCTTCTATCTTCCTCCAATAATTACCGAAAAATAAATTGTTTCGTCAAAGTTGGAGACCTCGACTCGACGAGGAGTTAAAAATCACGATCCCGCAATAAAGGAAAAATGATTCCGAGAACTGTTAAGGGGTGTGTCCTGTAACTGTACAAATACGCAGCATCCCCCGGGAAGGAACATTCAAATCGTCCCGTTGAAAAGCCCAATAGAAGAGAAGAAACAGGAGGACGCGTCGACTGGTGCATCATTATCTTTCGTCGTTTGCCTGGGGGTTGTTTAGCCTCTTCGCTTTTCGCAGTACTTTTGCCACTTATAACCCCCGTTCAGCAGCACCACCTTCTTTTTTCCCTACTAGAGTCACCCTTGCTCTTTCTCCTACGCGTGTTGTCCGCCTCCCTCGGTGTGTTATTTACCCCTTCCCGTGACTGACGCCCACCGTTCCACGCCACCCCTTGGCCCCCGCGCCCTTTTCCGGCCGCGCGCACAGCTTAGGGATTGTTTTAATACCCCGATGGGGCAGAACTGTGTGACCTACTTCCACCACGGTGAATATAGACGCGACCTAAGCCACGTTTTCAGAAGTCGGTTAGAGGTACATTCACGTTGCTGGCCCGAACAAACCAGCCGTGTTTCTTTCGTCCGTCGACTACATTACCGAAAATCCTATTAACGATAATTTTCTCTTAGGGAGAAACGAGTTTCGATGGTATTTTTCATCTGCTTGTTGAATGGCTTGCTCTATCGAAACTCGTTCAGATTAGTCGACTTATCAATTTAGTAGTCTTATATTATATTACATTACTGTATTTATTTCACTTTAAATAACCATCGTTTCCTGTTTAATTCGCTGTAAATAGATCCATCTATCAATAAATATATCGTATAGGGTAGAAATCATTGGAAATCCTAATTTCTAATATTTCTGAAGAAATAATCCTATAATATTATATATCCCTTATCCTATAATAGTATATAAGCCCTTCAAGTATCGAACCCTTCCTTTTTTTAACATCCTGTATGTGTGGAATGTTAATTATGATGTTAACGTCATAACTGATGTAGACGAAGTACACCAACGATACAGAATCGAGTTTTGGCTTAAAGAACCAATATCAGACAAAGCTGGATGTAGCGTTATCATAGACACAACTATTACTTAATCAACTGCTTTTTTGAGATTGCAATAAATAACCGCAACATTTTGGTTGCTTACAGAAAGGTTAATACCGACCTGTAACAGACATCGACGCGTAAACGAAGTTGTAGAATTACAGAGGCAGAGATAAGAAAAATAGCATTGTTGAAGGAAGTTAATTTCCGCCAGATGCCAATATCTCGGTGAATATGCTACATTGTCGGAAGTTTCGATCGTTCGCTGAATGATTTTCCTTCCGCTTTCCTGTAAAGAACAGACCTCATCCGCTAAGCCGGTGAATACCGTAAGGGACGAAACTTTCTCGAAGTTTTGCAAGTTTTGAAGAATTGAAGGAGTTGAATTCGCGTACGTGATTAACCCCTTTACGACCATGCACGTATATAATAAAAATAAATAACGTTTCCAACGTAGCTAAGTTGGTACAGTAAATTCAAGGTCACAGCCTAACATTAGCATTCGAGCATTAAAAATGTAAGATGTAGCGATAAAATTACAAAAGTATATATATATATATATCATTTGTATATAGTGAAAGAATAATTACGCTGAGAAAGGTAGTGCATCTTTAACCGATTAAATGGAGAAAAATCGTACGTTGAGGAATTAAGGCTATCGTTTTCTTCCCACCATTTATCCCGTGCTACATCTCCAATTTTATTTAACGTTGAACCATGCATACAGCACTATTTCGTTCTTTTGTCTCTCGTTGCACAATGATTACACGAAAGCAGAGTAATATCGTCTTCTTTTTTTTAATACTCGAGTGTCTCCCTGCGGCTCTCCTGACGAGAGCTCTAGAGGAAAGGGACGCTCTGCAAAATCTGTAACGCGAATAGGAATGAATTCGTCTCTGTTAAACGAAGAAACTCTGAACAAATGAAAATGTATCTACCTCTGGGTGATGTTCTACGTAACATTTGATCATCTTGTATGCCTTGTCGCAAGGATCGTCACTCTCTGAAAGTAGGTAGTTCAATGTAATATAATAAAATAATAAATAATAAATATCGAATGATGATAATTGTGCACGAATGATCGTGACCCGATAGAACAAATTACACTTTCGCATATAGATCCTAGAACGTCTCCTATTTTGAATAAAACTTAAGAACTTTCAGCGATGTTGTTAACCAAACAATCCTAAAAACTTAATATTCATCTACATAGCACAATTTACATCGAAGACGAAAACGTGTGAAATACTCACGGATAGATTTACACTTGTTAAACAATTTCTTGGACGAGTCTTGCATGCTTCGTGGTAGATGTCGAAGCGCCCTTTGCACATCTACCTCCGCGTTCTTATCTAAAATACCGTGTCTCGTCATGAAGCATTTGAGGTAGCACTTTAAGTTTTCATCTTCCTGTTCCAAGTCTCCGGCTTTCATCCGTCTTAATGCGGCTGAAACGTTCGAAGAAAGATAGTAATACTTCATTACCGAAGCCTTTGGCTTCATAATTACAGATGCTGTATAGCATACCCCATGAAACCTTCGATTCTCTGCGACAGTCCTTCCTAATATCTGCCTTACCAAAATGCTAAAGAGGGACAGAAACAATTGACTGAAATTTTTGACAAAATTTTTATCATCCAGTCTTCCTTTCTTAAAGTACAATCGCTTACCAACAAAACTAGGATCGTCGATAGAACGAGAAAGAAATGACAATTTCTTAACATGTTTCTTCTAGTGCTCTTGATTCGCAAGCAGCGTTCTAAAACCACTTCGAACACCAACGCCTCAACTGGAACCTTATCAGCCCAATAGCCAGTTGTTACTCAACCATTCGTATAAACGTCAAGATTTGCGTAGATCAAAATTATGTCGGGCAATTAATCAATAAATCGAACTCAAAGCAATTCGATAATCAATAACAAACGTATCAATGAGTCTTACTAGCACTGCATACTAAAACAGATGTCAACTTGTCAAATTTACTTGTCCGTCCATCGTCGACATAATCGATCAGACGTGGTAAATCGAGCCACGGTAATTCAACTAAGGAAACGTTCGAGCAATGTATTAATCATAAGTTGTCGGAAACTAGCGTATTACGGGTCAATCGGGATGCGCTAAGTATCGGAAGTGGCGCGTGTCATACTAGAAAGATTCTAACATCAAGAAGAATCCGAGGATTTCCCTTTCCTTTTTTTTCTTCCTACCAAAACGTCGGGGAAAGGAGAATTGAACGACAGCAAGGTTTTTTTCCAAGGAAACCTCCAATCCCATGAATATTTCGGTATTCTGTCCGTCGCGACGCCGATCAATTCGTCTCGGGAACAAAAAGCTCACGAACTTTTTCCTGGCGACCGGCGTTGAGATACGTTTTCGATCAACCTAGATATTCCAAACGACCTGGAATATTCTATTCCCTGGAGCATCCCGTTTCTGGTTCCTTTCGTTAAGAATTTCTTATCTTTTCCCTCACTTCGGAAACTGGCGAATCATCGTCAATTTCTTGACGATTGATCTTGTCCCGCCAGATGTTCCATAAATATTATGCTCTGTCTGTTGAAAGATAGCGGCAATATTTAGCCTTGCGACAATTTATCTTAAGTGGACACGTCACGTACTGGACAGTACCGAGCAAGTGTCGGAGAGAAACTCGAATACGACACGATTACATATTGAAACTTACAATTAGTCTACTGTAACGTATTCACGCTTACTATTGCATGAATAGTTAGCTCTTGCTCTCTTCGTCTCTATCCAAAGTTGTATTTTGTCCGACATCTAAATTGGAAGAAATATTGCATGCATAATTTCTCGTTTCTATTACGCTAGAGTCGTTGCTAATTATTTAGAAAGCTATCGTCATGTTGTATTTCGATGATTCTACTAATATGGTGTGGAAGTCAACATTTCGAGCAAAGTTTTCCTTTGCGTGTTACAACCTCACACCCAATCCAATCCTAAATAAACTATAAACGAAAGATAAAAATTATCTCCGGGTTAGGTGCTATTTTATCCAGCCACCGTGAGACAGCCGGCAACCCATCATACTAACGCATACGCTGTCACGAACACACAACAATAGGCAGAATAATGTATTCTACAATGTTATAGTGTTACTGACAGTCTTTTACAAATACCTCGGAAACTAAGAACATATAACAACATATAATATATATGTAACTCGCATAGAGTGCTATGCAGACAAAAATACATAGTGCCATTTAAAAAGATCAACGTGTCCTTGGTTTGTCATCGAAGCAAAACCTTTTTTGCAATTCATAATATTGCAATTTATAATCGACTGGAAGCCAATTAACTTTTGAACTTTTGGGCTGACCAGTGAGGACTGATCTTTAGACCACCTTGTATCTGTAAATCGTCAGATTCCTTTCAAATTTTGTCATCATCCTTTTACCGAATATTCGGAAGAATGCGTACGTGGCAAAGGACGCAGCGTCTAACGAACATGTGCATAGTGGGAATATCGAAAGGCAAAAAAAGAAAAGAATCTGTCCAAAGATTCATTCGGTTTTGAACAGCGAAGTACAAAGGGTCAAGTGTATCAGCGAAGTGTGCGCGAAGGGTCAAGTATAATAGCGAAGCAAACGTAATCGAAAAGTGAAGATTGTTGTTTGTTGATTGTTGGTTGTTAACTGTTGATTGTTAAATAGATTATATTGCTGAATATCGAGAGTATTTCTTGGGCACCGTACATCTAACACCATCTCAGCATACATAAAAAGTTTTTAATGGTGTTCGAATACTTTCGTCAACCATTCTATTTCTAGTCCAAGAGTTAAAAAGAGAAAATTGCTCATTCCAACTCATCGGAATATGAACCAGTCGTTCTTCTAGAATGACCAAATTACAGCAACCGTTATGTAAACTTATTGCGTCAGCTATATCTTTCTCTTCGAATGAATAGGACTCGGAATGGAAAAACTCTATTACAGATCGTGAACCATTATCGTTAAAACAAAAAAGACGAACGTACAAGTTGAGAAGTACAAGATTGTTGTTTCTTTAACTCACGTATTTTTCCAGATATTTATTAGTCATCGATGATATCTCACACAGGGATTCCCTGGCGGTGAAATTTGCTTCGGCATGTATTTAAACCGTCGTGAGCGATCACGAAGTTTCAAATATAAAGAGAATTACTATTCACGACTTCTACTCCACTGAAGAAGCTTTGAAATTGTAAAAAACTGAAAATAATTACGCGATGGGCAAGAAAACGGGGAAAAAATTACTATTGACGACTAAAAGCAGTTTGTGCGAAATACAATATTTCACGAAAACAATGGTGAACATCTTTTTCTATGGTTTGGCATGTCGCACGTGTGCTAATTTGTGTCTAATAGCTATGGTTTTATTTGTTGAAACAGGAAAAGATGGTTCCAAAGTGGGTTAAAGTTTTTATATGGAAAAACTACCTTCTGATAAAAATACGTGAGTATCTCAGATTTACGATTTTATCGCATTCGTAATGTTCATTATTATTCGAAGATATCAATAAATTGGTGTTATAGTAGCACAATTAAGATGATACATGTTCTGAATGGCAAAAATTCTACACACGTACTATTCTTTGCACGCGTAATTGTTATGTATGTAGGTTATGAAAATGTGAAAAGAAAAAAGAAATGGATTTTCTAAGCTTCCGTGATAATCGTGCAACGCTATTTAGTCATTCTCGGAACATAGAACAGGATGTCATATACATCATATACATCTTATGTATACATCCATGTGTCTGCCTACGTCTACGTTACACCTTAAAGTTTTCGCGCATCGTTACGCTGATTCTAGCAGAAGAGTCCCGTCAACTCGATTTTGAATCGACTCTGCGCGCGAGTTTTCTTTGTCGTGTGCGTACTGCTCTGCGCAATAAACAAGCTGCGCTACTTTGAACAAGAGGTGTGTTGTTATATCGGACTGATTAAAATTCGCATCCACGATTGTCCGCTTTATTTTTCTTGTGTACGTGTATCATTTTCTTAAAGAATTTGCGATGCAAATACGCGCGATGAATTAGGTTATGTCGAGACTAGCAAAAAAACAGCAGTGGCGCTGCGGACATATCGTGACACGAGTATAATTAAAATCAATGTAACGTACAGTGCTTCAAGACAAGATTCTTTTCCAGTGCATTTTCCAACGCATTTGTTGGACAAGAAATGTCGAACGGATTAACGGTGTTGCATAATGACAAAGACACTAACGAAACAAGTATGAAATTCAAACATCGATCTTTAATTCATCCATCGTGTACACAATTTTCATATTCGTATTCTTTTCATTTCCGATCTCTAGACTGCAATGTATCCACAGTCGGTGCTAGCACTGCTGCATCTCCTGCGGAAGGATTGCAGGAGACTCACTTGACAGGGGTGAGTTTCATTTAATTAAGATCATTTTTGGGATAGATACCTGTTCCAAATCCATAGCACTGGCTTGTTGTTGTCCTCTTCACAGATGGAGCAGCCAAATATCTCAAGATCAATCTTGAAGAGACCTGCCGATTCAGAACCTGAAGGTCAGTGGCTGGTTGCACGATCTTATATCACGCTATTGAGCAGCACTTAGTTGTTACGCATGTGCATATTAAAGATGATTTGATAGAAACAAGCAGAACATGGATCATCTTATAAGTCTTTCAGGTTCAAGTTCTTTTGAGCAAAGGAAAACCAACTAGAATACACCAAATAAATTAATCTGTTTCTATTATTTTTGTCAGGTACAACCAATCCAAAGAAGCGTCACAAGAATCCACAACCCAAAAATGCGGTGTGTGCCCTGAATGAATTGAAAACTGGTGCAGTATACAAGGTAGTCGACCAAACCGGTCCTACACATGCCCCAATATTTACGATAGCAGTACAAATAGATGGACAAACTTACGAGGGCAAAGGACGTACCAAGAAAATGGCAAAACATGCTGCTGCTGAACTGGCTCTCAGAAACATCATTCAGTTTAGAAATACACCAGAAGTTCATCAAGCAATTAACACTTGTCAACCTTCTATTCCTCTTGAACCAGATTTTACAAGCGATGTTACGGAACGTGATAATCATCTAGTAAATGCTTTCAAAACTTTGACCCAAGAACCAAAGAGCACAAATAAATTTTTAGAGAAAGGGCCTGTAGCGCTTATTAATGAATTATATCCTGGCGTAGTGTATAATTGCGTATCTGACAATGGAGAAAGTTACGCAAAATTTACGATATCGATCACAGTCGATGGAGAAACGTTTGAGGGAACTGGACCAAGTAAAAAGTTAGCAAAAGCTGCAGCTAGTAAAGCAGCACTAGCTAAATTAAGGAACGTTCATAGTTCTTCGTTCTGTATACCTCTTCCGGTTCGTGTATTGCCAAACTTTCCCAGTAGTGGACATTGGCAAGATCAAATGACATTGCCTCAAATGTTGGCTGATAAAATTGGCAAGATGGTAAACCAAAAATTTAGCGAATTAATTCAATCGAAGCCGCAACACGCTCGTCGTAAAGTTTTAGCCGGCATTGTTCAAACTAAAGGATCGGATGCAGAATTGATATGCGTAACAACTGGTGAGAAATAGCTTTTTTATATAGTTTGTTGTATAAAAACTGAAAATGTATACAAAGGGATTATATTATTTTCTTTTTTATTTTTACATAAAAGGTACCAAATGTGTTTCGGGGGAGCACCTTAGTGTTAGTGGTGGTGCTTTGAATGATTGCCATGCAGAAGTAGTTGCAAGGAGATGTTTGTGCGAATATTTGTATAAACAATTGGAGCTTCATACAGAGGATCGTGGTGCGGAATCTATCTTAGAACCGGCAAAAAAGGGTTTCAAACTAAGACAAGGAATTCAATTTCATTTATACATAAACACTGCTCCTTGTGGAGATGCCAGAATTTTTTCACCTCACGAGGAAAACGAGTCTGTCGACAAACATCCAAATCGAAGAGCGAGAGGTCAGTTGCGAACCAAAATAGAATCTGGAGAAGGTACCATTCCTGTAAAGAGCTGCGAAGGTATCCAAACATGGGATGGTGTACTTATGGTATGATGTATTTTATATCGAATACGATCAAGTAAATACTCTTCATTTCCGTGCAGTAAAAATATTTATTTCAACTTACAGGGCCAAAGACTGCTGACGATGTCGTGTTCGGACAAAATAGCTCGGTGGAACGTACTTGGTGTGCAAGGTGCACTTCTAAGCCACTTCATCGAGCCAATTTACTTCCACAGCATCGTTCTTGGCAGTCTATTGAACCCAAGCCATATGTACAGAGCAGTCTGCGGACGTATCGAAAACACAATTCAGGGACTACCGCCACCCTATAGACTCAGTAAACCGCTAATGAGTCTTATCACATCTTCCGAAGTTAGACAACCTGGGAAAGCACCTAATTACAGCGTTAATTGGACAATTGGTACGTAGAGGAAAGGACGGTTATTTAAATACTTCATTGTAATTTGTCGTATCTTATAGGTCAACCAGAAGCTGAGGTAATAAACTGTACTACTGGAAAAGACGAATCAGGTAAACCCTCTAGAATATCCAAGCAGGGGCTTTTCAGAAGATTCTACAACTTACTAGGTAAACTTGATACTATAGACGACGCTGATAAAAATCAATGCCGCCATTACTTGGATGCGAAATCATCCGTACAGAATTACTCGGTAAGTCGAAATAATCTCATTAGACATCGGTACAAGAGCTGTGTTCATCATTATTTCGTTTAATTTTCCCCTGCGAACAGCTTGCCAAGCATCAATTGAAGGAAGCTTTCGTAAAGGCACATCTTGGGAGTTGGGTTAAAAAACCGATCGAACAAGATATGTTTGAAGTCGATATCTGACTAAATCAGGGTAATAATAAGATCTCAGCAAATGATACAGTGTTTCGGTTATCAAACTATGTAGTTCCTACAGCAAACTAGACCGCTCGTTCAGCGTGTTATGACATGGCAGAATGTGGCATCAGTAAAGCATAAATCATAGGTTCTCACGCATGTTTGGGACTTTGGGTTGTACGATTTGATCGTATACAGAATCGTGTTCAAAATGTGAAGAAACACAAGCCCTTAGTGGCTTATCTAGTCTTCGAGCCGTCGAAGGTTTTACGATTCGATAGTTGCTCAGTTTAGATATAGGGTTATCATAACTTTCGATACTTCGAATCTTAATCTTAATCATTAGTATGATGTCAATTTCGACACTTTTTATAGACTGTTAGATGAGTGAAAATATTTTCGTTTCGCAACACAAATCAGGTTGAAAAAAGTGAAAAGTTGCGTAAGTATTCACAACTCGATAAATTTCCACGTTTTGACACATATCTAAAAATTAGTTTAATGATTGGAAATTCTTATACTTATTCTATTTTAAAATGGGACAAGTAACAACCAACAGATAGTTACTTTAAAACAATCGTGTGGGGGGAAGGAAAAATCCAAATTGACAAATATCTTGGGATTTTATTCGTGCCTGCAATATTTACTAGGCTTTAGGAATAACAGTGATATAACATGCATCAAGTTACATCCCTAAAGGCTGTGACTATCGAGTATAGGATCTTCATGCAAATTAAGTACTCTGTTGCAAAGTTTTAACGAAATATGACAGGAATCGATTCCTTGTCGGCGTATTCAATTGGTTCTAGTTAATTATTGAGTTATTAGTTCGTTTTAATTATCAAGCTAAGTTACATTGCGTTAATATTTTATGATACTCGTCGACAAAGAATCGGCCCTCGACAGTTCGACGTTGTTATTATTGGTTTTCATAGGGAACAAATGGAAGAGGAAATGTGTGAGTAAGAATAATCGACATGAAAGTATGGATGAATTATATGAGTCAGTAGGTGAATGAAGAAATATACATTATATTATTAACAGTTTTAGAGAATCCTAAGGTCATTGCCTCACTGTGCCAGTATTATACACTTACTGCTATTCTGCCGTAATGACACACTGCCCGGTGTCGGTCCAGTTTTGCGTGAGAAACTCGACAAATGTACAAACTAATCTCATTTCAAGTATTACATACTAGTATTAGAAGCAGCCATTACGTCGAAAGGAATATAGTTGTGTATAGTACAACATCTGATGTTGTTAGTTTGATTGTTATCAATTAGATTGTTATCAATTTGATTGTTAACAAGTATTGTTTGTTACGTACTTTCTTTTTTTTTTCCTGTTGCGATTTTCTTTTCTTTTTTATGCAACAATTAAAAAAATGTGTACATGTTTGTGCCAATAAGAACTGGAAACCAAATGCAATAATGCCAACGATAAGCTAATTTAACCGATGTTTGCTATGTTTTCTAAATTTTTCATGAACATTTATTTAATATAAAATAATTCTTTGAGTTGAACTTCTCCAGTGTTATCAACGATTAATTCTTCTTCGCGCTTAAAGTTTCAAACAAACGAATTCTACTATAGCCGCCTTTTTCTGCTTGCTTCTTGCCATTTGCATAATTACAATACATATATTACACGTGGATTCAATCTTTACGAACACACATTCAATTTACATATTTACAAGTGTGTATTGAACCTTTTGTGCATAATAACCAAACTAACTTATACAGATACTCACTTGATCTGGGTCGGCTATGTTGTTCTCCGTGTTACGGAATTATTTTACGTGGCATACCAAGAAAAAGAAAAGAAAAAATACAGAGAGAAGAAGAGAGAGGAAACGCAGGTGTACACAAAATTCGTAGTACTATAAATGGCGAAGAGTCATAAGAGGAATAGATCGCCGGAAATGTGTGATACAGGTGGCGAACGTGAAGTCCACGTGTTTATCGTTCTTTCATATTACACGAAAATCAGTAGTAAGTTTTATGACGAACTAGTTTACATTCATAGGGTAGTGTTTTTATTAAGTAGAGACTAAAAGGGTGCGCATCGGTTTTTCTTGACTTCTCCGTATTTTCTTCGTATCTTTGCGAATTGCATCACGTATACACTTTACATATATACCTATATATATAATAATAATAATATATTATATTACATCACACACGCATATACACACACACACACACACACACACAATCACATACCGATCGGTACCTATAGAGAGAAAAAAAAAGAAAAAAAAAAAAGACACCACTTAATGGTCAGTGATCAAAACTCGGAGTGAGCATAATAGTTGTTAATTAATTTACTAGTCCTATCTAGTCAATCATTGATACAATTTTCGACTCTTCTCCGAATCATACTTGGGGGAACATAGCTTAGTATACCGATGATAATACGAACTCGTAGTCGGCTAGAATTTAAGCTTGACTAGTGCCTCTAGTTGTAACTTTGTCCAAAATAAGTAATATCAATATAGGCAAAAGAATATCGAATAAACCTTTATTTACCAAGTACTGGGTGTTATCTTGCGATCATTCCCACTAATTCTTACTGTATCTTGAATAAAAAGAAACGAAAACGAACAAAATGTTTGTTTATTACGTCAACTTCATATCGCATACCTGGAATCTCCAACTGATATTGCGTCATTTTATAGAACTTTTATAGAAGATTTTAAACAAATGGCTATATAAATATTGGACAGAAAAATTTGGCGAGTGTTCGTAATTAACAGAATATTAATTCATTCATCCGTTTTAAAAAAACGCATGATATTCGCCTCTTGCTTTACGCCTTTGAATGCATCCTATTGCTTGCACAGGTTAAGACCTCGATCGATTGTAATGCGAATAAAATATTATTTATGAATAGTTATAGTGGCTAGAAAAAGTATTTGTTCACTTTTACAATGTCAATTTTTTGCAGTCATATGAAATTACTTAGTGTATAGAAATTAATTATATAATTAGCATATAAATGCAATGATAAATACAAACAATGATGTACAAATACTTTTCGTAGCCACTGTATGTGCATGTCACGAATTTATTTTATGTTTGCAAACCGGCAGGTTAGCTTAATCATAGAAGGAAAGTGTAAAGAAAGACACGGTTCTCTTTTGTTGAAACTGTATATTAATTACATCGTTACTATATATTATATTTTTTCTCTGTTAATAATTTATTAATGACGCTGTACCTATCGTACAGCTATCGTTTATCGCGCTTCGCACATGAATCCCTCGACAGGCCTTTCTCAATACGAATTCAATGAACTCTTCAGCTCGTCGTTGAACAGCTCGAATCGCGAAATGAACCGAATTCGAGCTATGTTACTTCAGTCATTTGAACGCGAGAACGTATTAAAAAAAAAAAAAAAGAAAGAGCACGAAATGTATGTACGAATATGTGATCGTATGACATAACAGAAGATACGATCTCAGCCAGTTTGTTCGCGATCACGTTGTATTCCTTTATCGCGAATCGTTCTCTCTCGAGAAGTATTAGAAACGAAAGACGTGTTGTTATCGGTCGTTCTACCGACGATACCAAGCGAGACGAAGTAATCACATGCGAAGCGGCTGCTCCTCGAATGTTACATCGATTTTTCTTCAACTTAATCGCTATATGATATGTATCGAGTTCGCCAAATGTTCCCTGTCATGCATTTTTCCTATGTCCTCCACTTTGATTACGCGTTGGTATGGGTGAAAAGTATGCTCGAGCAAAGTCGCTCAAAAAAGAAAAGAAGGTAAAAGATACGTCGAAAGAAGAGGAAAGAGAAGATACGTCGTGTGAAATATTAATAGAAGGTGAAAGTAAAGTTAGAATCCATCGTATGCTTTGTTCGATCGCATGACGTTGGCTACATTATATTACGCAATATGTAGCGATTCCTCATACGTTCCTTGTTTTCCTGCTACTTTTTATTCCTGCTTTTAGAATTTTTCTATGACGGAAATTCCTGATCTCTTAATAGGTCTACGTGATAGGAAGACTTGGAGTTAAATGTCATAAAAAAGTGTTCTGCCCGGTTGGTAGCGACACGCAATATTGCTTGTTGCGGATCGTACGATTATTATTAGAGAGCTAGTTGTCGAAGAACGCGAAACAAATAATTGATAACTTCGTTTATTTCGAGCACGCCTTTCACCGGATGCCGTGTAACAAATCTAACAGGCTTGACAGCGATTTTTCTTAAATCTACGAAAGCAAACTATAAATGGGACGCCAGAAGCATTCGTTTACGCAATATCCAACAAAGTATCGTATTCAAATTATTAGAAAATCACATGCATCGGGAGTGTGGCCAACCAATTGTAAGCGCTAGATCTATCCAATCTATTATCATTCGATATTTGTCTTTCGATGATTAATTAGATAAGTGATCTCATTGTATATCGTGCACGTGTGCATATTAGTCGCGAGACAATGAGGTTCGATCCACGTTGTTCGCTGTCTTATTACATCCATCGGACGTTCTTATGGAAACTGCGTTTACAACATCAGCTACTACATTATGATTATCCGTTTCGTGCTTACGGGCGCTGTTGGCCTAATTCTATTCGATTTCGGTGGAAGGTGTCCTCGAAAACCGGTGTTCATACAGGGGAACAATGAGAAAACGAAACACCCCTGTGACACGTGTTCATTCTGACGCACACACATACGATTAATAATAATGTAACCGTACCGGCTACGTAACAATATACTGAGCTAAAAAGCACTCTGATACGTACAACGCTATGCCTTAGTGTTTAAATTTCATTTAAGGTAATGTAGGTACAACATTACGTCTAGCTTGTGCCTCGGGAAACGAGATTCCTCTTGGTTCAGGTTATTCGCACACTTAGCCGAACCAAATCGAACAAAGATACCCCATCGAGTGAAAAACATTCCGGGGTAAGTGGTCTCGGATCGCTTTATCTTCGATTCGAACGCCTTCGAATCGAGCTTTCACTTTGAACAAGATCGAATTGAGTGCGTTTAAAACGATACATTCTCTGACCGAAACTAAGTAGTAAGAAAATAGCGATAGCTCGAGAACTTCAACGTTGATTCGGGCAAACGCACGACGTTAATAGTTTTATTGAGATTCCGACGATAAAGATCGGATTACGCTTTCCATCTTTATCATGAATCCGCTTAATTATCTCTCATTATTAACAATATCATACACCTATCGCGGAGAAACGTGGTTTCCTGTTCACATAAGAAAACAGTATTTGAATTAACAACTCGATAGTCTACAGTAATTACAGTACGTGTGAAACATTTTACAGATACAACACGCAACGAGCAACGTTCAGCCTAGAAACGGAAAACAACGGGCGAACGAGAGAAGAGTCAAGGGTCGTTCCTTAATATTCACACGCGAAGAGAAGCAGAAAGAGAGAGAGAGAGAGAGAGAGAGATAATAGTATTTACAATGATCTTTAGCGATTCACGACTTTCGTCAAAGAATACTAGATACGCAATAATGAAGAGAATCGTAACGAAACGAGAGAAGCGGAGGGAGTAATACGATTTTGCACATCAAGATACACGTAATAGTTACATCGAATTGCTTGCATTCGAGGGCGCGGCCGTGACTCAAGTTTCATCGAATTCTCGAATCCGTACGATGAGAAACTCGCAAATCGCTCTTCTTCGACCGATTCTGTTTCAAATCGCGAAAGTCTCGACTGACCGGTTAGAGAAGATGGAATCTTTGAAAATCTCGTCCCCGTCGATTCGTATTTGACAACCGATGAAAATGTACTCGAACGCTACCATGGAATGCAAGTCCTTGTATAGGATATGAGTTTTCGTTGAAGCGACCCCGCAGATCGTGTTGTGCCGTACTACACGTGTCAGGTATATTACGTACATAGATTTTAGTCACGAAAGACATTTGTTTTCTTTGCTGTACATCGTGGCCTTTTATGCATATACACGAGATGATCCGTATGGTACGTGAAGATCTTGTCTTCACTTGCATCTCAAATTTGTCAAAATAACGTTAAAAGTGGATTCTACGAGACGATCACGTATCACGGGACCAGCACGTTTATATCCTAACAAAATATTTCTATCGGATGGCTTTCTTTCGATTCGCGCTTGGACTTTCGTCTCCTGTATTTCGCGGACGTTCCTTTCATCCGATCGAAGCTGCCCTTCGGTGCCCCCAGCGAGCGATCCTCACCGATTAAGCATGTTTCTTCGAATGTTTTTCGTCGATTAAACAACAAGATCATAGTGAGCAGGCACTTTTAAATCATCGTTCTATCGATCAGTCTCATGGTCAATTCTTTTTTAACCTTTTGAATGTTGCGCTTTATCCTTTCGTTGCTTCTTCGAGCTTGATAATCGAATTGTTAGCATCGAAAAGAATCCTCGCTGTTTGTTTGCTCTTTATACCGTGATTAATTTGTTACAATAGATTGCATCGACGCTATCAGGCGGTTTTAATACGAGTATAACGAACGGTGTTGCTCCAAGGAGGCACCAAGGGGCTTTCATCGAATTTTTTTAACCGTGTAAAAATTCCTTCTGCCTAGCACTCCGAAGCTGGTCCTTCGTTTTCGGTTCTCCAGAGAACATGCCGGTTATCGACCAGCGTTCCATGAGCATCCTGATCACCTCAAGTGGGATCGAACGTCCCGGACTGTTACCATTCGTAGTCGTGCTGATGGAAGGGGTTGGTGCATGGTTGTTGAGCGTGTAGATGGGTCACTATCGGCGGTGGTTTAACCAGATCGAATTCCCTACTAATCACCTCATTGTAAAGCTGTGAAACAGAAGAAAACGGAATATTAGGGGTAACCAGCTGGCACGACAACGGTGTCGATGATTGTATAAAAATAAAAGCACGAAAAGAAATAAAGAAAAACGTGTTTTTCGTTCAGAGAGTATAGCCTTGCGTAGAAGTTTTCTCTCTTTTTTATCATTTATTTTCCAACAAACGTCTTCTTTGTGGACGTTTTAGTTAGAATGATATTACTAAACCTGGAAGCTCCTACGGATATACTCGTCCTCGCCATTGCCAGTCATACCGTAATTATATCCACCTCCGCCGCCGCCTCCAGTGTTCAGAAATGGATTCGTCGGGTTTACTGGGCCTGAAAATGTATTTCATCGTGTACTCGCTCGAATGAACAATGCAAAAGCTTTCTTTAAAAAGGCCTGTAATGATTATTGGCGATGAAAAGATCTTCTCTCATCGACAATGGCTACCGGCAAGCATTTTAATCATTTATAATGGTTATTCGTAACCATTAAATACTTAAAAATTAATACTTTCTAATCATTTGATTCATTGAGAGTTTGATAACATATATATACTGGCTATAAAACATATTTGCATACATCCTTATTTTCCAATGAAGCGTCTTTTCTTATCATTTCTGCATTTCGTTTTCATACATAAATTCCGTAATAAATACAATATAGCGTGCAATTTGCAAAAATATATAAGAAGAACAAATTTCTTTAAGGCTCATATTGCAATTATATTGCAATTACAATTGAAACGCAGGTAGCAGTATTAAAAGACTAGAATTAAAATCTCTCACTTATTGTGAGATTCTTATTTATTTTGCAAATATAAGAGCCATTATATGTAGTTAATATTAATAAAAAGCTATAAGTAAATCTTTCAACGGAAATTTACTGAGTCTATCATCTATCTTGCGGATCCTTTTTCTTCTAGAAAGCTCCTTAATTACGTATCTCAATTACGAACAGAGAAGCGAAAATCTCACCTCCATTCGCACCTGGCACGTTGAGAGTATCGCCAGATTGATAGGTGGCACCGTAGCCCGTGTCTTGATTAGCCAACTCGTGCAGCCGAGTAGAGCTGAGAGCGCGAGGAATAGCGTTGCTAGGTACACCGTGCGGTGCCAGATGAGTCGCTTCGGCTACTTGACGAGGATCCTCCGTCTGTGGCAGCTCGGAGACGAAGCCTGTATCCTTTCTGTAAAAATTGATGAACACGAACGCGCCAAGAACGACGATGCAGATGAGACCGTAAGCTCGGAATGTCGCAGTTGTTCCTAGGAAATTAGAATACGAAAAAGAGTCCCCTTTAATGTAGAAGAAGTACAAAATGCATATATATGGAAAAACACAACGTACATAAAAACATGTGTCACGTAAGCTTTGCGAAAGTCTGTGAATGAAAATTCTGAACACGTTGATAGAATTGAAAGAAGAAAATTTAATGCGGTGCCAAATGCATTCGTAAGTTTACACGACCAGTCGATGGAATCAGCGACAACGAAGTTTGAATTATAACGTTTGCAGGAATATGACCAGTCTTAAAACGCAAGTCAATCAATTCAGAAAGTTGCGAACGACAGGTAGTAAGTAAAGTTTCATTAATCAGCTTCGACAGGAAAAGTATGTTAGCATTTCTTCGATGTTTAAGAGATTTTATAATACATCTTACACAATAATCTACCAATCAACGATATTAGTGTATCGATATGTTACGAGTCGTGGGTCACAGCCTTTTCTCATAATCGAACAAACATTCGAATAATTAAGATTATCAACTGACTTGTAACTTGAAAACTTTGTTCGTAGAACTTGATTTATTTCATTAGCAAACTTGTTACTATTACGTAAGAGAATGTATTGATTCTTATAACTTGTAACTCGTGACTTATAAAATTTCACTTTTTCTTCCAACTTTGTGAGAGAATCCGGATTTGGCAAAGCGATGTTGCATAAATGTCGATGAGACACGAATATTTTTTGCTGAATTTAGTTTTGATCGATTTATTTAAGAAACGATGTAGGCTACGTTGGAGAGCTATTAATAACATAATCTTGTGAATATTCCAAGTCGAATCAATATCGAATTACTTGCATCTCTCGACACGTGGTCAACGTGAATCGATAAGACATCACGCGACACAGGGTATTAAGAACTCACCGTAAGCATCGACGAACATGCCACCGATCACAGCTCCGCATCCCCTGCCAAGACCATGATGGATACCTTGAAGAACACCCTGCGCGCTTGTACGCAATTGTGGAGGCGTGTTATGAGAGATGTAGCTGCAACACGCGGCCCACACAGCCGCATGGGTTATTCCTTGGATGAACTCGAAAGGCAGCACCCACCATGGAATCGTCAGATAAGAAATGTAAAGGAAACGAAACACGTTTCCACCCAGTCCCATGCACAACACCTGAAATTGCGTGTGTGTATTTACTTTAAAAAAGTAAGTTTCGTAATCACTAAGTGGCCTAAAGGTGGTGCACGCAATCCATGTTTATTATTATGAGCTAACATAAATAGTCCTGTCATGGCATATGTTATCGCGTTAACCCTCTCGAGACGCATTTTTCTCAAAAACGAACGCAAGATTACACAATTGAAAAAATGGAATAACGTAAGAGTAACTTTTGAAATAACACACGTAGCATGTTGTAAAAGTTTTCAGTAGATTTTGGCGACAAAGATAATTCGGCGATCTTCGTAAAAATTAATCTCGAAAGGATTAAATTGAAGGGTTTTTGATGAAAGTTAAATGAACGAACTACCTTCACGTGACCGATTTGACGGATCAGTTTAAAGCTGAAGAAGTAAGCAAATATCTCGGAAATGTGATTGATCACAGAGGCGACACCAAATAGAGTCGGTGTGCCATTGTAGTCCTGAAGATGCCAAAAGAGGAAGGTAAAAATCAGCCCGATACCGAATCCCATGAACCACGCGACGAAAAGAAAGGATGCGCACTTGAGGTCTTTGAATTGCTTCAATACGGTCACCCATTCCGGGATCTCTCGCGTCGTTTGAGCGAACATTTTCGTCTGGAACAATACGAAGCTCGGTTAGAATGCATAATAGTCTCACGGGATCGATATCATCAACCCTTTGCGCTCCAGAAGCATTTTAATATCTCTTTCCATAAACCTGGTAATTAAAGTGTAAATTCATGAGAAAATGTGTATATTTCAATGTATTAATGTAAGTACATTTATATTTTATAATGTGTCAAATGTCATCTGAAATAATCGCACATATGATTTCCTGAAAGATAAGATTTAAAGGAATTCATCCCTTTCGAATTTTATTGCAGACTTTAATAAAAAATTGATAGATATTCCTCTGGGATGAAATTTTCTGTGAATTTCATCGAGAAATCATGTCAGTATTATAACTTTGCAGTTCCAAGTAAACATTTCAAATCAAAAATATCAAATCAAGAATACATTACCTTGCCTTCAGGCGGTTGTTGTTTCACATTCAGATTTACCGCTGCAGACGAGTCCTGAAGACTGGGCAAATTCAACTGTTGGGACAGTTGACTCTGCAGTTGCTCCTCCCTTGTTGGTTCTGCAGGAGGCTTCTCCACTTCCTGCACAACGAGACGGTTTACTTCATTCGACATTTGCTCCGTGATATTGGTGACCACGATATTTGATCACTCACCAGTTCCGTGACCGGAAAATCGTATTTAAAGTTGATCTGCGTGGCAGTGATCAGAGCGGCACCCATGAGCACGCTGAAGATCGCGAAGCAGATCGTATAATTCTTCTCCATTGCATCTGGACCGCATGGATGCTCGGAGAACGCAGTGCTGTGATCTAGAGCGATACCGACGAAGAACATAGCAAGACCCCAGCCTAAGCTACCGAACATTCGCTGGTGGCCGTATCTGTATCAGAAAAGAAGCTCAAAATGCAAAGAAATAATTAGAAGTTCGATGTTTAACAGGCAAAATTTACTTGTCCGCGTCTTCGCCTAATAAAGTGATGACGGCAGAGTCAGCTAGAGTGATCGCAGGCGCCGAGAAGAATTCACCCACTATCACCAACAGTAACAGAAGGAAGAAGGTTTTTTGGATGTCCTAGAACAGAGTAATTGCTTGTTAAGCGATAACACGAAAGTGAAAGAGAAGCGGCTGCAATTGTCAAATATGAAAGCGACACGTACCGGTAATCTGTAGACAATCGAACTGTAGAGAGGTTTCACCCATCCTTTGTTCTCCTCTTCGTTGTAATTCGCAGCATTGGAAACACTATGAGGACTCTTGCCGGAATGAGGCACGTTGACGTAACGTTTGGTCCTAACCAACGGCATCTGGACATCTTCATCTTTATTTTCGTCATTTTCGTTCGCCTCTTCTTCTTCTTCCTCTTCGTCCAACAGGGATACTTTACTCGGAGACTTCACGGTGACCGTTCGAAACTTGGATAGAGACTCCTTCTCCTCTGAAACTTCATCATTGGCGTCTCTCTTCACCATGACCTTCATCGGTGGTGGTTTCACTCTCGTCTTGGTATGCGTGTACGCCTTCTTTGGTGGTCTTCCATCGTCCAAAGGTTGGTTCTGAAATTAATGAAAATTAAACTTAATGATTCTTTGATTGAGCTAAATAGTAGTAATATTTGTGGAAAGTTTAGAGGTCCAGAAATGTACAGGATGTATAGAGCAGAGTCGTGCAGTACCGTGGGAAATTAGTTCTGGTTTTTTTCCAACAGGTATTGGTACTTTTATTTGAATAAACAAATGAATATAATAATTCTGTGTAACATATTTCGTCATTTTCGCTGTTTTGTCACATTTTGATACATTTTCTTAGTGGCACCGAAATTTGTTAATTTTGTTACGCGCTTGTAGGTGCCTGTGAAACAGAGAACAGAACTTACATTTAGGAAACGTTTGTATTCGAGCACATCAGCTGGACGGTTTTTCCTTTGCAGAGTCTCAAAGTCGATAGTCTTAGCTTCAGGATCGTTCTCTTCGAACACCAGCTGTTTGTATTTCAAATCTTCGACAGGGCTCTCCTCTGTTGAAGTACTCGTTCCTTCTTGCGTTTCTCTTCGAACTCTATCGTTATTGAGATCGTAATTTTCTCGTACATCGTTCATCGTGCCCTTATTCATTTGTAGACTGAGAGCCGCCAGTGGATTTAGCTTGCTGTCTTTACGCAGCCTTTCGAAAACGACGTTGTCCGCGATCTCTAAACATTCTTCGTCATTTCGATGATAAAAGTCATCAAGATTGGCGGACCGTTTAACTATTCTTAATTTGGGATTCGGTGGTTCCAGATACGGTGTGTTGTTTCGTATAACCCAACACGATGTAGCCGGTGGTTGCATGAAGGCCAGAGGAAGAGTGAAGATGATCCAGCAAGAGAGAGAGGCTAAAAAAATCACCTTGCCCTTCTGCCACCTAAAAAAGAAACAACCATTTCCTAAGTAAATTTGGAACTGTGTGATTTGGCTTGGTCAAATCGCGTTTCTCTCTGTCCTCGAGGCGAATAAATCGATAAGCGGTTGAAGCTTTTTTTCCCAGCTTTGCTAACCCACGCAATATTGGATTCTGGATAATATCCACTAATATTAACCGAACAAACTGCTTATATATGCAATCCAAACATACGTGTATGTAATACCAGTTAAAAGGCCAAGTAAGCAGAGACACGTAAAAAGAATTCTATACTCATGTCATTCGTCCAACTTACATTTCTTTAAAACATATTCATTTGAACTTTACCACTAGCATTTTATTTTTCTTTTTAATAACATATATACATACACATAGTGTATCGAGAAGGTATTCGTACACTTGTCGACATTCTTTATGAACATATTGCGTGCGTTACATGAAACGTTTTGAAATTTCAGTAGCACCGTAGTAAAACACTAATATCGTGGTTATATTTTTGATGGAATTTGGAACGATTCTAAACATTGTACAGAAGTTACCGGATATTTAGTACAAGCATATATCCTGCAGAGATCACGAAAGTATTTAAGCAGATGGTCATCCGTAATATTAATAAGCCTTAGTATTCGGAGGGACAATTTGTAACGCTTATTATATGCTTAAAGTGGATTATGTAAGTACTTACGAGGTATCAGGATGTCACGTTATTTAAAGGGAGAAGTAGGAGGAGGCACCAAAGTAGAAACGTAGAAGAGAAGAACAGATATTAGAGGTGGGGACAGGAAAGACGGTGTAATGTCCGTGAGAGGAATATTGAAACGTTAAAACATTTGATAGAAGACTGCACACAAGTAGAAAGAATAAGCACAGGTGTGAACAAGATTTTGAGATATAAAAAATTGGAATAGATGAAGGAATGACTAAGGAAGATAGAAAGAACGAGGAGAGAAAAGATAAAGAATAGCAGTAGAAGTGGCTGATGGAAATAGTAGATCTAAAATAAGAAAAACTTCTAACGTAGACTCTTAATATGCAGTAACTAGGTTAAGGATATTGAAGGATAAATAAGAAGATCGGAAGAGGAAGTGTGTGATTCGAAAAATTGTAACTAAATCGCATTTATTGACCGCGAGATCGAAATCAAATAAATCGTTACTGTTATACTTAAAGTGGCCATTTATACTGAGCTTTTACTAAATATAAATTTGTAGGAAGTATCTTGCAACTCCTGTATATATTTTCAGATTAAATGCAAATTTTGCCAATATAGTCTTGCCAATCGCGGTCTCGTTATAGTGCTAATAAAATATCACAATGTTTCGTACAATACGCACAATACGCGCATACAAATATTCTACGGCAGATGTACAAATACTTTTGCGAATCATTGTATAAGCAATATGTGCAATTTACTACGAAAGCGTTCGAAATATAGTTTAACTGAAAGATTTAGAGCTCGTCACATTCGTTGATATTTGAACTTTGCCATTTTAGTATTCTTTTTTTTTTTTAATAACATATATATGCAATATGTACGATATGCCACGAGAGTATATATAACACATACAATTTAACGAAAAGACTTAAGATAATTGCCACTGAATTAACGGCACGAGTAATTCTCTACTGACAGTTACTGTGTTTACCAGTCTAGTAGATCGAACCTCTCACCTGTCAGCCAACGAACCCCAGAAAGGCGCGCTAAGAAACTCGATGAAGGGTCTTAGTCCCATCAGGAGACCGCACTGGCCGGCGTTCATGCCCATCTGTTTGAAATAGACTCCCATCAGAGGAAAAAGGGAACCAAAGGCCGAATAGAAGAAGAAGTAGAACGTTTTCACGGTAAGCAATTCCTGATCTACGGAACCAAACAGGTACTCGATCACGTCGCTCTTGCCACGAATCTTGTGCGTCGCCTCCTTTGGTTGAGGATACAAGGTGGGATCGACCTCTCCTTGGGCTTGTGGGTCCACTATGGGCCTGGCACCTGGCACCTGTTGTATCGTTCTACCAGGACCCTCCTGCGATGTTCCATCGGCTGCCCCATAATCGTAATCCTCGTGTGCATAGTAATTCGGCATGACTGGAGCCCAGAACTGTGGCTATCCTATCCTCGGATCTACGTTCTTTTTCCTCCGAGACACTTAGATTGAATCGAATGGAGGAATCGATGACCACCGTGGTATCCAGAATTGGAGAAACGATATTCGACCGATTCTAAGAATCGGCCCCACCTTCAACTATTCACGAGTGTAGTTCCTCGAAAGTTCTCCTTCGAGCGTCTGTCGTCTTTCGGGGATCACCAGCTACAATCCTTTTAGACGAGCGTCGAATCGATGGCCCAGCGTGTGGCACCTTCTGCTCGCGAAATCGATAGTCCTGGCAGTGCGCCCGCGCAACTTGCACCCCCTTGCGCACCCTACCGACGACTCGGCCGGTGACACATCGCTAGCGATGGACGCTCGATCCTATCCCGTACCAGCTTTCGAACAAGTGGTCTAGGTGCTCTTGTCAATCGTGTTGTATTTCTTTCAAATTCGATATTTGACAAAAACTGGAGATCTTTGATAAACGAAGGATTATATCGTGGTTAATAAAAGTTGGATAGAAAGAGTACGTAGATCTTCGAGAATTATATCATTAGATAATAGAAGAGTTTGGATATATGTAAAGCGTATTGGAATTTTTCATTAGTTAGAGAGAATCACGTGGGCAGTAGGGATTTAATAGAACGTAGATTTTGGAAAATTATGCAATTAGATAGCGGAAGACCTTTTAGAATACTATTATAGAAATCCTTGAAACTTCAATGCGTATTTAGAATTAGAGACCATCTCTTGTTGGATATAGAAATTGAATAAAGAGAATACATAGATCTTACGAAAGTATACGATTAAATAATGGATTATAATAATAAATAAACAGCGAGTGATGAAAGAATTCGAACACTTATCGCAGAACATTTTTAGAAATATATTATTTGTATTACGTGAAATATTATTAATATTATGAGTCTCAGGACTATCGTGATTAAAATAATAAAATTAATAACCAGTGAGAACGTATATAAAAAGTGTAAGATACTCATTGCGAACGTACACGTGATGAAAAATTAACACGCAGTATGAAGAGTATTGTATCGGAATTTTCTAAAAGTTATTCAAAGGCTAGACGCGTCTCAAACCCTTCGCTAGAGTTGGCACTAGTCTCTGACCAAATCTCGAAACCCTTGGCTTCTTCCACTTTTATCAACCCTCTTCTTCTGCAATTCTTGCGCAGTTGACAGTACGCCGGATATCCGGCTTTCAAGCGTAGCGGTCTGATACCGTTAATGATTTTATTCCTGTTTTTTCTTTTCGCCATTATCTTATCGCTTTTATTTTTCTTCGTGCGTTTTCTTTTTATGAGATATCGGTTGACCTGTTAATTGATCAAACGTAATAACCAAAAAAGAAAAAAGATCGTAATAATCTAAAGGAGTTTGTTTATATTTGTTTGGAAGAAAGAAGTTGTCTGGAGGTTATCAGTTGGATGTCGAGCGTGAAAAAGTTTCGCCTAGTGAGCAGAGTAGTCTCCAGGCTGTTTAGGGAAACCTACTTCGTGCTGAACGAAGACCGTGCGTCGAATGTCGAAGACCTTGACCCGCAACTTACGTTCTTTCCTTTATCTTAGTAAAACCAAGCGTTCCGCTCGATTATTCTTATCGTGGGCGACACAGGGGGTTAAAAGTTTGTCGTTGCATCCTTTCTCATTATTTACGTGCAATTTCTAAGGCATTCTATCATCTTGGATTGCGTTTACATAGGTCACAAATATTTATTAATTACCAATAATTATACAAATCGTTTATGAATCTATTATGTTTGTTAGAGGAAATATTTTGAAATGTCACAAGTTTTGCAATGAGAGCCAACTGTTATTTATGATTACATTGGCAAGATTTAAAGCAAATCTTAAAATGTACAATAGAAGTTACAAAGTACACATTAGGTTGTTCTGAAAAATTTGTGGAGAGAGGTAAAAAGGATTTAACTGGAGTTACACATTTTATTCTCGCTATTCCATATATTTTCTCTTATATTCAGCATCTTTAGCCCATATCTTCTATCGCAATTCCTACAGTACATATTTCCTTTTCATATCTTACATTTAATATGTCCACGCCCTTCATTCTATCACACATTTTTTACATGCCTTTTTCCACATTCTGTGTCCAATGTTTATTAAACCGTGCTCCATACTCCATTTAGCCTTCTCTACATTCCATATCCTATACTTTATTTCCTTTCCCCTACATTCCAAATCGAACTACCAATTTCCTCGAACTCACGCCCCATATTCCATACATTCCCACGTATATGTTCAACATATACTCTCCATCGCGTATTCAGTGTACACGATCCGATACTAACATCCCATATCGAATATTCTCTACCTCATAATACTATTTCATTCTTTTCATTCGACATTTTCTATGTCCCACATCCTGTTTCTCACGTCGTAGTTCATTAAATTCGCCATTCCAAGTCGAACGCAAGGGAACACCCAGAGAATGCACACAAAACGTAAAATGTACCTCGCAAATTGACTACAAGAGATTTTCACTTCCCGCAAACGAAATTCGTTGCCCGTAAATTCCACAAGAAACCGACGCTTTCCACAACCAAAAGTCGCCATCTGACAAAATGAATTTCATTGCCCACGAGTTTTACAGTATGGGATACTGGGAAATGGATTTAGGAAAATTGGTCATTTGAATTGGGATGTAGAAAAAAGGAAATAGAGTGTTGGACATGGAATATATAGAAGGAATGTATATGAATAAAAGATATATGAAATGTGTAAGAAGATATGTGATATGAGAATTAAAATAGAAGATATGGGCTAGAAGATATGCTAGATGTGGACTAGATAATGTCAGAAACGGGCTATAAAATATTAATTATGACATGAAGAGATGAAATAAGGGGAAGTAAAATGAAAAATGAGGTTTGGGAATATTAGTTATTGGACGTAGGATATAAGATAAAATATATCATGCATAGAATGTGAGATAGAAATGTAAACTGTAGAATGGGCTTGGACATGGAATAGTGGATTCCTGGTGTAAAACTAAGTCGAAAATATAGACTAAAATTTCTTCACATAGAGCTCCGTTCTCGAAAAAGTCAAGTTTGAATGTTCGTTAGGTACGCGTGCACTTAACTACCTACAATCTACTCGCTTTACTCGATACTATCCTGTATTAGCCCGGAGAATTCATGTCAGCCCGATTCACATCGAAGTACGTAAGTTTCCACGTTATATTTAAGACTCCACGAGTCGTAGATGGAGAAGGAAAAGCTCGCTATTCTCTGTAGTTTACATTTTCCATCCGAGATGTTCTACGGTTAAAGGATGACGTATCTGATATCGATAAATCAGAACACAGCACGATGCATATGCATGATCGTAAAATTTTCTCTCGCGATAAAACCGAAACTGGGATATAGTAAGAAGTTCATGCACGTAAAAAATTTCATAATCTTCACGAAGAGATTGCTTTCAGTCGAGAAATTATTTTGCCCCGTCTATACACTGTGAAGAGAAAGTTCTACAAAAGTGTACACTAAGTGCTTACTCTGCTCAAGTAAATTGAGTTCAATGAAATTGAAGTTTGAAACGCAAGATCGCAATATTGTTCGAAGATTTTTCTTGCTCCTTTTATAATCCAGCATCGATCGTACCGCTGTTTACGGATAAAGAGACCACGCACGATTAATCGTTATCATGTCGAACAATTTACGATTGGTATAAAAGGCTCCTATTCTCTATCTAAGAAGAATCAGTGACGCAAACCCGCATGGCCTTATTTCAAAGTTCAAGTATGAAAGCTCGTACAGGGAGCATGCATGCTAGCTTCACCTAGACGCATGGCGATAATTCGCGTGCGTCATTATTTCGATGATACACTCATTGACTTCGAGATTCGATTGCTAATGGAGCTTGGCACGATGATGCGCGAAAGAAATTTATGAAGAACGCGTAAATATCGATAAGCGAGTATTCGTCAGAGTATTGAGTTCACGAACTCGATGATTATAGACAGGAAACAAAACATGTAACTTACGAGATAGAAAATAAATATATTTTATGCTACAATTATATTATACAAATAAAACTACGATTAACATATACAAATATTGCTTTAAATTATTAAAGACTATTTACAAAATGCAGTCGCCAACCCCAAAGATCTTTTTATTCTTCCCCCCTCCCCAATCCCCGGTTCTTTGATTCAGTGTCATGTTTTAATTGTCATCTAATTTCTGTAGTTGAAGATGTCTTTTGGTATAGGATCCATATGGGATTGACCCTCGAACGCAGACTTAGCGGACGTCGAGGAGGGTGCTGGTTTTGGAGGACCTTGGAACATGCAGGTTTTCGCTGTCTTCAACAGGCGACCATCACTCGCCGTTCGCCAATAAATTGTGCGAACTGCTTGTTTGCCAGCGACGTAGCTTACGGCTCCACCAATCAGCATCTGAAAGTGAAATAAAACGGAAGATTAATTTATGGATTTCAACGATCCAGTGGGAAAATATAATGATTCAGTATTGTAGATATTTATGGTCTACGATCAATAGTTGGAAGTTACAGTTGTAAAAAGGAAGGAAATGAATAATTAAATATCATAGACGTTTGTAATCTGAAATTGAAAGTTGAGAAATCAAGAAAAGGAAAAGAATCGTCATCGAAGAAATACGAAGTGATTCAAATTGAAAATCTTGCAAAGCAAAGTCTTTTACGAGCGAATCATCTCGTATAAGTAACCACGCATATATTTGTATAGAATAATTTTAGAGTAATTTAATTTTTGGAAATATACGTACATCACAGCGAAGAGTGAAAGTCAAAGTTCCGAAGCAAAGACGAGGAAAAAGAAAGAACGAAGTAAATGACACCAAACAAAAGCGCTTACCTTTGTTTGCTTTGCTCAAGTCGATATACCGTGGACTAGATGTTGCAGATAGAACTGGAAGTTCTATTTCGTAGCTGGTCGAAAACTGGTCGAAATAACAAGTGGAACTTGTCGTAAGTGTCTCTACCTCACGACCGTACGAGGAGGAAAGCTGAACTGGCGGACTGGTCTTCTCCGGTGGATAATTTATACGATAATGACGACGTCACGGGATCTCGTGATAAGGGGAAGTTAGCGTCGTTCACCGTGATCACCGAATCCTGAGAAGACAGCCACTGGTGGGATACATTTAAAAATGGCAGCGCAAGATTCAGATAAACACCGCCGCGTCGTTTCCACTTACCTATCGGTGCATCGTTATCGAAGCTTCTAGCGTGTAAAAGCAAAATTCGATAAACAGTCGACCACTGTGGCGCAATTGCGGAATGCTCGGTCGGTGGACCAAAATGTGCATTGGTCAAGTAAAGCATAACTAAGAGAAACTATAAACGCGTGGAACGCGTTAATGCGGTCATCCATCGATATAGTCAATCGGATCGTGATAACGTGACCTTGTGTCCTTACTTTCGAACAATTTTCTTCTCTTTTTTCATACGAAACACAGTAATTGCGTATAGTGTATGAATACAGAGAAATGTTAGTAACTAACGGCAAGGTGAAGAATACAAGATCCGTAAATCATCTATACGATACCTTCTTCTAAATCATTAAACGGTTTTTCCTCGATCGCTTGCCACACATGGAAATTTATATGCGACGACACGCGGCTCGTATCGTTGAAAAAATAGTCCCCTGACAGAGGCGAGATAACATTTCGCATCATCTCGATGTACTTTGTTTCTGACGACAGTCGATGTACAGTTTCTCACGAGAGTACTCGAACACTTGTAGAAACCTCTCATGAATCTATTATATGCATCACACGAGATATTTTGAAATTTCGTTAACGCTCTATGAGATCCGACTAACGTGACTATATTGGTAACGTTCTAACGTTTTATATAAAACGCGATATTAACGTAAATATTAACGGCAATTGACGTAGATTATCAAGGAAACGATTAGTCGATCACAATGTTGCACTTGTGCAACAATACTTTTCGAAACATTAACATTGTAACGAGATACGAGTATCGAGTTGAAACTGATCTGGAAACGTATGTGAAAGTTGCAAGATATTTATTGGAGGCATACGCTTCCCAAAAATTGTCAAAATATTTGTACAGTCAATCAATTGCTATATTAATAAGCTACGATATTTAGCGAGACCATCTTTAGTATTTATTGTACGTTTAAGACTGTATGCTGTACTATTCACGCTGCATTTTCGATTTTCCATTAAGCGTATGTTTGAAATAAATGTCTTGGAACTTCTCTATCTTCGAAAAGAATTATAAAAAAAGAAATTATACGTGTCTCGTTATATCGCTAACGAAATTTCAAAAAAGGTTTTTATGGTAAGTGTTTGAATACTTTCGTGAGTTACTGTACGTACGATTTATTCATGTGTCGTACATTGTACGCGTCGGAATACGCGTCTTCCTGGGTCTAGTACAAAGGAAAACGCGTGCTGCTCATCTGTCATTGTGTCTGGGAAAATCACGGATCATTCTCGTGCGCGAACACTTCTTGTCAAACAGAGAAACAACGTTTCTAAAATTACACGGCTACATAACATAGATAGGTTGGAAATACGTCCTCTTGTCGGAAATACGCGAATTCTAATCACTATGTAAATTGAAAGTCTAAAATACCTCTTACTTTTCAAACGAAAATTCTTTCTTTTTTTTACAAAAGAAATTATTTCAAAGAATCTTCCCTTTAAAAATTCAACAATTACGTGTATTGCGTTTAAACTATTTATTTAAAATCTAATAGCTTTAGTAGAAAATATTGGCTTTCCTTGCGAATTATACATATAATTCCAAAACATCTCTCTTATTATCTAACAATTCTACGTAGCGAGCTCTAGTCGTTACTCATTGACCAAAACTGACGCGGAAGATTGCGTCTATTACATCTGCCGATCACATGATCGGGATGTACAAAAATCTATATCGATTCTTTTAATATTGTTGATCCATTAGAGTGGAGAGTTATTTTTATCCTTATCACTAAAATCACCAGGTTATAGTTCGTAACAAGCCTCGTCTCGATAATGTTCATTCGAGTACCGAGTGCGCTTTTATCGGTTAATTGTTGATACAACATATAACAGGGGCCTAATCTATTGTATATGATTTTCCTGGAAATTGTGCTTCATTTATTTTCACAAAGGCTGGAAAATTCTGCCAACAAACGTCGTTCTACACGATAAAAAAATAAAGTGCAATTTTATTATATATACTTTTCATTTTTAATAATTTATCAAAATTAATACTATACAATATAACTGCTCAAATATTAACTCTGCCCAGGTCCTCGAAGTTTTTTTATCTGAATCATACTCTCGTTTTAACAAATGAAAATAAGTTTACTGTTTCTGATCTTTGAAACTGAAACGTAAAAGTTACGCATATCAATGACGATTATTTAAATTTTTTCACGAATTTGAGAAATTCGAAGAACGATATGACTGGATTTTAACATCAGAATGACTCGAAGAATATAACAGGGTTAAACCCAAGGAAAAGGCGAGATACACTCTTGAATAATGTGGCCGACAATTCAAATTCCTCTTTCCTCTTTTCTCTTCATATTGACATATACGCTATATGCACTTCAGAGATGCTTCTGAAGAATCAACCTCCTACGATCTTAAAACAATACACGCGCTGAAATAAAATATTTACAAACGACCACTTAGATCATGATTTAATGGAATGTTAACCGTTTTTTAATTGCGATCCCCTCTTAACCGAATAATCTACAACCTCCCCTCTCGTATATAAAAAAAGAGTGTCAGTAAGTATGAGAAAATAAACGCGTAATACATATCACGTTTAGCGGAACGTAATTCGATAGTATAATTTGAGTATAATTTGATATTTAATTATATCGATATATTCAATGTACATATTCCTATAATCATGAAATTAAAAGTTAAGTATGGCCAATTTTAGATAGATTGACTTGAATTTTTCCAGATATAAACATAACTTATTCTCGGAAGTGAAAAGCAAAAAAGAAGTGGCAGGAGTAAAAAATCTGTTAGATGCATACATAAAGAAAGTATTGTGCGTTTAAGGAATTAGAAATCCCAGTAATCGACGACTTAGCTCGTCTTTCCCGATTATCGAGTTAATGAGATACTTCGCAAGAAACTGTGCATGCGAGATGTAACGCACTTTCGAAAATGTTATGATCCAAACGATCGATGGAAAGTTTTTCCAGGGAGGCAAGAGGAAAAGAAATCGTGGAATTCATCGCGTGCTGCGTAACCCGAAAACCACTTGAGACGGTGGAACAGATAAAACGATGCGTTCAACACGCAAAAGCGCGAAAAAACGCGTGCATACGATCTTTTACGAGGAACAGAGAAGTCGTGTAATTCACGTGAAGCCTTCGTGGCATCGCGGAGAGAAGCGGAGAGGGGACGACGTGATCGCGATAGACGATCGTCGATTTCGATAAGAACGGCACGTGTCTTGTCCTAACTGCCTGCGATTTCCATTTGCACATTCACCGATGTGAATGACAGTCACCGATTACTGTCGCTGAGCTTTCCGCTTACGCCTCTCGAGCCCTATCGGTGACTGACACGCGACAAATGTTTTAAAATGTATGTGTAACAGGTAATTAATTACACATTCCGAAGATTATTATTATTATTTCTTAATACGTTGAACGCGGAGCTAGTTCTGTTCTACTTTCTATTTAGACGGTACGTAAATGCAGGAAATAATAGAAAATCGAATACTTGTGGAGGATTTTTATTTGATTAATTTTTATTTTAAATGTTTCCACGAAATCCATCAAAAAAGTGTAAACATATTTCTTAATATTACACGATTATAAGATATCTTTCTTAATTCGTTGTTGTTAGTTTCTAGAAACCGTTGCCTCATAAACGGAAAATTTAGCGCTGGTCTCTAAAGATATAGCGTATATATGAATATAGAAAGGGAGACATATCGTTTGACGTGTTAATAGTCACTGACATCGTATAATAAACAAAATGCATTGGTAGATAATATATTTTTGTTTATGACAATTTTTGAAAGTGATCGGTCAGGCATATTGTGATAAGGATTGTACTACTACCATCTCTGCAGAATGTGGTCTTTTAATTTTTTTCCTTTTTTGTATGCTTCTTGCAAGTTTTTTCGCATTTTCTTCATAACATCTTTCGCATTGTCTAATTTACCACGTGTTCTCATTTTTACTTTGTATTTCGTGACGTTTGTAAAAAGAGAACATAAGAGACGTAAGTGGAGAATTTGTAAAACACAATCGGCGGTGAATTTGTCAATGAACGAGCAAGACTCCTTTCATCGCGTACTTGCATCGTTCATGTGCACTATATATGTATATACGAGTACATATGTAAAGAATTCAATGTTAAACGATAATCGGAAAACGAAGAAAGCGAGTAATTGCTTTGAAAGAAAATTATGTAATCGTAGACAGGCCACATAAACAAGTATACTATATTATATATGCGTAAATGATAAGGTTTCTGGAGTGGATGTACGTATCTTCGCTGGGGGCATGGCTCTATTCAGTTAATTATATATCGACCTTATCGAGCATTATCGTGTTCGTGTTATCGCGAGCACGAGCCACTCGACCGAAATCAATTTTGGGTATATCCAAATTGAATCGTGAAACGAAGATCTGGGAATTCTGAATGATCCACTAGACCGTGCATTTTATAAAATAAGTACATTTTTATCTCACTTCCAAATTTCTATGCCTGTTGTATAACCTTGCGATATTTTGTTATCTTTTCAATGCTATTACATACTACGCCATTTAATTTTCCAACTCGTATATAACGTACAACAACATAGAACGTACAAGAGCATAGAGTACATCCAATATCCATAAAGTATTCATTCTAATATCTAACTAAGTATTTATATACTTTTTCTTATACAGAATATATGTTACTACAATCTATACTAATACAATCTATAAATTAGATTGTTTTAATGTATCTTCTAATATAATCAATAATCTAGAATCTATAATCTATAAATTCAAGGTGAAATATCTGCTTATGTTCCCTTTCTTTGAATGTATCTATAAAAGTATAAAAATGTATATATGTCCGCAGTTTATAAATGACTATATATTCGTGGAAAGCCTATGAAAATAGATTAATAATAAACAGATTAAAAATAAATTAGCCATTTATTGAGCTTAGTCTATTTGAACAAAAGAATATTGCTGTGATAACGAAAGATGGGAAAATTACTTTATTGTCAAGCTTCGGGGCAATACGTTTTATTTATTATAGGATACACTCGACGATCCCAGATTTATCTTCCTAGAATTGATTTCGATGACTTCTCGGTAATAAAAGATAGGTGACCAATTATATCCAGAACAAAGCAGATGATGTTGATACCGACAGGAATTACCAATCGCTTGATACCGCTTATCAGAAACACGTTCTTACATGAACGAGACCTAGTGTTATTGTACTGGTTTGGCAGCTCGTGGTTGTTTCTACGAGTTAGAATCGAGAGGAACGTGACTCCTTGTGGGCGTATGCTCGCGCCAAGTACAACAGTGGGAACAAATATGAACCGTTCAGAAACCATATCGATTAACTCCACAAATTGGAAAGTGTAGAAAAGCTAAGATGTTATAATCACTATGAAATTTATCTTAGAATTTACCATGACTAGACTGCGGATTTTTATTTAATATTTCATAATTTGATATTTCGTACACTTTCGCAATTTCACATTCTTACGAAGAAAAAAACTAGGGCAACTACATCGTAATTTGTTTCACTTGAGATGCTTTACATATTTCTCTGTATTATCCGCGTTTTCTGGATCTTTGTACCTTAGTTAAGAGATTCGTAAGAAGTGGAGTTGATTAGTTCGGCTTATAAAAGGCTCATATTACACGTTCGCTTGTATCGTGCCAGTGGTGCCAGCGAGTCTACACTGTTCGTCTGCTTATCTTCGTGCGATTCTCCCTTATCTCGTGTAATCACGCAATTTGTTCTTTTCCTTTCGTATGAAAACAAACGACGGCTTCTTCGAGACAAGAGCAAATATGGAAATTCTTTGTTTCTAAATCATTTTTCACTTTGAAATCAGAGAAAGATAGAATTTAATCTGTATGCAGCGGATGATGAACACTTACCATAGAAAATTGTTATGTATATTTGGAAATATAGTTTGTACTATACGAGACACGACCATCGTGATTATATTCGAAACAACCGGAAAATGTGTTAAGTATATGTATATAAAGCTCACGATATACCTAAATATCTCGTGATTTTTACATGTATTTTCAGACTTTGTGTTTCAAACTTTATCAACATAATCATGACAGTCGTGTATCATTGCAAAGCCAGTAAAATTTTAAAATATTTGATATAACACATATAGTGTATTCATAAAAGATGTCTACAAGAGTTCGAATACTTTCGCAAGCCACTGTATATTTATATAATTTTCTCATCTTAAATTCTTCATGATTGTCGGAGAAGTTTCAAGCTATAGAGCTTGCCAATTTCAAGATCACTTCTCGACCTCCTTATAATCGTCAATCAGAGCTATGACGTTGTCGCAAGCTTCACCGAAGGAATCTTCCTCCATGCCTTCACCTACGTAATGGTGAACGAAAGCTCTTTTCTGAAACATCAAGTCGAATTTCCGAGCAAGCATCGACCATCTATATCTGATAGCGGTATTGTTGCTGACCATCATTACCGTCCTCCTCGATTTCGCCAGGTCTCCTCCGGGAACTGTTGTAGTTGGCTGATAGTTAATTCCTACCTATGAAAGTAATCATTTGAATTTCAGAATTAAAAAAAAAAAATAAAGTATCTTGTTCTTGCCGTCTCTAGGTTTTAGAAACATGCTTGATATCAATTTACGTAGCGATATTATATCGTCGATTATACGACGTTTGGGATGAAAATTATTCGAAGATCTTTCATTTTTTTATTTTTTAGAATCGAACTCGCGATCTGAAATACACTACATTACATTAGAGGATTTATGTGTATAGAAATATATAATTAGTTTCTATCAAAGTCCCTTTCCAAATTCCCTTCTTAGACTATATATTATATATATATAGACTATACTAATTAATCTATTAAGCTATATATGGCATTTATTTTACCTTACTATGTAACTTACAAGCTATGGTTGGTGGAGGTTTGTGATTAAAACAGTTAAAGTTCGAAGGAAGGTGGGAAGTTGGGTGAGAGAATATGAAGATACGAATGATTCGATGGTTAAAGGTTAAGAAGAGCGTTGGTAATTCAAGAAAGGTATTTTGCTCGACTACCATAGCGCATCTTTGAAAGCCTTTGACATTTTCCATCTGAGATCTGAATACTAAAGCTGCTCTCGCTGAAACTTCGTTTAGACTAGTCAGGTTGCTCGAATTCAGACGACTTGATGTCAAGCGAAATGAATACAAATTTGCGAGAATATTTCAAGTGAAAGATGTACTTCACGCCAGAAAAATTTTCTGCCTGATTCAGGTAACCAGGCTAATCCGAAAAAGGTTTAAAGATTCAGAATTATCGAGAATTCTATCCTTATTTATAAAATAGTTGATGCAAATCGTCTATTTTATTTCGTCAGACTAAACAAGTTCATAACTGATTGTGCAAAAAACGGAATTATCTATTTAGAGTTCAACGTATCAATTTTTGTCGCTATCAGACGTTAACGTACGTTAAACAAGGAGCTAGAAATTCGCTGCATCATTTAACAACGATCCAGTTCCTTGTTGATGGCGAGTAATTGTTTGTTACAAAATGAGAAAAGAAAAAAGCTGCGCAATTACTTTGAACCCAGTCGGACTCCAAGTGACGAAACGAATCGACTTCGCCCCTTTCAACGACGCGATCGTTCTATTGACATCATTCGGTGCTACGTCTCCACGATAGAGCAAACAGCAACTGGTGTAAGCTCCTACGCGTGGATCACATGATATCATCTGAAATTTATCAAATGAGATGATGAAACTTTGGAGGATGAATACAGTTGTGACGAACGAATCGCGAGGATAAACAAGAATAATAAAATTTGCCTGTACACCGTGAGCTTAAATTCGTGGCACAGAAGAAGCCATGGAAGCTTCTATTGCTCATAGTGGGACGAAAATTAAACATAAAAGAAAATTGTATCGCAAGCTCCATTCGCGAAGAAATCGCGTTTAGGAACTTCTCAAGTATACGTGAATCAAGAAGATTACGCAGAAGAAAATTCTATATAATATTTGAAGATCATTAACATATTCCAAGTTACTTGACTGTCAGGATTCTTAAGGATCTTTTACAAAACATCGATTATCTTCGAGATGTTTCGATTTTTACCTGATTAGAAGGTTCGAAGCAACTGTAGGTGATCTGTTGGGTGGTAATTTCGGAATGCATGGCTTTTCTGGGAGAGATGAGCGGAGCGTACGTAGCCAAAGTGAAATGAATTCTATGATACGGCACCAAGTTTGTTTGTAGCTCTTCGAGACTAAGATTTATGGCACCCTCGAATCTCATCGAAGCTGTGATGCTTGAAACAACTTGAGCCATTAGGCGATTTAAGTTGGTGTAAGTTGGACAATCAACATCCAAGTTCCTATAGGGAATAAACAACAGGGCGATGCAACAAGTTACTGATCTTTATTAGTTTAACGCTTTCGCTGCTTCTGGCGTCTATTTTATTCGAATAGGCGGACCTTTTTAACAGTGAACGCGTTAATTAATATACCTGGCGCAAATGTTGTATAAAGCTTCGTTGTCGACGAGGAAGGAACAATTCACATGGTCCAATGCACCATGGGTAGTAAGGACTGCATTATAGGGTTCCACGATAACGGTGGCAATGTTAGGTGATGGAAAGACAACAAAGTCTAGAGTGATCGTCTTAGGATAATTCTGTGATAGATGTTCGAGTAACAGCGTGGCGAAACCACTTCCGGTACCACCGTTGATTGACCTTTACAAACGTTGAGTTTTAATCAAATTGAGCTAACATAATTTAACAAATAGCATATCTTTCGTTGTGATACGCATATCTGTTTATGTAAATTCGTAATTTTTTTAATATAATTAAAACGTTTGGAATCTAAATGAAAAATTATTTTACGAAATAAACATTATAGAGAGTATTATACTTTGGATATCTACGTATGCATTTTCAAATTTCTCATAAATGCACAAACATCGGCATTCTAATTCCGACAAATCTTTGAGCTTTTATATCATTTTTATTCCTACTCTTTCGTCAAAATTCAGTAACCTGAATACGATAAATCCAGCTGGCTTCGAGCATGTTTCCCATATTCTACGAACGCGATCCAACACAAGGACGATCGCCTCACTACCGATGGAATAATAACCCATCGCGAAATTGTTCGACGCGTCTTCTTTCCCACTGATCAATGACTGGGGATTGAAAAGAGCCTTATAAACGCCAGTCCTAATCTCGTCGATCACAGTGGGCTCTAAATCGATGATTAGCGTGCGTGGTGTCAATTTTCTTGCCTAAAAAATGAATTTTGTTCGTGTAGCCAGAGTGTTTGCATTCACTTTAGTGATATTTTTTTTTATCGAAATTCAATAATGCATAATGCACGTAATACGTGGCAGACGTGAAAGATAAGAAAATCACGTTGAAGGCTTTCGAGTAGTATTCAAATCAGAAAATCAATGAACATATATTTATTACATTTTTCTGCTGTGATTTTCAGGTAGCAAGAAGTTATCTTATTTTCGAACATAAAACAGCTTGCAGTAAATTATCTGTATCTACCCGAGAATTAGGCAAGTTCACGTATACTTGACAAGTCTTGAAACTCATTTTTCTCAAGAGTAAAGCCTCCAATGCAATTTTTACAGATTTTATATTCTTGATTTTTATTTTATTTTGAATAGCTTTTTAATCTTATTTTCAGTAGTCATAGAATCTTCTTTCAATTTCATTTTCAACACGAATTACAGTATGTAATGTATTTATATACGCCACACTATATATTAATATTTGAACGATCGCTTATTATATATTTCCTCACTTGTGTCTCTGAAAAAAAAGCATGCATAGAAGGAACCATTGGATAATAGCCCTGACGAAGAGAACCGTTTGGGGACACACCATGTTCCAGACAAAATAATTCCCAACAAGCATTTGCTATTTGCGTGCCAGCCTGTCCTATAAAAATCGTTATTATTTCACTTGGTCCTTCCATCCCTTAACCATACTCCAAATTATAAATTTCCGATGAATTTTCATTTGTGATGAACGAACAATGAACGCCTCATGTTTCAAGTAACGTGAGATTACGCCAGAAATTTTGATCACTATCTTACATTTTCTTTTTTTCTTTTTTCTTACTTTCTAACGAAACATTTTTATTTATATATCTGTCAGAATGACAAGTTCAAAAGATAGTGAACCTGTTCATTTATGGAAGAACGTCAAATTTTTCGTCATATCCATAGCAATGTAAAAAATATTTGAACGAATCTGTAATGATAAATCAGGGATGAGTGTCTGATTCGAGAAATGTTTATTGCGCGACATTACATAATAAGTAACAAAGTTTCTCAAACGTTATCTACATCTTCGACGATAATTTTTAAAAGTGCGCAATTACAACAAGATTGCGAATTAACAATGATTAGGTACATTTTTACATCGACTCTGTACAATCTCATGGAATATTCATTACTGTGTTACATATTTACTTCTAGTTACAAACATCCAGCTGGCAATACCTTAATCGGTAAATCAACTACTTTATTATTCACATACATGGACGCATGGTCTTCGTAAATCCACTTTTGAACGAAATACACGCTTCGTGTTTTATTGATATGTATTTTGATCCCTTTGAAGAACCCCAAATGAACAAAAATAAGTACTAATATACATTAAGTTTGGATACATTACATCGTTTCTCCTCATGTTACGAAATGTTAATTGTAATATATTTGAACTTTAAAGTTCTACGGTAAGAAACTGAATACTGTAGCAATTTGTCATGTTGGTTTTTGTACTATAACAGACCTGACTTAATTTTGTATACAGTATCTGTATCTTATTTGGCGAAATATTTTAATAAAAGAATCACGTTTGTTGTACAACACTTTATGTTGACGTAAAGTCAAAAAGTGGCATCTCAAGAGGAGTTAAAGGTGGCAAAGGCGCAAGTCTTAAGGAATGTGCATTATCTAGCCTAGTTTCGTCATTGAGGTTAGCAGACACTGCATGAAGTTGTTCGGTCAACTGTCTCACTTCTTCCTCCTTCGCCTCCAATTGACTTAGCAAACTACCAACCAGACAACGTAATTGGCAATTAACGGTTTTTAGTTCCTCTATAACAGTGCCCGTATCCTTTGGATACTTGAAAGCTTTGTCCTCGCTGCCAGGTATTAAGATTAGACTTAAAAGACTATCCTGCTCTTCGATGGTTCTATATATAGCTTGCCGTAGAGATCCGTCGAATTTATCACTTGCAAACTCAGACGTATCCTTCTCAACCTGTTTAGCTGCCTGTTTGCTAAGAATTTCCCTTTGTTGATTTTCCAGTGTAGTTTTGTACTCTTCATATTGTGCTTGTTTCATTCTAAAAAATAAATTTTCATAAGAACAAATATCCGTTGCGTCGTATAGCAAGAAAAGAGATAATTACCTAACTACAGCAGCTTGTCTTTTATGGTAATCGCATTGAAGGGCCAGAGATTCTAAAGTAATGAATGAATGGAAAGAGGAAATGACAATTGGTTGGGTCTGACTAGATAAATTAGAAGTCTTCAAATGAACAAATCTAGATTCCAGTTGTGCGTGTGCCTCTGCTAGAAGACTAGCTACCGTTTCATGACACTTGGCTGCCTCTTCAAAACGACCTTCTTGTAACAATGCCTCTGCTCTCCTTTGTCTTTCATGTGCCTTTGGTAGAAAAAATTTTATGTCAATCTTTATACAACACGTTAATCAAAAAAATTACTAAACACTAACAGTACCAAACAAAATTAACATATGACATTCGATAACTCAATATCAAAATACGACGTAGCTGGCACAGTCGTATGTTTTTGTAAAATTCAGTCGACTAACTGATGCAAAAGTACATTCTGTATAGCGATTAATATTTGAATAATGCATAAACTACGCGCATATGACGAAGGTAAAATTATTAGTCACACATGACGATAAGATATTGAAGAAAATATAATGACATTTACCGCGTTTAGGATTGATGTCTCCATGGTTGATCAGCTGATTGAATCACAGAATAAAAACAGAGAGGCAACATGTGGGTTACTTTCTGTTAGGGTAGAAAATGACGTACTTACCGACCGAGCATACAGAGTAGTGTGCAACAAGTTCAAACGATACGAACAGCACTTGACAGAGAAAGCGATAGTATACCGCAAGTATAGAAAAATTTTAGATGAAGCCTCCTGCATTATCTATACATTCAAGGCTAATGCATTTAATTCTCAAGTATTGCTCTTAATGCTATTTCATCCATGTTATACTAAATGTAATTGTTTATGCGTTAGCTGTGGTATGAATGTAGAAAATGGAACGAGGTTGGAGATCACTCTGGTGGAGTGTACTTCATTCTGATGGATCCATTTTCATCCTCTTGAATCGAAATAATTTATTAACATATAAGTATGTACTAGATAATTATATGTGTAAGTATATTAAGTATATACATCTACTTCCGATCACGATCGATGAAATTATGTATGTCTTTTATGCATCTGGATTTCCGCGCAATAGATATTGAATTTCTATGCAATTATACAATAACATTATATTTCTTAGAAAAATGTATTATATAGAAAAGAAGTGAAAAGCCTAACATTGAACTTCAACCAAGGCATGCAGATGAAATGTCATACTTACAGTTAAAGAAATTCAGGAATTTTATATAAATCACTTAGATTGCTTTCTTTTATGAATACACGTATTTACATATATACGTCTATACTTTAGCGAATATTAAAAAATGAAGTAGTCTGCGATATTACCGATCGATGATAACGGTAATTTTGTACACTGCATTTTTTGTTATTAAGAGATGGCATTGTTATACATACGTGAATGTAAAATTGAACGATTTAAAAGTTTAAACTTAAAATTGAGCTTTATATGCAGTAATATAAACGCAAAAGAACTTTATATCAATACTTTGATTAAATTTGATTATATAAGTAATCTTAAAGCATTATTCGGACTGTACGCAACATTCATCAAGGTAAAAAGCAAGCGAAGATCGTCACATCTGCTAAAACGATCGTGCATAAATCAGCCAATCGGTGACCGAAATATAAAGTACGAGAAAATGTGTCAAGTAGATAACGAGTTATCGTTTATTAGTAACGTAATAATCCTTGACGAGTATTACACGCGTAAATTGAGAAAACATCATTAAATTCTAAAACGGCTTTGCAATCACAGAGTCCTAGTCACACAAGAGTCGAAAAGGAATTGAGCGTAGGCGTGAGCCCGATGCCTTTATAGGAATACGAGGATCAACGTGGAAACTTAATTATTCCAACTATCAGCGGTGTATGTGTGTGGTACCGTCGAGTGTTTCATCTATTAGAAAATAACGTTGACCTCATCTCTTCCGCTGGAACTCGAAAAATTTCTCGGCCTCTTTAAGGTACGACGTCGGTCTCGTAATCGATCCAACACATGATCAACGATCACCGATCTGGACGTGAGGTTGAGCCAATTAATATTATCGATCTATCGTAGGTATTGGTATATAAAAAAAAAGGAGTTAAGAAAAAGATTAAAAATGAGAGAACTAGGGTAACTCATGTCATTTAAATCCGAGTAGGTGTAACCTTACAAAACTGACAGTACTTAATCCTCGCTGAATCATTAGAAACGTATTATGAACCCGTGGCATTAAGTCGATTAGCATAAATTTTCATCGAGAACGCGAGCAAATTTGCCATGTAAATAACTGATCGCATTCTTCATTAAACGAGAACGCCGTATACGGCGATAGAAAGCCAGTATATTTTTACGGTCCACCGGCTCGAATTAGTAAGATCCTCCCGTCTGTTTCCTTATGGCATCAAGCGAATTAGCGCCCGATTAGTGAGCGCCCCTTGGGAGCCGAAAAAATTCTCACGGTCTTCGAGTGTATCGAGAGGAGTCGGTGTGAGAAAGTAAAGAAAGAAACGTTCAAGGTACGCTACAAGATACATAGACAATTCTTACACATTTAAAAAAAAAAAAAAAAGAAAAGAGAAAAAGAAACTCGTTAACGAAAGATTCACAAAAAAAAAAAAAAAAAAGGAAATAAGAAAACGGTACCTGCATTATCCGAGATTATTTACTGCTTATTTATTGTTTTGCAACAATTATAACTTACTCACTCCCCTTTTGACATATTTCAAATTTGAATGCCAAAGCATCTGTACGACTGATTACTTATATCCTACAATTTAACCAGTTTCTATTTTGCAAAAAATTAACCAACTTGGCAAATGAGTAAGCGGCTCGACTGATCCTCCGTGTGCAAATTTCTTTTTACTAACGCGGTGCGCAACGTGGGACGTTCAGAGCCGCCAGATCGTGTTCTTAGCCTCCTCGGGGCAAAAAATCTAAAAGTATTCGCGACTACTTGTCAACGCCTTTACCACGATATCCAATAGCTTTTAAAGCCAGATATTTTAGAATTCGTTTCGAGAAAACAGTCGAAGTTCGAGCAAAATTGCGCGAGGAAACACGCGACCGAGAAATCGCTTGGGGCCATTACACCGTTTATTAACGTCTCGCATCGAAGCGCCGAGGGTTAATAGCGTGCAGGCTTTTCGGAATCTCCTGCAACGCTGTCGTTTCCATTTCGTCGAAAGCTCGAACATTACGTAACACCGTACGGAGAATAGAAGGTATACGCGAACAGACTCACGTGTACACGCATAGAAACACAAGGAATATATCTAGCGTCGATGTTACGCAACCGTATAATCCTAGATTACGGCAATTACATTTTTGCCCGCAGTGCACTTCCATCCGAATCATATATGGAGGCGCTATCCTATCGGATAGCCATCGGGCGCGAGCGATCTGGCATGCGCGGCCGTTCTCGTGAATGGGCACGGCTCGTGGTCCAAGCGGCGGCCGTATGAATGAAATAGTAAATATAATTGACAGAAGGGCAGGCGTGGGCAGGCCAGTCAGAACAGGCAAGCAGAAACAGGCGGAACGAGGTGCAAGACGGGAACGGCGCGGCGTTTTATACGCGGCAGGCGTAGGATCGAGGTCATCACCTTTCTATCATCCGAAGAGTCTAGATAGCATTTTTTTTTACCTCTCCTCCGTTTTTTCTTTTTTTTTTTTTTCGTATCTCGCGCGTTTCGACATGTTTTCAGATACATCATTGATATTCTTTATCGGTTGGACGTTTCCATCAACCCTTCGTCACGGAAGAGCTTTTCATGTAGCGGTATGATTTTTTAATTCCGTTCGTTGCATAGGGAAACAAGTAGGAGAAGAGATGGAGAATGTTGAAGTTGAACTTAAGCGAATTATGAGAGCAGAAAGAAATTTTGATATATAATAGGGGCAAGAAGGAACATTCTCATTCGGTTCTTTATTAAAATCAGTTTGAGAAGTTGATTTATTTGACTCGTAGTGATGCTCGAAGCGCAACGCGGTAATTGAAGATGATGAAAGCCATGAGAAGTAACGGAAAGTTGTTCGAAGAGCAATATAAGTGCGGAACAAAACAGAGTGCGAGGTAACAAACTCGTAATACGCTGAAAGAATTGTTAGGTATCGAAATGAATCGGAATGATAAGAATACAGTAGAATGCGTAACTAGACTGCGGATTTTTACCGTATTTGTGCGAGACTTAAAGATGCATAAGTGCATAGAATGCGTAGAGTGCGTATGACTTGATGGTGCGTATAAAAATACGCGCAAACTTGCTTAAAAATCTGCAGTCTTCGCGTAATATACAATTCCCACTCAAAGGAAAAAAGAGAGAAACCTGCTGGTCTTAGGACGATTATGTTTGCCACGGAATTAAAAAAATATCAGATAATCGTTAAAACATACGAAGAAATAATTCAACATGTTACTTCATACAACAAAGGAGATAGTTTACGTATAACGCGTATATTAACACGTTAAACGTATTAATCTACACGAGTGTTAAAAGTGCGTATAAAACACATTCTACGATCTACGCGAAATACCGAAGTTTTTTTAAAAATATTACGTTTTCCCGAGACTTTCAAGCGAGAGTGTACATGCAAATTTCATTACCAACGCGAAAACAATTTTTACGAAACAGAGCCAATGAAGAGAGTACTTTGGCCTCGGGCGTGTTATACCATAAACTCGTCATAAAAGTTTCATTGGTCCATCACCGTTAGATCGTTAATGTCGCAACATTAGAGCGTGGAATTAATTAATCGCCGTTGCGGAAACGGAAGAGTCGAGATCTTCATCTCTATCAGAGTGGTGGATCGGTAAGTAGGAATCCCTGTAGGGTCTCTTGGTACGTGAAAACGTTACGTGACGATGAGGACAGAGATCCGCCCTCGGCCGCGAGTAAGTACTGGCTGTTGTGGAGAACGTTGAAGGAGAGCTGCGCCAGTTCTTGGCCGGTCGGTCTGCCTTTTCTCTCCTCCCTTCTGCCCCGAGTGCCCCTTCCCCGTGTAGTCGTCGAGTGACGACCAAAGACGGTAGGAAGGTACGGTTTCCGGTCGCCCACGCGACAACCTAGCCGGAGCTCTCTCGCGTCAGCCAGCTCCGTTGTGAAAATCCTCTCGATTCAGGTGTCCGGATAACGCTCACGGAGTGGTAAACCTGGCGCAACACCCTGCGTCGTGGTGGGGACGCGATTCAGGCAAAATGGAGAACAATTTGTAGATTTCTATTCTGTTCGAATGCCGTTCCCCTAGCTCCACTCGCGGTTCCACCGATGCTTGTATTTTATGGAGATACATCGGCCAATAATTTTGCATCAGTCGAAGTGAAATTCCTCGATTATTTCAGACACCGATGCGGACGTGGAATTTCAGAGTAGTCTTTCGTCTAACTGTAACTCGAAGTACACTGCCAGTTTTTCTATCTATTTAGTTGGGAAATTTGAAAGCGCAAAAGTGTACAGAATGCGCACGATATAAAGGATAAAATATTCCAAGTAGGATATTACTCGTGGTATTTAACAAATGAAAGAGGTCGCTATTTCTATACCAGGCTTTTTTAGTTAGGTTCATGACAATATGTATTTGCAGCTGACCCGTCATTCCGTACAGTTTGTACAATTTACTCGAAGATCTTCGTTTATCTGATTATCGAACTTGGTGTTTCGTTACGCAAGAGAATTTGTTAGCGTCGATAACTTGTAACTTGCGTCTTGCAAAATTTCACTGCATGTAGTGTCAGTTCAATTCCTTCTAATCGGAAACTTTTCTAATCGTAGGATATGAAGTTGGTGAAACATTGCCAAGCTTTCATTCTGATTGATTTTAAATCTTGCAGATACAAGTAAGGTGTAGTTAATTTTTCAGAGCAACGGTGAATATGCGAGAGGAAATGCGAAAGAATCGTTATTGATATCGCATATCTCACGTTTCAATTCCATAGTAAAGATTTTCTTACGTCATTAAAAGTCGTGTTCCCGGTCGGAACGAAAGCGAGATCGAAGCATAAAAGATTGGAGGATCGCAGCAGGGTCTTTTCCTTTTCCAACGACATTTTCCTTTTGCTCGCTCCTTTGCTTGAATGGTAATTAGCTTTCCTTTCAACCGGTCGCTTTCCAATTCGATTACTCAACGACTAATTATTACGTTTCAGCGTTAGTCAAGTGGCCGAAGCATGAGAGAAAAAAAAAAAGAAGATAGAGAGAGTAGGTAGACTAAGGGTTGATTCGAGTCATTGTGATCGAACGTGTGGCCGTTGTTGCGCGACTGGGCGCAGGATTAATGATACGTTTCATACTCATTTTCGTTCATTGTCGATACTAATCGATTACGGGCCGCGCACGAGTTCCAGAGCCATTAGTTAAGATCGGAATAAATTTCGGGTGAAAGTGGTCTAGGGCCTAAGGGACGATCGATCCTCCTGGTGATAAATTTACCTGTCAATTAAGTTTCATTTCAACTTTCGGCTGGTCCGAGAAAATAGTTCGACACACCGTGTTCATGTCCAACGGATCGTAATTAAAACCGTACGCGCCCTGGTTCATTCGTAAGAAAAATCGATTGACGCAACGACACTTGGTCACACACGCCATAGGATAATACGTGTCCGCTTCTATCATCGAACATTCTCCTCGACTTTTGAAGAAATCCATCGTTTACGTAATTCCTGACTCGCGTAAAGCACCGTCGAAGAAACCGGAGACATTGTCGCTTAATTAACAGACTTCGTCGCGTTCATGGGATTCGGAGACAGAGAGAAGTGCTGTTGGTATCGATCGAGTCGCTCGTGATTAAAGATATTTTCTCTAAAATATTGCCGATGCTCGAAATACCTTACTGTTCGTGAGACACTTAATACACTTAGGATCGGTTTAAGTAAATGAAGATTACAATCACAAGATGAAGTTGAAACAGCCGATGTCAAAAATACATATATCGTTTATTTCGAAATTAAATATTGATTAAAATATCGTAGAGCATCGTTTAGTAACGAGACTTTAACGAATAGAAAATATGTGTGTATTCTTATAAGTACGTGGAATGATTTGTGGAATAAAAAAAAGATGAGAAATATGTATGCGTGACAAGTATTCGTAGAGTTACGGTTCTGTAATTATAATAAGAATTAGACCTAGTATTTAGTAGAGGGAATCATTAGATTGTTTCTTTTTTGATTCTATTATGATTTGAAACTTTCGTGACATTGAATTTATCAAATCGATGAGTACTCGACTTGGAATGTCTTTCCATTCTTTTAATAGAATTCTCCTTAAATCATTCTGTCCCATATATTTCCAATAATGTTTATATCTGAGGATTGTGGAGGTGTTTTCAAGTGTTCCCGAACATTACACAAGACCCACGCTGGCGTATTAGTAACGTTATGCTTCCGATCGTTATCTTACATCAGGATGAAATTGTCTCTCAAACCCATCTTTTTCTGCACTTTGATACAGAGTTTAGTTTTTAAGATATCTATGTATATTTTATCCTGCAAAGTCGCAACTGTGCGAGTACTTGTTACGCATATACTTTGCCCATTTGCTAAATGTTTATTTACATCTTCACAAGCGGAACAGGTGGCGCAATCTCGCTTTTCTTTTTAATTATTCCGCAGTCTTGTATGAATATGTACATATCTTTTATTTGTTAAAATCCTGTCAAAGTTAAGTATTGTAGGAATACTTTCTACGCTGACTGTACGTCGTAGGAGAAACTAAATTACACTATGTTTGGAAGATTTTATTACAGAACTATTTTATTAAAGGTCACGTATAAAATTAGCAAACTATGATTATAGAAAAAAATGCAAGTATACTTTTGCCGATTTTACGACTTTAATGTCATTTTAATGTCACTGATTAAAGAGGAGTATTTTTTCAAAATGGAAAATGTGATTTATGGTTTCGTAGTCTCACAGTTTCCGATCGAAAGGTTCGTGTTTACCAGAAAAGCAAAGAGATTACTTTAGCATCTTTAATTTCTACTCGATACATTTCAATATTTCGTAACAAAATCATAGTGATCGCTAACAACATCGTAGCACGCGATTGCTACCGGTAGCTACACATATTTATACTTACATCGCGAAAGAACTGTGTTTAAGAAAATCTGCTCACTTTTCTCGCGATAAAAATTATTTTTGTAAATCTAGTCCACCTAATCTTCATTCGACGATAAATCAAGATATAGATCATTTCTTACAATGATATTTGCTACGAGTTCATCGAACGTATCGTGACTTATGGATGTTAGCGTAGTTAATCGACTGGACAGTATTGTACCGTGATAAAAATATTTCCGTAGAATTGTACGCGGTTTTTGAGGACTTGTTGTTGGATCGGAGGGACGCGGCAACACACGTCGTTCCCTCCTCCTTTCTCTTTTCCTCGCGTTCTATTTTCCTCTCTCTCTCTCTCTCTTTCTCTCGGTACTCCATCTCCGTTCTCTTTGGATGCTGTGTTCTTCTCTGAAAGTCCCTTCGAAGAGGTAGGGCACGCGAATGTGGGAGGGAGAGTTTCCGGTCGCCCACGCGCCTCCGCAACAACCACTTCGCCGAGGTATCAGGGACAAAACACGGGCCGGCGGATGTCTCTTCTCTTCAGCGCAAATGAAGAAGTCGCCTCGCATTCGGCAAATATAATGAAAGCCCCCCTTTTCCTTCGGCATGCATCGCGGAAGCGATCCTCTGTTAGCGTTCCGCTTCTTGCGCTCCCTGTTTCTGCCTTCCGCTCTTTTTTAATTCGCGGCCCTCGATGTCGCGCTTTTAAACGCGCTATATCAACGTGTTTGCGATTCCTCGGCTTTCAATTAGCACGTTGCGCTCTGTTTCGATGTTTCGCGAACATTCCGGTCCACCTCTTCCATTTAATCGTCGTGAAGCTTTACAACGTAAAACGCGTTGTGTTTCTCGATGAAACATTTCTCGGTTAAGTCATAGATACGAAACGTTCTGAACACCGAAATAATCAGCCGAGATTTTCAAGCTTCACGAAAGTTGATCGATTCTAGAATATTAATCTTTCGAGGTCCGACAGCGAGTCGCATTTAAAACTTTATGGCGATTGCTTCGTGCTTAATAGAATAAATTCGAAGGCTGTTTATAATTTGTGTGTATATAGAAATTTATAATATCGTGACTGTTCATGTGTTTGTGTGTATATATATATATACGTAGAAAATTGTACGAAACGTATCATTATTATAATATGCAAATCGCGCTTAGAAACACATAGATTTGTATACACAACTGCACGACCTACGAATCGAAGCATGTCTATATCGGTATATTTTTACTCGATTAAATTCTGACTGAAGAAATCTGTTTCGTACGGAGACCACAAGTAGAGACTCGACTGATTTTACCTCACCGTGTCGCTTCCGTCTACATGTCTTTATATCGAGAAACAGAAAGCACGATAAAACGATGTCCATCTTATCCGCGAAAGATCGCGTATAATCTCAATACATAGCCTTCGCGATCGAGACAAGGATCGAAAAATATCGGCTGCCACTTATATACACCGTCCGCCGCGTACGGCTATCCACGAGCAAGTGAACTGGATTTAATTTCCATGTTTGTTAATTGCGCGTTATCTGTGCTCGAATCTTTGCACGACGCAGAGAAAAAAAGGAGAGATTGTACGAATCGAACGTGATCGCTCAATCGAAGTACACGGTACTCGCAACGACCAACAAGAATACGTGCCGTGGTACCACTCGAATGGGTTGCGCGACAAGGATTTGCGAGGGGTGGTTTACGAGCGTGTTCCCGCGGCGCCTTGACCTGCCTCTAGCAAAGCCTACGACAGTCGAGTCCAAACCGATACGAACCGATCGGTGTGCACGCGTGGACGGATCAGTCGTCATTGCTATTTTTAAGCTTCGCAATCGGCGCTACCTTTCTATTGCTTCATGCTGTTTCAACGTGATTCCCTTCGTAGGATGTTTCCGTTTCCAGTTTAGTTCCTGTGATTCTTGCGAATTAATTTTTGGTTTTTGTTAATTCCTGTCCATCTTTTTTTGTCCGAAAGATAAACACGGAGATATTATCATCGATGTTCATACAAGGAGTTAATTTGTTGCGGTAATAAATGAAACTGGATCTTCTTCCTTATTTTTCACCTTATTCGTTATTTTCTTCGTTTCGTTTGAAACATTTATTCGTTGTTTCGTAAAGACTTGAAAGAACCGCGTTCAAAGAGTAAGAATTACGTACCGTAGTTTGTAAGAACTACATGCAGCTATGTTACGAAGATACGATAAACGAACGATCAGCCCTTACGAGCTTCTGCTCTAAGCTTACGATGCATAAAATACGAAACTTTGAGAAATTTTGCCCAATCAAATACAAGGAATATCGAGTAGATAGAAACAATTATCTACTTAAATTCCTTCTTTCTGGTAATATTCGTAAAAATGCAAATTTACGTAAATATATACGGTCTAACAAACTGTATTCGTGTTATCGTAAGTGTCCTTATTTTCTTGTGAAGGTTCTTATGAACAGAAGTGTACTTACGCGTGCGTGCGGAATGCGGAATGCGTACGATCCAGCTAGATCAATTGGTAACTCTAGTTAACGCTTTATGTTACGACCTCGCTATATCGTTCCCACCTACTATACGGGCAGATGAATATTTTTCAGCATGAGACTCTAGAGCGGGAAATTCTTTAGGCTCGCGGTTGCGACCGATTCCAACGGTACATCGGAACCACTCGAGAGAACGACCGCTCTGGCCGGTGTAGTACGCACCACCCACCACGAAGTACTCGAGGAACGAGGATTGTTCGTCCTTCGAGAAGAGAATTCGGCGTTAAAACCATCTCCTGCCCCTTCATCTCCTTTTTTCATCTCTCCTTTTTCACCTTTTTTCTGGACTCGGAACCATCTAGCTGGAAAAAGAAGATCACGAAGGGACTTTTAGGGGCGTTCAGACGACCGTGCGAAATCGACTTCACCGTGAAGATCATGGTAATATTGAATAATGATATGATATAATTTAATAACCGTGCCGCTGGATGATGCTTAATGACGATAATGCCGGAGTACCGTGGCCACCTAAGATCAGCAGGGAAGCAGGAATTTGCAAGTTGTTCCGTTTAATCGATACTTGTGTGTTTACGCGTACCATTACATTTTTTTGGATTAATCTTACGCTTTAATACCTTCGATTTGGTTCATTAAAGGCCAGGCACTGAAATAATGGTTCAAAGTTGCGTAAATGCAACAGTATTGCAGAAGGTGAGTAAAGTAACTTACATCTCGCGGTTTGTACAGCTACGGAGAGTGGATTATTAACAGGTTTTCAGAAGTTGATTATAAGAATCAGCGATACGAAACATATTTCGAACGATATTCCGATTTCTACGAATCGTCCGCGGCAGCATTAATTGACTACGCATTGGATGTTGATATTCGTGATTTAAAGGATTAACGAGTCTGTCAGACGATGTTATAGATATTTAAATTTCTTGGAATCTCATGAAATTATTGAACCCAGTAAGGACCAAAGTTGCTTTAACGCAATATTTCATTTGGGATTACTCTTTAGCGAATTTGCGTTATTAAGTTCCGTCGAGTCCTCGTTGCAATTGTGAAAAAGGAATTTCCTCCTCTGTTTGCTTCATTCGGTTTGTATCGCTGCGATAAACTATTCTTCTTCAGATTATAGAAATTCTTGTTGTACCTCTGGTTCCTGTAACGAAGTTCTGTGATATACCTGTTATTTGTAACGCGACAAAGCGATAACTCACTTCTCAATGATCAGGCGAAAGAACAAATGGTAACGAACTAAATATTGATTATATACATTTTTCGAGTTTTCTCCCACATGTACGGTGTAAAAAGAACGAAACGTTTCGTCAACGCTCTTTTAATGGATTAATACGAATTATTCCGCTACATGAACTTTCGTGGCTATCAATTGGAACCAAAATACTCGAGAAAAGACAGTCGATCGACTACGTCGCGGATTAATAATGGCCTTGGCGGGAGATAAAATTTAACTTGATATCGAGCTCGCTAAGGATACGCGTGCTGTTCCACGATTGTGAAGATAAACAATAGATCAGAGATTGGCTCACGGGCATCCAATGCGGTTATATTAAGTAACCGCAAGACTGGCTCGTAATCGCGATCGTATCTGGTCATAGGATGTCCCAACTTATAGGCGGGATATCCCAGGAATTTATGTCACGCGTTGCCTTCCGACAATCTACGCTCAACTCCACGACGAGACGGCCAAATTAAAGAAACACACCTCACTTGCAAATCTTTCAAAATTCTTGTGCAACCAAGGGATAATAACCAAAGAAATATCACACAAGGTATAAGGTGATATTTAGGCAACGAAGGAAAGCGACGAAGTTCTAAGAAGAAAGGATTCATGCAAAATGGTGCGCTTAATTGCATTAAACGATACTTATCTCGACGACCGTCGTCAAAGTTGCGTCACAATCGCCTGTAATCCACGGTACTCGCGTTTATACGGGGGCCATCGAACGGATATCAACGAGGATACCGAGCCAAAGGGGCACCTGGACAAAGTTCGGATAAAAGCGCAAACTAGTCGCGTCGTTGTCCGGGAGATCGTCGCGCGATGGATTTATATTGGCAGTCGATTAAATTTCTCCGGCCAATTTACATCGACTGGTTTATCCATCGGATCGAGGCGGCCGTAAATAAGTGTACCGTGGTCCGTGCTGCGCCTCGAATATCACCGTTTACGACTGAATCGCCAGAAAAAAGAAAAGGGAAAGGGACGAAGAAGGGAACGGTTTAGGGACAGCCAGAGAGAGAGAGAGAGAGAGAGAGAGAGAGGAGGAGGAGGAGGAGGAGGTGGAGGAGGATGAGGAGGAAGAAGAAGGTAAGAAAGAAAGGAGAAGAAACGAAGGAATCTGGAAAGCGACGGGGCTCTACGAGGAGTCGTAATTTCGGTGCAAATCGCGAGGGTGAGGATCCGCCGTGGAAACGGAGAGGAACGGTGGACAAACCGTCGCTGGACTTTGGATGGCGCTCGCGTGCACCCGCGACGACGCACCGCGAGCTGAACAAGGAGAGGGAACGCGCGGGGGAAAAAATATGAAAAAGAAAAACGACCGGGTAAATAAAGATCGACCCGTCTCCCACGCCCGTGACCATTGTTATTATATATCCCGTGGGGTATTGTTCCCATGGGAAAACTGGACAGGCCCGTTCTACCACCTATAAGACACGCCGGTGAGTGAGAGAATATGCACGCACACACGAGCTTCTACCTGAGGCCTCGCCAGACTTCAGGTAACACACACTTTCTCCTTCTCTCTCTCTCTTCTCTCTTCCCAACGACGTGTATGCTGCTCGCCTAATACACACACTCGCGGCACGGTTAGGTGGCGCGTGCGTGTAACCACACGCACGAGACAGGCCGCACACTCGAGCGCAGATTTGAGATATTGTGGGGGGCGTTCACCTCGCATCTCGGTCCTCGTGGTTCGTTCGTGTGAGTAGCACTTATACACGGCAGACAAGCGGCGTTACACGTCCGCCAGGTATACGTCCGTGTATTTCGTCTCCTCTCTACGTTTCCGTGCAAGGCGTTGCAACGAGTATCCTCGTGGCTCTGTTCAATCGTATGCGAACGATCCGTATACGTGCATGTATGTATACAGCCGTGTATACACACGACATCGTCTTATTCCACTGCGAACGTATACAGATACGCGAGGCTAGCCGCTTGTACGTATATATGTAGCCGTGGTGGTACCTCGTGGTGGATGCTTGAGGAACAGGGTGCGGCTCAACCCACCTCGCTTGACTTACCTACCCGTATTACTGTCTAGATAGGTATATCCAGGCGCGAGCCACGCACGGCCCAGGATACTATGCCATATTTGCATCCATGATCCAGGACACGTGTGTATCCGCGGGAGCGCGTGTGCGTCCTTTTTTTCCTTTCTCCTTCTCCTTCTTCTTCTTCTTCCTCTTGCTAGTTGTTTCTTCTTCTATCTACCTGGACCATTGCCTTCACCGATGCACCACCGTGTCGTGATCCTTGCTGTCTCTCTTCTCTCTTCTATAACCCTCTCTCTCTCTCTCTCTCTCTTTCATTCTACCTCTCCCCTCCCCTCCATCTTTCCGTTTATTTTTTATCTGCTCGTTTTTATCTGCCTCCCTTTTTACCGCGCTCTCTTCTCTTCCCTCTTTCACCCGGAGCCTCTCCTATCTTCCTCGACGTATCTCTCGCGAGTATGCGTGTCTCTCGCTCGAAGGGATGCGTACGCGAGTACTGTTCCTCCGGGCGCATCGTCGGTTCCGCAGGACGACGGAGGATTATAAATCCCGGAGGAAGAACAGGGATATCGATACCGCGTAGTATGATCGCTTACGGACCGGATAGACACCTTCTTTACGCGCCTTTTTCTTCTTTTTTTAAGCGTTAGTTATGGTTAGATTGCAGATGTCTATGTAAATTCATATTTTTATGAGGACGATTAAAAGCGTAGAACCTACGTAGAGATTTATTGCATTTTAGATATTTCACGGATTTTTCCATATTTTGCATATTATCGATCGTGACGAGTTCCTCTTTGTTTCCACGAGCTTAAACCCAACCTTTGAGCAACCGCGTTATTTATGGGATGACTTAATATTTATAGTAAGCCACACTTGGATACAATCCAATAGAGTACTATCTACGTGTTAAATAAGATCAGGCATAAAAACAATTTTGTTAGAATTAACGCTCTGCGTGTTTACATTTGAATTTGGATGTCGAGTGTTAATCGTAAAACTGAAATTATTTAATTCTCGCTTCCTAAGAGAAATAACTCAAGGCGGGCGCGTATCGATATATAATAAATTGCAGCGGAAAGTCTGTCGAGGGCTATTTTTATTTTCAAAACAAGCATCCGAGCCTCGTTGAGTGGATGCCTTCGATTTCAAATTTACCAAATGTTTAAGCAGCCAGATCGTAAATTCGGCGCGAGATTCTGTACCTAAAAAAAAAAATGACTTGCTTTGCCTGTTACCGTCTCGCCAATCTACTTTTTGCCTCTGCACAGTACATATAGTACGCGGATGAAAATTTTCAAACTTCGTTCGAATGGATCGCAAACTCTGACGAGGTTGCTGTTCGAGTTTGTTGGAAAACCGAGAGTGTCACGGCCGCGTCAGTAATCAATAACGATAGACTCCGAGAGAGCAGGTCCGGTAAACGAACTGGATACGCAAAAAGAAGAGCGCGTGGAGAAACAGTCGGAGACGAGGAGCAGTGATTAACACGTGGTCGATCCTGGAACTGGCCGACGAAGATCGATGAGGATCGGAAAGGTGGCCGAACGGTGTATCACGGTAGCCGACTCGTTATTCGAATTCCTGGGATTCCTGGCGTCGCGTCTGGAGCGACCGGCACGCAAAGTCTCACCCGGTACGGCCGATCCCCGGTCTGGCCACTCTCCTTGTCTTTCTAGCTTCGGACTTACCGAACCGGATGGCACGATCACACGGGGTCCAGGGGACCGCGTAATTAATTGATATAATAATCGTGACGGCCAGTCTTAATTTCATCGAGACTCGGATGCCCGTGCACACCGCCGACGCCATTCTCGTCCTGCTGTATCGTCGTCTCTCTTTTGTCATTCTTCTTCCCTTTCCACCCTTCTCTGTCCCTTTTCCCTTTCGCATCAACGACTCCGACGACAGCGACGACGGCAACGACGACGAAGACGACGATGACGACGACGAAGACGACGACAACGAGAAAGACGACGACGACGACGACGACGACGACGACGACGACGACGAATCATCGACGTCCGCCGGCACAGTCTCACCAATAAGTCTCTTCAAGGTTGCCATCGTTGGACTACCATAATCCGCCTCGTAGATTATTATCGGCGAGAGAAGAAACTTGCGACACACACCGGTCGCGCTCGTTCTTTCCTCCTTCGTCCATCCTTCCCTGCCGTTCTGTTTCTCGATTCCTCTCTCTTATGCTCCCCTGGTTGTCCGCTTCTTTCCCCCCTCCCTCCGCTTTTTTCTCTCTCGTCCACTCGGAGAGCACGGAATAATAAACCCGGCACGGTGATCATTAAGAAGAGGCTAGCTTATAGTCACAGCATATCTGTGTTTGATTTGCGTTTGGCAGGAGGACGTATAATTCCTTATCTTAATTGACCCGATTAGCATATTGTTAGAGGCTGCGAAGGAACGCTTTAAGACGCGCGTTGCACGCAATTCTGCGTGGCCGTGTACCGCCGGGTATCGCGTGCGTACGAGGCCGAAACACACGGCGCGGCAGCGAACGTCCCGGCTACTGGAATTTCGTTTCACGAAGCTTCCTGTTTGGTCGATTAATCAAACGGGACGTAACGATCGATGAATATCCATTTGGAAATTAATTTTCGTTGGCCGGGACGGCCGATCGATTATATACGACGTGGAGATGTTGTCCCGTATGGTACTCGCGCGATTTCAAAATGCTAATAGATCGCCTCTATTCGTTTTAATTCGTCTCGTGCCTCTTGGGCTGGCTCGAGACTTGCTTCATCCTTCTCGGAACGATCGTGGCTCTCTGTCGGTCACACAGACCGAAGACTTTCACCGCGGCGCTCGGTTGTTCATTCATAAATTGATTATTAAAGGCTCGCCGGGCCCGTTCCAACGCGAAACATACGCGCGTACGCGGTGGCACGAGCTACGCGAACCCTGTTGCTTTTTCATCGTCGATATCTCTGCCGGACGAATAAAATAAAGAGAATGGTGGTACGGCGGAGGAATCGCGAAACAGGCTGAAAAACGAACGAAAAAAAAAAGATACTTCCGCGTTCGAACAGCCGGCTATTAATTTGTCCGCTGTAAGGAGTACTTAGCCGCGCGAACAAGAAGCTTTCGTCCATTGGTTTTTCATCACGCGCGACCCGTCACCGTGTTCTCGGCTTCTCTCCACCGCCGGCGTCGCCATACTGTTATTAGCATTATCCACGTCCGAGAAACAGGCTTTTTAACGTAAAACTTACTATTACGCCAGTGGAAAACGAAGAAATGGAAATAAACGCTTGTCCGAACGAAGATCGAGTAAATACATAGTTACACAGTCTCTGTGCAACAAGTGGTTAAACCCGGCTTCACAATTTTTATGTCTCAATCTCCTGTTCCGACCAGACTTTTCACGCTTCCAGAGAAACTATAACGTAGAATCGAAACGAGATAGTATTCATATTAACAATGATTCTCTCGATTCGTGTATATTTTCATTGAATTTAAAAATTTGTTCAATGATGGAAACACGTCGCCAGGTTGAAAATGATCCAGCATCGCAACAGCGTTGAAAACGAATGTTCGCTTTCTGTAGAAAATCTCTGTCGTTTTCATTTCTAAGAATATTTATTCGATTACGGAATGCCAGATAAAAAAAGAAAGAGACGAAGTACAGTAATTCTTCCAATTATTTATCTATCGAACGAAATAGCTCGATGAAAAATCACTTACTTACTTAAATAAACTAACGCTTAACTATTTTTAAGATAACATCCGATCAAACGAAATAACGTATCGTTTAAATAATCAAATGTTTTAGCTGAATAACGTCCGAGTCTGACCTCTCTACAGTAAATCGTGTTGCCTTTTAAAAATATGAAAAATCGTGTTAGTCGTTGGTAACATCGAAACATCGGCTCGGTATCTGGAATTTCCGGCACAGATTTATGAACATATTACGTTTTATGGATGCTGCATTTCCGAGGAACGGTTCTTAAAACGGTTGCCAGCGTCTTAATTAAAGAATATATCGGCTATTAAGCGCGCCCATTGAGGAACGGAGACAGCAGATATCTGGTGGATCGGTCCCCGTGTTCTTTGGCGTGACAATTCGTACACAAGCACCAGACCGGACACGGCGCGGCATAGGCAGCGCGACGATCGTTTCTCGACTCGCCGGTTTGACCTGTGTCTAACGAGTTTGGCCGCGTGTGCACGCTCCGTCGTGCTAGTTTCCAGTGGCCAAAGATCGTTTCGATGCATTCTTATCGAATACTTGAGGCTTTCTTTTTAATCCTGCGACGACGAAGGTTGGGTTAATTGAGACAAACGCGGATATTTTAATACTTGGTGTTTGTTATTTCCTAGATTACGTTTGCACGTAGCCTTAGTTTCCAACGAACAGCTTTTTTTTTTATCAGGCTCAGTACGTTGCATTTTCACAGCGTCAAATAAAATCGTGGAAGTTGTACGATAGCAACGCTAAATGATATGGAATTTAATACGCTTAAACGTAATCGATTAATATCTGAATGCTGTAACGCGTACAATGGTAAATACTTTTCAGACCAACTGTACTAGTATGCTGTTATTGTAGTAGTTAGCTATTGTAGTTGGTTATTAGGGAAAATTTCGGACGAGAGATGAGATGAGATAAATTGAAGAAGATCTATCTTCATTTGTTTTTAATCAAATTTTACATTTACATTTGCCCTAATTTCATTTTACATTCATACAAGTCCAAACTACTCGCACGATCGATCCAATATTTAAGTTCATTGGAAGATAAAAGAAGGTATAGATTTTGTATCTAAAAGTGGAAAATATTGATCGATTATGAATCTATAGCACGTTTCGTCTAAGAATAATTTCATTTTGATTGGTTTCAACGCGTTGATTGTTTACTCGGATTAAGTAGAAACTACATAAATCGTCTACCTTTATTCTAGAAGATCATTTTAATGTCCACTTCACTGGTATCGTTTGAAATTATGATGTACAGCTTGCAATAAATATCGCGAGAAAAGGGTGAGGTTCGCACTGTCTAAGGGACGGGGGAGAGGCGGTTAATCTCGAGAAGGCAAGCGGATCTTGCGACTCCAATTAGTACTTTGTCATTACTTATCGGGAGGAACGCGTGTTAGGTGTTGGTCCCATCGCGGCGCGTTATCGTGGCCGAAAAAGTGCCGGGGCTGGTCTCCAATTTCGATCGACTTATCCACGGCCGTCGATCTCCCATATTTACGTGCAGCGATCTGTCCAAGATTCAGGATCCTCGGCGTCGGCTTATCACGAGACCGACGAAACTCCACGACGAGTTGCTTGGCGAGAGGACGCGAGGGGAATACGCGAGTAAATCCAACGGAGGCGCATAAAGACGCGACGAAATACGAGCGAGGAGGCTTGGTGCCGATACCTCGTCGAAGCAGAAGGGATGTAAAGAAGGAAAAGAAGGTTGAGGGGAAACGAGAAAGACGAGAAACGAAAAGAAATAGAAGAAGAAGAAGAGGAGGAAGAGGAGGAGGAGGAGGAGGAGGAGGAGGAGGAGGAGGAAGAGGAAGAAGAAGCAAGACGAAGCAAGAAGAAGAAAGGAATAAATAAAGTAAAGAACAAGTAGGAAGAAGAAGAAGGAGAAGGAAGAGGAAAGGGAAGAGACAACGCAGCGAGGGAGAGATCTACTGCAAGGGCGCGGCGAGGGTCCAAGATGGAAAAGAAGGAAGAAAAGAGGTGTGGCACGAACCTCTCTCCAGCATTGTCCGCCCGTACAGCTCGCGCACGCCGGGACTGGTCCACGCACCATCCGAATCTATCTACATACGGCATACCATACGCGCTCACGCATAGGAAAAGAAGTCTCTCCTCGGGTCTGTCGTCGTGGTACTGGTACGCGCGTGCTCGTCTACCAGTGTGTTGGTCCGTTAAATCGTACCTATGAGTACTGTTCCTATATCAGGAATACGTGAACGAATGTGTGCGAGTATAAACGCGTATGAGGAAACGTGCGTGTAAAAGGGAGGACGCGTGTGAGTACCGTGGTTAACTCGACGACCGCAACACAGCCGCACGACAGACCCGACCGGTATTCAAAGTCAGAGCTCGCGGGAGGGACAAGAGGGAGAAGAAAAGGCAAGGAGCAAGAAAGAAAGAGGATTGGTAAGAGAGGGAGTAGGCACGAGCCTAACTGCAACCAGCATCCCACGCGCTTGGACCAACATTTAGTAGGCTCTTTCTCTTTCCCTCTCTCTCCCTCTTCCTTTTAGGACTCTTTGCCTCGGTCGAGCTCTCCCGTTCGCCTCTCTTTCTTCATCTTACTGCTCGATCTGTCTCCGTTGGACGCGCGTACATGACGAGACATACGTACACGGTCGACCATTAGACGCGAGTACGCTGCTTAAGATCGGTCTCTTCTCTTCGTTGGACGCATCTTGCTCTATCTTCCTCTCTTTTTCTTCTTTCTTTTCCTTCGGCTCGTTTCTTCTCCACTCGATCTCTGTCGATGGTCGGAGCGCGACCACGAGAGAATGATTCTACTTGGTCGTAAAGAGAGGCAGCGTTTCCATACGGGACGAAAGGAAGGCAAGAAAGTCGAAAATTCGTGTCGAGATTACGTGTTTCGGACCGTTACGCGACCCCATGCACGTGGACGATCTATCCAAGCACGCGCTCCGTATGCGCGAACAGTGTGAAATTAGATACGAACCGGCTATTAACTAAGTCGTATCGATGTCTTGAGGTTGGATCGCTTAATCGACGATCCCCGCCCGTATCGTAATTATACTTTTCCGTGCTGACGGCTCGAATCCACGTTTCCCTTTTACGGATCCCGGTTTTATGATTCCAACACGAATAAAGCGTGTTCGCTTTTTGCCGAGAATAGACATTGCGTATCGAACAGACACGCGTTGAAATAAAATTATACTTATCGTACGAGTCTCTTAGAAACTGATCAACTCCGCTTTTTGTCAATCCTTCAATTTCATTACGCGTGCGCGCGATCATTAATTTTCAGTCCTCGACGACGAACACACATATACAATATATATATATGTATATATATACATGACTTACTTCTATAAATCTATTCACTGTAAAAGCATGACACGCAGTTATGGTCAAAAGAAAGTTTAAAATTGGAACTTGCATATGAGTATTAATAACTTCGTGCTAGGTATTTTTCACCGTGCAGGTGACAATCGTCTATTTCGGGATATACGTTACGTCATTGCTCGTATAACATAGAGTTCCGCTTTCTAAAATTACAATAAAATTAAAATAAATTGATATCTTTTAAACTTGCTATCGTCACTGTAAGTAATAGTAATTCCTAAGATGGATTTGAAAAATGGAGTTTTTAATATTACTACTTTCTTCCACGTTTCGATTTATGAAGTTGATCAATGTGATCTCCGAACGGCTCGTATTTCTGCTCCGTAATTTGTAGACTACGAATATTTATGTATCATTGGGAAATTTAAGATTCCAACAAATTTACAGAACGCGCCTAATATGCAAAAATGTATAAGATATTTAAGGTAAAGCCCTTATCATGATATTCATTATACATAAAATTATACTATATCGTACGATTAATAATATTACGAGATAAATTTCCGCTTAGATTCCATTCCTTTAATTACGTTCTATAAAGATATAAAACTCCACAAATATCCGCTGTTTCGTGTATAATTTTCATATAGACGTCGTGTGAATCGTCGTCATAGAAAAATTCGGACATCGCTCGATCATGGTTGCATACGTTGTACGTGCGTAGAGGAACGCACGATCGGATCGGTCTCGTCACGCAGCGTTCCATTGACCCTGCTAATTGTTGCGGAGGTCGCGAGAGTCAAGAAAGTCGAAAATTTTGAGACAGTGTCCGCGAGCACTCGCCATTTGTAAAGCTAGCCGGTCGTACGAGGATGTCCGCTATATAACGTCGAGAAAATTAATGGTCGTCGTTATTCGACTCGTTCTCGGGCCCCGGCTAAGATACGAGGATCAATGGCGGAACAACGAAGCTGTAACGTATAGGCTTAGAGAGGTGAGCTCGTCGAATTTTATTTCTTTTCTCTTTTTTTTTTTTTTTTTCAGAGTGATGTATTACGCGTGGCGCTAGTCAGCTCGCGTTGACGTATCGGTGACAAGATGTTGGAAGAACCACGGTTACTATCCTTCTCGTTCGTCGACCATGTACATTTTAGAACGTACAGAGGAAAAGAAGCTTCTTGTTTGTAAGGACACAGTTGTACGGCCATTCATTTGGCGAGTCGATTCACCCGTCGTATCTGTTCCGACCAATTGATACCAGTGAAACTGATCTTCTAGAAAAACTATCCCATCGAAATTAATTCTTTTAAATGTCGTGTACAGCTTTGTGAATTTTGCTACGACATCCGTCTTTTTTATCGATTTGCGTAAATGTATGTGGTAAGAAGGGATATTCGACGAGAGTTTTATTCGAAGATTTTGAAAATTGATCGAGTTATCGCCAGAGTGCGTATGCTTCCTGAAACGCGTTCTTTCTTTTCTTCAAAACAAAAAGGAAACCAATTTGTGGAACAATTTCTCGAAAATACATTACTGAAAACGTTTATTCTTTCGTGACAAAGCCTGTACCTATTCCCTCGCGATACTTTCACTCATTTGGTCGATTCAATTATTTTACTCGTATGACTCTAATTGTAAATAATACCGTTGAAATATGTAGCTATTAAATTTGTGCGTTGAAGAAATTTAAGAAAAAGGACGAAACAGTGAATAGCGTGTTACGCGAAGTCGTATTATTGGAAAAGATAATAAACGAACAGTGACAGAGTGGCGATATTTTAGCAGCAACGAATGTGCGAAATGGCGATACGAGTTCAGGTCGTGAGACCTCTGCATAGTATAAAATAATAATGTCGAAATAATACTGTTGATATACGCAACCATTAAATTTGTACTTCTGAATTTGTCGCGTGGAGAAGGGACCCAAGGAAAGAAACGAAATATGTTAGGCAAAGTATGATTATTTTAAAAAATACAGCGAGATAGTAGCGAGTAGTATTTATAGCACCGAAGTGTGAATGTATTAAACGACGACAGGAGTTCAGACCTCCTCTATATATTATACTCCATATCTTTTTACATACAAGAAAAACCTGATTAAAAACTCAATCTTCCGATGACCGTCAAAACGTACGTCTCACTTTCCCACACGATCGCGCGGTAGAAGCGCAGTTTCGTGAAACAAGATCCGGAGTGTAAATCACGGTCGATCGTCTCCCTCTTACGAGATCGCTTTCCCGTATGCTCGAAACACGAGGAGGATTACGATTTCGATCGCCACGACGACGCGTCGACGACGACCAAACGAAAGGGTTACATCGACGAACTTCACGAGAATTTCGTGGCGACGGTGACGATCACGGGAACGACCCCGTTCTCGTGTTGTCTCCGAAAAAAGAGAGCTTGTCGTGGCCTGACGCGATAAGGAACCCAGAGGAACGAGGAGGTGGAGGAGGATATAATGGCCAGAACGAAATCGTATTAGGGCACGAGGGAACGTTCGCCCGGGTTTTTATCGAGCCGGATACACCTCGTTTTCTGTCTGTTGGTTACACCACTACAAGGCCGCGCGTACTTACGTAGATACCCAAGCGGGGAAATTAGGTAGACTCGATTTTTTTTCTTCGGCCACCCTGCACGCCGAGGGTGATTTACAGGCGCCTCGGTAAACTTATTGTTGGAAGACCGTCTAGTAGGTTGTTCTAAGCGGGAGGGGAGGGGGTCTTCCTGAATGGATACTTATGAAGTGCTTGCCTCTTTCTTAAACCGCCGTTTAGGTATTTCGAAGATTTATGGAAATTGTGGAGAATCTCGTATAACCCCTACATTTTGGAATTACATTATATTCGTGGACTGAGAATTGAATACTGTATATATGATAAAGCTGAGAAAGGTTTAACTTTTTGACAATGTAATAAAACGAACGAGCAATTTAGGACGAATGATTTAAAGAATACGTAATTACGATATCTGTTCACCTATGAGATTTCTCGCGTTTTTTGCTTCGATGCTTTATATTGGTATGATTTATATTGGTAATTGAAGAGAGAGAGAGAGAGAGAGAGAGCAGTCTCTGTTGAAGAAAGGAGCATGAGACAAAACGATAGAAATGGATTTTACGAGAATTATTATTTGCTTATCATACGTATGGTAACTTTCAACATGTAAAGTCTATACTGCGATATTACGTTATGAAAGTGTTAAAGATTCGTTAAAAAGGATCTCTGCTACGATCGTTAAGTTTTTCCACGCTTGTGTCGCGTGGAAAATCGATTAAAATGACGGACAACCCGTGTGAAACAGCTGACACATTTCGCGTTCCCAGAAGATACTAAAGAGAAGTCGATTATCATAGCACAAGGTCGATGTGGTTACGTCAGATGAAAGATATCAATTAAGTAGTTTATCGTGCCTGTTCATCAGAAATCACGGTACCATGACTTTGATAATAACTCCGATGTCCGGATTTTAGATTAACCGAATCCATTGCTCGCTCGGTGGTTGCTCGATGTAAATTTAATATCTGCCTCCTTAAACCGATTACACCTGAACATAATCGAACTATTTCGTCTTGTACAATCCCCGGCCATCGAATTAGGATTATTCAAAATTTTCTCAATATCTTTCCGCATTTTAGAGGGATAATTTGAATAATTTAAATAAATAAAATAATTTAACAGGAATATTCGTACAATATTATTAGATTAACGTTTGCATTATAGTTCAAAATTGCGCCTTTCTATCTGTTATCTGTCGCGCATAGATGATATTAAATTTTTAACGAAATCTATATTCATAGTTCGATATTTTCGCACTAAACAAAATTTATCAAAGTTTCTTTGACACGTCTTTCTAACATTAGATGGTATTCAAGGAGTACCATCTGTACATTTAATTTACTTTTATAAATTTATTATTTCGAATGTCTATTTATTATATATATATGGATACAATTAATAATTTACATACGTTTCAACTGTCACTATTATATAGTCACTATTATATTTGTAATCGTATTAACTTAGATTTTAAACAATTGACGGTATCCAAAAGCTGTAACGTACGCATGAAGAGATAAATGTACGCGCGTATGTATGTCTAACATATACCTACATACTTAAATTTGTATGGTTCTAATTCGATGGTCAGAAACTGTACAGTAGCATGCATAGTCAAACTAGATCTTGTAACGCAAGAATTAACTAGAAGTTGTTGTGACTTTTGACGAGGATCGATTTAACATTAACGCGGCGCGGACAAACTTAATTTTCCACTCAGACACGAAGCTGAAGGAAACGGACGCGTGGAAAACTAGACTAACCGGCAGGAAAACGAACCGGTGTGAAAAATCGACTAGGTCTCGTTTACCACTCCAGACGGGCAGACGACGACGCCGATAAAGGAAACCTGGGGACCATTAGCGGAATACGATCAAACGGAATATATAATTGTGTAATACGTTCTACATTAACTCGTGGCGGTATCCCGCAAGAGGTAGTTCAGTTGGATTCCATTGCGGTCGGTCAACGTGGTTTCAAGCGTCTCAATGAACCAGCAGTGAATTAAAACGTTGATTCGCCGTATGTACGACTGACCATGGAATTCGTCACCTCAAGAACGATTGCCCTCTCGATACGTACCATTCATGGACGCCTCGGTTCGAGCGCACGCATCAATACCTTTGAACTTGCACGTAACGTACTTATCGTTAGAACCGAATAAGAATTCCTCTTGTCATTCTATCGATCGTATCGCTTCGCAGCTCGGAGGCCAGAATTAGCGTTGGGATCAAAATTCAATATGTGCTTATAGATTCGAATCGAATAATCAAGACTCACGGCCGATTACGCATCTTTATACATTTATGGAAGATTGATTTTTCTTACGGACATTTCCATTTCCGGTTATCTCTCTCGTGGTCTTCGAATTTGTATATCCTAAATTCGCTTCTGTTTCGACAAGCGAAGACAAGGTTTTCATGCGTTAAGAGACTCTTGAATAAAATTGAAATACGAAATTACGTGTATCGTACTTTCCTATTCAGGAAACTTTTTATCGATGAGAAAGTATTAGGTTGAAGGTGACTCGAAAAAAGCAGCGGAATTAACAACGTCGACCACGTTAATACAAGTAATAGTACATTGTGTATAGCATTGTGTGTAGCAAATAATAAAGTATATTGTTGTTACGTTTTTAACATGCAACGTAAATTCATAGTCTGCCGGTTCCATAACGAAACACTAAACGAGCTTCTCAAACTATTAATTCGTACACTTTCTTCAACTTCGACCATTGTTCCTACAGATCGACCAAACTGTCCAAATACGTAGAAACCTTTAGTAGACGCGTCTCCAAACGTGTTATCTTGATCTCCATCTCGTAATACCATTCACGAATCCACGTGTAATACTACACGTATACCCTTCAATCTCCTCACACAAACTCGTAAAATCAATCTAAAAATGTATAAGCTTAATTGTACGAATCATCGGTTCTCTTCGTGTACAAGAAAGAGATGAAGAAGAAATCAGGCTGCTGTACGGAAAGAGATGCGGAGGATGCTGGAAGGAACTGGAAAGGTCTAGAGGCACGCGTCTGGGCGTTCCGGACGGTAGCTACATCACTGGATGATCCAACGTGCACGGGAGCAGCAAAAGAACATCGCCGGTAGTAGCAGGCCGGTCTGAATTGAGCAATTTTCTCCAGGCGATATCCGTCACAATATGCTTGATACGTGAATAGGATCCCGGTCCCGCGGCGCTCACAAATCAATCTTACCACCGTGAATGTTGCACCGCTTTGTTGTCAATCGCGAAACGTTCAGAATGTCGCGTTCAGTGCTGCCCAGACAGTGGTTGTGTTTGCTGCTTGTGGCTGGTTAGTTCGTTTCGCCCCGGTCGTTTTTACTCTGAACGCGCACGTGCGGGCCGAACAATAAACGATCGCCTTTCTAAGGTCGCGCGTTGCACTGTTAACCAGCGACTTTTCTGTCCTCGCCACAGATCTACATAAAACATAATAGGGGTGTAACGCTCGCGTTAAATCGAACTATTATCGAACCACGCTGCTGCGTTTCCAGACAGATCGTGAACACAAGAGCGACATTTGAAAGCTCACCTATGGCGATTATTAGGTGGACGGCCTCAGCTAACCGAGTATCCAAACTATGCTTTTATACCGTGATGCAATGTCCGACAGATCAACGTTATCCTCTGAAACGTCAATGGTCTTTTAGAGCATTCTCCTACTCGTCTCGATCCGATTCTGTTGATCCCTTTTGACGATCATGCACTCTTGCTGGCTCCTACAACCACAAAATTCACCTTCTCGCGAGAGAAATATACAGCGCCTCGTAAAGGTAAAAGCATTCTTACCGTAGAAAAATTTTATGCGCATACTGCGTGCGTTACGTAAAACATTTTGAAACGTTATTAGAATAGGAATGAGGCACGATTGTCGTGATTATGTATATCGATCTTTTATACCAAATCAGAAAATGTATGTAGGAATTACAAGGTATTTGTTGCAAATGTACATTTTGTAAAAGACTACAGTAAAAGATGAATAATCATTTTAAGCATATAACAAGTGTTATAGATTGTCCCATTGGGTATTGAAATTTATTAAGACAGTGGATAATTGTTTAAAATACTCTTTCGGTCTCTATAAGATGTATAGTTGCACTGTATCTGCCAGTTTCTGCATACATTTTCAGGATCGTGAAAAATTGTATCAATATAATCGTGACAGTTGGGTGTCGTTACGGTACTAATGAAATTTCAAAATGTTTCAGGTAACGCAAGAAACATGTTCATGAAACATGTCGACAAGTGTACGAATATTTTCGCGAACCACTGTATATAAATGCATTGAAGATCACGTTCTACGATCTACTGTCTCGATTACTCGAGTGCCTTTTAACCGAGTTTCCTTTCCCAATTATCCGAGGTGCTTTGAACTTTACTGTAACTTCAATTTTTTCGGGAACTTCAACGCAAGAAGCGGAAAAGTGTAAATAGCCGGGTATCGTTAAGGCAGTTAATCATACTTCCAATCAATTAAACAGTCGATTAAACTTTTGAATACACGTACAATATTACGTTATCGAAATGTCTTTATGATTTTATGATTCGATCTGTAAATGCACGTCACCTCGGATAATCGAGATTCTCTCGATACTGTAATAATCGAAACTACATGTAAAAATAACGTCTAATTTTTCTGCCGAGTGTCTCTATACACGAAGCGTAATTTAAGTTCTACTTTATTCGCTATTTTCTCTTTATCGTTACTTATTTATCTTATACTTTTCTATCCTGCTCGTTTCCTTACGTTTCTCAGCTGCACGACTATGTACGCGTTTGCTTCAACTATTCCTATGTACAAAAATATGCAAGTAAATTATAAATTCATTTTCGAAATACGGTATAACACGATTGTGCAGTCTTTATTGCGGCATTAAACCGAGTGATTCATAAAACCGATCACACAGTCCGATCGGGTAAGAGGACGAAAGGGTAAAGTGGCGAGAGCTGTGGAATTTACGCGAAGGAAATGCCTTGTAATAAAACGCGATGTCACGTGACACGGTCTAAGTCCCGGAGAACGCTTCAGGAAATTCGCGCCGCTCGCCGAGCCGAGAGAAGAATAGAGCGAGTAGCTGACGAACAGAGTAGAACGATATCTAACTAATCTTAAGTCGAGTGTGGAATCCGCGTTGAAGTTTCGGCGTACGAGTACGTTTATGGCATACCGCGTGATAGCGTAGAAGTAGCCGTTCCTGAGTTTCAAGATTTGTAAACGAGATTGCTAGCCCTGCGCTTCTCCGATCTTTTCCGATGCCGTTTCAACGAGCGAGACGACTTGTAACGTTCGAAGGAAATATTCGTGGATAAAATTACAATATGTAATAACACGTACTAACAGCGATCCCCTCATTTCGTAATTGTAACATCAGCGTAAGGGAATATTTCGATATACGAGAATGGAACTCAGGCTAATAAAAGAAAATCGTAGCAACGACTCTTCACAGGCTAAACCGTTCGAATTTGCACGCTTCTAACCAGATTTTCTCGTGCCCATCTAAGAATCCCAATCGTCTTACACAAATAGTTACATGTTTTCGCGTCGTATTTTATTTTAGACCTTAAAAATCCTGCTGCTCGAAATAATCAGGTGATCAACGTCAAATAGCGAACGTGTAGAATTACCGAGCTACGTATAAAACGACGAGACGAAGAAAGCAGACGAGACGAGCGCCGGGGTGCAACGGATGTAATTGAGAAAACAGACGATTCCCATGGAGAGAAAGAGAGGAGCCCTCGGCAAAACGAACAGCGAGGCGATTAGAATTACAGGCTTAATCCTGAACGATCTGCAAGCCTGTCGCCGAATACGGTAGGAGGTGAATAAGACGGGTATACACATTCGTCACTCAGCAAGCGTCCCGCGGTATAAGTCGTAGGCCCGACCCTCTCGGTCCCTCCCAAGTCGCCGGTCTCCCTTCCCGGCTTCGGTTCGAGCACGGAAGCCCAAATAAGGGGAAATGTACGGCGAATTAAGGTTCCCCTTCTTTCCTCTTTCGCTTCACTAGAGGCGCCGGCTTCAACCTCGGTCACGTGGCGGCCCGACACAATCGGCGCAGAAATTGATCTTCCCGATAAGAGTAAATTAAGAACGACAATTGGCCACCTCGTAATTATCCCCGTCGATATTACGACGAACACCCTCGAGAGGTATCCGGTGCTGGCATGTTCTTTTCAAAGATTACTCGTGTAGTAAATGTAGTACCGAGCAATTTGTATGTAAGTGCAGCATCGAGTAAGTATACAGGGTGTTTCAATATCGATGGTACAACCGAGTAAAAGGAGCACGATTCTACGTGAAAAAAAGGAAGAAGGTCGAATATTTGGAGTCAGATTTTATAGCAGGCCACTTTGTTCTCGTGAAAGTCGAGTTTGGAAATTCGGTATGCTTGAGGTTGGCTAAGTTTGAACTGGACAGCAGCGAATAATCGATAGGAGGTTGTCGTATGCGTACGTACGCGCGAAAATAAATAAATGCAAAATGTAGAATAATATTTTTCCGTTTAAGGATTCGTTTTCGAGAAAATAGCCTTTGAATTTGTTCGGTTCAGAATTTGCCTGGTGCACGTGTACTTGATCAGTTCTCGTATTTTATTTTCTAACGAAACGTCCAACGAAAAAACGTTATTCCACATTTTTTATTTGAAGAACAACCCGCTATCCGTTATTCGCTTCTGCTCGAGATTAGCCAAGTTCGATTGTGCTCGACTACTTTTCAAACTCCATTATCTCGAGAACAAAGCGTCGTACGACAAAATTTTCTTCTACATTTTCCATTTGTTTTCTTACGTAGAATTAGCCTATGCTCGGTTACATCGTCAATACTGAGACACCTTGTATAAGTAAATACATATATCGTGTGGACGATTTTAATGAAACAACGCATATACGTATCGAATGATTCAGAGTCAAATTGGCCGGTGGATCGATCGAATGATTGGTGGACGATGGAAGAAAAATCGATGGCGCGAGATCGAGGGGGAAAAAAGACGGCGCCCACGCTGGGTGCGATCGGTCGAAGATCTCTGGCGATCTCTGGAAACGGCGTCCTCTCGGACGCTGCTCAATGGGAGGAGCTGGTCGGTCGCGGATTTTAATGGCGGATTTTTGCGACTCGCCAATCGCACACTACACGAGACACCGTCCTCCGTTTCCCGCTCTGTGATTCAACGATTCGACGATTTCACCGCGAAGAGAGGAGAGATATACATCGTGGCGAGTTACGTGATTTGATTTGAGGAGAGCTCCTCGAAGCAAGCGCGCGTGGGACACGCGCTCTGCCTTGTCGCGTGCCTCGCCACGTTCACGCTGGTTCTCAACCTGCGCCTCGATACTCGATGCATTCGATTAATCGCCACACGTTGCGCGGGAAACTTTCGCGCCATTATCCTGTGGTCCTATTACCGCGCCTGTTTTTCCGAACGAAGATTACAAGGAAAGATACCGTTCGTACGATTTCGTTGATCTTCCGATGTTGATGTTATCTCATGGTCGACAAATCTTACGATCTTTCGGTCACTTTCCATCCAAATATACCTCCTTTTGTGTTAAAGAATATCGTCAACTTGAACAGAATATGAAAAAAGCCTCGTCGGTACGCGTTATTCTTGTTTCGATTTTCTGTTAAAACATCGCGTTGAGACGTTGTAAATACTTTAAAGTGCGCTGAGATGAAAGATGAAAATATTGGAACTTGTGTATCATCGTAGTATCGTCGATTGGATATTATGAGATTATCGTAGCTGGGTAGAGGAGCAACGTATTCAAGCCAAAAACATAAGCTCGTTAGCGACAGACGATAAATATACTACGAAGTTTTGTGAGAGAACTAAGGACGAATATAATAAGCAAACTAAGCAAAATAACCAGAAAAATCAACACTTTTAAAATCAATATTTCTCGAGGGAGAGTTCAGGTCAGTATTTTTTATGTAAATATTTTTCTAAAGAATCCCAATACCAAAAACTTAACTTACGAAAAGATAATTTTGGTAATATGTGCGATTGGTTGAGAAGGTGTTGCGTTTTAAAATAGTTGTCATATGAAAAATAAAATATCTAACGTATCTCATCTTTCTCCCGTTGTATAATGGCGATAATGTTCGTATAAAGTATGGATTTTTTCAGTGATTTTAATTTCATGGAGCTGCTAAATATGTATGAATAAATACAGAGAATTGATGGATACTTAAAACGATTCGATAGCTAATGGCGTTTCTGTTTTATAGTTTATGAGTTTACACGTTAAGAAAGCGCAACGTTCTAACGGAGCAAAAGCCCGCGAGAGATCTTGCACGGGGTTTGGCACATAATACGAGAATCCTCATACCGTTTCGACATTCGAATGATATCATCGCCCGCAGGAGCGGATTCAGTCATTTGTGGCAAGTCGCGTTCATCTTCTCCGTGACGCGGTAAGTGCTTCTGCGGCACAACTTGCAAATCATCTAATGTTATGACATTTGAAAGTAATCGAAGCATATTACCTCGTAACTTGGAGCGTATTTCTCCGCGTCACTTCCATAAAGTTCAGATTAAAAGAATGATTTCATAACGATACAATCGTTTACGTTTTCATTGAAACTGAACATTGCATGTGATTCTAAAAGAAACGTCGTTCAAATAGGAAATCCTTGAATTATAATAACAGTTGTATTCAACTGTTTAACCTTTAACCCTTTGCACTCGAAATGGCAAACGCGCCGATACGATTTCTCGCTAGGTACGAGTATATCCGCTTTAAGAAATTATCGAACGTGTGCCTCGTATTGAAAAACATATTCCTCTTTTTCAAAACGCGATTCTATCCTCTACGCGATGAACTCGTGTAAATTTTGAATGTCACGGTTAGAAGGAGATCAAGCGTAAAACACGAGAGACAATGACGAAGATTCGGCGGTTTTTCTGATTCGTTCGTAAGGATTTCGTGGAACATTTCGTTCTAAGAAGAAGTTTATCAGTTTCAATGAGTGTGCAACGGGATTTTATAACTACTCTCTCAGGTAATCATTCGTGCTAACGTTTCGAAGATACCACGCTCTGAAACATTGTATAATTATAAAATATAAATGTACAGTAACAGATTAATGTATAGATTAATATATCTTAATCATTGGATACAGGTAGTCGTAAATCTTGCCTCGTAAGTCCGGTTTCTACTTACCAAGTTCATGGAAAGAAACTTTAAAACACTTTCGAGCGGGATGGATTAAAACCTTGCGTCAGTCAATAATATCATTTCCAGTATTTTCGGCTACACCGGGCGAATTATCCAGCAAATACCCGTGTTACAAAGTTGCTCTGTGGAGCGTGTAGAAACTAATGGCGTAGGAATCGAGATAGCGTAGGTACTTACTCGGATGCCTACCGTCGGAGAACAAAGAGAAAGGTACGCGGATAAATTGCCTATGCCGTTTACAGGCGAGTCGGGCCTGAGAACAGCCTAATTACCGCGTTTACGCACTGCGTAACGTGCACGAAGTATCGCTCGATCGCTTGGACAAATTGGACACGCGTGATGTTTTCATTTTCACGGAGCAACGCAGAAACTGGAGGCGTACGATTCCTTGAAACGAAAGTCGCTCGGTTCGAATTTCAAGGAACTGAAAACTTGAATCGAAAGTTTAAAAATTCGAGTGTTCGAGAGTTTTCGTTCGAAGGTTCGAGACGAAAGTCGAGTCAGATCGAATTTCATTTGAGTTCTTAAATCTAAATCTTAAATCTAAAATTTAAGAACTCAAGAGTTTTCGCAATTTCCTTCGAAATATCGAAAGGAAAGTCGTTCCGTTCGAATTTCAACGTATGGAAAACTTGAATCGAAAGTTTAAGAATTGGAAAGTTTATTACACGGTTCCATTCGGGGCACGAGGAATACGGTTTTCATCACGACGATAGACGCACGGTAGTTTCGTCGAAATCTCACGCTACGTCGCACCATGTTCCGAGTATTCTAAAAATGTAAATGCAACAATTGAGACACGGGTTAACAATTGAGTCCAATTTGTACGAGTCGTTCGCTGATGATGTTGACCACGTGGACGCGTTGGACGCGCGTGGACTTTTGCAAGATCTTGAATTAATATAGGTTAGTGATGCGTAATTAGAGACCGACCGATCGTTTGCGGTTATGGTGCGGTGTAATGCCGTAAATTATATTCAAGACCTAACCGGTACGTTAACTGATCGCGTAACGTTTCGGTTTACTTATCAGGAAGCGATTAACGACACCGTACGCAGGTTATAAATATTCACGATTGCGAAAGCATGCATGTAAAAACACCACTGAAAGGAAAATCCGCTTGTAGAATGGCCACAGCTTTTTCTTACGTTCCTATATCCCCGGTTAATTTGCCGAGTGAATTGTTTTTCACGTTGTTTCAGTGACAGACATAAGTATTTTATGCTTTAAGATAAAAATATCATAGGGTCGTAAAAATTAAAGCTTGTCCGATAAATATCACAACAAATTCAAGAGAAGTATCTTTGAACACGCGAAAGAATGCACGTAGATTTTCTTTAGAAATTTATTCCGGTGGCACTAGTCGATGAATTAATTCGCATTTAATTCGAAAAAGAAAAAGAAGATTAAATATCGTCACTAAAATACTATCTTATTAGTGGAATAGGATTATTTATACAATACGAACAGATAAAATAATATTAATAAAATAATAATTAACATTGTACGATGGTTAGAATGTTCTTGCGTATATAAGAAATTCAAAAGTATACAAAATATATAAAGTACGCCGCTCTTTATAATATCTAACGGGTGAAACAAATATCTATGCGGATTCTTTTTCTTTCTTTTTTCTTTTTTTGCTAGATTCGTAAAAATATAAAATCGCTTAACCATCTACGAACTAACGATAGTAGCGAAGTCATACTACCAGAATATCATTAATCGTAAATTCTTACCATTAAAATATCGTTAAATATCGCCTGTTCATTATTTTATACGGGAGCTGATTTTTAAATCATAAGTTTGTTATCGATGAGTATCGATAAGAAAGTTTGTTGATGAGAATCGGTAAAGGAAATTTTCATCGCGTTTCACGCTGGATTTTTCCGGTCCGATGAACCGCGTACCTAGATATCAAGTACGAAAGAACATAACAGCGTTCGGAATCCGGATGACGGGATGGGATTTCAAACGCTCGGCGCCAGATACATAGAACGAATTCGAAATGATTTCGAAACGTTTCGTCGTAAACGTCGCCTCGTCCACGCCACTACCGTTCGACACTCCCAGTTTCTAATCTCGTCTAATCTTCGAGGATCTACCTGTATGCATGCGCGTTCAATCGATCCGGGTGAAACGAATCGATTCGCCGTGTGTACCATTAGCTGTGGTGAACGCGACACGGGAACGCTATGAAGATGGGTTACGCGTTACACATAACTTTCTGCGTCAATTAAACGTTTTGCGCGTTTAACGTTACCACGATGAATGAAGAAATGGATTTATGCTTTTATCATTTGTTCTTCCTGCATAAATGTAACCATCGTGCATGCTACATACGTGAGAATTATGTATATTTCTATACACTACCGGCCATAAGCGTTAGACAGTATTTCCTGATATTTAGTCCAAATTGGATACTTTTCGCTGCTTCTGTTCTCCAGCTATTTTATCGTAGACGTGTTATTTCATTCGCGTTGCACGTATTTCATAACGTCAAGTACTAATTGAAATGAAATTTGCAAACGTAATAGGCAAACATAACGAGTAAGTATCGCGATACGTATGGCAAGCTTGTATATTTATATTTATACATCGATAGAAAACTTTCCTAAGAGATTATCGATAAAAAATGAAAATTTAGTGCCGTGCGTAACGGAAGCTTGGTTCTGTTGACACTGTCCAGTTCCCTCGTGTTTCCGGGGAAAGTATTAGATTGTTGTATATGAAGTGGCTGCGAAATCACTTAGAATTTATTGACTGAAAGCGTTCAGTATATACATCAATCGAAGATTGCAGGAAAAAATCGTGATTATCTACTATCTATATTTCATTGTCTATAGAAAGTTTGTACATTCAACATGCTGGCAACTGATCGCTAGAACATATTAATGAAACCTTCTATTTATTGGATTTTCAGATTAAGCGTATGATTTTGTCATTTCGTAGAACATTTTATAAGTATATAGACTGATTGTCATAATATTATTGAATTTTTAGAAGATACTTGCTTAGATTTTTTGATTGAACTTTTAAAAGATACATCGTTTACTTTAACTTATTGTTATTTGTTTGATAATTTAAGAGTGCTAGTAGAAAACATCGTAAGCGCCAAGGAACGAGATTTCCAGGAGGAGATGGAAATTTATTCCAAATTCATGGAAATGGAAAGCGTATCTGTAGAAAATCTTGTACGTGTCATCTGTTAGTTGCAGAGGAAACTTCAATGTTCCATTGATTCGGATAGATGGTATAAACAAAAGCCGAGAAACAATGATCTAATATTTATTGGCATTATCAATAAGTATTTAAAAAGGGAAATCGCGCTTAAATTCTATACTGCAGTATTATCGTTGGTATGTAGAACATCATGCAATAAAAAATCAAAATTTTTTTTTAAAAAATCAATTTATTTCTCTAATGTTCGTACGTACGAAGCTAGCAAAACGTTCCTCCTTTCAAGCATAATACATCAACATGATATGCAGTGCTCGCATCAGAATTAAGAACTCAGTCGTTTCATCCGCAATAATCCAACGATCGGTCTCCTTGGCTATTTCTGTGAATCAACTGATTGCGTTCGATACAGCAGAAATTCGCTTGAACCACGCGAACTGTGGTGGGTGGTTTCGGGTGTTAGAGAAACGGCAAGCTGTCGCTAAAATACCGGTTTACCCTTATTGTCATCCCACCGTGGAATTATACCCCCACGTGCACGATTCGTCTCACCGGTGGCCGTTTTACCATTAATTATTATTTTTTACAAAACATCCGGTCATTACGGTTGTAAAGCGGATAGAAACGAAATAACAGATCGGACGCGTGCGACACGGGCCGCGTTAATGGTCGTGACCGGATTGCGTTAGTTGAAACCTGCGTTTAAATTCAATACGTACCTCGAGGTGTTATGTTGTGTCGTTTCGAGGTTTCTACGCTTTTCAACGGACAGCCAAGAACAAAAGGAATTTCTAGTGAATCTGGCATAAGTGGCAGGTTAATTTTTCACCGAGGCTAACGATACCGAGAAACTGGCCGCGTGGTCTCGCAGCCGAGCCGAAGATTTATCGTGCATTTTGCGTGTGCAACAGGCTACGAGTATTTTTAGGTGTAAACCCGGAACGCATAACGTTATTACAATCGGCTATCTCGGTGTGTGAGCGTACGTAGGGTACTTTATTCCGCATTATCCGAAGCCATTGTTCTTGAACGGCAATCGGGCATCGTGGGATCAGCGAATCATCCGTTCGCCGATGATTTCTATCCACGGAAGTACACGATCGACGTTGTACCAGTATTTTTGTTAAGAAGACCTCTTTATTCGACTAGTTCGGCCAGACGATTACGTGGCAAACGATATTGCTCGGCGTCGAAACTCGGGAAAAAAGACAGGTTTCAAAAGAGTCGAGCGTTGAAAAGTGGGTAGGGGAGGAGGAGGGGGGGGGGGTTGTCGGATCTGGTAACGAGCGTATTCGAGTCGCCTATTCCCGATGTAATTGGACATTAACGGCGACTCCTGATGTAATGCGTTTCGCTTCATTTCATTTCGCTAAATCGGCCGACGAGAGTGCCAGCTTCTTGATGATATCTGGATTATCCGTGTCGTGTATTCGTTCAAAGATTCCACTGCGATATACAACTCGTAACACGCAGATATCTATACGGCCTGATAAAACGTACATCTTTGCGTGTATCGCTTATTGCAGTATGTAGACTCTTTGGTCGGTTTGTAGCAATAGTGCGCAATTTTAGCAGAGTGTTGAAGTTGTGATGAATCCAGTAATTAGGAGAAGATTATTAATACCTTTTCATGGAATCGCCAAAGCATAAATCTAAGTGCGATATTTAAAAATCTAACGGTAGTATAGCCTACCGTCTGCTATTGTACATACTACCACGTGTATTTATTATATAAATATCGCTATGTACCCTGTACTGCTGACGTCAGATATTTTCCTATTAGTTTAGGAGAACCTTCTTAACCCTTTTGCATTCTTCAGTCATTTTCGACCTAATATTTTGTTCCCAATGTGACCAACGGAAGAGAGATTTCTCCAGTTTGTGACAAATATGAGAGAATCGTTTTAGCTTCATACGCGTGGCTTCGTATGCGATTTCTCACACGCGATTTCCAATTCCGAATTTACGTGAAATATTTCCTCGGTATTTAGTTCGTACAAAATATTTTCAACGCGTATGATTCTTGATACGTTATCTTCCTCTGGCAGCTGATAGAAATAGTTGTTAGAAAAACTTGCACCGTATCTTGCACGAACGCAAAATCATGGTCGATTAATCGTTTCCTTAACGATTCAAACGAATCATCGCGTCTTTTACGAAGTCAGGAGGTGTCCTACTCTACCGCTGAACGAAGGATGCGAGTATATTCGCAATACAAAAGGACGATCGACTTGGTACAATCCCAAAAGAGACAAAATAAAAGTCCAATAAGACTCCGGTAGGATGAGCCACGAAGAAACGAAGCCAAAGGTTTAGAGACAAGCGTTAGGATCGAGCCACGGCCCATATTCAAAAGTCTCGGCTCCAGCCGTGTAGGTACTTCTCTTCTCCCTTCTCTCTGTCCGACGTTGCCGCGCTCGAGTCGCGCTTAACCGAAAACCAGGTGTCTTCCGTAGCCGGCGCGCGTACTGTAACTCGTTCTCCACCCACCGGCGGATGGGGCGAGGTAAGCAACGGTCCTGGAACCTGTTCCGAACCGTTTGAGAGTCTCTGCCCTACCTTGTCCCGTCGTCCATCCACCTTCGTCCCCTCTCGCCTCGACGACTCCCTTTCCCCCGTGCCACCGCCCCCGCCGCCGCCCCTTTTCATCTTACATTTCTCTCTTTTCCCTACCAACCGTCTCTTTCTTACGCCGATCTTCTTCTTCGTTGCACTTTCAGGGATTCACGTTCGCCAGCCGGCGCAATATCACGCACATCATCGTCACGGCGATGTGTACGCGTGCTCGGCTGAAATCGACGGGCCAACGAAGACGTTCGCGCGACGAAAAGGACGAGACTCGCGCGTAGAAATTGTCCGCTGGTGCGACAGAGATGCATCTGGTGGAAAGCATCGGTGATAGTCGAGCGAGGAACAGGGAAAGGCGAAAGAGGAACGAACACGATCGAGGGAAAAAGAGAAGATGGAAGAGAAGAGAAGAGAGGAGAGAGGAGGGAGGGAGAGGGAGAGAGAGAGAGAGAGAGAGCAGGAGAGGAGACGATGTTCGAAGCGTGCATGAGAGCAGCGAGGAGGGGAGAAGGCGCTGGCAATCAGGGCGAATGGGGTACGGCACACGCCACACGCCATCATAATGGAATAATGAGGCAAAGACGATAGCAATCGCGCAAAGGCTCCTTTTCCGCGCGACACGTCCGTGCCTTGGCGCGTTGATGCGCGCGACCGCGCACGAGCTCTCTGGAACGTCGTGGACGAATTGAGCGAATCAGAGCCACATCCGATGAGGTCACTTTGGCTCTCTCGGCTGCTGCAGGACCGCGTCAGACTTCTCTTGCCTTGTCCTGTTTCTTTCTTTCATTCTCTTTCCTCGTCGCCCTTCGTCGTCTTGTTAGATCTTACGAATTCCTCCTTCCTTTCCCTTTCTCCATCAGCCACGCGAGATATCCCTGATAGTACAGACGTTTAGAGCTGCTTTATTTCATCGAACCGTGTTCGTCGATAAGATCACCGACGGGAAATTAAGAACGAACGTGAAAAGTTCGGGAACAGGAAGATGGAGGATTTAGATACGAGTTCACGTGATTCGACCGTTTCCCGGCCGATGAAGAGATTTTTAATGGCCGTGATAACGAGTTGAATGAGAGGTTACGAGCATCCAGGAGAGACCGATCCGCTCGCACAGGGAGGTGGAATCTCGAAGACGACGCGAGGAGAGGCAACGTCAGAAGAAGTAAAGAAGCCGTGGCACGTGACCCCAGAGACCGGCAGAGTCAACTCGCTCAAGTAGCCGGGCTCTGCCCTTTGACCCAACCGACAATTTCGAATTATGTCTCTCCGAGAGAGCGGATATACTCTCGTCAGGGACGTCTTGACCGGGAGGTGGCTCGCTTTGCTCTTCTGAACGGTGCTCCATCCACCGAGGGAACATCGATCAACTGGCACACGAATTTCAAACACCTTTGTCTTCGCCAAATATCGATTCACGTCTATACGAACGAAGGCGAATGACGAGAACGAGAATATAAGAACTCAAGAGGATCGTTAATCACGTTTGAAATAAAAGATTTGCTTTCCGTCTATTAATTAGTCGTACTATCCCCGAAGAACAATCGCGGTAAATTTTATTCAAATTTCAGAACACACTGAGAGAGGCGAGCATCTCCGTGTAGAGAGAATGGCTCGTGCCAGCCGACGGAGAATCCCTGGAGTCCGCGATATGCGCAGTTGTTCTTCCCTGAGGAAGACAAATGATCCACTCGGACGCGAGACAGTTAGCGTATCCGCGGGGAGGCTTGAACGTCGTCGACGAAAGAGAAGAAGAAGAAGAAGAAGAAGAAGGAGAAGAAGAAGAAGAAGAAGAAGAAGAAGAAGAAGAAGAAACAGAAGAAGAAGAAGAAACAGAAGAAGAAGAAGAAGAAGAAGTTGGAGAGGAAGAAGACGAAGAGGAGAGGAGGTTTGGTCTCTCCTTCTTCGTTCCTCTGTTGCAGAAGATGAGCGCGCGCCTTCGGGCAGGCGGACTCGTTCGCTTGATCCCGTGCCATTACGATATTAATGTAATGCCGCTAAAAAGGTGTGTTTGCTCGGTTAGGAGGAGAGGGAGAGGCGAGCCGAGGCGAGGATCGAGCCCACGTAGAATAGTCTCGCCAGATATGGCGTGTGCCTGTGCCGCGGCCACCACCACGGTTATCGTCGTCGCCACCATCGCCGTCACCGTCATCGTCCTCTTTGCTCGTTCTCCGTTGCGACTCTACACCCGGCTGATCCCTCTGCCGGTTTAAGGAGAACGATTAGACCAGTCGCGAAACGGGACCTGGATCGACATTTTTTTCTTCGCCTCAATTTGGTCCTTGTTTCTCGCATACACGCGCGTATACACGACTCGTTCAACGTTCTCGATCATCGAGAACGCGCCTCGTATCTTCGGACTATCTATTGTTCCCGCGGTATCGCTACAACGGACCTGTCGGGTCGAAATAACGCCACGAATCTTTTGTTCGTTTAAAAATCGTACGAACGCCCGAGGGTACACCGGTTAATGGAGAACTCGGTCCGATGCGAACGCGGAGAGAAGAGAGAAGGTTCTACTCGAGTAATCGAAGACCGAGAAATTATAGTGTCAGATATCCCTTGTTGCTCGCCACTCGTGGAAATCATTATCGTTGGATTTATGATTCTTTAAACGATCGATCAGGTGAGACGCGGCTGTACGCGTCGGTTCTTCGTTTCAGTTTCATCGTGCACGCCGATACGATACCGCTGAATTTTCGTCCCGCCTCACGGTGACTGTTCTCTTCCCTCCGGTGTCCGTCGTTCTTTCCTTGTTTCGTTCAGTCACGGTCGCTCGCGACCTCGTATCTTTATTCGGTCATGGAGGCAACGAGAGCGGTTGCGCGTATATTCACGCCGGTGATCGGTACGACGACGCCGACGCTGGCCGTCGCTGAACGTTCCGGGGGGAAGTTGCAACCCTTTTTAGCTAGAGGGTATACACGTCGGAATAGTCGTTTTGACATAATTGCGAAAACTGGACTGACCTGTTTCGATACCTCTATGCTCGCTGGAGGACATCTTCTGCCGCTCTTATCTTTCGAGCATCGCATGCAATTCTGCTTCGACGTAATGATAAAATTGTCGCGGCGCAGAACGAGAGAGAAAAAGAGGAGAATAGAAAGAGTAGAAGAGATCAAGATCGAATCGTATCGAACGTTGTGTCTGCTAGCGCGAAGGACGTCGTTAGCTTTTACAGTTGCAGCTACCACGCTCGTAAACGCGGTCTCGTTACCGGCCACTGCGCTAGGATTCCATGTTTGAAATTTAATGGCTTCAATTAAAGAATAGGATCTTTGCTTTATGGGAACTCGCGAGGGACATCTCTCCGTCTTATCTCCATCTTAATTCACATCGAATGAGTTTATCTTTTGACAGATTCTCTTCGCCCGAGCTATTTCTAACTCAAAGTTTTCACAGACCGCGGCGAGAAAACGAGTCTGTGCATGTGGCGAAGGAAGTCTCGATGGTGTCGTTCAAATGCTATATTAGCGACCAGGCTAAAAACGCGTCTACAGTTTCCAAGTGTGTCGCTTTTCGCTCGAGCATCGCTTTTTGCGGTTTCTCTTCCCTTCGTTTAGCCCGAAGACAGAGCATCGCGCTGCCTTTCAAACCGTAATACGCGTGACGCGCTTCTGGCACGCGTCGAAACCTGCACTTAACGAACCACTTGTGCCCCTAATATTACGTGCCAGCCAAGCGGATATTTATCCCTACGCGGGTAAAGATAATGCATGCGAGGCTCGTGCCGAAATACGCGTCGCTCTCATTCGCGCTCGTTGCCATCATTTCTCCGTTATTCCATGTACAAACGAACCTCTGTATCTGTAAACTATTCAGGATTAAGTCCGTCGATTATATATTTCGAATTGTAACATCTATGTTATCTATATTTTCACGTAGACAATCATATTTTACGTACGAAGATGGACGCTGCATTAGGCTGTGATGGAAGTGCGAATGCTCCTTCTTTCCTCGTTTTGACGCGATCAAAACGCATTCTCGCTACGTCGCGAGAAGCAGCTCTTCCGATGTGAACGAATCATTTTTATTCGTATGTACATTGTACTTTTATTGGCAATCGGAATATGACGTATTCTACGGTACGATGGTGGTATCTTAAAGAGCTGCTGGTATCTAAAATCTCGTGACGAGGACTTCTGCGACGAGTAGATCTTCTCGTAAATGAATATACGAACAGATCGCTCGATGGCCGTTTAAACTAAGCGACAACGAGCGAACGCTTGCTCGCTTGTTCTAAACGCAGCTTTACGAATGAACCACATGAGAATCGAAATGCGTACACACATAAGAGTCTATGTATATACATATTCGATTACTCTCGAAATGACAGTTCGTCAGAACACGCGCACCCGCCGTAGCCTTGTCCGGCTAGGACGGAACAAAGACGAAAGAAATTTGAATATCCAAGGACCTCTTTATTCCACGAGGATGCTTTTGTCCGACGGGAGAGACGAAGGATCGACTAGTCGGAATCGAAGGGAGGAACGAAGCGTGGACGACGCGGGGGCAGCGTGTTTACGGTAAAAGTCATCCAACCCGGGAGAGTATCGACCTCAACCTTCTCCTCGCGCGGTCGTCCCTCTCTCTGGACGCTCCAATTTCAAGGTCGCGACGCGTGGCAGACCGGACCGAAAATTTCCGCGAGATTCCCGTACTTCCGGCGTCGAAATCTGCCGCGTCTGTAACAACGCGGAATCGGGTAGGTGGTTTCGAGGCGCGCGAGCGAGCAACGAAAGGAGATAAGTCGAGGCGAAGTTACCAGGACGAGCGCGAAGCCGAAGAGAAATGCGAAAAGAGAAGAAGACGAAGACGAAGAAGAAGAAGAAGAAGAAGAAGAAGTCGAAGAGGAGGGGGACAAGTATGAGGCAGAATGAGAAAGAGGAGGGAGGAAGAAAGAAGCAAAGAAAGACGCGCTCTCTCTGGCGTGGGGGTGCGCCCACGCCAGTGACGTCACCCGGCGAACGTTGGCAGTGTTACCGGCGATGAACGCGTTGGTGTTCAAACCTCCGCGAGAGGAAACAGGAGGGAAGAACAGAAGGGAGAGAAAGAGAGGCTTTGTAGCGCGCGCGCGTCGAGGAAGGGAATCATCGTGCGAGAGGAGCAAGAGGAACACACAGGAGGAGACGGTGTACGAATAAGCGAGACAAGGTTAGGGGCAAGATGAAAAGTAGGAGAAGGAAGGAAGAAGCACGCGAGGAGACAAGTCGAAGCGGGAGGATCACGAGTGGAAGAAGAACGGACGAAGAGGAGAGAGATGAAGGTTGGCGTGCTGTCGCGATGAAGAGGGGCGACGGTGAGGCGGGAACAAGGGCGGGGGAAAGGAATGAATGGAAATCGCGGAGAGACACGCGGGAGAGACGGATGATTCGAAAGGAGCGGAGGAGACGAAGACGGTGCGCGTTGCCGTGTGCGTTTTAAAGAGAGGAATAAAAAAAGAAACGTCTCGGACGAGGAGAGGAGGCGACGGTCGAGGATCAGGGCGTCTCGAGGAGGAAGGAAAGGAGGGGAGGCCCGCGTATAGGTGAGGAGCGTGTACAGTATCGGGAGTATGCACGGGGTGATGTTGACGACACGTGACGCCAGCGAATCTCGTCTCGCCGGTCGCGAGGATCGCCGCCGCCGTCACCGCCACCGCCACCGTCACTGCCACCCGCAGCAACACCACCAGGAGCACCAGCAGCCGCGGCAGCAGCCTCCTCGCGCGCTCTCTCCGCGCGCGCGAGCGCTCTCTCGAGGCGACCGACCACTTCCCGCGCGAGCCGCTCTTTATTAGTCTACCGCGGACCATCGCGAACCCCTTTGGCTGCTTCGCCGGCTCCAGCATCCACGAGCTCTGTTCCTCGACGTTGTACGAGTTCCCAAAGTCGTCGAGAGGAACGTCGCTGGTGGACCCCTTCGTCCAGGGAAAAAGAAGAGAAACGAACTCTCTCGGGGAGAGTCCGCCGGTGATCCAGACCGGAAAACGCTCGGTGAGCGACAGAGACGGGCGGGCGGCGGCAGGCTGGTCGTACGGGAGGAAGGGAGAACCGACTCGGTGTGGAAGAAGAGGAGGAGAAGAGGACGAACAGAGCGAGAAAGAGCAGGATCCACCAGTGATACGATACCGGGCAGCACGCGCGCCGGTACGTCGGTTTATCGGGCGCGAACTACGAGCGAACCTTCGACTTCCGACCGAAGCGCGGAATTGAGAACGCTCCAGTGTCAAAGTCGTCCTGTTACTCCATCGAGGCAATAGTTTCTATCGGATTTGTACGAGGACGTCGACGGATCGATTACGACACTGGGTCGACTGGATCCACCGTGTAATACGTTGGACACTTACGAAGTTTGCGAGTTTCGGATAAAGTTTTCGGCATCCCGCAACTCTGTCGCGAAAAGATTTCTCCGACGCTTTCTTCTCCTCCCGATTAACAGGGAGAAATTTGATCCACCAGTGCCGCGCTTTCTACCCGTCGTTCGAGTGGCCGAAGAAACGAAAAAAAGAAAAAAGTATCTTTCGACGATTCCGTTGGAACACCGCCCGCGTGAAAATCTCTCTTTATCCGTTGTCGCCGAGAGTGGAAACGCAAACATCTCGAGCGGTGGCTGTCCGCTGGCCTGTCCAAACGCTTCCGCGAGTGTTCTGTTCGTCGAACGAGGAACTGATCGATCGCGACAGTGATTTCGTTGACGTTTCTCTAACAGCGACTTCCTGCGGCCGGTTGTCGCGTCGAATCGCCCCGTTGATCGTCCGTCGCGCGCACACAGACCGACCGGACGCGACGGTGACGCTCGCGTCGTCGGTGACGTCGTGACATGTGCGATAGCCTGGCCTCCTCTTCGTTGCCACGCTCGTGCTATTTATCGCGGCTATCGTCCTCGTCCTCGTCGTGGTCATCGTCGACGAGAATAAAGGAGTACAGGGTGCCGTCGGTGGTTGGCGAGCAGCGGATAGAAGGCAAGAGGAGCGAGAGCACGTGGACGACTGGCACCGCGACGAGGGCCGGCGGCGCGACAGGTTGAAAAGATGCTGGCACTGGCGATGCGCCGCGAACACACGACCGGGCGCAGCAATTACGAGCCCGCGAATCCGCTCGCGGGTTTCGACCACTTGCAGCATAACAGCGGCAATCCGTTCGCGGTGGTGCCCTCGTCGGAGGGCCGGCTACGCGAAACCGGCCCGGAGCCCGACGGCGAGTTGCAAGAATTCGTAGACATCGCTCAGGTACAGCAGCTCCTGCAGCAGCAGCAGCAACAGCAACAACAACAACATCAACAGCAGCAGCAGCAGCAGCAACAGCAGCAACATCACCACCACCATCATCAGCAACAGGTGGCGGCCGCTGCGGCTGCGTCCTGTATCTGGGGAGCGGTTTATCCTCCGCCACCTCCTGCACTCGGATACCATCATCACCACCATCACCATCACCACCCACCGCCACCACCTTCAGGTAACGTTATCACTCGGTTTGACACCTTAGTAAGTCGAGGCCTTTTAGGATTCATTTCACGTAGACGATTCCAGGAGGTGTCTCCTCGAAGATAGAAATAGCGAGCAGATCACGGTGATTTGTCGCCGCTAAATCTAGAGTGCAGAGTCTAGAACCTCGAGCGTCGAGTGGTCCACGATACGGCTACGTGCTTCTTATCGGGAATTTCTTTATGGATCGAATACAACGCGAGGATGGATACGCTCAGCGTAGGCATAGCTGCGCCTGAAGACAGTTTTTCGTACGATTGGATCGCCTCTTGGTGCGCGGCAACACGTTGCTACCGGTATTGGCGCCGATCTAAACACTCGGTGATAATCGATCTTTACGAGCGACACGTCGAAACCTGTATTTCAAGACCGGCTATTAAGTTTCTTGTCACCACTCGAATGTGGCTCGAGGGCCTTCGGGTGTATCGCGCCAACGTCGACGGTGTTGGCCGCGAAACGTCGAACCGCGAGCCCCGTTAAGATCCTGCCGCGATTAACTTCGCCTCTGTTCTGAAATATACTATGAATTCTCGTTGGCACCGCGGATTTTCTCGTTCGCCGCACCGATACTCGGAGACAGAATGTTTCCTTTCCATTGTCTTATCGTGGACCGGTAGACGAAGTGTAAGAGATATTCTCTTTTAATTTAACGACAGCCTGGAATCTTCCGTGTGATCATATCGATGACAACGTCGATGGATCCGAAGACTCCAGCATGGACTAATGGCTTTTACCTATTTCTCACCTGACTGTATTTTACGACGAGGCATCGAGAGCAAAAGTGGACTAATAAACCGAGTAATTCTCTATCGCGGACATAATATTCAGTGTAACTAATTTCGTTATGTTATGTGGACTTGATTTGGAAGAAACGAGTTCCTCCGCTTTTATGCGATTAACCTGTTTTCCACGAGAATGATTTTGACGTAACAACTTTTGTATTTATGAATCTTTTATTCCTCAATGTGTCACATCGTCTCTGATAAAATTAAATTATATTTAGACTCGCGAACATCGCAATCCGATCGTAATCCGTCTTTATTCGCTTTATAATTTCGGTTCTCCTCTATCAATCTTTAAGTCTATAATCACAGTAATGTTTGATTCAGTAACTACTCGGTTAATCGAGTTGATACATTCGTATAAACTAACGGAAAGCAAACTCGTGTTCAGAAAAATGTGACTTGAATTTTGCTCTTCGATGTCTCAAATGGTCGCTTGCACCTTGTTCCGCTTCGCTTGTCAAATGCAAAACGCTCTGCTTTTTTTCGCGATGTTCGCTGGTGACGGGTATCTTCGATTGGCGTCTGAACAAACAACAAGAAAAAGAACGATGTATCGGCGAATGAGAACGCGCGAACGCGAGCGAGAGATCAACGCGATGTTGCCGTCGGACCGCGACAACCGCTGGCCCGCCATCCATCGAGAAAGATTTCACTGACAACGAACAAAAGTCGTTTTAATCATCGACGATCAACGACAATGTTGATTGTTATTTTATCGAATAGACTGGAACACGAGGGTGAATATTAAGATTATTGCTGAACGAACAGCACGCTGTTGGAGATAAGATTAACGATAACGTTGACCGGTGATTAATTACGCGATTAACCCTTCGGACGTAGCTGTCTATTGTTTGCGAAGTGTGAATATACGTGTTCTAATTTTACAAACGTCGACGACTGCATACCGTATAGGTACTATGAGAAATAAGCGCGTTTAATGTTGCCCGTTATATCTTTTTTATCGTCGAACGCGTATAGACTATGCTGTGAAAAGGACAGCAGATTAATACGGCTATGGTCGAGGTGGTTGGTTAAATAAAGAAGTAGAACTGTAAAAGGAAAGTATCGATACTTGGTGCCCTGTGTACGACAACCTGATGAAGGATTTTCATCTATAAGCGAACACGAAGGTCATTTACGTGTGAAGATAAAAGAGAATAGATTCTAAGATATAGAAACATGTTAAAGTTGAAGTACGAATTTTCGTGGGTTTCTGTTCATTTCTTCGTTGGACATGTAAACTCGAACGTCTGATCGATCTGTTAATTACTTAGCTCGCAGTCGCGAAGATTATGCGATACAGCATTTCCGATAACGTGTGACACGTGAAATGTCCAATTTTTATTCCACCGATTTTCGAAATATCCTCAATCGTTCTCTATCGTTATCTATGTTACAGATGCGTAATTATTTTTAAGATTCGATGAACAATGGGTATAAATATAAAATTCAATATAAAAATCTGTATAAATCCTTAGAAATCGAAGGTTTCGTATACCTACAATCTAATAGAGACAAAGATAATGAAAACATCGATAGTCAAGATCAAACGACATAAACGTGGAACAAGACCGCATCAGAATACGAGTGAAAATACGGTAAACGTGTTTTAAGATGTTCGTGAAGCGCGCCTTTCTGACATTAAAGGGCGCATACGTTAGAAACTTGAGAATGACAGCTCTAGGTAGGATGACACGATATACCCGATCTATATGACTGGTGCTATAGATATACGCGTGCAGACATTAGGGGTTGATGCGAAAGATAGGAGAAAAGAGGTCAGACAGCGCGGTCCTCGATCTTCCGTCGCGCTGTAATGTCATTAAGGATGCCGACCGTGACGATTAATGAAAGAGGCTCGATCGTCAGTGGCGTAAAAAAGCTAGCGAAACGAGCTCGGGCGTGAGCGTGTCGTTTAAAGACAATGGCGAGAAACGCTGACTGTGGCGAGAGGAAAGGAGACCTGCGAATCGTGATTTGCCTTTCAATTTAAAATTGAAATAAATCTTTCATGTACAGTACGGATGTTCGTTCATAAGTATCAGTACAAGTTGAAAGCTTTGCGCTGTTTTTCTTTTCTAATTATCTTATCGCAAGTTTGAAAAGCATAGGAAAAATACAGCGTGTTTAATTTTGTTCTTGGCTGGGAGGCAACTTCGAAATTTAGAATATCGTCGATCGATCTGTTTAAACAAGAATCTCCCTCTATTTCATCTTCGGATTAAATACGAGTTGATCAAGCTCTCTGAATATCTTCAAAATATCCATTATCGTAGCCATTGATCTTTTTACCCAAGTTTCTTCTTCATCGATTTATCATTTGTTTTTAAAAAATGTACAATCTTAAATCTAAGAGTTTCTTGCCTGTTCAATTAAACCAGAAGTTCAAGAAATCATAGCTTGTGATCTTCACTTCCATCGTAATTCATTTCCATCGGTAGCGCGTGTCTCTTGTAACGTAAAATATAAAATATAAAATATATCGTAGTAAAATTTGTTGGAATTTTCCACTAAATGCAACGAGTAAGTTGCCTAGTATTCGTGAACAGCGATGCATTTTCGTCTATTCATATTTTCGTCTACTTTCGAAACTTTCCTCGTCGACTTTGATCGGTCGTGATTTACACTTTTGGGACGATTTTATAGGAGAATCGGAAGGAAAAGTAAGGGTGCGATCGGTGATGTCTTTTAGGAGCAATTTGGGACACTCGAGCGTAGTTTATGTGTAGTGGCTTCGGTAAACCGAAGGGTCGACGCCGTCGGCCTGAATTCGTACGAAAAGAAAGATTAGAAACCCGAACGATCCCCCTCCGAGAGGAAACGATTAGAAGAGCGCTGGACGGTTGTTGCTGGACCACGCCTAACCTTTCCCTCGTACATAAATAGAATTATTCGTTCCTACATGGAGTTTTTGATATGTGTAACACAAACGGGGATCTTCGCTTGGAATCAATCTGAATGTTAAACTGGTCGAGCCTTAAAAATTCTTTCATAAGCTTGCCATCTTGATAGTATAATATGTACACTGGATCTCATAACTGCTCGTAAGTATAAAACCATCGGAGAACATTCATATATAAATCTTATTTTATTTATTAATTTTGATAAAAAATCCAAGTATACCACGCTTGAAATCGTATTTGAGAACAATTTATCTTTCTTTCGCCCCCCAAGAAAGGATCGAAAAGACTATCGAAAAGGAGGACAAACAGTAGGAAAATCGTTCATACTTGTTTCGTTATAGATTGCGGATATTTATACTTATTATATATTATATTTTTATTGGAGATAATTTAAAAAATAGAACCTACACATAGGCGGAAAATTGTTTCGCAATGAGTACACCATACTTTGCATATTTTCTATGTTTCTACGTATCATGCGCACTCTGTACGTCTTTGTATCTTTCAATTTCCCAAAAACGCGTAAAAACTAGCAATCCATTCGTAGTTATAGAACCTGCGTAACAGAATATTTTACCACAGCAAGAAATTGAACTTTGAGCTCAAGATACGATAAAGTGAAATTTGTGACAGTAGCTTTCGTAACCGTTCAGTTTTGCATATTTCTAATTATATCTTATCGTTGCTTCTAATTACATCTTGCACTTCGTGCTCGGGTAAGAAGCAACAATTTGTTTAACATTAGAACTACCACATCAGTCAAATTGACTGGTTTTACAATTTTATTTTAAAATTCCTACTTCATGTTATATCTTTTTCCACAATGATGTAATGACTTTCGCAACGATAACTAATTTTATTTTGTTTTTTATGTATTCAAAGCCAAAATAATTTTGTATCAAGGCTACTCTTATACCAACATCAGTCAAAATGGCTGGTACTTGTCAAAGTGTAAAAGGGTCCCGCATTCTGTTTATCGAACACCGATTAACCAGATTCCTCGTTTTGTACAACTGCCCACACATTTTTAACATTTTTACCGCGTATCATTCGATATGACGATATCAGTTATCAGGCAAATTCCGGATCGATCGCTAGATCGTTAGATGATAACACTAAAAATACGACACCAGTCAAAATGACCGGTTCTACAATTTTATAAATGTGTCAACTGTCGTTTAGGAATCGTGATCGCAGATGAATTAATAATACCAAAAATATGCTACATAACGTGGGATTCCTTCTGTAAGAAAGTAATAAATATAAAAATATTCCATTACCGCGTATTTCTTTTTGACTGGTTTTGGTAGAACTAGCGTTAACTTTGATTAACGATCGGTAGTTCTAATTCTAAATGATATTATAATTGCTGGACGCAAACTCGTATGTTTCATTCTTTCTAGTCGTTCATCTCGTCATTTAATTCTTGCGGTTTGAAAAAATTGCATTCAAGTTCGATGCGTTAACAAGTGGTTGGTTCGCGAAGGTTCGCCTCCCTCGATGCGTTTGAACCCTCGCTTAACCCCTTCGTTATGTAATCGGCGCATTGAGTGTGGCAGACCTTCCTGTCAAAACCAACCGACCTCGACATTTTCAGTTCGTTAAACTGTCACAGTTGTCTTCTTCGAGTTCCAATACTACTATCTACCTACACAGTTTCAGCTACTTCATTGAACTTTTTCGAATACAATACGTACAATATGTTCATAGAACGAGCCATCGTATCCTTATTACGAGAATAAATTCCTCGAGTTTGAGAACGGTCGACTCCATAGTGCCATTCACAATTTCCCAGCGAGTTCGCAGGTAGCCAATGGGAGACAAGATTTTTTTCTCATTCAGAATCAGTGACGGGACGAGACGTGCGGGCAGCAGCTTTCATAGATCATTGTTTAAAGTGTCGTGGCTTTGTATGGTAACGCGAAGTAAATCGTACGTACACTCCTGACATTTCGTTATTATTGTACGACCCATAAGACAGGAAATCGTACATCATGCACGAACCTACGGTGGGCGGGTAAAAGGGAACGAGTCACCTTCTTCTCTCGGCTCATTGGCGTTCCCCGCGATGTTAAGTGTTTATACGCCCTCCGTCTTTCCCTCTTTCCCTCGTCTGGAAACTGTAAATTCTTCGCGAGCCAACATTTTTCACCGGTTCCTTCGTTCTCATTGAAAACGTTCGATTTTCATGTTACAATGTACCTACCAATGTATACCTGTCGATGTATACGTAGCAAAGCTACGAATGTGAACAGATTTCAGATGTAATCTGCTGTGAATTTTGTAGAATATATGTTTGTGTCTTCGTATCTTTAGAAAACTATAGGAACGTACAGTGAACGTACAGGTTCGCGAATATATTCGAACACTTGTTGGCAACTTTTTTCAATACATTTGAAATTTTGAAATTCTCTTACATATACTGGAAAAGTTTGAAACAAATCTAAAAATGTACATAGAAGTCGCGACATATTTAGCGCAAGTATATCTTTTTGCAAAACTGTTTAAACGATCGATCATCCATCGTCAAGTTTCGTTATTATTATCGATTTAACCAATATAATCATGAAAGTCGTGTAACGAAACTTGAAAATGTTTTACACGACACGTACAATATATAACTGTGAAAGCTTTCTGTGGTAAATATCCAGATACTTTTCCTCAGCCAATGTAATCGCATTTCTGACTCTGAACAAAAGTAAATATCGTCGAAAATATTCGTATGTTTTTAGTAACTGCAAGAGTAAAAAATCTGGCTACAGTCATTTTGGCTGGTTGCTGGAATCGACGTCTCGGATCTCGCCGCACATGAAAGGGAAACATGTAGTGGAGAGCATGGAAATCGCGAAGCGTTACGTAAAAGCCGCGAGCCAGAGAGAACTAGGCTCCCGGGAAATTTGGCAAACACGACGAACCTCGGGCCAAGATCGACGAACTTACTCGAACGTGTTAACGCCATCCGGTCTGATAAAAACGAGTCGGCCGGTCTGGTACGATCGTTCATCGATCTGTTTCCACTTGACAACGAAAAAAATCTAGAGTATGCTTCTTGAGAGTTCATTGTCGTTCGTGGATATGGGTCACAGACGGAAAGTGGAATGCAGCTTGACAGACGGCTCGCTATTTCACGTACAGCAACGACTAGATGAGGGAAATGGGCTGTGGGAGGCGAGATGTCATTGTTTCGAGAGACTAGGGACGATCATTCCAATTGATTAACACGTTCGCTGCCACTAAAATACAGCTATTTCTCTCTAGAAGTTGCTTATCCCCTCCTTATCAGAGATTGTTTTCGGTTTAACTTTAATTCAGTTTTATTACGATCCTCGAATTTTTCTATTTCAATCTCGTTTTAATAGTATTTTCCAAGAAAATGTTTAACGCATGCCAGTAACAATTTTTTCATCTCTCGCTCAAGCTTGAGATACCTTTTAACGTTAGAAAAGTACAATTGAGCGAAAAACGATGGAGAGAAGGGAACAGGTTTAAAGCTTTCTCGACTCTACGCGACGTTAGAAGCTGAACCAGTTGATTTAGTGAAATTTTGCGTACCGCGTGCAAACTTGGTGACACGATTACGTAACAGAGAAGACTTCATCTGGAGAGTTTCGAAAATTTCCAACATTCCGCGAAACTGTAATACCTACGATGACGTTGATTGTTTGATCCGAAATGCGTTTGATGTACACGTCAAGAATTATTGAGATTGGTTTGATAAGAGAGTTGACACGTGCAACGACGTCATCGATGACGACAGCCATTAGACGTAGAACCGTACTGGCCTGTTATCTGTAATCAAACTCGCCTATGAGTCGTTCTAATTTTTTATCGGCTAATAAAATTGTTCGATCGGTTTCGCACGCTTATGTTAACTGACGTGAGTCATCGTGCGAGATTTCGAGCCAAAAGCCTTTTTGCACGTTCCAGTTGGAGATGATTCTCCTTTTCTTCGCGCGATTTCCGTCGCACAATTTTGTTTTTAGTACTCGAAATGCGCCAAACACGCGGTTAAGGAAGTAAGCACCGATTCCAAAACGTTTCATCGTATAATACGTACACGTAATAACTCGAAACATACACGGCTCGCGGCTTCAGATTATAAACACCCATTCGTCATACTTGGCCGGCGATCCAACGATGAGCCAGGCGGTTGCTATTGCCAAAACTACTGTGGTCGTCATCGATGATGCATACGTCACAAAGTTGGATCGCGCGTTGCTCGTACGTCGTCGAACGATCTGAATCAGTGAACTGAAATAAACGTCGATTCTTTTCCGCTTTAATCATAATTTCACTGTTGGAACTGTTTCTGCAAATAATAACGGATGCCTTTCGAATGAGATTATGCTCTGCGTAGTAACTACGTTGAAAATTTCACTAGTTTGACCCGTGATATTTTAGTGTTGCAGCTTTCGTGCTGAAAATGCAAATTTCGCTCGGGCGAAAGAATTTTGTCCGGCGCATATTCCAAGTATCCTACGTTAAACTAGTACCATTTCGATAAATGATCAAATACGTGTGTTGTATTGGGTTGTAACGTATGAAATTTCAAATTTTTAAACAACGATATCTCACTGAACTTTGAGAAAGGCGTTTCCAAAAACCGTCACTTTCGATCTTTTAGCATAGAAAATTGTGTAAATTTCATAACAGTTGAAGATCCTTCTTAATTATATACTTAGTATTTTAAAAACATTTTCGTAATCCATAGACAATCAAAATCCGTAGAAAACGAATGAAAATGTCTATATATTGTGTAATAGTGATTTCAAGAAAGAAAATGTTATATCATAATTGAATGTAAGGCTCTGATCTATTTCTTAGACAACACACGTAAACAATATTCTATGTGACAATCTGAGCATTCAAAAGCTATTAACAAATAATTTCCTACCTTAAACTTTCTTCTTCGAACCAATTTCCTTTCCCTAGCTACATCGCTCTTTCGGCAATTACAATATGTAAAGTGAAGAAATATGGCACAGAAAATTCCGAAATTTGAAACGATATATGAAATAATTTCTACAAAAAAAAAAAAAGTAATAATGCTGTTTATAGAAAGGAATTGAAAAATTTGATATTGTTTAATAGAATCAACTTTTTAAACGTTTAACTCGGTACGTAGAATTGAATAGTTAATTACGATATTTCAACAAACGAAAGAAAAGATCATTGAATTGTAAGAACTGCGAAGGTAGTAAAATCTCGTGAGAGGAGTGCGAGACCATAAACACGATTCGTCATCCCCTAACGCATCACGTAGACCGTGAACGTGGACTACCGTTTCTCAACCCTTAATTAAATTTTATCTCGCTAACACAATAAACAACAATAAACAGCAAATGACGATTGAATTTTATCTTATTCGTACAATATGAATAAAAAGGAGCAGCGTTAATAATCTCAATTGAAACGACGAAACACGATTCTCCGCGCATAAACTCCGGGAGAAGGTTGTTCAGCGGTAAACGCGATTCGTCACTCTCGTCTACCGTCGAAGTCGTCGCTCGTCGCTCGTTACCGGATGTCTTAATAAACAATGCTAACGATTTCCCGCTGAATTACACGCCGTTGTCCGGTTGTCACGAACGTTGCGCGAATTTGCGCCAATTTAATGCGACGATCTTCAAATTTTTGTCAAAATGTTGCAAACTTGTGTGAAAAGTATCGCACACGTAGGAGAAGCCGATAGAAAACCGATAGAAAACCTTACAGCAGAATAAAGCCATATATCGTTCCTACATATTTTCGCAACTAATTCTGAAAGATCAATAGCCGTTTGTCAAGTACTTTTCGCTATAGTACAATTTTGACCAATAGAAATTTATTACGAAACGCGTGAATCATTGAGTTTCTCTTCATAGTCTTGCGATCTTATTTTCGACGATTCTCAAAGGCATCATAGCGTTTTTGGTAATCGGTAGAGTTGTTGCAGGCTTTCATGCGTTTATCGGAAATTTGATGTTACAATTAGAAAATTACAATGTTCGTTACAGCGTTCACTGGTTATTCGTATTCATGAAAATACATTCAAAGTCTACTAATTGGTAGATAAATTACATGGCGAAATATATTAACAGTATCTATCTACATAATATTTTTTCAAATTGTCGTTTCAATATCTAGTTATATCTCCGTTTCCAGATGCAAGGATTTAGCGGACAATGTTGGCATATCCCGGGGGAAACCGAGGTACAATCGATATTTAAAAGATTATATTCGGAATGAAAGATTATATCCTCGCTATTCGTAAATTATTAGCAACGGGCTAATTGTACACGGCATCGAACGAGATTAACCAGACGATAAAAATTTCATTAATTATTAGACACGGTTGTAACAATGAAAATCGCGAGACATGCCAGAATCGACGACCGAACACGCGTGCTGACCACCGTGCTAATTAATAATTAAGCCATGCGCTGAGTCGACATGCCCTGTTGTTCGTCGCGAACGTTTCGTGCGACGTACTTGTGAAAAGCTCGCGAGTAAAAGTGAGTAACGTCTGCCGGGAGTTGTCGTTCGTGGAAATTGGTTTACCTGCGATGGAACTGGGAATAACGCGAGCCCCTTTGAATACCCACGGGTCATTACGTTACATGCGCAACCGACTCGAGTTTTACGGTTCATCGTCGGAACGACGCGCGTCGCGACGTTTCACGTTGACGTTGACGCGACCATATCTTGTGCAACGTTCATATTCGTCAGGTTCGCGACAGCGTTCGCATTCGTCAATTTCATTTCGGACAACGAAATATTGAAAACGGAACAGGATTGTATCGATCGACGAAAGACAATATTTTAGACCTGACGAGGATGATGAACTGTATTTCATCGATCATCTTCGCTTCTTCTAGAAATCAATTTCATCACTCAGATACGTGTTCTGGTCTTTTAGAAGTGAAACTGGTGAGAGATAATATCTAATGATCTTGTATTAGGTCGTTTGGGAAATTTATAGCGAGTATTAAGAAAGATTCAAGTAGAATCAGACTTTTCATTTTTCTTGCGATGATCTTTGCAGGCTTCTGAAGCGTTTCATCCCTTGCCTATGTCTTTCGGGAAAGTTTTATAAAGATACGATAATAGTGAGCAATAAACAATAACGAGAATAATGAGAATAATTCTAACGAGTAAGTGTTCATAGAAAACTGTAACTGTCAATGCATGTACATAATATACGATTATGGAGGACGATTGAACGTGTTGGTGTATTTATTGATGAGACGAGTTGATACTGAGTGTAGTCAAATATATTAAAAGCTGTTTGTAGTACAGAGTTCGTCGTCATTCGCTAAGTGTTGCTCGTTATGCGTATACACGGTACGTTCGCTCGATGATAATCGCTTTAAGATTGTTCGATACTCACTAATTAACTGATTATTGATTATAAGAAAGCTCGATACTGATTGACTGATAACTGACACTTCCAAGGATTGACTGTCTTAATGATCGTGTTCGTATATCATAACGGTGTTAATAATTCGGAGGTAAAACAACAAAATGATTCGAATTGTCTTATGACTCATACGCAGCTACACGAGTATGTATTTCGCTGTTGGTCATTGATTTGTTATTTTCAAATAGCCTGTTTCCAGACATGGATTGTTAGTAATCAATTTTAATGAATTACAAGGTAAATTACTTAGCGTGACTGAAATATCCTTCGTTTTTAAATAGACCAAACTTGTCTATTCTATCATCCAGACAGGACAATATTCCTCCAGATCGTTTAAAAACCTTACTTGATTTTAGCGAATTACAAGGCAAATTACTTAACTCGATTCAAATAATCTTACCATACTTTCTTACCCTTCTTTCCTACAGATAATATTCTTCTAGATCGGTAAAAAATCGTTCATAATCGATTTTGCCGAATTACAAGGCAAATTACTTAACTTAACTCGAATAATCCTACTTTATTTTACCTTGTTCTATTCAAGCACGACAATGCTTCTCTAGCAATTGGTCATAACCGATTTTGGCGAATTACAAGGCAAATTACTTAGTTCCAGTGAAATAACCCTACCTTAGCCTATTCTCTTCAGAGAGGACAATATTCTTATTATTTATATACCTTCCCTTTTTTTCTCTCTTGTCCTCCCTTTCGCCGTTAAGCGCACTTAACTTTCGATAATAACGGTAGTAAGGCTGAATGATCGACAGGGAGCCGTTGGATTACATAAATCAGCCTGTGTACACTGCGCGAGCCGCGTGTTTGCGCTTACTTCATCGCGTCGCCCGTGCATATTTCTTCGCTCGCCACGCGAAAATCTTTTCGCTCGTTCACCGGTTTGTCGTCGGTCAATGACACGGACGAGTTGCTCGGGGACGGCGTATCGGATACGTTCGCGAATCCGTGAAAACGTTTCGAACGGAATAAAACCAATCTCCGGAAATCGTCGATCGGCAACAGGCGTTGAACATCGCGCGGCTCCGGGATCGATGTTAACCTGGATCAATCGTCGTTCCGTGTGATTTTATAGGAAACACATTGTTATGCAAAACGGAGGACGATCGCTGGGAATGATTCCCGGTCCCTTCTCCTTGAATCTCTCGCGCGAATGCATTCCTCGCTAGAGAAAGAAATAATTCCGATCTTCCTCGCGTCTCCTCCCCCCCCCCCCCCGCTCTCTTCCACATACTCAGATCCTCTCAACGTGTTTCGTTTTCTACGGATTCTGTGGCGTTACAGGTATTGGTGAGGATAACATCGTCGAATTTGTATATTACGATCTGTACCTGTTTATCGAGTTTTTGTTTCTGGATTATTGATGATTATTGACAGTAGAGACACGCTTTTTAATAGTTTCGTAATGAATATTTAAAGTAGAATTTTTTGGTTAGTTTTACTGGAAGATGTACATTTATCATTTTACTGATATTACTTAACGATATTACTTAAATTTGGAATGTCGTATGCGAAAGAATTACAGTGACGACAAAAAGAATTTGTAAAATATTGTATTTACTTTCGGAAAAGCATTTGCGTTAATTGATTATTTTCTGGATCACGTAGAATGTAACGATCTTTATCTAACACATACTTCACCGTCTAAAGTTCTCTAGCTTAGATAATAATTATTATTATTAATGTAGATACCTTTGATGTCACGCCTGCGTCTCTTATCGTAGCATGATCGTCTAATCGGTAATTAGTATCATTTACTACGTTAATTAATATAACTGAATAGGTACAAGTATATTAAATTTCATTACTTCAATCTCATGACTACAAAAATTTCACAAATTTTCATTGAAAATGAAATGCGAAACCTGGTGCTAAAAAAGACTCTTGCACTATATATCCATCTTATACCTCGAATTGCTAAACCATTGTGATCTGTGCGTCTTTTCATTATTGTAGTTATATACAGTGGCTAGAAAAAGCGTTAGTACGTACGATTATTTTCCACGAACTTTTTATAGCCACTGTATATAACTAGAGTTATAAAAAGATGCATAGATCATAATAGTTCAGCGATTCGAGGCGTAAGAAGAAAGCATTCTCATTACATTTAGAACAGAGCACGTGTGCGCTGATTTTTCTAAAACGTAGAATCGCTTCTTAACATGTTCTCTTAATATCTGTGCACGAGATATCGAATCGAGCATTCTATCGCGAACAGGGTAGGTAGGGAGGAGGGTGAACAGGGTAATGCAGCGCGTAACGCGGAGAGCAAAAATAAGCCTGCACAATGTAAAGTCCAACGTTATCGTCTATGAATGGTTTATAGAGGCGCGAGCTGCTTCTACGTCAGCATCGACCGATAAGAGAGCAGCGCGTTACACACATCGTCGTTGACGTCCAAGTGCACGGGCGAGACGTGCCCACGCCGGGGAAAAGGAAGAAAGGGATGAATCGATAGCGGGACAGAAATAGATACCCTGTTCCGCGACGCTGTCCGGATACACCCTATCGATTCGGATCGGTGTTTCTCAAACCTTGGAGCGTCAAAGCGAAATCGATGGGTTTTACGTAATTTTACGAAGATTAAAATATTTCCCGCAAGATTGCGCGAAACGATAGAACATTGAGAAAAGGATGAAATTTCAGCCCATGCGAATTTTGCTTTACCATCGTGACGTTATGACGCAACCATTGCGAACAGTCGTTTCTATTTTCCATTTTGTTTAATATCGAATAATATAACGAGAGAATCGAGTTCGTTTGACTTTAACGTTATCTAAGATGAAAAAGTCCGGTGCTATCTTTGATCCATGATAGCATCGATGATAGCTTTTACATATTAATACTATGACAACACTAGTGACGCTATGTTAACGTCAAATGCGTTAATTAAATATGTAAATGTAAGATACACGTATGTGCATATTAGATACTTTCGCGTACAAATTTGGAGCACCTTTTGCTTTTTGGACGAAGCAAGTTTCTTCGTTCGCTAAGATCATAATCGTATTTTCTGTATGGAAACTATAAGCTGAAAACTAATCGGTCGTTGTGCTATGAGGAATAAAATTAAATCAAGATAAGAACTCTGCAAGAGAAGATTCTTGAACTTGATTCTTTCTACCTTCTAACTCGATGAGACGTGTTTAACAGTTTATTTCGCGATTTACAATGGTAAAGTATCAAGAGGACAGAGGGTCGCGGAAAGTATCGGGAATTGAACCGTGGTGCGTGTTCAGTATTCAATAGGAATCGGTTGAAAATAGTTGCAAGATTGACGTCCGCGGTTGAATGTCACGACGAGCTAACGAACCGCGCTCGAAACAACGAGCTTTCCGAGATAATCGTCGGTATACATACTCGGTGTGACGCAAAGCTGGATTTTATTAGCACTTTCGAAAGGCATCGGCGGTCGGCGTTTCCCGTTCGCTCGTTTGCCGGCAGATTGAAAAAAGGAACAAAGGAACTCGTTAGGTCAAGGATCAGAAATAATCCGAAGTACAACACGTACCGGTGTGGATCGTTAGTCGAATTCTTCCGGTAACTTGAAATGTGCGGGTCCTTGTCACTGTCTCTGCACCCCTTAACGCGAAAACCAAGCTTCCTTCTGTCGAAAAATTCGCGATTTCCCGATCTCGTGGTGTATTAAACCCTTTAACTTCAACCATCGGAGCAAAGTGAGTATCATACCAAGTGATTGTGCTTCATAGTAAATGAGCACGCTTTAGGAATACAATAGAATTCTTAGCAGGACTTGAAGAGATAGAGCAATTAAGCGCTATTTTCTTCGAATATTTGATCCACCAATAATTACATTTCATTCGCGATCTTTCCAGTCGATTTACGTGAATTTCTTGTCTTAATATCGTAACCACGAAAGACGGTTTCTTAACTTAAGATTTGGGAAATTTGATATTTTACTTCCATATCATATCCATCGTCCCTTTCCTTTCATAATTATACACGTTTCCATGGCTTGGAAAACTATAATCAATTTTCTATAACGATAAACACGGATTACTATTTTGCGAAAACGAACAGTGGACTGTCTTGCGTCACGATTCCAAGTAGACTGATTTATACACACTTATAGAAAATGTACAGATGCCAAAATACACAAAACGCAATAATACAGAAACTATCCGAAATAGAGCGTTCGTTATAACGTTAACCAAATGAAGAAAATTCCTATCTACCTTTCATTTCTTTAATTATACCGATAGCGATATGAATTTGCGTAAGAACATCCTCTTTAGGCTAGGTTTCCGATCTTTCATATCAATAAGTTCAATGCGATCGTATCAAAGGGTTAAAGAAGAAACGAAGCTTCGTTTCGTGGCAGCCACCGAGTCTCGAGTTCACGGTGGAAATCTATTCGTGGCAAAAAGAGGCCGCAATGTCGAGGTAAACGACGCGTTTCCCTGTTTTATTTCATTGCCGTTTATTAGGGAGAGACAAACCCGCTCACGTAGCGTTGCGAGGGAAACAGGCGTTCAGGCGAGTCAGAGCGAGAAAGATCGATAGGACTCGAGTCAGAAATAGTCTCTCGGGACGATTGTGTGTGCCGTTGGATCGTCAGTCGAATTCCACCGACGGTACGTGCCTCGTCGATTGATGCTGTGTCTTCGAAAACGCAAGCCCGACCCCGGCTATTTAAACGCGGATCCAAAGATCCTCGTGCCGTGTTTCGGTGAAACCAGTGCCTCCATGGAACTTCTTCACAATCGAACAAATGGGGTGAATCGTAGCAACTTGCGCCACGAGCCCCGAGAAACTTTATCGTGCCCACCGTCGCTCCGAGACGCTTAATTCTCAGGTAACTTTCGTTTCTCATCGATCGAAACGACGGTGACCGATATTTATTCGTAGACTGCGGATTTTTACGATTTTATTGGACATTTGAAGATGTTAAAATATATAAAATAATAGGAATAATAACAAAATATGCGAAAGCGAACACTCGTTATATTTAATGGAAGAAACAAGCCGCAATTTGTGATTCATTTCTTTATTTCGATTCAGAAGATAATAGAAAACATAAACGTCCGCAGTCTGTTCATTAAGCCATTCTGCGGTTTTTGCTGCATTTTACTTCAACACCGCATAAGTGTTGCAGATATACTGTACAAATACTGCTGGTTGTATTCTACGTCTGATTATGTTTTATTTAAAATAGATAGTTTCCAGTTGATTTAATGCTTTGAGGAAATTAAATATAAAGCTTTGAAGGGGATAGCAAAACTTACAAAGACCGAATCAATGGGATATCGACGTTCCATCTCACCTTTCATATTTTTATTAATTAATTTATTTCCACCCGATTTTCATTTTTCCACACACGCTCGATAATTTTCTTACGCGAGAACAATTTCGGGAACGAATTGATATGCACACATCTTCTTGCAGCTTTTTCTCCTTCCAGATTAACATTATTACGTACATAAACGTATGTATATCGCCAGAGATATGTTATTGTTAAGTATAAATAAATATATTGGACGTTTTAACTAAAAATGTACAATTCTAAAGGAACTATATTCTTTAATAAAAGTAACTGTGTTACAACTGCAGAAACTTTTCGGATGACTTAATGTGAATAGCCAGGGTGAATAGCTTGGGATGACTTGATGTGAATAGCCGGGGTGAATAGCTTGGGATAACTGTGAAGTCTGTAAACGAACTAACTGTCGAAAGTAACGACGATTAGGTGAACGATAGACTCGTTGGTCGCGACAAATATATCTCTGTCGCGGATAAAAGTAAACTGGAACAAATATAGGACATTTATTCTCGGAAGGTATTGTTTTAAAGCGACGAAACTTGACTTCGATCGGAGAAACATCGGATCGAATTCGGAAAACCTAGGTATTTCACGTTGCACTCTTTCGTGTTTGAATCTTCTTGCGTCGGCCCTATTCTCCCTCCAGTTTCATCGTTTCACGCAACACAGCTATTTTGAACGGCTTATTTTTAAACCGTATTTTACATAAAGTATTTTCATCCAATGTATCCTAGAGCCATTGTATTTTTAGTGAGTCCAGTCTTTATTCCCTTTTTTTAACCTGACGTTGACGTTATCAGAGGTTTATTAATACGTGATCGCTCTTTGCTTCGTCTTATTTCGCGCACAGCCCGATTTGTTCTCCCGCTTTGTCACGTTTATTTATTAATAGTGGAGACGAACGGGAAAAAGGAAGAGATCGCATAGGTTGTCGCATTATAACATCGTCGATAGAACGTGTAGTAAGTTTTACACGTACGTAATACCAAAAGTACACACTCTATCAGGAAAATATTTAACTTTACCGATCCTGCTTCGTTTTCTCAGCCATTTTCCATCCAATCGTATTTTCCCAACGTTAAGAAGTATCTCGAGTCTGAGTAAAATATCGTGAATAAACGAATCGTTATTGGTACGTGTGATTTCTTTCGCTATTTCACGATTTCTTTCTGCTTCAACTTTACGTTATTTTCTTAAAGCGTTATATTTCATAAATAAACCTCCATGCCAATTTTGTTATCGCATCTTAGATATTAGATGCATCGTCGCGTAATAAAATTCTATAAATAGTTGTAATGACGATAAAGTAATCTCATGTTACCAAATCGCATGTTATCGAATAGAAACAAGGGATACTTTTGAACCATCTCGTATCTCGCGTTTGTACAAGAGCCGAAAATTCTAGGTTTATCTTTATAGTTATCAAACATATCGCGTGTCATACTTTCCTGGTACTTAAAAAACCAATTAAGAATAAAGGAAAAAAGCAAGGCTGACTCTAAAACTGATTCAAAAAACAAAGCAGAGCTGACGTTCTTAAACAAATCGCAGCGTGGTTACGGTAAAGAAAGACAAGCGAGCCGTAGTGTTGGCGTTGGGCAGTGCCGGCGAAAGCGAAAAAATGAAAAATAAAAAGCAGGAGAGCGCGATAACGAGCGCGTCGATTCACCGTGGTGGTTGTTTCCCTCTCGTCCCCGGCTCATTGTAACGAGATTACGCATTAAAAGGTCGAGAAACGAGGAAGTATGATGTAAATTACGGCTCTGGAAACGCGCGCGGTTCTCCGCTCGATAGTAAATTCACCTCTACGCCTCCGCGACAGTAAATTTACAGACTCCTTGGAAACATCAACTGTCACCGTTTTAAGAACGCGCCCCGTATCCGTGCCCGTAACGCTAATATCACCCGTAAATACGTATTAAACGTATCCGTTGAAGTATTCGTTGTTATTAACGACTTGTTCCCTATTGGACAATTATGTTAATTGCACAGATTTCCTCGTGCAATTCTCTTTTCTGCTCGATTCACGGCCGCACAACCGCGCCTCGTATCCGCGGGCACTGTTCTTCCGCTTATTTTCCACGCGAACAACGCACGAACGAACGACTTTAAGCTTCTCTGCTCTGACTCGCGAACGACGTTGACCTATTTCCTGCAAATAGACGCGGCCGCGAACCGAACGCGTCTCCTCCCGTGCGCTCGCTACCGGAAAAAAAGAAGCTGTCGATTCCTCGATGAAGCTGACGCGTCCAGGTAGCCTTCTCCTTCTCTCTCTCTCTCCTCTCTCTCTCTCTCTCTCTCTCTCTCTCTATCCTCGTTTGGTCGCGTGCAGCCCACGTAATTTCCTTAATGGGCCGGCGATTAAGACGAAAATCTTGATCCTCGCCGAAGCAAGCGCAGAGCGACGCTGATGGATAACGGAGGCAGCCGGCCGCGGGCAACGATTTTACGAGGGCCCTTGAATAGCCTGCGTTTTGTTTGATCGTCTAAAGTACTTCGTTCCTCTTCTTCTTCTTCTTTCACGCTGACGGCGACCTTGTAACCACTATGCTACGTTACATCATCGAACTGTCGAAAAAGGAATCGCGCGAGGTTTGGGAAATCGATCGATATTTCTTTTTCTTACGAAGAAGTCCGTTCTCTCTTTCAGCAACGATTAAGTCGTCCGTCTTGCCGAGGATGAAGTCATCGGTATTGTTAGAGCGGTGCAGCCAAGGAGTTTCAATGATCTTGGCCCTATTGATCCGACGAAAAAAAAATAAAAATAAAAATAAGAAAGAAAGGAAAGAAACGAATGTACGTGCTGGTCTGGAGTTGTCGGCGCTATAAATAAAGTGGAAAAATCGTGGAAGGAAAAGAGCAATCAAGACGATCGATGCAATAACGTCGCAGTAAGGACGCGAGTGCGCAATGCTCCGGAAGCGGGCGCGCGACTAGCTACGCGGAATCCTGAGCAAACGCGCGGCTTGGCCGGAAACGGTCGTTAATCGACGATCACCGCGGCATCGTGCCGCGCAAAAACGTGCGAAAGAGGTTCGCGCGGACTCGTCGTCGTGACTCATTTCCAGATCGAGTAATGCCAACACTCGAAGCCAGGAGCGGACTTAAAAGGACGTTGCACGCGGTGACCATTAACGCCGCTATCGATCAGTCGGCCTGATCGATGCGAAAGTATTTCCCGCGATGACACGTCCGAATTTCGAATCGTTCCGTCGACTTCAATTTACGATGCCGTATGTGTGTACGTTTTTACATGCAAGATTACTGCATAAAAACATGCAGCGATAATTCTTAATGAAGCCTTCATAAACACGACAAACACCATTCACTCTGCATCGGTGAAAAATTGATTCGTGACACGTAACGATCCGATCGGACGTTGCGCTCTCAACGGATCGTGCATCGTTTTACTTCGCTCGCGATTAATGCGCCCCTGAAACCGCGAGCGCACGTACACTCCCAGGCATAAGTATCGAGATACCTCTTGGTAAAATGTGGCAATTGCTTTAAATTATCATGAAAACGATTAATTGATTGATTAATTGATTAATCAAGATAATGATGCAAGAACTCGTGAGAGCTGGAGCAACGGAAGATTCGGTTTCCACTGAGGCAACAACGAGACATTTTTCGTCGCTTCTTCTTGCCCCATCCTCCAAAACGTTCACACCAACCAGTAACTTATGGAAACATTTTGTGCACACTGGCGACTTTCTCGAAAAAGAAAAAAGAACGTGGAACAGCAACAAAAAGTTGCTCGTTAATAAATCGCGAAGACTCGGCCGGAATATTTTAATCCAAGGCTCATTAAATTCGAAGAAGTTTCGTATAAAATAGATGCGAAACTCAAAGAAGTTCGCCTAAGATCAATCGAAATTCGAAATGAATTAAGAGCGAATACGATAGAAGAATGAATAACACGATTGTCAAAATTGGTCGAGTCAACGGCCGAAGACGTCTTCTGTTCGCTAATCGAACTCGTAAATAGTGCGACAAAATTTTGACTCTATATTTCGTACTACCGTACCGTATGTATATGCTTCGCGAAATTAATTCATCTTTGCATAAGTTTCAAGCCGACCAGATAATAATTCTTCGATAGTTTCCTAATCATTTCTGAGGATAACCCCGCTTTCCGTAACTGACCTAATACTTATGCGCGGGGGTGTACACGTACACACGAGGAGAAACGGTGTATCGCGTACGTGCATCACGCACGATGGGCTACAAACGAAAACACGCTCGTCCCTAATTGCGTTCGGATGTGGGTTACAGACACAAACTACGACTTCTTGTTCTCTGTTCTGGCGATTACTCCCGCTGGATGGGCATTGAGTAATCAATACGAGCGTCTCGAATCAGCCGCGAGAGGAAAGGTTCCTCGAGGCCTCGTTAACGCCAGGATTAAGCCTCTCTCTCTCTCTCTCTCTCTAATTTAGCGAAGATCCTTCGTTGAATGGTCGTGACCCCCAATCGGGTCCGTTCTAAATGAAGAACTACTCTCATCGATCGGGGATAATCGATTTCCTCGAGGCGTTGCCCTTGACGCGACGATTTTTCCACGGTCGCGTTCTCAGAGGAACGAAACGTTCCGCTTTAACGAGCGCCAACTACGAGGGAAATCGTCTCGATCGTCGATGTGCTTTATCGTTTCCGAAGAATTATTCCAATTGGCGATTTAATTGAGATCCAGGCCATCTGGCTCCGATAAAATATTCACGATGTGAATATTGCTATCTGCCTCTGTCTATGTCGCTGTTTTCGGTGGTGGAATTTATGCCGGCCACTGCCAAAAACACACCACAGCGATTCATGAAGCAGCGATTCGTGTATACTGGCTGTTACGAAATCTCGGTTGATTCGATGCTCGAAATACCTAGCTTCGCGCTGTTATAATGGCTAACAAGTTGTTAAGGAGCTTCGTTTAGTGTACCATCGTTATGCGGTTGCTCAAGACTGCTTGTAATCTTCAGACGAACCCAGAATTCTTGTTCATGAATATTATATATGATAAAGGTTAGAAGACTTTCATAATCACGCATTGCTACGATTCTTCTACTATTTTCTTCGAGAATTCCTCATACAAATAGTATAATACGCTTTAATTGTAGCTGGTCACTATGTTAATATCGTTACGAAATCTTTCTTCTTTCTCGCTAATGTTCTTTATTTATAGTATCGTTATACAGTATCTATAGATAGATCTATAGATAGATGTACAGATCTGTCGAAGATATTTACGAAGATATCTCTCGAAAGACAAAAGACCGATCGACTGTATTCTTCCTAAATTTCTCAATTTCGTTACCTCGATGCGCGACTAACGTCCATCTTTAAAAAAAATTGCTTTCGAACTTTTACAAGTCACATTCACCAACACGGTTTCGATCTTTGGCTATAAACCACCTACTTGTGACGATATCGTCCGAGAATGATGTAATTTTGTTTCTCCGTTTATTTATTAGTGGTATTCCATATAACCGTATACCACACTGGTACCGAAACTGAAATTACCAACTTTCGTGAAGCTCGCAGAGGATATTAAAGAAATAGGCGAAATTTGCAAAGTAGTCGAGTAGATTGACTCTTTTATATCGAAATCATCGCAAAATGTCCCAAATATCAACAAGTGTCGAATTCAGTTTTCCGCCAGGCAAGAATCACCCACGGCCCACATGTTCATCGTCAACACTGCGCTGTCTCGTTGATACCGGCCAATTGAACACACCTTCGTCACGTAGGCGAAACAATCAGGACCAACAAAGTGTACCTATCAGAGCACTTTGAAAGCAAAGAATCTAGAAGGGATGCCAAAAATTGTCTACATTGGTTGACTGACTCATCGTGGCCGTGTACGAAAGTTCTTCTCGAAGAGCGTGGTGCTAGTCATCCCGGGTATTTGGGGATGCTGGGCGGCTCAGGTGGTTGCGTGGCGGCCCGAAATAGAGGCGGTCGCCCGCGCAAAATCGCTGCGAGTCGCGCCGCGAATAGTGCGCGCCCACCGCCTTCCCGAGAGCCGTCGGTAATTTTAGAACGTTTTGTTTTCGTGCCAGAATACCGTGGCGGCCGGCACGCTACACGCACACGCGACCGCGTGCTGCCGCGCTCCTGTTGCCGCTTTCTTGCTCGTCCGCAGATTGCGCGACGATTACGTTCCGCGTGTCCGGTTTGGCCGCGTGCGCAAAGCGTCGAGATCGATGCACGCGCGACACCCACGCGACGCAACTCGCTTCTAGGAAGTTGCAATTGGATGGGGTGTGTGTGTATGTGTGTGTCGCTTAATGGTGGAGCTGGAAGATTATGGTTTTTGTCGAGTGTTGTGACGAGATCTCGAACATTTCCGATCGGTTTGAATTCGTGCGTGGTAAAGTAAGATTGCTTGGGTCGATATCTTTATCTTGCTCTTACTTTAGTAACCAGAAAAGATTTGTAACTTGTTTCGTATTTTGTTCAAATCGAAGGTGCTCTTTAACGTTTCTTAACGAATGTAATTGTGTCGGATACGATCGAAAAGAAAAGCAACAAGCGGAAAGAAATATCAAACCGAGGAAATGATCGAAGTATACCTACGGTTGGACTATTCGAGTCAACGAGAAGATATTATGTTGTGGAACTGCTAAAATGAACGACGAAATAACTTCCAAAAATAACGTAATATCTATTATATTTTTGTGTTATTGAATTATAATGATTACACAACTGAGAGTATGAAGATCGAACCAACTTCTTTCTTTCCGATGAATAGACGTGTTACATTCTCGGAAGAAAACGATGTCGTCGAGATGCCAGTGTATGTATAGGATATACAATATTTCGCTGCTTGTCGCGTGCCTGACAACAAGTCAAATATTCCGTTTTCAAATGTAGATCGTTTAAAAATTGTTTATAAGCGAATTTCATTGAATTGCAAGGCAAACCGCATAGTTTGACTGAAATGTTGTGACTCGGACACTACTTTGAATTTTTAAAATGCCGTAATCTTTGAAATTTCTGTATTCTGGTTTCCACCAGCTAACATGTGCTCGTTCGAAGCTCAAGAGGCGTTGCGTCGTACAGAACAGCTTTCTTGGCTCGAGTTTCCGCCGAGTTAGATAAGCGACTTGGCTTTCGACGCGGTCGAAAATTCACTGGGAAACACATTGGTGCACGATCGCGAATCGGCCGCGTATCCGCTAACGTAACGCCTAAACGCGCTCGAAAGGCTTCTTATAAACTTATATATGGCACTGACTCATTATAATATCGCGCAACCTGTCACCGCGACTATTCAACCATTGATTTGAAACGCCTGCGTTTTCAGGAAAAGTGTCGCGATAATGTGTACAATGTTATTTCAATGTGATAAAATCGAAGCTAACTAAATAAAGCTTTAACGATCTTCCAATTTTCCGAACAACAACGAAAACAATATGTATTTATCAGTTTTCTGTTTCCTTCTCCCTCTGTTGAAAATTTACCGGGTTAAAGTGCCTTTATCTGAGAAGTCACTGACAGCTTCCATCACGAGTGAACGCATGTTGTCCGATAAATGTTCTTCCGTTATATGAAATCGCTTCCGTTTACGAGTCTCAATTTACGCGCGCGTGTGTCATGAGTTTGGGTGGTAAAACGAGCCAGTAATTAATACAACATGGAAAAACAACGATGTAACGAATGGACGAACACGGACGCATCGTGTGGAAGAAAAATCGAAGTAGCAGAAAAGAACGAAGTTTAAGCAACGGAATAATAAGCAAATCGAGAAACACAGACACGCTCGTTTTATACCGATAAACTCCTGTCTTCTACTACTTTGTGTCTTTTACTATCTGGCACCTGGGGATCCGTAATGGCAAATGCAGCATTTTCTAGTTATCGTAATTTATTCGACTCTCCGATCGTTCAGTTCCAAACTTCAACTCTGCATCGTTCGAATGGCGAAAAAAGATTGAAGTAGTTGAGGCAGCTCCACTTTCCGGTACTTTGTGTAAATCAGCAGAAGTAATCAAGATTGATGATTGATTGGATCACTTTCTTGAAAGGTGCTGCAAACCGGGTCGCTCAAAGTCTAGTTGATTAACTCTATAAATTAAACTGTGGAAAAATATAACAGTAACGAAAATTATGTTTGAGAATTTATCTTAGAATTTACGATCATGTACTCTGCTTCCTTGTGATAAACAAATTTGTGAAAATAGATCCCTCGTTGCTTGAGATATTCAACGCCAATTTAATAAAATTGAAAACCTCATAAAAGGCGGACTTCGTCATTTGTCAACTAAAAGTCGTAGCAATAAAGCTTTTCAATATGAAACCTATACCACTCTCTTCCCATAAATAGCTACAATTTGAATATTGTCTCTTTATTGTCGCAAACCCTTCAATTGAGAACAAGCCAAACAAAATACTTCGAATCGCAGCTAGAGAAAAGCTTTGAGAAGAGGTGAGGAGAGGAGAAGAGGAAAAGAGAGAGGGACAAACGGAGGCGTGCATGTGGAAAAGAAAAAGAGACAGAGAATGGTCGCGTGGCAGTGCGTGGCCCCAAATAGGGCATCAGGTGGTTACACGACGCCCGCGAGAAAAAGATCGTTTGCGCGTGCGCAGACGCGCGTGTGCCTCTCGTAACCGGACACACGTACGCATGTATAGAGGCGCGTATAGCTGAACGGCACGCGCGCTCTTACAGGTGGTGGCAACTGGCGCGGTGGCACAGGAAATTGCTCCTTTGCCGTAGCAAACCCAGTCCGGAACTTTGCGGGCCACCGTTCACCCGGTTTAGTTGCCGGAGCAATCGAACACCGCTTTCAAACAGATTCGACACGTGCGCGCGCCCGTGCAGAGAGAATAATCTCTCTCACCTGTTGCGCGTCTGTTTTCGCTTCCTTCGTTCGCTCGCTGCCCAAATATTAATCAAAAAATCCCATCATCGGAAAGATCATTTATAAACTGATATCTCTGAGTCCATAGTATCGTCCATGGTATTCAAAATATCACGATGTTTGATTATCATTGATGAATTGGATATGTATAAATAGTTTCGTTCGATGCTACAGGGATCACATTCCAGAGAGATAAGGAAAACAGAATAAAGTAAAGTAATGTTTTAAGGAAGTATTAAAGTATCTTACACATTCTTGAAAATATAATGTTTGATCGTGCTTGATGAATCGAATATACAAACGTCGTTCATTGCTACAAGAATCACATTCCAGACAGATAAGGAAAACAAAGTAAAGTAACGTCTTCGCGAAGTACTAGAGTACTTTACATATTCTGGCAAACATCATCATGTTTAATTATTACTGATAGAATAAAAATAAGTAGTTTCGCGCAGTGATATGTCAGACAGCTACAGGGAAGACAATTACACCGTAATTGATAGTCATCTGTGGCTGAAAATCTAACATAAGCTAATATCGAAACAGTATATAATGCGATAGAGACTAAATAACTCTCACGTTCGAGAATAAACGAGAAGAACTAACGGGAAGTTTTGTCTCTAAGCGAACGCGCTTCGATCGATACATGTTTCACGAGAAGGGACACCGGTGGTGGCCGCAAACTCTCGAACTGACGATAAACCAACGTCTGTCACTGAGTGAACCGTCGGTACGCCGGCGCCATCGGCGTCAGCAGCTATGAGCTTACGCAGGCGGAAGAACGAGGGGTGGTGGACGTAGCGCCGCATTCGTGATATTATCTACGACAGATCGAATACTTGACGGTATACAACGACGGGAGCAATTCCCCCCCCCCCCTTATCCCAGCTTATTTAAATATTTTTACATATTTCCAAAATTCGCCGTATCTTTGTTCTATATTTCGTTTTTTTCCTTTTCCTCCGCGTAACTTCTTTCCGCGTGAAATCTTCGAACGCGATCTCGAACGCTGTCGATCGCAAGGGAGACGAGCGCGCGCGCCGCGTCCTACGTCATGCCAGTCTACGTCACTGGAGAACCGAGAAACGCCGTGGAGGGGGCAGACTGGGGGCAGCGGACACGTGGAGGGGAGTTAGGGGAAGGTGGGAGCGCGCGAAGAGCTGCACGGTGGGGGCAGAGATGCCTGCGAGCAGTGGCGAGCAGTGACGACGTGCTGGTTGCGTGGTGGGAGTAGCGGCGCGTGTATACGTAACACATACGCGGTTGGCTATATACGCGGCACGCAGACAGGCGCGCATTGATAGGGGACCGCAGAGCGGGGATTGGCTGGCAGTCGACTCGCCGCTTCCAAATATGGGACAGTCTCCGCGGTCCATTCATAAAACTACGGGGCGCGCCGTCGCTCGGCTCAGTTCGTGCGCGACCCCCACGCATCGCGCGTCCTCCGACGATCCGAGCGCGCGATCTGCTGCCTCCGACACGCACACCTAACCGCGGAGAGGTGTACATATCTACCGAGGCACACGATAAACCCGACGAAGGAGATAGAAAGAGACGAACGGAAAGAACGAGAGAGAGAGGAAAAGGAGAGAGAGGAAACGGTGAAGAAAGAAAGGGACGGAGGACACGGAACGACAAATAGGCGCGCGGTCGCGCGCGCGCCTGCACCTACAAGACACTCGCGCGCGCGCGCGCGAGCCAAATCATCGTCGCGTACAGGATTCATTTCGCGAGTGAAAGAGATCTTCACATAATTGCGAATTCGTGAGCTTGGACTTGGACGACCGGCGTTTCGAACGAAAGATTCTAGAAGAAAAGGGAGACGAAAAGTGACAACCACTAACGTCTTGGAGGAAGAGTAATCGCGGTTCCGCGTTTCATCCCTTGACGCCGGCACGAGCCGCGGATCCGCATAGTCGCGCATCTTCGTTCGTTCGTTCGTGGCGCGCGGGCGCGCTCGAGGGAAACGAACCGGCGGCAGTCCCTGGTGGCCAGACCGGCCGGCGTGGCGCGGCGCGTCAGCCGTTCCGGATCGGGACGAAGACCGAGACGAGGATCGGTCGCGATCCGGTGAGATTGGATTTTTCGAGAGTCTCCGTGCGTATAATTGGGTGGTGGTGGTAGTGGTTTGTGGTTGGTGGTGGTTGTGCGCTCGCGGTGGTGTATAGCTATCCCGCCGCCGCCGCCGCGGCGACAGATCGCAGGCGCGCGCGCTCTCGCGAAAGAGAGTGGGATCTCGAAGGGTGAAGAGAGAGGGAAAGAAAAGGAAGGACAAAGAGGCGAGCGACCGCGAGACACGGTTTTTGCCGCCCGGCGTCCGCTCCCTCGTGTGTGTATACCTCGCTGAGAAAGAGAGACTCGGCGCGTGCCGTGCGACGGATAAAAAAGGGGGAGCGCGTGCTACGTCCGCTTGACTACTAACCCAGTGACTGGAGCTATACGGAGGGAAAGAGGGACAGATACGACCGATCTCAACGGACTTGACGTTTAGATCAATCGTGTGTTCGTGTACGAACCGAGAGTTCGTAAAACGCGACCCTCTTCTCAACCCTTTCGACGTCGCGTCGGTGTTGTTGCACAGAGGACGAAGGGAAACTGATTCTACTAGACTAAGACTGAAAAGACGGATAAGGGCTAACTCGCGTAGAGCTTGTATATCCGGTGGGAGAGAGAAAGAGGCTTAACTGTGTCGGGACGACCGAGGAAGGACAACATTTTAACCATAATAATAGCGTTGAACGATACAACCGCAGGCGAGGACACGCAGTGCGGTACCGAGGAGGTTGCCACCGCCAGCCAGGGAGGCGACCAACTCCAGAGGATGACGATGGACGGCATGGAAGTGGTGGGCTCGCAGCCCCACGCGGCCACCAGCCCGTTTTTGCTCTCACCGCCACCCCTCGGACATCATCATCATCATCCTCATGCTACCTTCAATCTTCAGACAGTGCAGCTTAGTTTCGACGCGTGTCTACCGTACAACGCGGCGACATCCTCGAATTCGATCGTCTGTGGTGTTGGCGGCACGTCAACGCCAGCCGCTACCACTTGCACCTCGTCCACGAGTTGCAACAAAACGATCCCAACCTTGTCGCTGGCAACTTGCGCGCCCTTGCAAGCCCAGCATCAAAACAATACCGATTCCTCGGATCCCCATGGCCGACAACATCATCATCACCATCATCATCCCCATCAACGACTCGACGACCATCAACATCATCGACACGTCGATGCCTCCTCGCCGTCCAACGACTCCACCGACGGGAAAAGGCATCTGCAGACTGTCAACACCGAGGACAAGGACTGTCCCAGGGAATGCAGAGATGATCTTCAGGAGCCTAACGAGAAGGATAAACCAGGTGACCTAAACACGCCGGTTACCACCAGCAGCGATTTACCGTCCTTCTTCGGCCCTTCCGCGCTCGTCGAGCCACCTCCTATTTCAGGTACCTACAATCAACAGTCCTTTAACAAAAAAAAAAAAAAAAAAGAACAAAAAAGAAACAAAAACAAAAATTCGATCAGGCAACGATAACTTCTTCTTCTCATCCTTCGTAGTCGTGACGTGGTAAAATAACTTTATCGTCATCGAGTTTCCTATTAATCGAATCTTTCTCGTATGACGGAGATCCTTTGCGTATGCACGCTTCGACGAGGTCAGATCGTTAAAACGTGTTCCACGATAATCGAATAGCGGAATTCGAAACTCGTCGGACGCGAGACACGTGAAAATAAACGCTCGTCGAACAACGCGCACCAAACCAGTAGTAATCCGCTGTGCGATTCGAACTTCAGCGGCCTTGCACTTGCTGTGTTTCACGAACGTCCCAACTTTCGCTTTCTGCATATCTGCCAACTCCTGCTGCTGCTGTTACCCTCGTGGCTGCGTCAAGCACCCCTTCGAAAATCCGGCTTTTCCGCATCAATTTTCGAAAGTGATCGCGTTGCGAGCCCTCGGTCATCGCGGCCAAGTGCATGATGTGCCAGTGTGACGTATATCGGTTGGCTCTCGCGAAAACGGCTAATATCGAACCTGCCCGCCTGTCGCGGATCAATACTCAGCGACCCCGACATTCAGAAACCCTTCTCCGCCCGTCCCTGCATCGCCGCCGCCTCCACCTCCGCCTTCACCTCTGTCTCCCACCACCCCTTGCCAGTTCATTCATGCTTCCAAGAACCCCCACCTCGTTCATCCGGACCGATACAACCACCCTCCGTTACACCGATAGTCGTCTTTTCCGTGACTTTCTCGCTAACGAAACGAAGCAGACCGCTCGTTCCCCTTTATCGTTCCGTACATCGTAGTCTCCTCTCTTCTCTCGTTTCCTTCCGCTGTCACGATCATTTGCTAGCCGATAATCTATCCGCGCAGCAACTTTCGCGCGGTTATACATGCGGCTACGTAGAAATCGTTGATACATTCGTCGGAACAGATGGTTCGCCACGTTCGGCGCATGACACGATTCGGAGATACGTAACTCAAACTCGCATCAATTCGTAGAACACAACCGGATGACCGCGCATTTTTCTCACTATTGGGAGTCCGCCGACTTGATTTTCGGTAGGTCGTAAATGATTGTGTATGTGCGTAGAAAGGAAGTAACGAGACGGCAGGATGCAGACGACAGATAGAGACACCCGGTATAATCTCGCTTCGCAGATAAAGTCATCCCCGTATCGCGCGGTCCTTCCTGTTGATTCGCTTAGGCCGCGAGATGCACGCGCTAACTCGTGCCCGGAGTTGTTCCTGAGCTTGTGATCACGCGCAACCGCGATCTGCTCCGCCCTCTTTATGTAGATTTTCGAGACTGATTGAAAATTTGATGGATGATTTGTAGGCAGCCTGGCGGGCGAAGATCTATCTCTCGAAGAGGCCACACCGGAGGACGATGAGACGGCTACCTCGACCGGCAGGGATCATCGGCACCACCATCACCAAGAGTCTCAGGAACAGGGCACGCCTGGAGCTCCACCCTCCACTAGTCCACCGCGTCATCATCAGGCTCAAGAGGACGCGGACCGTTGCAACGTGTTACAAGGCGGAGTGATACTCTACTCTTCCCCTCATTCCACGTCTTCGGTGTCTTCAGCACCAGCGTCGAGCGTCAACATCTGCAACGTACCAACGTTGACGTACCGTGGCGTCTTCACCACCACCTGTACGCAATCCTCGCCGCTGAACACCCTCCAGAATCAGCAGCAGCCGCCCCAACAGCAACAGCAGCAACAGCAACAACCAACCGGTCAGGAGCTCTGGGGTCCGTTAACCTCGCCGACCTTGACTTTGACAAATTCACCCTTCCTACACTCTACCCTTCACCCAGCCCCGTACGGTGGAGAGACCGTCGAACTTTTACCGGTCGAATCGAAGCCACCCCCACCACCAGGCTACCACGATACGCCAACCACCACTCCCGCGGCGTGGTTAACGACGCACGACGATCCTTACGATCCGAATCTCCTGTCCCATCATCATCCCCATCATCACCATCAAGAGACGACGCTGAAGCAAGAACCTCCCGGGACGGGCGGCTACGGGCCAGCCGTCCAACAGCAACAACAACAGCAGCAACCTCAACCCACTCAACAGCAGCAGCAACAACCACCACCGTCGGCTGGTACAACGGGAGTCCAGCTAGCGGAATACAACCCCAGCACGTCGAAGGGGCACGAGATTCTCTCGCAAGTTTACCAGCAGAGTGCTCTGCCGCTCAGGCTGGTCCCGGTGAAGCCGCGGAAGTATCCGAATCGACCGAGTAAAACGCCAGTGCACGAGCGACCGTACGCTTGCCCCGTGGACGGCTGCGATCGCAGGTTCTCTCGCAGCGACGAGCTCACCCGGCACATCCGCATCCACACCGGCCAGAAACCGTTCCAATGTCGCATCTGTATGCGCTCCTTCTCGAGGAGCGATCACCTGACCACTCATGTGAGAACCCACACCGGCGAGAAGCCGTTCTGCTGTGATCAATGCGGCCGAAAATTCGCGAGGAGCGACGAGAAGAAACGGCACGCGAAAGTTCACTTGAAACAGAGGTTGAAGCGCGAAGCCACCCACGCCACCGCTAGAAATCACCCTCAGAGCCACGCTTCTCCACCGTGCAATCAGTAAGAAGAGTTTGAATGAACTGTGTCGCAGAATCGATCCACATTTTTTCATACGACGATCGATGTCGATCGATCGTCGACACCGTCGATCTCCACGCTCATTCCTTTATTCTTGTCAATCATGCTCGTGCACGACGCAGCTTTTTCACCTTGCCAGGCGACGAGGAAACGACGGAGACCTTTAGGCGGAACAGACTGCCGTCACCGACTGATCCGTCATCGATCCGTCGTCGGCACTGTCAGCGATCGACGAGTGGGGCTCGACTTTAAAGGATTGGCCTCGCGACCGAATCGACAAGCATTTTTGGCGTGATACCGAGCCACTCGGATAATAGTACGTAAGGAACAATCGCGGAGGATTTTCATAAAATCTTTGTAAATAATCGTGGATAATTTTTAATCGGGACTAGAATTTCAAAGCGGTATGTAAAATAAATGTCCGGTGTGATCGGTCTCGACGATGGGCTCGTCGCGTCTTACAGAACGGATCGATTCGAAGCTTTTCTCCTGATCTCGCTAAGCGAACGTTCGACGAGGAAACACGAACATTATATATATATATATATATATATTAGACTACGGCGGTTTTCCTTCGAGCTCTCATCTCAGTTTATTTCTTTCACTCCCGTCCCTTTTGCCTACGGTTAATACGTTGCATAAGGAAGAGAAGAAAATTGAAAGTTTATTACACCAAGTTGCATTTAGAAGAAGTAGGAACGAATACGAGTGAAAAATCTAGCTTTACCAAGAGGTACTGTTTCCTCGACGATTGTTGATATCGGAATGCTCGTGCTTTTAGCGGTAAACGGGAAGAACGGGAGGGAAAGAAAAAGAGAAGAAGAAAGTCAGGGAGGATATTCGAAGCGAGCGACGCGTCGAAGATCGTTATTTACGACGGTTGCGTTTTATACCCTTGTTTGCGATCGAGAACGAGATGCAGATGCGAAAATCGACGTTAACCGCGCGTAGATACGTACGCGAAATATTCCGGTGTCACGAAATATACTGCAGCCAGGTTCTCCGACGAATCGCGTAGAATCGATACCGCCCGCAGCTTCCGGGAATCAGGGAGGAATTTACCGAAGGAGAAGAGAAGAGAGAAAGAGACGGCGCACTCTCGATCGCATGCAAACGAGCGCGTGAAAAAAAAAAATTGCCATGCGCGAGCGCGCTTCTTGAAACGATCAGGGGATCGCGTATCAACTTTTCCCAGCTCTCTCATGATCGGAACCGGTCGATGTTTTTCGATCCTTTTACCCGAGTGTTCGTTCCTTCGGCCAATAATCGTGCAATTTTCGAATCGTGCCCGATTCCACAAATGTTTTCAGGATATTTTCTAAGTATTTTTATAAATTACGACACTCGACGAATGAAAAAGAAAAAAGAGAATGAAAATGTAGTTCGATATCCATTACGATCGGTATCACGATTCTATGAGAGGGCATAGACCCTGACACGTTTGCAAGATGCGACCGACACCGATGGACGATCGGTATTACACACACACACACACACACACACACACACACACACACACACACACACACATACACACACTACTTTGCGTCCTCGAACCTCGTGTCTTTCAATCATACAATCGTAATAATCGCTTCTTACATATTTGTTATCGTCCTCTACCTCTGAAACTCGTTCACTCGTTCCTATGACACCTTTCGTGCCCCGGACACGCTAAATCTCGGACTTTTTCCGTGTCCTAGGGAACTCTCTTGCCACTCCTTGCTACCCGTTTTCCCCTTGAAAATTCCTTCCAGCGTTAGAAGTCACTTCGTGAAATCCCTAAGCTTCTTGGAAGTTAAATACCAGACGCGTCATCCTTTCCCTTGTGAATTAACCCTCTTTTAACCGCCAACAAACCCCAAACGAGTAAACTGTAATTAATCGCGATCATCGTTGTTGAACGGGAGTTTTCCTTTGTAAATATGTATATAATGTGTTATACATATGTACACATAGGTTACATCTAATCGAATCGTGCCGACAAACAGAGAGAGAAACCCGTAAAATCTTTCACTTTCCTCCTTTTAATCTTGCCGCCCTACTTTCCCCTCCTTTCCTCTCGTCCTCTTCCCGCCCACCCCCCCCCCTCTCCATCGTGATCGTTTACGTGTATAAAATATGAGTTTTAGCGGCGATTAATATTATGTATATGTTGCTCTATTTATTAACAAACAAACAAAGTCTCTCTCCCTAGATACGTGTATCTATATTATATATATGTGATATATATAATATATATATGAACAGAGGAGATATATATATATATATTGTTAAAATTAAAGGATTATTTTTATTATGATTATTATATTATAATTATATTAAATAACAGTTATAATTAATAACAAAACGCGCGGCAACGCGTACAGCTTTTATGGATCCCAAGCGTTCTTACGCGCTCTCTACCTACTTCAACGATGGTTGCACCGACGCGTATGCGATATTATCCGCTATTGTTCTAGATAGATCGGAAAATATGTAGGCAGAGGAGCGTATAACGCGCACGCGCGTTCTTGTGAAATAAAAAAGCAGAAAGAGAGAAAGAGAGAGAGAGAGAGAGAGAAAGAGAGAGAGAGAGAGAGATTATGCCTGTGTCTGCCTGTACGTGTGTATGCGTGTATAAATGTGTACATGTGTGAAAGAGAACGAGAAAGAAAAACATTTAATGAAAGAAACGAAGATAATGAGAAAAGAGGAATAGAGAGGACAATTTTTTTACGAACGATAATTACACTATAATTGGATAAATTATGTGTAACTATTCCATAATATGGTGCTCCGAGTGTGTGCAATGCACAGAAAAGAATCTCTCGACTACCTGTATATTTGTGTTGTAATCATCGTTGCCGTTTAATCTGGCCGGTTCCCCACGACGATTATTAACAAAAATACAAAGTTAACATTGAACAGCAACGCCTGGTTGTTCTTATTTCCCCGTATGGTACGGCACAAACTCCTTGAAACGATACGTCGACGCTCGTAATCGTCGACCGCAAGACTCGTTGAAAAGTTTCGCCTCTTCGTTTTATCACCTTTAAACGCGGATAGCGAGGAGCAGAGTTTAAAGCTGAAAGCACGTTTCGTTTTCGATGCTCTCGATATACGTTCCACTCTTTCGAGGCTTTCGATATATTAGAGTTTATATTTCGAGTTTATCGGGGTTCGCGATCTGTGAAAGCTATAACGCTATAAATCGTTCGAAACGCATATTTATAATATGTTCATGAACATAATGGTATGCAATAGTGTCGTTTGTCACGTTGAACGATTTCTCGAGTGTCGTTACATCGCCAATTTATTTTTCCCTTTTGCGCGTTAGCGTCAGGCACATTCATCGACCGCAGACATCTTTATCGATCATCGACAATTACCGAATAGGGCATCGACGATCAAGGATGTCGATAGAGCGAACCGCATCCTACGCGACCGAACTATTGTTCCTCCGAGGTGTGCGTTCAAAAGGCAGCCACCTAGAGATTAATAAGGACCGGTCCCCGTTGCAACAAGACTAGTCGATCTCGATGAAACGCCGCTCCGTTGTGCCGTGTTTTCCATGCAACCTTTCACCGTAAACACGCGGTTGGCGCCTAAACCGATTGGACTTTCCGACTAACGCTTATCTCGATTTTTCGCTGCAGCGCGATACGAATCACGAACAACTGGCAATTAGTAGTGGTCGCGCGTGCCAATTTTTCTCTACCTCGGTCGTCGATAGATTCTTTATCGATCGGCCATTGATCGAAGCCAGTTCAGCTCCGTCCGGTTCACTGCTGAAATTTCGTTCAGGATCGGGTTCCTTTTACGATTCCTTAAAGAGAGAATTATTATTGCTTGGTTTTCCAAACTCGAAAGGAACGACGAGGTGAAAACGCGTGATCGAAATCTGGTACATATGGTACGATATGTAATACGGTCTGCGTGTAATACAACGTCGCGTGAAATTGTAAGATAAAAATTTCCAGGAAGAGAGAAAAAACGGTTTCAAGGTATGGTATGCTAAAACACGTCGGAATAAAAAATTCGTCTCGTTTGTTGCCCGGAGCGACGTTGTCTCTTCCAAAAAAGGTAATCCATATGATTCAGAGGAGCTGAGAAAGACGACACGCCGGTTTGTGCTACCGGTCACGACGAAACCGTTCTGTAATATCGTTTCCGTAATCGGCTAATTAACGGAAAACGATGATGTCTTCCAGGAGTGGATGATAGGTTTCTCTACCAGCGGTGGCAGCCAGCGTCTCGGCGTTCAACAGGAGAGGGTCCACGTCATCGATTCTTCGCGCTCGGACGAACGAAGTTTTGGCCGGCTCGCTGGCTCTCGCGTGTAAAGAACGTGCAATGGCCACTACATAGGTGTATGCACACCTATATAGGAGAGACAGTGCAAGAAGTGGGCAGGAGTGAGGCTGTGAGAGCACGTCTATAAATAGGACCAAGATCGAGATGAGGCCTCCTCTGCACTTCGTGATACCTTCTATCCTTCTCCCACCATCATTCTCCATCTTGTTTCGATCCACTCTTCCTCTACCCAACGTTCTTTTTCACGACTCTTAACCATCCTTCTCCCACCAACATACTCGTCGTATCTCCCTCTCGTTCTTCGCGATCCCTGTCTCCTTTTCGCTCCTTTGTTTTACTCTCTTTCTCGATGGCGCCGTCCTCGTCTCGACGCGAGCTGTTTCCCGCTTTCTCTTTCGATCTTTCCATTTCGCTTCTACACCGAGCCATCAGATGCGTACATCTCGTTCTCGTCCCGTCTCTGTCTCGCTCCATAACTCCTAAACCATTTCGCCTTCTCCTTCCCTTCCCAGCACTAGACATCCCTCCCACTAACGACTGACAAGCACGACGATGCGCTCCTCGCACGACACATAAGGATCGCGTATACGCTGGCGCGCGTGCAGCCGAGCAAAAAAATTGTCGTAAAATATAGTTCCTCCGTGGATATGCAAGCCCCGGACCGGGCCCTCGAAGAAGAAAAATGCATGTTGGGTCGCGCGACCGGCCGGACGATCGAACGATGGGATGAGTCAGGTAACGTCGACTCGCAGCTCCGCGGTTCACCGTAGGTGTTGTTGAAATTTGATTCCCCGCCGCGACACTGCACCGACGCGACTTCCGATCATGCGCGCCAGCTTCATCCCCTTACCACTCATCGTGTCTTCCTACATCTATTCATATCTCGATAAAACGTTCAAGCATTTTGTGTATACTCGGATAATTTTTCTACGCTGTATTTCTTGATTTCTTTTCTCTTCGTTTTTCTTTATTATTTTATGATTTATTTCGTTTGGGTTAGGAACGAGATAAAAGGAACGAGATATGAAATATGCGATAGGAGAGCAGACACAGGATACGTCGATTTTCCTTAGCCAGCCTAAAGAAAAAGACAGGCAAAACGCGATCACCGAGAAATCCAGCGTATTTATCTTCGTCCATCTTTTTCTTTCTTTTCTTTTTTTCTTTTTTTTTTTTTTTTCTAATTTCCAGGCCAGCGTCCAGGTTCTCCTCGGCGGACGAGTGGCGCATCGACGCGGCAAAACGAGCATTCCGCTTTCATTCGCGCCGCGCAACGATACCCAGTGTGTGTCGCATCGATCTTATAAACCAGCATCAAACGGAGGGCAGCCGAATGAGCGGAGCCGGCCAGCCAGTCAGCCACACCCCGACGCGATTAAACCTGTTGCTGCTTCGCTCGTGGCTCGACTCCATAGACGCGTACTTACACGTAGGTGTCTGGTTGCGAGTATATGCGAAGATCGGTGTGAAACTTTTCAAAATCGGTCACGGATGCTCTGTAAGTGAGTCGATATCTCGTGACGAGTTTGCAGTCGACGAGTTTCAGGAGACAATTTCTCAATGGGCTCTCGAAGATCAATAAGGACTGAGAAACAAAAATATGTACAACGCCTGAAATAATCGAGGGATCGATACCGGGAACGATTCTACCGCGATCAAGTACATGGAAAGAAGATTTATAATGTTGATAGGTTGACACGTTCAGAAAAGCTTGATAAATTTATATGGAAAAGGCCAATTAACTGGCCGCTCAGGTTATCGGTTTTCTAGATGAAATAATTTATTTGAAGAAATATTTATGTGCTCCTGATCAACAAATCAGAGCAACTCACTAATCTTTTACGTGTCTTCTATAAATTACATCATATCTACGGTTGTAAGGACAGAGAAATCGACGTAACTGAAATTGATTTAGCTTAAAGAATATGTTATCTTTCAATTGCACGATTATAAAAATTTCTGACTAAGGGATGATCCGGTCAATAGGTTAATATAACGATTAAGATAAAAAAGATACAGACGCAAGGAAAGGTTGTAAAAATGGAAATTACATGGAGAAAGTTCTCCTAATTGTTTCTTCTAATTGTACATTTTCTTAAAACATTAGTAGACGATAACTGAAGAAAATTAATGACGACGTTAGATAGAGCTTTATTACAAAAAATGAAAGAATAGCACCATCGATCGAGCGAGACAAAAACAATGCACGTGTAAGAAAAATCGAAGATATAAAAAGCCCAAGGAGAGACTCCCTATTCCCCGCTGCATTTCTACCACCCCTCCGATTCATATCGCTTACCTTTGACTTACGCTTTTTGCCACTCTCGCGTTATCCGACGAGATCGATGCAAGAACAGCATATAACGAGCTGGTGAGGTCTCGAATTTCGCGTCTCTGGTAACAGTATGACGCAATTCGGTAAGCCGGCTGCGAGGGGTTGTTAGGTGGCTGTTAGGTGGGCTGGTCAGAAGGCCAGAAATTAGGGGGTAAGTTTCTTGTAATAGAACACAACGACGCTATCGGTACTTTTAACCTGTTAGACGAGTCGTATCTGCAACAGAATCTTCTACAGCCATGGAATTAGAAATTGATTGATACGATTGAACCGATCAATGTTTTTTTTTTTTTTATTTTCTAACGTATGTTGATATTTAAATATTAAACATCTTGTTACCTCTAATTGAAATATTCTACGAATTGTGACGTCTTTAAGTTCTCCATAAATACATAGACATCCGCAGTCCAGCTATGATTTCAGATCATCTTCAGAACAAAATCCAAACGAGTAAGCACCTATTTCTTTCATTAAAGAAACTCGTTCGGCCCGTCGTACTTTCACCAATTACATTTCTATATACGTATACGCCTGCATACCGTGGCTACAAAAGCAATTCGAAGCACACAGCTGTATTTATTACAGCATTTACATACCAATCGATTAGGCCTAAGCACATGAAATTTCCTATCATTCACCAATACCTTGCGCACAACCGAAACTAATCGACGCTATGAAAATGAAACGTATAACCTCGTCCCGTCAAAGTACTACTAAATGATAGAAATTTTGATATACTCGGAACTAATTAATTAACGTGTAAATGACGCAATAAGCTGTGCGGATACTTTTCAGATATCCTTTATATATGCCTACATGCATCAACGTTCAACATTCTCCACGAGTAAAGAATGATCGAAACCGGAGAGAGGTGCAGGGTCGCGCGTACGGCCAGCATCCGGAGAAGTCCTCGCTGGGGGTTAGGGTCACGTCAACGTAAAAGCAAGGTAGAGAGCCCCTGGAAGCGGCGTATGCGGTGCTGGCGGTGGGGAAGGGCAAAAAGGTGGAGTGAGAGAGCGAAGGGGGATTCATTGAGGAACGGCACGTGCAGAGGATGGAGCTCGCGACCGCGAGCTCGATGGAACGGTCACGGCAGGGGGTAGAGGCCGGCGGCTAGAGGGGCAACAACAGGGTTGCCTGGCGACCGTCAGCCAACGGGTTGCCCCTGGCGACTGATTGCGTCACTGCAGCGCCGTATGACGTCACGCGACGCCACTGCCCTTGACCGCTCGAGTCCGGGGAGAGCGTCCTGACGACCCTCTCTTCCCCTTTTGCCCCTCTGTCCGTCCCTTTCCTCCCCACCCCACTCACAGCCGTCATCCTCCACCCGAGTCGAGGGAACGGAGGGGAAGTTCTGACGCCGTCGTAATCCGGAGGGGTAGAGTTATCTGTGAAAGGAAGCAAACTCTGCACCACGTACATGCACGTCGCAAGTTGATCGCGCTTCCTCTACCATCCACCGCCACTTACCACGGAGGGTTGCAAAGGTGTTGTAAAAATAGTCGACTCGTACGTTCATCGTGGATATTTTAGGAATTACGTTGATCGCCGCTCCTTATTTTTATCGGCCACTTTCTGCGCCGTTGTAACGTTTGATTTGTGCATTAACCAGAGGCAGGAGATGGGGTGATAATGAATAGGCTCGGGCATATTTATGTAGAAACGTATTTTTATGAAGGATGATGCAAATCGATGAGCAATTAACTTTAAGGTCAATCGATGGGGACGATCTTGGTTTAGAATATATATATATATGTAGCATGTAGTTACGTTTCTGGTAATACTAATGTTCGTTCGCTTAATTTTATTATTTTTGGCATATTTCTCTTAATGCTGTTTAACCGTATGGAACGTATTTAGATGTGGCTATATTAGAGGCGAGTAAGCGTTACAAAGGTAAGTAAAGAGGAATAAGGTCTGTACAGAGATTCGCTTCACTTAATAAATGCGATACTGTACTTTGAATATCTAGTATACACCCCCGCTCGATAATTTTAGGAGAGTTATATTTACTTCAAAAGTAGAAAATATCAAATGATCGTTAAAAGTTACGAAGAATATAAATAATCTAGCGTGCCGTTTTACATGACTGTGTAAACAGTTTATGTATAAGATATTAATGTATTAACGAGTTTTAAAAATGTTTGTGAAAGAGAGTTTATAAGCTGCATGAAATATCAAAATTTTATTAAGGATGTCCTATTGATCTTTTATAAACATGTCCTATAACTTGCAAGAGGAGTATATTTTTATATATTATACGCATTCTGTGTGATTAAATTTATTTTATCTTGAAAATTTCCGTAAATGATCATAAAAACCCTCGATTTAATAACGAGATTAGTCGTGTACTAACATGGCATCGATTAGGATGATTACATCGTTTCAACGATGTCATCGGCTCTTTCCGTTCCCTAAGTGCATTAACGTCAATGGGATTCCGTTCCTGTGAATCGATTTTACAATGAATTCGATGCAAATAACACCTGCCACGTGCGTGCATATTTGCTTTCCGCGAGGCGGAGGTAGAAATTGGAGAGATTGAAAATTTATGGCAAATGATTTTATCTCACAATTATTTACGTCCGATAAAATCAAACCGTTCGAATCTCGCCCTGGCGAATGATGGAGGCTCCGAGTCAACCACTCGATCTTCCTGTTTGCTGAATGCTGTGGCCCGTTTCGCTGACTCGATCGCGATAAATAATTTGGAAGAAAAAAAGTGTAACGCCGAACGAACGTTACGACTTAATATCGAATGCTTTATGCTTCATTAAAATATTTTTATGGCCCTGCAATGCAACTATTGGAACGGGATCGCGTCTCGTGGGCGGGAAACGTACGCGTGTAACTTGCCGTTTCAAGCCCACTGCACAATGAAAAGCAGAAAAAAAAGACGGTTACTATCCGACTTTCTACCATTTACGTCACAAGTGAATCTCGTGAAAGAAATCGAACGTGAGTATGTATTTCGGTTCTTGTCCAAGACGTAGGATTCAGTCATATTGTTTCAAAATCGTGAAAAAATACAAATATTAATAAAACATTTGGAAATACGAGCACGTAAATACTTCCTATCTTTTAATCCAATCGCGTTATGCAGTTTCATGTACTTTATTATTATCAGCCATTCCATAATGACATTTGCAATTGTTAAGAATATCATTTCGATATCCCAAAAACTGACTCCTTCAACATACGCAAGAGAGAAAGTGATTCTAATATACCTTATATTTTACAGGTAGTCAGAAGTTGTCAAGTATCTCTACGTGTGCGTACATGTTCGTGTGTTTACCGAACCTACTCAGCTGACGTCTGTTCATTCACTTTGCTCATCCATTCATAAAATGCAGTGGAGTATCGCGCATGCGCGCATTATCACTCCTTTTTATCGTTGCAATTTTATACCTTATCGATAGCCGAAACGATTGTTTCAATTTTTCAACAACATCTTGCAACGTTTTACCTGAGAATTTCGAGGGAATATGTTTATCTAGAAAAATATCACTTCCTTTTCGATCAATCTCTAGTGAAAAGTTCATTTATACGCCAATAGATAGCAGAAGCAGTTTCGGTTCCATTTAATGCGAACCGTGTATAAATATATTTTAATTTTATTTCTCATATAAAAATACAATTGCTAATACTTTTTTCTCTTATTTTCATGAGCAATCGTCTGAAGTATATAGAATTATTATGAATTGTTATAGAGTAACAAATAAAGTTATATTAAATTATCAACAGTTGATAAAAACTTTTCTATAGAAATCAACAGATAACAAGCTTATTTCGATCATTGAGAGTAATTCGTCAAAAGCATAAGCGTCCAAAAATAATATACAAATCTGTTTGCCATATGTACATGTATGTGAGTTGTTAAATATTCAACACTTATATATAATGTTATACTCTGTCATTAAACTAAGGACAGGATAGACGTGATATCAAACGGAACTTTGTGTGTCAGATTGTGAAATACCCACATGTCAGAAAATCAGAGTGTTTTTCACACGCTCTACGATTTCTTACGGCGAACATCGAAATTATCATAGACAGCTCATCAGTTATTATATCAACGACGAAGTACAGAATAGTTTTAACATTTGTGACGGCGGCCTACCGATATCTTGCTGTTTTATCGATATAGCTACTAAGAATCCAGAATAGTATTTAGCAGCCAATATATACAAACGTAAGCCCTATTATCACCCCTGATATCAGCAACCATCAAAAGGAAAGTTGCTCCTCCACGTAGATCAACCTCTCCCCTAAAGCGAATGCAGCGTATAAAAAGGCCTTATATCACTGAACCTTGCATCTTTATTTTTTCATTACGAGATCTCCTCGAATTTCCACGGTTCGAGCAATATATAAATACCTTTCTTTTTGTGCTGATATCGACATTGTAACTGAACGTATAAATTGGTTTTTTGATAGTATGTAATGAAATAATTCTTTTTAAAGTATCGTAAAAGTATAAAATTCTACTTCTGTCTACCACTATATGTAAAATAACCTGTTCTACTATTTAAAATTTCATAGGAAAGATTAATTTTAATTTAAACCATTCTGATATTGAACCGATAATGTCGCATGTGATACGAAACTGGTAAGGGGCTTAGGTGACTCCCAAAACGTAAAACAAGAAGAGGCATTAAATTGTTAGGTCTATCATATTGTAATCATTGCAATTGCATGTATGTTCGATCGAGTTGCGTCGTCGCGTGTCACGGTGCACTACAGTACTATCGCATCGATAAGTGACGCGTGGAACAATTTGTCACTTGTCTGTAATGTTAATCGGGTTAAGCTTCTTATGATATTCGTAGTAATGTCATTAACAACAATGTGAATGCACTATGTTAATGCAAGGAATAAAATTGCTTTGTTTCTACCTAATTATTGTTCTCTTCAACATCGGGATATTGAATATCATTGGTGGAGGTTAGTAATTAGGTTATAAATAAAAACGTTACTTGATAACGATTTGTAATTAAATAATTTTTCCTATGGCATTACTTTATGTAACCCCTACAGGTTCTTATATCGATACAAGTATTGGTTCAGATGTCTTTTTTGAAATTATATATCCACCGGAATTGGAATATACGTATAAATTAAGGCCCGCGAAAGATTTTGGAGTACCATTTGTAAGTAATATATATATATATATATTAGAATTGATCAAAATATTACAAATAAGGGCATTTTAATTTTATCTGTTATTTGCAATATATATTTTCAGAATGCAAGTTTTTTGGAGGAAGGAATCCCTTTAGTTCCAACTGATCCTCCTCATGGCTGTCAAGTAGCAAAAAATGTCAAAGAATTAAAAGGTAGAATTGCATTAGTTGAGAGAGGAGACTGTAGTTTCTTTGCTAAAAGTATAATGGCTGAAGAAGCTGGGGCAAAAGCTGTAATCATAGCAGATTATTACTCATCCTCTATTGAAGAATCAATAACTAATTCTTTATGGACTGACTATTATTATATAGACATGATACGCGACGATACTATTCCTTCAACAAAGACAGTAAACATTCCTGCTGGATTTTTGCTCGGTAAGAACGGCAAAATGATCCGGCAAACTCTAAAACGATTGAATCAACCATTTGCCTTAATTAATATCCCAGTAAACTTAACTTATACCTCCTTGGATAAATTGCACCAACGCCCTTGGTTGTTTTGGTGATTATAAATAGGATTTTTCAGTGACTTTCATATAATGGAACAAACGTATTGATTTACAAAGAATCAGAGTTTCAAAATTACTAAAAAATATGGGATTACTTGTAATCAAAGTAATTATATGAACAATTTATTGTGCGTTGTACTTGTAAACGATAAGAAATGCAATCTTATACAATTTATTAATTATTTTATGAGAGATTTAGTTTCTCTCTCTAGCCACTTCAGTGCTTGGGCATTTTCTGGCCCTTGTAATAGAGGTTTTAGAGTATTCAAACATTTTATATGATAATTATTTAGATATTGAATCTGAAAAAAGATTTACAATCAATTATCTTAAGGCGATTAATATACAGAGAATAAATCGAATCTATACCTCATTATCTGTTAATAAGGATACATCAAGTAGCTTAGTCTGTATAGGCACCAGTGTAACAGTTTCAAATGTAAGAAAGCCACGATTCTTGTGATTGTAGGGTGTGTTTGCCTTTACTATCAATTCTATATTTTCCAATCTAATGCCAAATTTCTCATCTTCATAGTATCCTGGTTCTAATAATTTTACCACATGTAATGACATTATTAGAATATAAATATATGTACGTGTAATGGCAAACAATATTTTAACTTTATACCATTTGATAGAAACATCCCAGGTTGTAAACCTGGATCATCAGGATATGGTTTCCAAGAAATACCAATTGGTCCTTCATGAACATTTAGATACGAACCTATTCCATGTCCGGTACCGTGAAGATAATTAAGACTGTAATTGTACATTTAGATATAAATAAATAATATTTTCCATTTTATAAGCAAAATAGGTATATTTACCCAACACTCCATAGATTTTCCCGAGCAAGCGTATCGAGATAATTTCCCTGTATCATTAAAGGAAAAATGGTCGATGAAAGGCGACATTGTCCTTTAAATACTCTTGTAAAACATTCGCGCTCGAAACTCGTTGGATTACCAAAGTGTAATGTTCTTGTAACATCTGTGGTACCATCTCGATATTGTGCACCAGAATCGCAAAGATAAATTTCTTTGTCTGTAATTGGCACATCTGTTTTTGGTGTTGGTAGATAATGAATTATTGCTCCATGTGGCCCAACTGAAGATATTGTAGGAAAACTGAGCCCAATGAAATGTTCCTGCTCCCTTTTGAATAACATACATTATATATGTATAATAGAGAGAACTGTAATTTTTATTATATCAAAATTTTATAATGCAAATTCTCTTACTGTCTAAATTTTTCAAGTTGAGTCGCTCCAGATATTTCTGTAATAGTATTTTCTTTATTTTTAACCTGATCTTCCAACCAAGCGAAGTATTTTATCAGTGCAACTGAATCTCGTACGTGCGCCGCTTTCATTCCTTCTATTTCAGTATTATTTTTTACTGCTTTCATAACGTTTATCGGGGTAATTTTTGTATGCTTCCTCGCTTCTCCACAGTCGGCATGTAAAGCGTAACTAGAACCATTACTTATCCATATTTTGTCATCATTTGCATATGAACTTGCAATCTTTTTCAAAAAATCATGTATATCTCCATATGGATGATAAACTACATTTACTTCTTCACTAATTAATTGTTGCTGAGCTTCCTCTGCAAGTTTGTTTTTATCAATGAATAAATGTAAATTGTCTAGTGTAAGAATGATATATGCAAAGAAAACAGGGTTGTAAGGTATATCAGATCCTCTTAAATTTAGAATGTATGCTATTTCGTCTAAAGCTGAGATTACAAGTGCTTTCACATTGTTTTTGTTCATTACTTCTCTACACATTTTCACTTTTTTTCCTGCACTACATCCAGAAAATTGCAATGGCTGAGGTAAAACAACATTAGCTGTAGGTGCAGGTTGTTCATCACCCCAAACTTTGTCAATTAAATTTTCCTCGAGAGGCATCAAACAATGACCAGCAGCAGTTAAACTGGTATGTAATACTGCCCATTCTGTGTAACTTATTAAATTAGGATCAGCCCCAATGGTAGACTTGGGAGGTAGATTAGAAATTAACCATGCAGCTCTGTTCGGAGTATCTAATAAACCTTCTTTCATTAAGGTCCATGCCTCTGGTGGATTGAATTCTGCTAAAGCTTGCATATAATATCTTCCATCAGTCCACAGTATAGCTTTATTTTGTGTAATAATTGCAGTTCCAAAAGAACCAGTGAAACCACTTATGAAACGAATCCTTTTATCGTACTCTCTTAAATATTCTGATTGATGCGCATCATCTGAACTTACAACTAAGGCTTGAATACCTTTCCCTTTAAGACCACCTATTTGAACAGCTTCCATTAATTCTCGAAGCTTAGCTAATTTAGTAGCACCACTTCTTTGTGCCATATTGATGTTTGTACTATAACAAGTTTTTATCAATATATGATGTACTGAAACAAAATAATATTATTTAATTAATATAAATGTAAATCTCTTCAATTATTATGTGTGTATTTAAGTTAATATGATGCAATTAAAAATAAAATTTAATATACTTATGACAGATATATGTATTGTACACAAGGTGAATGTTACTTAATTTATCCCATGTATTTCGAATAACAACAATGTCACCTTATCTTATCGTAACAAGATAATCTTATCAAACATTTTACAAAAATATCAAACAATTGTATTCTTATTCCTTATTATGAACATAAAATATAAATTGAATATTGCATATATCGATGTTTCAAGTTTGAAATTATGACGTTTTAAGTATCGACTATTGTGTGTAGTACGAGGTTAGAAACGATATGATGTCCTTCAGGATTCAGTAAAGTATAAAAATAAATATTTGTTGGTAAATCATACCGGTTTAATACATAATTCTTTTACTCCTATTTTTAGAATAAATTTAGCACTTGTTCTTATAATTTAAAATAAAACTGTATTAGATATTGTAAATTTTGTGGTGTTATCGTAACAATAACTTACTTGATTATTATCAACTTATCAGTATGTAGTTTAACGATCAAAAATTAAAAAGTCATTTTCTCCAATTTTTACAATTTCAGTAATAATTCATTGGAATACATATGCATTAAGATGTTAAATTAAAAAATGTATAGAAAACATATGACTACTTGTTTATATTAATTGGAAAAGTTGTTAGCTTATAAAAGAACAGTATTATATTTATATACAAAATATAACATCACAACAATGTAAGTATATTTGCATGTTCATGTGTTAATATTACAATTTACTACAAGCTTGTGATCTTTTCTAGCATGTTGTATCTAACAAGATATTGTATATCAACAATAACAAGAAACAGTATAACAAAATTTCTACCAATTAAACGAAATCTATATACATATACTCCAAAATCAGCAGTTACAAATTCAACCCTTACTTGTATAAAAAGGAATGTCACTTTGCATAAGGTGCTACATATTAATTTTATAAATTTAACGTACAAAATAATAATAATAATATAATTTCAAGTAATTTTATTACTGTGTGATATTATCATAGGATTTACTTAAAAACGGTGGCATCATAGCAAAAGGTTTCTCAACAAAATCAGCTGAAAAATCAAATAAAACTGTGGGCAAATGGCTCTTAACTTGCAGTGGCATGGTTTTTGTAGCTGTTGTTCTAGGTATAACTTTTTACTGTCTTTTTTACTACTGTGCTTGTACTATTATAAAAGTAATTGTAGATAAGACCTATGGAAAATAGTTTTAATAATAGTTATAAGAAAAAAGAAAAATACTTTTGAAAGTATACTATTTATAGCAAATTAATATATATGTGTAATATACCAATATATGTATATATAAAGTATGATATGTAAATAAAGAAATTGAAAAAAAGAACCATAATTACTTGTCCTCCCTTATTTTTATGCAGGGGGTATAACAAGACTTACAGAATCAGGTTTATCTATGGTTACTTGGAAATTACTTGGTGAAAAAATGCCTACTACTGAAATTCAATGGCATGCAGAATTTGAACGTTACAAACAATTTCCTGAATATAAAATGTAAGATCTCTATAGTGTAAAATAATTGTATAATACATCAAACTATATTTTTATACATATTTCTTTATAGCAATAATCAAAATATGATGTTGGAAGAATTTAAACGTATTTGGTGGATGGAATATTTACACAGAATGTGGGGACGTTTGATAGGTGCTGTATTCATAGTTCCAGCAACTTATTTCTGGATGAAAGGTATGCTAACACCAGGCATGAAGATCAGGGTAGCTGTTTTGGGTTCATTAATTGGCCTACAAGGACTTATGGGTTGGTACATGGTTAAATCGGGTTTGGAAGATCGTTTCGTGGAACCATCAGACGTACCACGCGTCTCACAATATCGCCTGGCTGCTCATTTAGGAATGGCATTTATTATATATACAGGATTTTTGTACAATGCTCTAGATTATTTAGTTCCTGCTCAGAAATTAAATCTTGATCATTCAAATGTTGATATTAATAATCTGAAGTCGAAGCTAAAGAGATTCAGAATGTTAGTTCACTCGACAAAGGGACTGGTCTTTTTTACTGCTTTGTCGGGAGCTTTCGTTGCAGGGATGGACGCAGGTCTTATTTATAACACATTTCCGAAAATGGCGAATAAGTGGATACCGGATGATGTATTCACGTTATCACCTCTACTAAAAAATTTTACGGAAAATCCAACTACTGTACAATTCGATCATAGAATATTGGTATGTTTTGAGCATAATAGCCAAATTAATACACGGTAGTATAAATTTCCTCTTTTTTTTTACAGGGTATCACAACTTTATCATTAATAACTTACATTGCAATTGCATCTCGTAAATATAAACTTCCTGGTAATGCAAAAAAAGCTATTGTAGCTGTGATCTGTGCTGGCTATTTGCAAGTACTACTAGGAATTTCAACATTAGTACATCATGTGCCCTTACCATTAGCTGCATCTCATCAATCTGGCAGTCTTATTGTTTTAAGTACAATGATATGGTTGACTCATGAATTGAAATATTTGAAATATGTCTTAAAATAAATTTATAATATTATACAACATCTTATTGTTTTATACGGCTTGAAAATTAACAAAAAAATACTACAATAATTTCACAACATTATGCTTTATTTGACAATGTGTTAAGTTATAATCAATAATAATCAATATTCATGAAAATTAATTTACATGTGTTTGTTTTAAAGTAATGTATCTATTACGATGAAATTTTAAGCATTTTTATATTACGGAAAATATATTTTTAATTTCATGTTTAAAAAAAAAACGAATAAATACCTATTTAAAAGTAATATTAAACAAGTATCTGTAACAGTTTTTGGATCGTAGTTGACAAATCTGACTACACTGGATAATATCTCTAACATGTAAATTAAAAAAATTCATTACTAACATCAACTGTCCTTCCTTATGCTTAGCATATATCAAATATTTAATGATGTTAGTACTGGCACCTAATTTCAAAAAACCAGCTTTGGTAAGTAATATTATTTTGTTCAATTAGTTTAAAAAATGTGTAAACCCTGCTTAATCAATAATTGCTATCTAATTATAATAATAATTTTCATTAACATTCCAAAGTTTCTTTTTTAAATGTTTTATAACTTCTGATTAACAATACAGTGGATTCAGCTTTATTTTTATTGGCAGTTCTTCTACCTCATCTCCAATCAGTCATTCTTTGATTTTTTTGTATTTTTCATTTAAAATGTCTTATATTGGTCCAACATAGCATTATTAATATTAAGCAGTAGCAATATTTAATAGGCGTTCTGAATTGCACTTTCGTTATTATAACGCTTTTTATTTACACTCGTCATATTTTCACTTTATTATATGACAATTGCGCCGCATCACATATTTCTGTTTAATATTATACAGACATGAGTATTAACGGAAAATGTATATTATCATTCATACAAATACAAATTATATCACTTAAAAAACGCAACATTTATATTAAAATCTTTATATGAACATGTGTGAAAAATATAGTTTAATTGATACTATACAAAAAATAATCTTCCTGTATTATTTGAATATCAATCAAAATGAACTTAAAATGCAGTCTCTTGCAATATATTGCAAATAACTCAAATCCTAGATTGCAAAACTAATATCAGTCTGATAGAATTTATTGTTCCATTGAGAATCTTATGTCTTTAGTTCCTGGTAACGAATGTTTCTCTATAAATGCGATATTACCATTCCCATTTTCATAGTTATGAACTAAAGCCTAATTGCACATAACCAATAGAACAAATGGAACACATTCCATTTTTGACTATTTCAATTATTATACATTGGAGATAGGGTTTTAATCAATCACATGAGCTAACCAGCCTATACTTTAGTCTATTGTTAACTATCGGTCATTTGTGCTTAGGCTAAAGATCATTTAAAATAATACTTTAGACAATGTTACTGCTTTATCAAAGAAATCACATGTTGGATCAAACAAGAATTCCTTCATTGCATCATTACAGATTATTTTACAAGTTTTATTTCTTTGTATAAAGAAGTGTTAGTCCTTGAACACAATTGATTAACATGTAAATAAAAGACTGATCTATCTGAAACTCTTAAATTTAAAACAAGTGCTCCCTTTATTTGCACTAATTTTTATAATATATCAAGGAAATGCATAGTTAACACAAGATTTCATTTTTTTTTATATGAACAGGGTTTTATACACTTATGTATGTTCATATCTTTTAATGGTTGTTTCCAGTCATTTTTTTGTATAATTATAACTTGTATGCAATTACCCAATTTATAAATAAGTTACTTATAAGATTAAATATGTTTGCTTTGACACTCAAATTGAGAATAGTGGAACTAACATATGTACCTGTATACATACATATTTAATATATTACGTATTATACATACACGCACACGCAATACTATATATTATAATTTTATGATCAATGCATATGAAAAACAAACTTTATCACTGCTGTGTTAGTACAGTCAATAAATTCACACGCATAATATGTCATTTTTTATAATTATACTTTATATCATTTTTGCTTTCTGTGTAACATGTGGGGCAGAAGTAAGAATTAGGTGCTATTAAAATTGAACTAGCAATATTGATTTTACTGTGTTGATCATTTTATCATAAGCACATATAACACAGATGTGAAAGTGATTGTGCTGATAAAATTGTATAAAAATTATACGTTCTGCACCACATGTAATTTAATTATTAGTCTTACATCTTTTCTCGTGCATTATTCAGCTATGTAGACCTTATATAATATCTTATTAGTACTTATAGGAAGGAATCGAAGATTTTAGGCCACTAATAGGCCAAACATGTACTTTTGTGAAATAATTCAAACTTATGTCTTATAAACATTCACAAAACAATTACAAAACTTTAATGAATTTGATCAAAAGAAAAACATCATTGAACTGTATATTTCACACATTATGCAACAAAGGTTGTTAATAATCTTTTCTATTGATTTATCCTTAGAAAAATTATAGTTATTAATTATAAATCCAAAAAGCCTAGAAACTAAAATCTGTAAGAAATACAACAAAAGAATGCAATTTAATAATCAGCATATACCTTGTTCATTTTTTCACTATTGTCCATTGTATTTTTATATTCATCAATATTTCCGTAATTTTCTTATTATTATTATTATTGTTATTATTAGAATCTTTTTTTTTTAATTGTATGTTTTTATTCTTATATCATATAATTATGCAACATGGTTTAATAAGCAGCATAGAATAATTTTCTACATGTATACTTAGTTTCCCAAGTGTTACAGCACCAGCACCTTCGTTGGTAGTAACAAATTAATATAACAACATTCCTGCTATGAGGTAAATGTTATTAATTACCAATCGTGTTTATATTTCTTTTTTTATAAGTATGTAACTTTAAACCAATGTAAATAAGGACTCTTTAAGAGATTATTTCGGCATGTATTTAGCACTGTATTTTTCTTTTGAGCTAGTATATAAATTAATAAAAATTAAATAATCACAACCCACAATTTAAACGCAATATTATTTAATACTTATAACAATTATATATTACGAGAATTATGTTTTAAGTGCATTTTATTATAAAAAATCACTTCAAGAATTGCTGCTTTGCTCTTAATAATGACACAATATAAAATTAAAAAAGAAATATATTCTTACTTTGAATGCAGGTAAGAATGTGCTTATCAGAGAAAGATGGTTCAATATGACTTGTATATCTTGTATAATATTAGCTCAACTTGTTTTCACAGGACTGTCATCCAATTTTTCTGGATTTACAATTACTTGTATTACATAACCTGGTTGTATCTTTGCTTCTTCTATATGCATTTTATCACCTAATAACTTTCCACCAAAAAACCACCTTTGACGAGATGGTTCAAGACCTTCCTGACTCTATTTATATAAATTAAATCATAAATTAATGCAAAATAAAAAAAAGATATTAATTTATATTATTAATTCATACCTGCAATTTCTTTTTAGCAATAGCTATGGTGTCCTTACTGTAAACAGGCAATTTAACTTCTCCTAATGTAGTTGATAATCTCAGCTTCAATGTCTGCTCAACTCCACTATCAATAGGTTCTATAATTAAGTAAATAATGTTAAAAGTTAATTGCCTTTCTGAGAACATGCTTGAATTCCTTTACAATCCTTTTATTGAATTTAATTGCATTACCTGAACAGTCAGCAGGAGAATCTCTTCCACTATCTTCTTTTACAATATTGATAGGATATGACAAACAATAAATAGGGACTTGATATCTGGTTCCCAATTCATCATAACATTCTGTTAAAAAACCATTTGGCACAGAAATATTAGCTCCATCTAATATAGCCTGTGCTAATTGATAATCCTGGGCCTCTGCTGCCGTTGCTCCAGCTCTTAATGCATCCCATATTTCTTTACGTCCATCAAATGCAGGTGCAGTGTCCCAAAATTCATCTCTTTTACTTCTTAGCTGTCCTTCTGTCAAAGGTACATCTGATTTCCACCTAATAGCCTCATGGCATAATGGATGATTCTTCCTTGAATTTCCTGTATAAACAAAACATTCTTTTATAACATAAGTAATACATTTGTTTTTTTATTCAAATTAAAGAATTGCACAGAAGGCATATTACAAAGCTAATAAAAAATAGAGATAGTTACATGAAAACTTTGATTTGTGTTATACAATGTAATATGTATAATGATTCCAAAGTTTAACAAAGTGACAAGCAATTTTGAAATTCTTATATTTTTAGTAATAAAGTTGGAATGACAAATTGAATGATAGGGATAACAAGTATAATGATACTTTTGGTTAACTTGTTCGACATCGTGAATCATTATAATACATACATATAATTGTTTGTCAGTCGTTTTGTGTAAGATATAATATGCAAATTCCAATACATAATACGCAATAAACGTTAGGTAGGAAGGTAAGGAAAAAACCAGAACTGTCTTCAAGGTTAGCTGTTGTTGATTGCAATTTTTACGCAGATAATTTCATTATAATTTTTACCTGAATTTACTCTCGTGGAATTTCCTGTAGTGTTGTCAACGGAGGCATTTCTTGCCCTCGTTATGCCTATGCAGCCTCCCATCCTAGATGGCTAGTGTAACCAAACATTTCACTGAAATTTAACAACACCTCACATGCCATTTTCGTCCATCTTATCCACTAAATTATAAATCAGTACCATTAGAGGCGCTATAATCGAATCTTCGGCAACCTAACCTGAAATGTTAACAGATATAAATTGGTTTCAAATCTAAATAAAACAAGTTTTGCAAACAATTTTTCAGTATATTTAATATTTCATTGACACGTATCACAACAACATAACAATTACTGTCGAACACTTTCTGATCAATTATCTTTTGTAATTTCAAGTGAAAAAATCAATTACATTCGGCACTCAATAGAATTATATTTTATTAATGTACTAAGGTTAAGTAATACACACACAGTATGAAGGCATATTCTGCAATAGATTCACTTGCAAATACCGTTTCTAAAGAAAGATTTCTTACTGCTTTTGAAGACGACCAGACACTGGACACAACATGCCAAGAGATCGCCTTAGGTATGTATTAATTACCATGATTGTTCTTCCTATACATATTGATGAATGGCTTTTATGTTTTGCTTATTTCTGATCTATTAAAATATTATCTATACTAATGCCAGTAAAACTGGTATATCTTCCCACAAAAATATAGCTACATATTTTTAAATATATAGAACAAAAAATAAGTACTTTGTTTAACATCTATATTTTCTAAAAATAATTATTCTTTTTAATTTAGAAATACAGTCTGGTCATGTAGAATTTTATACAGTTGTACAAGAACTTAGACATTTTATAACTGAAAAAGATGTTACAATACGAAGAAACGGCATCTCTGCCCTTTCTAATATTTTATTTCATTTACCTAAGGATCTTTTGAATAAACATGAATTGTGTTTTATATCATCATTTTATTGTAATAGATTAAAAGATCACCTTATGATTCTACCAATAGTAGTAAAAGGAATTTTGGCAATTGTAAGTTTTGGATTGTGTTTTACAATTATATTTAGATAATAACTATATATATAAACTAACATAATTGTTCCAGGTTCAAATGGATCATTTACCTGAGGATTCACCTAAATGTTTACTTAGGAGTCTTTTTAAAAATGTGCAGTGCCAATCTCTATTATCACTTGATCGCAGAAATATGTATCTTATATTTATAACATTATTGAAAAATAGAATAGAAGACATAAAAGCTATGGGGCCAGATTTTATTTATGGATTCATTACTAGTATAAAAACAGAAAGGGATCCTAGCAACCTTATGATATTATTTGACGTACTTCCACATTTTATGAAAAAATTGTCATTAGGCCATTTAAATGAAGAAATGTTTGAAGTCATTGCGTGTTACTTTCCAGTTGACTTCCATCCTGTAATTAAATCAACCAATCAAGATATTAATTGCTCATCATTTATGAATATAAATTGTAATTTGACTTGACATTTTTCAGTATAAAACAGAGGGAATAACGCGTGATGATTTGGCAGAGAAATTGGCACCTTGTCTTTATGCCATACCAGAATTTGCTGAATTTTGTATACCACTCATAATTGAAAAATTACTCTCCAATTTTACGATTGCCAAGTTGGACTCTTTGAGTCTATTATGTAAAAGTGTAAAGACATTTGGTGTGAATGGCTTGAAAACATATTTGTCTGAATTATGGATTATCTTAAGCAAAGAAATTATATTAGGTAGAGATTTTGAATTAAAACATGCAAGCTTGAAAGCAGTCACCGCTATAATTGACACTATAGTTATATCAAGTGATGTTGAAGTTTGTGAAAGTTTCATTAATGATATAATCACAGATCTAGACTCATATTTGTATGATGTGCAACTTAGTTCGTTTAGATCATCTATAAAAATATTAGGATGTGTGGCAATGATCAATAAAGAATCATGTATACAAGTATTAAAAGTGATAGTACCAATATGTTTTGGCCAATATTCTACTAAGACTGCAATAATTGATAAAGTAATTTTAATTGAAACATTAAACAATTTTATTAAAACTGCTTCTGATCATGGATTTACTATTAAGGGTAAATATATATTTTACATACTTTGAAATATGTATTTAAAAATGTTTTAAAATGCAACATAAAATCCTTTTTTAGATGTTCCAAAATTAGCATGGACAGATATACCAAACCTATATTTAAATGAATTATCAACAGAGAATATGGAATTACAATCAAAAATATTATTTGGTTTAACAATACAAAAAGCGTATTTAAATGAAGTACAGCGTACTCTACTTTATGATAAAATTTGTAATCTAATTGAAACAAATTATAATGAAATAAAAATACTCTGTCATTCGGCTCTTTTAAGTTTTGCTGCATTATATCCAAACGAAATATCAACTCTGATCAAAGAAAAGTTTCAGTTAAATATTGGTAAATACTTAATATTCGAATTTAGCGAGCCCGATTTTTTAAAGTATTTATTATTTTGAATGTTTCAGAGGAGGAGAAGATAGAAATACGAATCCATAAATTGAAAGTACTAGCAACTGTTGCTAAAAGACATAAATTAGGTATTGAAGTTCTTCCACAGATTGTATTGCAAACAAATGTTGCAAATTTTGACATAAGCTTTACAGCTCTAACATGTCTTCATAGTCTAGCCGCTGCAGCAGCTATTGACTATAATATTCTACATTATCTATATGATGAATGTAATATTATTCAAAAATTGGCTGCCCTTAATATTAATCCCATGGATCAAAGATTAGATGTAGTTTTAAATATTTGTCGACTAATTGTACGAAGTCTTATGATTGAAGAGCAACAAAATCTTGTCAACAAGTACATTTCAGTTTTAAGTGAACAAAGTTCAGAATCTGATGCTGCTTTAGTAATGAATATTTTCATCCCCTTATACCAAGATGTTGATTTAACAATAAATGTAAATTTATTACAAAATGTATATAATTTAGCACTTTACAGCCAACATTCAAATATAAGGCTAATAGCATGTAAATTTATTGCTGTAATATTAAACAAATTTGATGATAATAATGAACACTTCCAACGTGCTTTATCATATTTTAAAGAAGCAATAAATAATAATTTAAATTCAGATACTAATATTGAAATAATGCAAGCAAGTGCTTCTCTACAAATATGGCTAACAAAAGCTATAATTATGAAAGGTTCCCATGATGTTGAAATATTTTTAGATGAGGTATGTAAGAAGATTCAGTTTTCTTCAATATTTCATATATACTATTTAATGTTTTTTAATATTGTATCCATAGCTTACCAATATTTTGAAACATGACCGAATAGGCCAGCATATAGTACAAGAATATAAGATCTTGACAAACAGACATGAAGATACTTTAGTGGTGGAAAATTTTTGTAATGTCAAAATTTTATATAAACAAAGGGTATTTGAACACTTAATTAAAAAAGATTCTGAGTTTAAAAATATAGCAAGGCAGAACTATTTAAAGACATTAGTACAATTATTAGAAGAAGTACCCTTGGAGCTCTTACTTATGTATTTAATTAAGGTATTCAGTATGTTGATGTAAATATATACAACACAGCTTATATCAACATTAAATTTTTGTTTCAGTTGGTCCCCCTTTTAATAGAATTCTTATCTCTTGAAAATGAACAATTAATTTTGTTAACATTAACAACATTAAACCTCTTATTGGAGACTAAACACAGTATTTTTTCTGATAAGATACGAAGTTTTATTCCGAGGTTATTAAAGTTATCTACCTACAGAATAATGGTAATTTGTATTTTATAAAATTACTTGGTACCTTCAATATATAGCATTTTATAATTTTTATATCCTCATATATTGCAGAGGGTCAGAATAGCAGCTTTAGACTGTTTAACAAATTATTGTAATTATCCACCGATATTCATTAATGCATGCAAACAAGATGTATTAGAAAAGTTAACAGTTCCAATTGACGATCGAAAACGCTTAGTTCGGAAAGCCGCAGTAAAGGCGAGATCACGATGGTTTTTAATTGATGCGCCAAGAGAAGTAAAAAGACAATGATCTGTTTATTTTTACATTAAATTTATTGCAATACATCTATAACTCATAGATAAATAGATATAAATTTTATTGTAATATTGTTTTGTATATTTTTAAAGTTGTACACACAAGTCTACTTTTATATATCCATTTATATACATACATGTTAAAGCAAATGATTTCTCTTGCTGTACTACTTTTTCTTGTAAGAGTAAAGAAACTGATTCATCATATTGTACTTATCCTATATGTTGTATATAATTGAATAAAGAATTGATTTCTGTAATGGGATTGAAACCTGAAAGTTACTCTTTAATGCATTTAGTACACTAGAAGCATGGGTGATGGTAAGACTTAACTTAGTTTTCTCAAACTAAAAAATGTAAAAGTTGTGTAAAAAAGTTGTGTTACATCAAAGTTTATTTATAGGTGTAGTAAAGAATGGTGCATACAAATATGAAGATGGTACAAAATATATTGGGGACTGGAATTCAAAGGGGTTGAAACATGGTGCTGGTTCTTTACTCCTTCCCGATGGGACACGTTATGATGGTGGCTTTCAAAATGGACTGTGTTCTGGCTTAGGAGTTATAATATTCCCAGATGGGGCAAAGTAAATATCATAAGATATTACTTTTTGTAATTATTAACTTTCTAATATATTTTATATATTAGATATGAAGGTGAGTTTATGCAAGGTTGGTTTCATGGTCATGGTGTATTTTGGAGGTCAGATGGGATGAAATTTGAGGGAGAATTTCGTGGTGGGCGTGTATGGGGATTAGGTAAGTAAGATTTTAAATGTTAAATTTTTCATACTGAATTAATAAATTAGTGTTTCATTCAATTCTAGGATTAATTACATATGCAGATGGATCACATGGTTTTCCTAGAAATGAAGGATTCTTTCAAGATTGCAAACTTGTACGTCGTAGACATTGTCCAGATATAGTACAGAAGGCACAGAAGATTTCTATGATGGCACGTGCCCAATGTAGTTAAATATTAAACATAAATATTAATTAGTTATATTAAAACTTAATAAAGAGATATAATATGTCATATTATAATTTCTGTAATTATTGTGTTTATTGCTTGTCATCAGATATATGTGTATATATATATATATATATCTTATATCACATAATACAAGTTTAATCTCTACTATGTAAATAAAATTATACTATTTATAATCTTATTTACATTTTAAATAAGTAGATTGCATGTGACCATGGATAGTAAAATAATACAAATATACGCGTACATTAGGTATAAGAAATAATAGATTCTCTCATTCAGAAGTTTCTAATGTAAGTATCTGGAATGGCTTTACACAGTAACAAATTATTATTTTATAAGAGAGAGAGAGAGAGAGAGATTTTAAAGTTTTTAAATTAATTATAATGATAATAAAGTACTAGTGTAGTTTACAAGCTAGTGTGATGTACCGATGAGTGATACTTACTTACGATGCAGATTTTAGTAACATGGATTTATGACGTCAGTAATCTGATGTTACACGTGGGCGTGGGGATAAAAGAAATTAATATTAAACAGTTTTACGGCTTCATGTCCGTCATACATCATACGTCGTACATTGTACCTTATTCTGAAAATTTGAAAGTCAAATAAGAGTTAAAGGAAGGAGTATAAAAACTAGTTTTTAAGATAGCATTAACCAATAGCTATCACGTGATATTGCTAAACCTATATAAACAGTGATTGTGACGCAAGTTTTATGAAATTCTGTAAATTGAATAACATGTCGAATAATTTAAATACTTTCAGTGAAACTACGACAAATTATAAATCAATATTATAACAGTGCTAGTTCATTAATGAAACAAAATTACTATTCAATAATAAAATAATCAGGCGATCCTTTCAACCTAAAATTTAATCATTAAAAATTAGACAATTTCTTAACAAATTTCTCTAGGAAAAAATTAATTGTTGTTTGAAATGGCGTCTCCAGGTAGGTATTACTCATTTTTCACGTCTTTGGCTTTTATTTAATGCTACTACGTGTAATACCGTACGCGATACAGTTATAATTTTCTATCGCTTTGTGTATCGTTAATCGACATTGAGGTAGTGACTGTATTTTGTTCTCTTTCGTCTCTGGTCTCTCGTGTTTTAATTAGCCAATAGTCAATATCTATTCAGTGTTAGTACATTTAATCTGGATACTATATATACTACATTTATTCTGGAATTTAATACAGACTCGTCCTTCATAATTTCGTAAATATAGATTATCTTATAGATGTATTTGCGTATATAAGCTGTCGCTTCTATAATTCGTGATATAAGATCATCAGAAACATTTGTATACAGTAATAAAGTCATAAAAAATTTTAATTTTTACGAATATAATAGAGTTACAGTGTAATAAGTTATATATAAATATAAATTGAGACTGTTTAGAACAACTGTTGAAATGTATATTTTTGATATCATCAGTTTGAGTGCAATATAAAGCACTTTTAGATTTAATATATTCATGTTTTTAATTCATGTATAATTCGAGTAATATTTAATGTTTGATACAGCAGAGAATGTGAATAGATTTTATAATTTTTTTAATTTACTAATTCATGAGGAATGTTTAATAGTTCAGAAAATAACTATGTTTTATATTGTTGATATAATTCTTTTGTAATTTTCAGTCAAGGAATTAGATATTATATTAAAAAGAAGTGTAAATGACTCGAAGAACAGTAATGAGTCCTCAAACTTATAAAAATCATATTACAACAAAAGCTATGGCATCCAATGGTTATACTGATTCTGAGACTCCAGTCAAGGAGTCCAAAAACCATTCATCACCTTGTGAGTTATTCAAGTGTATGTGTGCTTAGAGTAGCCATTTTTATTATTTTATTATTATTATTGTTATAATATTATTATGCATGAGGGTATCACTTTGAAATGATTGATTAATCATTATTATTGATTATATGAAAATATCTTAAATAATAATTGCAATTTAAAGTGATTCTCTTATATGCATATATTGCTTATGTATGCTTATGATTTGGTTTTCTTATTATTATATATTTATATTTTAATGTTTATATTTTTCTAATTATATTTGTATTTTTTTAATTTCTTTATGCCGTAATATTATAGAAGCTTATTTGCATTTGTAATCTGTTATTGTGTACATAAATATATGTATATATTGTGTGCTTTATATATTATTTACATTATATACAAATTAATCTATTCTTGCAATAGTTGCGTTTCGTTTGATTATGCATTACTTAAATATTTCTGATCTTTTTTCAAATTAAGGGTATTTAAATAATGGTTTTTATGTTTTTAGCAATGCCATGGTTTGGTATGGATATAGGAGGTACATTATCCAAATTGGTATATTTTGAACCAAAAGATATTACAAGAGACGAAGCAGATGCAGAAGTTGAGACTTTAAAAAATATTCGACGATATCTAACTAGAAATTCAGCATATGGGAAAACAGGTCATAGAGACACACACTTGCAAGTATGTTTCATGTAATTATTTCTTAAATATTCTATTCAATACATTCTTACAAAAATATGTTATGTCATTCTATTACAGATGGATAATGTTTGCATCAGAGGTAGACGTGGTACATTACATTTTATTAGATTTCCTACAAGTGAGATGGGAAATTTTTTAGCATTAGCAAGGTCTAAAGGCATGGCAAATCTTGTCACAACAGTTTGTGCTACTGGTGGTGGAGCATATAAATTTGAAAAAAATTTTAAACAAGTGAGATATTTATTTCTTTATATCCTAATATAGCTTAATATATAATACATACACAGTATAAATCTGAATAATGTGTACATTGTCTCTGTAGGAAGTAAATATGAATTTAGCAAAATTTGATGAGTTAGATAGTTTAATACGTGGTATGCTCTACATAGAAACAACAAATCCACATGAATGTTATTACTGGTCGCATCCTACAGATGATAGTAAATGTCAAAAGGTTCCCTATGACTTTTCTGAACCCTACCCGTTTTTGGTATGTTGGATTCTTTAGAATATTAAGCTGTACATTATTTATATATATATATTATATATATATTTTATATATAAATAATTTTTATAGCTTGTAAATATAGGGTCAGGAGTAAGCATATTAGCAGTTTATGGACCAGAAAATTATAAAAGAATATCTGGTACTAGGTATGTATCCCTTTTATAATAGTATAAAAATATGTACTATTGAATTAGATTTTAATTAAATTTGACTTCATATTTAGTCTAGGTGGTGGCACATTTTTAGGATTATGTTGTTTACTAACTGGATGCAACACTTTCGAAGAGGCAATAGAATTAGCAACTGGAGGTGATAATACTAGAGTAGACAAATTAGTTAAGGATATTTATGGCGGGGATTATGGTCCATTTGGTCTTCCTGGCGATCTTGTTGCAAGCAGGTAGTACTTTTTAATAACTAAATAAATGTTATTTTTGGTCTTGTGTTTTTATAGTTCACTTTGCATTTAATACGTATTATTTTAATTATATGTACAGTTTTGGACAGATGAATTCTAAAGATCGACGGAATGCAGTTAGCAAACAAGATCTCGCACGCGCAACACTTGTTACCATTACAAATAATATTGGTTCTATCGCGCGTATGTGTGCCGTCAATGAAAAAATTGAAAGGGTAAGTATTCATAATGTGTAGTATTCATAATTAATGTATCTATCATACTTAATTTTTAATAGTAACATTATCGTAATTTTAGGTAGTATTTGTAGGAAATTTTCTTAGAGTAAATCCTATATCAATGAAACTTCTGGCCTACGCTATGGATTATTGGTCTAAAGGAACGATGAAAGCTTTGTTTTTAGAGCATGAGGTTATATATGAAATAGTCTTATATAAGCTTGAAGAATTTAAAAGAATGTATTTATATCCTTTTTCTCTTCTAATTGTAGGGTTATTTTGGTGCAGTAGGATGCCTACTTCAATTTAAGGGTGAAGCAAACTAATATTATAGAAAGACGGATAATATATATAGCATTCCATTTGATATTTTAACTCAAATGAATTTTTTCATGAGGGTGGTTATGTAATTATTTAACATAATTATTTATTTTTGTTATGTAATATCAACATTCTCAGGTAGTATTGTATATGTTGTATATGCAATGTTACATCAAATTTTAATAATGGTATAAACTTAGAGTCAGGATTATATTATCTTGAAATGTGACTATATTTATTAATGAATGAGCACAGTATAATTATATACAATATAATCATTTTAAAACGCGTTACATGATTATTACATAAAGACCTAATGTGGGCACAAACCTTGCACGAGTTTGTATAAGAATTTTCAATGGACCAAAACGCATACAATTTACCACACAATATTCTTTGTATTCAGTAAAATGAGTCTACCTCATATTTTACTTTCTAAATGTTTATGTAAATACATATATACCCAAATTCCTACAAACAAGACATGATATTTATTATTATTATTGATATTATACGATTTTTCAATTATTCACAATTGTGACAAAAAAAATTGCAAGAAAGAAATTGCACTAATGAGTACTTAATATGTATTATTACTAATGAGCTCATTAACGATACATTTTTATTTTTATTCTTAAAAAAGTATAAAATTGTATGTGATCTATAATGATAATGGTTAAAATTAATACAAAGTATATTGGTTAGTGGTGACATTTATAGATTATTTATATGCATTTTTTAGTTATTTGAAAACTACATTGAGTAATGTGCATTCATTATTATTAAATATTAACGTGTTATACATACAGTGCTTCAAAATGTAGACACATAGCATATTGTTACACACTTTTTAATAGAATAATTTATAATGTGATAAGCAATAGAAGGATAAAATACCTACTATCACAATATTTGTACTATAGCACTATAAAAAAAATGTTTTTTCTAAGCATATTTTATGATATGTTTAACGTTATAGCCAACATTTATATGAATTTACAAATACAAAAAAGAGAAAAAATTTGTTTATAAGCTTATTTTTATGGAATAGAAACAAATGTAATTTTCTTATATCAATAAATAATTCCTTATTGAGCCCGATATATTAGGAGCTTTAAGCTATTATTGTAAAATATTGTTTCGATTATGTTAAATACATTTGCATGCATTTAATGTGTTTTCATATTATTTCATTTATATACAATAAAATTATGTGATTAATGAGTAATAAAACAGTATTTTCCTTCTTAATATATTGCAAAATCGTACGTATTCTGCATGTATCACTGACGCTATAAAATTTTGGTTACTTAGCAACTAATCTAACAAAACACTATAACTTCACGTTGGAATTATGTAGTTGTCTTTACGTTTATTAATGAAATTATGAAATAAAGATATCGATGTTTTAAAGTAATAATTGATATTGATATACTTTATCACCTATTTTTATAAATTTTTATTGATAATCACCGAAATTGATGACAAAATAGATACCCATTTTCGTGATATCCAATTCTCGTGATACTCTATTCTTCTGACTTTAATTTTTTATAAAAATGGTGAGTCTTTAAATATCTGATTGCAAACATTTAATCAACAAAATTTGAATTATGCACATATAAATTATCTTACTTTGTATTCAACTTTTATAGGGACCTAAGAAAGTAAAAGTACCTGCTACTGTTGACGGCGTAGATACATCAAAAATGAATAGAGAACAATTAGAAGTTTACGCACACAAGATACTTGAAGAAATGGAGCGTGAACGAGAGGAAAGAAATTTTTTTCAACTTGAAAGAGATAAGATTAGAACTTTTTGGGAAATTACAAGACATCAATTAGATGAAGCGCAGGCAACTGTCAGGTATTTTTCTACATTTGATTTGTAAATTTAATGTTAATGAAATTTAACTGATATGTATATGTATTTTTAAAGAAATAAAGAACATGAAAAAGAAGAGTTATCAGAAAAACATGAAGCAGAGCTCAAATTATATAAACAGAAAGTAAAACATTTAATGTATGAGCATCAAACTAATTTGTCAGAAACTAAAGCTGAACATATGGTTGCTCTTAAAATGGCACAAGATGATCATACTCTTCAGGAAAATGAATTGATTAAAGATAAGAGAGAATTAAAAAGATTGCAAAAAGAACAAGATTTGGCCCATATAAATGAAATAAAGGCATTAAAATTGGTATGAAAGAAATATTATACACCTTTTGTTACTATTAAGCATTTCGTAAATTGAAATTTACTATTTAGCAACATGCAGAAGAAACAGATAAGCTGATAAAACAGTTTGAAACTGAAGCTCAAGAATTGGAACAAAAATATGAACAGAAGTTGACGAGTCAATATGAATCCCTTACATTAAAACATCGAATGGAAATAACTGAAGTAGAAGAAAGGAAAAATACACAAATTGCAAATTTGATAAAAAACCATGAAGTTGCATTTGCAGAAATGAAAACTTATTATAATGACATTACTCTTAACAATTTGTCCTTGATAAAGAGTATGAAGGTATAATTAATTAAAAAACAAGTTAGCCATATATATAATAATGTTATTGGATTTGTAGGACCAAATGGATGAAATGAGAAGTAATGAAGAGCGTATGAAAAAACAAGTACGAGAGTTAACTATAGAAAATAAAAAATATTCTACTGATATAAAGTCATATGAAGAATCCTTAGCAAATTACACTCGCCAACTTGCAAATTATGGTAAAGATAAACAAAGCTTAATTGTAAGTATCTAAATTTTATCACATATATTATGTGGGTTATTTTTTATCCAAGATCGTGATTTTTTTAGAGTACTAAAAAAAGATTGGTAATAGCTACAAAAGAGTTAGAGAACTTAAAATGGGAAAACGAAGTATTAGAAGTACGTTTTGAAAAGGTAAATAAAAACTTATATATTCTTTTCTAAATAAAATCACACTCATTGTGAAGTCATTACAACTTAAATTGAAAATTCGTTTTATTGTTTAGTGTCAGTCTGAAAGAAATGAATTACATTCAAGATTTGTCTCAGCAATACTTGAGCTTCAACAGAAGACAGGTTTAAAGAACATTCTTTTAGAAAAGAAACTTGAGAAATTATCGGATTTATTAGAACAGCGTGAAGCACAGATCAGTGAAGTACTTACTGCTGCTCAATTAGATCCAATGGCCGTTATTAACGCTAATAAAAAATTAGAGGTTTGTAATTTTCTTTCTTTTCTTTTTCTGCAGAATATTCTTTATGCCCCCTCCCCTTTTTTTTATATGCAAATGTCTTTTGTCTGCAGGGTATGCTCTCTTTTCCTCTTTTTATGTAAATGGTTTTTCTTCTTCTTCAGAATCTGTTGAATAGAAAAAACAGTGCCATACAAGATCTACAATATGAATTAGCAAAAGTTTGCAAAGCGCATGACGATTTACTTCGAACGTATGAAACTAAATTACAAGAATATGGGATTCCAAAGAGTGAACTTGGTTTTCAACCATTGAGAGTAAAAGGAATACCTACGAAGTTAGGATTGGGACCAGCTGGTCTTGTTACATTAAATCACTAGTCTACTAAGATTTTAATTATTTTATTTTTGACTGATCATACAGTACACTTTCACTAACAATTAGTGAAATGTAAAAATAATAAAATCAGATTAATGCAGAAAAATTCAAGCAATTTCTGATGCAGAATGTTTTTATTTTGTGAAATAAGTAAGTTTTAGAACGCATTTGCTTTATTTTTTTTATAAATTACATAAAATTATCACAGAATATACAGAGTAGATCATATTGGTGCCTGATAGTTGTATACTTGTATACATTCCATCTGTTCTATCATTTACTTAATTTCTTTATCATTTATTTCAATTGTAAATCATCATGCATCTCCATAGTACATTTTTTTATAATTATTTAACAACTAACAGGCACAATTATACTGAAGATGCTTTATATATATATGTATGTATGTATATATATAGATTTTATATATAGATATTATAACATATATAGACATAGACACATTTACTATTCTAATTTACAAAATATTATAAATCGAATATATCAGGTCACGTGGTTAATAAGGTTCAAACATTTATATATGTGTATATATAAATATATACATGTATATATACATATATATATATATATATATATATATTGGGTTTATGTAAAATACCTTTCCTTCAAATCTATTGATTTTTTCTGTTTCAAAAACATTTGACTATTAAGTGAAGAAATAAATAATTCATTGTTATTTTTTTTTTATGTTTTGTACAGCTATAACTTTATGTATGTATATACGCATACACGTATAAGCGAATGCATATACTTTTTTGTACAGACATACAATTATATATGTATGTATACATATACATTTTTTATATATGTGTGTATATTAAGAATTTGGCACAATAAGAAATAGAATCACAGTTGAAATCATTGTACATCATAAGAGCTATGGTTTGTTAATACATATTTCCTTTTTTCTATATCTGCAAATCTGATTGTAATTTTCTTTACACTTGAAAGTCATCTTAAATATAATATATATAATGCAGTATAACTATATCTTATTTTCGGTTGCTATGTTATATCACGAAATAAGTAATTAAGAGATTATGATTTCAGAAATAATAGTATAAACACCCAATAATTTCATTGCTTAAATTCGACCACTGTAAAGTCTCCTTGCAGATTTTTAGATTAGTCTCAGTTCATTGGTTCATTGTGTCAAAAGAATATTGAATCTATTTAATTTCTCAGAGCCGCATGAATCATAAATAGTAAAAAAAATAAGCTTCTGTTTTAATTTTAGACATTAGTGGTCCATTGTTCCATTGTATGTATATATCCCTCTTTTATGTATATTAGATTCTTATATATTCCTCAAAGTATACTACTAATAAAGGTGCATGGGTTGCTAACATTTTCATTTCATAGTGCCATAATTAAGTGGAAAACTATGCATACTGTTTCTAAATATGTAATTTGCCAGCGTTATACTTATACTATTTTGATAAAAATTTTGTAAAATATAACACTACACTTTCATTTGGGTTTTTAGAAATTGTTGGAAAGATATGAGTATGCAATAAACCTTTCAATGACAAACTTTATCTTTTATGATAAATATCTATATGCTGTATTTTTACTATATTGGAATAATAAATAAAAACTTTGGATGTTGTATTTAATAAAAACTTTTTTCTAAGAAATTGTAAGCAATAAGCAAAACGTTCGTGCTTAATAAAAAAATGTTATAGAAAATTTTGTAGCAATTTTAATTTTGAAAGAAATATAGATAATGCAATCTTCGCATTATAAAATTGAACGAAATAACTTCATATAAAAAGTATTTTCAATAAAATATTTGTACACGATTACTTTTAATTTGAGATCCATAGAATAATTTTTGATTTTTGTTCAACTCATTATCTTCCAGTTTGGCAAAACTTCAGCAATTAATGTAGAAAAGTATGTCGTTACATTATATACAATGGTTTCACCAGCAGCTAGAATTGCGCCAAACGAACCATATGTACCATAATCTATAATACTGTGATTACATGCTGATAAAACTGCAAGATCTTTGCCTGGACCTCTTGCATTCATATCAGACACGAATTTGATTCTATGTCTTTTACTATTCAAATTATACTTGCACCAAACTATATTATCGCTAGTTACTACAAAAACTACATTACGATACTTGCCAATAAAGTAATCCATTGCCGCGAAATAATAGCTGACTGGTGCAGGTCTGATCTTTAATTTTTGCCATAAGTAATCCACATAATCTGTTCTTCGTATATGTATGCTTACAAATGTTGGTTTAGACAAATTAAATTCCTCCGCCACCTCTTTCAATACTTTTTCTGCATAAGCTCTTAAATTTGGCTTGAATGTAAATTCTCTTCGTATATCATCTAACCACACCAGAATAAGAGACCAATAGGCTGCATGTCTGTGGAGTAAAAACATTAAAAACATAAAATATCAGTTGTGACAAATGAAATAAAATAGCCTACCTTGGTATGATGATATTTTGTTCTGTACTATTCCATTGTCCAAGAGAATTAATAACTTGACTAACATCTAAGTTACATCTTCCAATGTAACTGAGTGGTGGAATACTGAGATTTTCAAAGTATTCTTCAAGAGTTTTTAATATGCATCGTGGCATAAACGGTTCCAACCCGGTCCTTCTTGCAGTAGCCCATACCGATACATATTCCCAGATCTGATTCCCAAGCCTACCACCTTGAATTACAGAAACTATTCCATTCGTGGGACAAAGATTTCTCCACTCTGGTGGTATTCTGATATTCTTTAAGGTAGTGCGACAAAGGGCTTGTTCATATGTTGAAATCTTTATATGGCGGGCTGGTAGGTTGGATGTGTACATAGGAAACAGGAAGACATGGATGCCAAAGACCACTATCAGAGCAAGAACTATTGCACTTGCAAGTACATGCTGCTGAGCGTGACTCATTATCCTTATATATTCCTGTATGATGTAGTCACTACGTATGGGTCAATTCTTTTTCTATCTTCTACTGCTTTCTGATTATTTATTTTCTACTCTTCAACTTCCACTAGTCCGGCATTTCGTATCTACAGGTGTGCCATGTCCTTTGCTTTTCGTCGTACATCTTTGCAATGATAATATTATTTTTATTGTACAGTACATGCTACTTAATTGTAGATGATTACAAGATATGGATTGTGTAATTAATGATGATAGTAGAACTAATCGAAAAAAATGTTTATTTAAAAACGTTATGTAATGTTTTTAATCCAATTAACAAAAATATTGTTAGTATCTCGATTAGGATGTCAATAATTTTTCGTTCGGCTAGAAAATGATAGGTAACGTTATTAAGTAGTACACGTCGATGTTGGTCAGACAGTGAAAAGGACATGGCCTAGCATATTTTGTTTAAAAGCTGCTAATTTAGCAAGGTTTTATTGTACAAAGCACGATACATATAAATAAAAATTGTTTATTAATATTTGTTTATTTTGAATCTAATGGAATTATATTACATGTTATATATGATACTATGAGGTAGTAACAGGTGGTGAGCTTCAGATATTACACGAACTTCGTTATATATCTATATACAAGAGTAATATTTACTATTTATATAGCTACATACAGCATGTAAATGAAATTGTAAAGAAAAAAGATACTTACACTGAAGTGACAAAAAAATGATTAAAACATATGATATATATAATTAAGTGTTAGAAACAATCGAATTACGTTCGACACTTGAATCGAAACATCTTAAATATAAACGACGACTTTTTAATATCCACTCACCTGTCACATGCAATGATTGACATTCAATTCGAAATGCACTACCATCCATAAGATTTACATTCACCACTTTTTTATTTCTATCACTCATGTTTTCCCGGCAAAATCGATGCGTATCTCGTGCATCAACGCTTGTTGCGTATCTACACGGGATGTTTAATATTCGTTGAAATGTTAGTTTTTTCGACGCGAATAATCACAGCGCACACATTTTTAATATTACGATGTTATTCTTGATATTTTTCGTAACGAATTTGTTCGGGCAATTTGCTAAACGATCAACAATGTTCAGTTCAAGTAGAACTTGCATCCTTGGAACGAGGAATGTTGTCCCGATTGATGACGTCATGAGGAACTGTCACCGTCACCCCTGGATAGTACAGTCACAGACGAGTGAAAGGGTAGACCTATCACTTTATTGAATTTCGTATTTCATGCTCTGAAGTACCGATTGCGTAAAACATTGAGAAATTTTGATCACTGGATTTTATTATAAGGTAATTTTTAATCTTTGTCATATTATATATTTTAATACAATTTGTAAATTTTCTCGATTTAATTCTAAACATATATGTTTATTCATCAATTACTTCTGAAATATATAAATCGTTTATATAATTAATTTCTAATATTATGCTATAATATTACCTTAATTAATTTATTATTTTATCACATACATTATTCTATTTAATAAGAGAGAGATCATTATATTAACTACACATAATTATAGCAATAATAATAAAGATTAATGAGAAATTCGCGATATGCAAGAATATTTATTTTCAACTGATAAATAAAATACACACAAGAAAATGCTACTATTCACAAGTATAATAAGTATCCGTGGTCACTATGCTCGTTAGAAAGTCTGCTTAAGCGAAAGGGAAGTTGTATCGCACCAGCCAATCAGCAGTCAGCTAGACGAAGTTTTGGCGCGGAACGTCATTATACTATTGAAAAACGTGATATCAAGATGTACCGTTCTTTGAAGTGTGTAATTTTGACTTGCATTGTTACCATTCTATTGTTTTCTATCGACTATTATCAGGTTTGTTTAAGTAATACATCCTTACCTAGTGCTTTGTTACATACTGTTATAACGAATTCTTATAGCTTTTCGAATTTTCTCTATTCGTTTGTCGTCTGTTTAAGTGTTATTGTTACTATTAGTTTATATCATATGCTTCTGAAACAGAGTTTGAGTTTGATTACTGCTTTATTCTGACATAATCCGTTCAATTTTATATATTAATGCTAAATCTTTGATTATCTTTTGTGCAGATCATTGCTTGACTATGGGGATGTCTTCGGAAAATAGTAACCTATAGATTCGATGACATTTGATACAAAATGTTTGGTAATGCTTGATTTATTTTAACAAAAATGTACAGATACGTTTATATAAATTTTTGATTAATTCAAATTATAATATTCGACGTTTTGTTATAGATCTTTTTCTACCCTTTCCTTCTTCCAGGGGAGATAATTTTTATTCGATGACAAGCTTCGGAATAACTTTTTTTTGGGTCAACGACATCAGTGATAACGTTTTTCGCATCTAACCGTGAGTCGCATGCATTTTTGTTCCTCTAATCGCTCAATTATGTCGTAAGAGGAAAGGTCCGAATTGGCACGGTAACTAGTTGTATTAAAGTAGCGCGCAAATTTGAGATAGTGGAAATTTGTTTTGATCAACCAGCTGAATAGTTTTGGAACAAATAGTTAATTAACAACCAATAGGAGTATAATGTTAACATAATATGGTATTATAATATAAGTAATTGATATATAATTTTGAGAATTAGTTTATGTATATATGTAGTTAGAACATTCGTTAATTTGATATAATAGTCTACAATATAGTATATTGCACGTATAATACGTTTAGTTTATAATATATTGTCCTATAATATGTTTGTAAAACGGTCATAAATTGAAATTGTATTATGCGCCTGATTTCTATTTTAATAAAGACGAATGGGATAAGTTGGAGATGGTTGGTATAGTAGGGAAGCACGGCGCTGGTACTATACCATACCTCGTCGGTGTTATACGAAATACAGGATGGTTGTTGGTAGAACAGATCCCATCCTAATCTAATCAACTCTTAATTCTCATACTTCAGGTGGCGCTAGTAACTCAATTTGAAATTCAAGTTACCCCTATCAACCCTTAATTAGAATTTTTACATCATGATCCAATATTGAAAGCCAAAACTTGGACCTCTAACAAGAAAAAGAAATCAACGAATCATCTTACCCATACTACAAAATCTAATTCGTTTAATTAATTTCCCCAGCCACGTAACAACTCAATTCAATTACACCTTCTCTAACAATACTCATAGAGAAATACCTATTCTAACTACTTCTTCCTCTTTATTTGCTATTTAAATTCCAGATTAATTTTCTAAATATCGTTGTCAATAAAGGACAAAACGAAATTTCCGTGAAATGCGGTTATCGCGAAAGAGCCGTTTAACACGAGTTCGAGGCGAATCGTTTATTAATTTCATTTGATATTGTAATTAGTTTTGTCATATCTTTGGAGCATAAACGATGTTTTCTTTCCATTTTCTATTAAAATTTCTAATTTAAATTCCTTATTTAAAAAACGATCAGGGGACAATCCTTTGAAATATCGTCCATGAAACGGTGCAAGAACACCGTGGTACGTCCGCGATCCAAAGACGAATCCCACAAAGAGAGTCAGAGTCTCGTGCGTGAGACTTCATCAAAACGCAGTCAACGGAGCGCACAACTCGGCGCCCCCGGTTGTCGTCGACAATAGGTCGCTCAATGCTACCTAATTCGCAACAATGGCCCCCGCGGCCATATATTAATGGTCCGTGCCCGTATATATTCGCCGGCTGGCATTATATTGTCCTGGAGGAGAGCGGGCATGCTCGCGCGCGTGTTGCCCCTCGTAGGTGAGAGCGTGTGGCACACACACTCCTACGGGTTCCGCTTTGTCAGCTCGGAAGCAGAACGGGCCGGACGTGTACGGGACCGGGGGCAGATGCGACTCAATTTCGTGGATGACAAATCGGGCCCGTAACGTTGTCAGGCGACGATTAAAGGGCGCGGCCCCCGGCCGATTTAATGGCGCCCGTAATTTCGATTAGCCTCACGAATAGACCGGTTTACGAATACTATTATCGATAGGATTCATCAAATTCTTCAAAAATGGTTGTAGGTTTTTCGAAACGAGATAGATCGATTGGATGATTAGGGATTTTTCAGAGAGATTTTTTTATTGAAATTTTCAACACTATAACTTGTCAAGTTTTTACTTTTTCACGATATCAAAGTATTCTAAGAACTAAATGCAGAACTTTCTAAATTCGAAGTCGATCCAATATCCCTACACAGTTTTCTTAAAATCATCTTATTTTCATACACAATGCGAGTATTATCTTTTCGTAATAAACGTATCAAAAGTTTCCATGTGATTTTGCTGGGGCGAATATCAGAAACGAATTTGATGGTGGAAAGATCGTAAGGTCAGCGGTTGATCGGAGCCGATGGAGCGGTTTATAAAGAGCAGCCAGGCGGCTCGTTGACGGAAGCTAATTCCATCGACGTGTAATTCGATTTCGAGACGGGGCGAGCCGCGCATTAATAAGCGAGCGGACACCGCGGGTGATCGTTCCGCGGCGGCGTGTGTGCGCGCGTACTCTCGTCCCAGGGAAATTAATGAATTTCGAATCGAACCACCGCGAGTAGTTAATTTTCGTGGAAGCCGCTGCGGAAGATGGCTACCTGCTTCGAGAACACGCTCGTTTAATGCCACCGGGTACTAATGGCGTTTCGATTGGCCTCCGACCAGTGGCGTAGCCACTTTCTCCCTTCTTTAACGTAATAAAGTTGCTTCGCAATGAAATCTCCTCCAACAATCAAGACACAACAATCACACATATTTCATTTTTTGTTCGATATTATTTCTTTCAATTGTTTCAATTGAAACTCCGTGCTGTGACTACACTGATTCTCTTTTATCCCGAGAAATTTTAACAATTAACTCCCACAACTTTCACAAATAAACATTCCTCGTTTTTCTGTCTTATTTCATTTTCTGTCGAATTTTTGTTTCCGACATTTTCGTGAAAGTAGAGAATTTGGAAGGCAGTTTTCATAACTCGAGGGAAATTACAACGCTTTTAAAGAAATCAAGGTTCGATTTTTATTTCCAATTTCTGCAAAACTTTATATTCGTGCGCTTCTTAGATTAGCTGTTGCAAATGTTGGTTCCAATTCTTCGTGATCTTTGATCTCGCATAAGAACACGCGAGAACTCACGATGGGAAGTTGCATTTCTGTAACACACTGTACGCGCAGGACATTAATCACAGTAGTAATTGAGATTTCCTCGGCGATTTCTTTTTGAAAGATTACAAGATTACTTTACCCTTCTTAAATGGAACGGCACTATATTTGTTCCTTTAATATCGCACAAAGAATTAAAACAAGTTCAGCGATCAATCAAACGCAGCACGGTGTAATTTTTCTGTACTTTTAATATTATGCGGTCTTCTTTCTTTTTTTCCAATTTTTCAAGATGGAAATGACTCTCGTTATACCGAATTTATTTTAGATTTATCAGATATCGCAACTATACTTTTAAGTTTATTAGTTGATTAAATTTTCTTTAAACTTTAACTATACGTTAATGAATCTACAAATCCCAAATTATTATGAAAATTCTCAATTACATTACGTTAAAATTATTTAACTCTCGCTCGCTCCTTGTGCCAATTTGATAAATTTTTCCGATAAAAAAATATATTATTCTACCATTTATAGAACGATATTTTTGGAACTTTTTCAGTTTGACGCGCGAACGAAATCCTCTGCCTTTGAAGAAGAATTAGTGTAAACGCGTGTGTACGACGACAAAGAGCAAAACTAATTTATTTATCCTTTCATTTCATCGATGTTTCACTATTGTGTCAATTTTTTTTTTTATTATTTAATTTGTACTTTATAATTGGTCCAGTTAGACATTCGGTAAATTTTTCTAGTTTCGTGTCAATTTGACACACGAAAGACACATCGAGTTGCGAAACTTTATTTCATGTTAAACACGAAGTACCTCTAAACTATTACAACCTTACATTTTATAAAAATCCACGATAGCTATCTCGAAATTATCAACGAGCATCCCAAGAATAGGCGAATTTCCAATAAAATAAAAAGCCTGCAATAATTTTGCACGTCGTATCATTTTCAAAAATAAGTAAATTCTTGTTCGACATCTTGTACGGTTCCTCTTTACCTAATTTCCAAAATAAACACGATTCCTTCGTCTGATTCTTCATTGTGAAACGAACGAGCGCGCATTCTTTGAAGGTAGCTCGACTGGAAAAACCGAGCAGAGATCGGACATTTCCACAGAACTATCGGTGAACATACGGACGTGCTGGTTTCCCGTGGCGATACTTGACAAACGATGCCCCATAATGTCCCGGATAACAGGGCACCATTGACTCTGGCCATTGTCGTATGGGACATCGTCGAGTACCGGCCACCAGGCGGTCCTTGGCCACGGCCACTTACTTATTTTCCCCCATTGTTCTCGATCCTCCAATCCGCCCTTGTCCCTCTTCCACGTCCAACAGTTTTCACGCTCGATGTTTATGGCGCTTCGTTGAAACGGTGTCACGTTCCTTTCCCTCTTTGCCAGCCTCGGCTCTATTAACCGGTCAGGGTAGCCGGTCCTTTCTCTGTAATGAGATTATCTGCTGGTTACGACCTTGTCCACGCAAAATCCGAGTAAAATCAGCCACGACTAAACTGCGCAGGTTGCAGGCCAGTCTTAAGGCGAGGTCCTGTTCGAAAATTTAGATGAGATCTTAGATACCGGTGATGCGGATGAGCTTCAATGGTTTGATGTATAAGTTTAGGAACGACCGTATACGAATCAAAAGTTTGCAATTTCATGTTCAAAGATTCTCACGAGTTTCGAATTTTTAAGCAACGAGCGTAGAGTTTATTAGCGTGGAAAGTTTCAGATGAGATCTTGGTTGTCTTGGTGACGGTTATATCGGTTACGGGGTGAATGCAAGTTCGGGAAGTTGTGAATCGGAAGTTTAGAATTCCAAGTTCATAGACTTTGAAGTTTCCAATTTTTAAGCGATAGTATATCGCAGTTAGGATTGTTTAAGGATTCAGATGAGATCTTGATTGATACGTTGCCGATGGTTATATTGGTTACAGGGGTGAGTTCCAGTGCTAGCTGTTGGGGGCTGTACATAAAAGAAAACTAATTGGAAATTACACATTTCTTTTGAACGTCTATTACTGCGTTCGAATTTTAGAATCAACGTTCGCTTGTTCTCAACGTAATGTCCACTTGACTACCTTTTTACAGATTATACATATTATACAATTAATCTTCCACAGAAGTACCTTATTCTTCCTTCGTTACAATTCAAACCATCAACTTTCAAATCTTTTTACGCTATTTCCCCCATCGTCGAATTTTCCAAATCTTTTACACTTCAAAGAGATATCCCCAATAATCTTCTCTCTTCCTTTCTTCAAATTACACAACAGCCAGTATCAAGTCGAAGAATTTATAATCACACAAAAGCTAAAGTTTACCTACAATTTCACTGTTCCGCTTTAACAACTAAAATGCAGTTTCCGAAAGCGATTCGTGAATTTCGTCGAATTCCACGTTTGACGAGACAACGGACGAAGGAATTTTAACAGCCGCTGAAAACACGTTTAACGCGATTTTACGCCGTTCAACCTTCCAGTGCTCGGCTACGGTCGAAACGTCCATCGCGTCGGAATGTTAACAATCTTCTAACTACCGCCGGTTTTATACAATTCCATTATTGTTGAAACGTAGCTGAGGGCCATTTTATCAGAGAATATTGCGCGATTTCGCGTGTTTCTCCCCGTTAACGGAACCTCTCCAGACATTATCCACTTTTGTATTCGTACGACGTGGTGGCCATCAGGACCGTTTTACTGCTTGAAACGTACACGCTAAACGATCGTTTAGCTACGCGGCCTCCGCCAATTACATTATCTTCCTGTTATTAGAATATTCCACAGGGCCCGAGGTAATTTTAATGGCCACCTAATATCTGTGATCAACGAGGCTGTCGTTATTCTATTCGTCGGTCGTACGACGCTAGTTTTTCCATTCGATCGTTTTCACCCGATAGTAATCGCTCCTCATTTCCAGCTCGTTCCCGCGTGTTTCTCGTTGTCATTACGTTTGTTGCCGCGGGACCTTCCCTGTATCTTAACTATTCTTAACCGATTACGAGAAAATAGCGGAAAACGTGCGTGCGTATTCTAGCGCGGTCACTTCCTGTTCTGAATTATCGAAGGATGGATGAAATAGCGGGGCCATTAATAGATATTTATCTGCGGATTTTTATGCATTCACGGGAAATTTGTAGGTGGAAAAATACGCACAATGCGCGTATAGATATATACTTTATTTTCTTGCCTCTTGGCCTAGAGAGGGTTGCGAAAGAACCAACGTGTAGCCTTTATGTATTTGTATGTGTATTTATGATATTTTTCAAGATACCGAGCTGACAAAATTCAGTAGGCGTTTTTATGCCAGGAACTTTCAAGGCGGAAGTTCTCAAAATTGAAATTTTAAAAGTCGGAGTGTCTAACTTAGGATTCTGCTAGTTAGAAATTTTTAAGCTTGGGTTTCTGTCACTCAGGATTCTCGCAGTTTCGCATCTTTCGGCGTCCGAGCTTTTATAGTTCGCTATTCTTGCACAACTTGTATAGGAATCTCCGAAGTTTTCAGCTTTGATAATTCAAGACCTGGATAACTCTTAAGTAAACTTAAGGCAGAATCTTTGGAATCTGAACTCGCGAACTCGGGATATTTGTAGCTAGATTCTTCTAAAATCTAATTTAAAAATCAGAACATTTCCGGTTGAAGTAACTACTTCAAGAAAAACTCTACATCTTTATCTATGTATGTTCGTGACCTGGAGACTGCTATTACGCAGAAATATTCTAAATAAGGAAAGGTGCATATTATTGTACCCTTGAATATACATTATGTTTTGGGTTGCAAGGTCTGGGAACAAAGGAATAATAAACAGATTTCTATTTATGTTCCCTGTAGCCTCCAGCCAAAGCTATAAGGTTAACTTCTTTGATAATGTCCTTTTGCTATAAATATATGAAGATGCTTCCTATCATTCCATTGTCTAGTAACACTAAGAGAGTAAGGATCTGAATCAGCATAAACTTATACATTATACTTGTACCTTTAATTACTTCAATATATTTTTCTATTACAAAATCATCTACTCGATCTTCAACCAGTCAACCTCAATCTCAACCTCAACATTTCCAAAATTTTCCTGAAAATTCTGAGGGCAGTGCTCTGTACATCTTGCATCTGTGAGGCGAACAAACTCTTCAAAATCCTATTCACTAAACGCTCGTTTTAGAAAAAGAAGGACGAAAAGAAAAACACATTTTCCATGATAGGATCGACGTATATTCGGAAAAAGAAGACCATAGGTCGCCTAACAGAACTTTCCTAATTTCTCTCAGTTATCCGGTAAGAATCTTGGAAGGATCCCGTTTCCAGAGGCACGAAAAGCTAACGGTTCCCGAAACGCGAAAAACCTGGACAGATTTACAACCGGCTACCGAACGCGTGGACCTAAGAAAAATCAAGAGAGATCTAGCCAGATCTGACTACATCCCCAACTATATTATAGATCTTGCAAGGGAACGTTGACTAACGACGATCTCGATCGAAACGATTTCGAAACGCATAATTCGTTTTCGTTTTTCTATTTCGTTGTTGCCCGTTGGTCCAAGCAGACACCTGCAGACCCAGCGAGACCCGTTATGCTCATCGGACAGAGATTCCGCCTAATAAAGACATAATTCTAGGAGATAGAATCTACAGGGTTCGCACGAGACCGCGGTGGCCATCTTTACGAGTCGAGTCCGATTCGAGAACAGATCGAATGTCGGGTTTGCTGGTTTCATGCATCTCTTTTTCTTTTTCTTTCTTTTTTTTCCTCCTTTTTTTCCTTCTCTCTGGAAAAAGCAACGCTTTCCTCACGGGATTTATGGCCTCGTTAACGCGATCCCGCACTCGCACGATGCTGTACAAGAAATTGATTATTAAACCGCGACCGCGTAGGTGAGCCTTTCTTGATCATTCTTTCCTTTCGTACAGGCTTCTCGTACAGTGTAATTCTATATCTACGGGAATGCAGACATGTTTCCTTGATTGTTCGATTGCCTGTGGCGGAAACACGTTTAAGCGATTAAGGGCGTACCGTGATTTTGCAGGGGTTGTTGTCGAACTCTCGCCGTCAAATTTCTTAATTTCTGAATTTCTTTATTCAGAGAATGTTTCTCGATTATACGTAGATAATATTCCGGCCGTGTTTGCACAATGATTTATCGAATATCGATATCAGTGAATTAGCAAGTTGTATTACGAGTTGTAATGTCTTGTAATTTTTTATCGAATAGGATAATTAATTAATTCAATTTATATTTTATAGGAGGGCTGTCAGAAAATTTGCTCGTAAAGTTTCCATTCGTTTTATATATTGTCGAATTTATCGCTGCTATGAAAAGATATTTATTAACATCGCCAGATAGTAATTTTTAACTAGTGTCTTGTAAGATCTCACCAGCAAATTCTGTTCAGTTGTGCAAAGGAATCTTGATAATGAAATATTTAAAAAATGTGAGAGTTAGAAGAAAAAAGTGTATTAATAGTTGTACTCTGAAGATAATATAATTTATTTTTTCAGAAATAAAATAATAATAATAACGATAAATATAGAAAACAAAAATAGGTATTTGTCATGTAGATTGGAATAGATTTATCTTTCGGTTCATATCGTTGATGGTTTTGATGGTAGAAGGATTGTTATTGGAGATCGTCCATTTCTTTAGCTAAATAAGAAAATACGGAGGAATTTCGAAAAGAACGATATGAGAATGATATTGGAATGGATTAGGTTATATAACGGAAATGCAAGATGTGTCTGCGCAGTAGGGGAAGTGTTTGAAATATATATAATTTATCTTGGTCTTCTTTTCAGAAGAATTTAATAGATTCAAATTATTTCTTTCATGATTTAGTGATGTATTATGTATAAACCGATAGATATTCATATTTCTTTAGGATTGTGATCATAAATTTTTAGACCATACCTTTCAAAAGTGAAGCTTTATAAATGCTTACAAATAAAAAACGTTTTACTAGAATTAGATCTTACGAATGCCAGGAAATTTTTCGCTGTTGAAAAGATAAGACGAATCAACTTTTAACTGAACTTTCTTACTAAACATCTCAAATTTCAAACTACAATTTTTCCACTCCTTAAACCGCGACCCTTTTAATACATTTATTGGAAATCTTTTCAAACTTCCATTAAAAAAAAAAAAAAAAAACTGAGAAAGAATAGAAAGAGAAAAAATGGTGTAACGCAAGTGTCGAATTCGAGCTCGTTGCCGTGGCAATTCCGCGCAAATCGTCGCGAAAACCCGCCAGGGAGAAAACAACCACGGCCGATGGTCCGCGGTCCAATCGCCCGCAAAATGGCCTCACATTCCGCACGCTAACAACAACTTGATGAAACGATTAAAAGCATAACGAGGGCGTCGTCCCGCTCTTCTATCCCTTTTCATCTTCATATACCATTTCGCCGCTGATGGCTGTTGTTACGGTAGCGTGTACATGGACCGTGCAAATTTCCACGCGAGAATTTTCCCGATTCGCATGTATGAACGGTCGCCGTCCCACAGGACGCGTCGCCAGCCTCGTTGACAGAGCGTTCCTCTGGGAACAGCCCTGATAAATCTGTCCAGCCGATGTTAACTGCGATTTCTGTGAACTGCCGCGCGAAAACCCCGCTCGATTATGCGAATTCAACCTTTAGTGACTCTTTACGGAACTGTCGAGAATTTTAGGGAATTTTATGAAATTTTATGGAAATTTTGGATAAGGTGATTAAGTGATAAGAATCTTTAGAATTTGGGAAACAGCGCGGAAGACTTTTGTTGAATGAAATTACGTGCATTCACCCTCTACTGCTTCTTTTCTCATCTCTATGTAACGTTGAAAAATTTTGGTGAATTTTATGATATTCTCAGGGAATATTAAATCTTGGTACTGTTAATTGTTTCCCAAGTGAACATTCTTGAATATTGCTATTTCTCAACTACAGAAATTTCATATTTCCTTTGCCTTGCATCTTCTATTTCCTCTAATCTTTCGTCCTTCATTTTCTCCAATCCAGTGGCTCTGGAACCTTCGCTATTTTCTCAACCCCTTAAAATAACAAAAATAAAAAATAAAAAAGCTATCCAAGAATAAGGAAAAAAAGAAAGAATTTAGATTCTGCGGGAAGGATAAATCAAAAGATCGCGAAGAATTCCAAATCCAGCATCAAATCAACGCAATCACTGTGTCAATGAATCATTGCGGGAAGCCAAATTCCTGCACCAAGACCAAACGCGTTATTATTGTTACAAACAAGCTGGGGTTGCACGCAACCGAACCGCGAGTCATCAAAGCCACCCATAACCGTATCCATCGCCACCGCCATTACGCGAAACGAGACGTGAGCGTCGCTCAAAACAGGATGTTAACCCGTCGACTTCCACCGAAAAGCTTTTCCCGTCGTGGCATTAAGATATCGACACGCTAATGTTCGTCCATTAAACGCTTACCAACCGGAAACGATTTAATCGTTCTCAGCCTTAGAAACAAGCTAAACGTGTTCCATCGTTCGTGTAATTCCATCATCTACGTGGTTATCATCGAGGTTACTCTATAACATGGAAATCACTCGTCATCGTTGAAGAAAACAATTTTCCCCATCAGGTTCGTTTTCAGGGAGGCAACGTTGATCTCGTCGCCAACCGACCCGACCGTATTAACATGGCGAACCGTGTGCGGGGGAGACTAGGCGCGATAAATAAACCCCGAGCCCATTGAAGTAAGTGGTTATGTTTTTAACACGTGCTTCAGACTAACAGTTCACCACCCGCGCCCCTTCAGCCCGGTATAAACCACAGGAGAACGCGCTTCGCCATCTCCATAAGCCACGTCTTTCCCAATGGCGTAGCCTGTCAACATTTTGTATTCTATAATTCTTCACTATTTTTTGATCGCATTCTCATGAATTTGTGAGTATTTCTTTACAGCGTCTATTCTATATTTTAGGTTCTTTGGATTTTTGTCGATTTACTGGCTTTGCGAACAGTTTTCGAAGCTTGTGTTTCATACTTTGTTCAATTTGACAATTTCCATGTTACACGTACTTAGGTTTCTCAAGATTTTTGTTAATCCGTTAGGTTTGCGAACATTTCTGGAAGTTTGTCTTTTATATTTGGCTTCTTTGACCAATTTGGCAGTTTCTATATTATATTCAGGTTTCTTAAGATTTTTGCCAATTTTTATCGAGTTCGCGAACACTATTGCAAGCTTATATTTTACAGGAACATCCGTAGGTTTTCTGCAATCTTAGTCGATTCGGTAGTTTGTACGCTGTATTTAACCTTCTTACGGTTTTTCTTAATTTATCGAGCTTCTAGACGTTCGACAAGTGTGTATTCTATGTTTAGATTTTCCGGGATGAAGATTCTGTGGAATTTGCGTTTCAGATTCGTCGATGAGTTAGTTTCGAAGTTAGATAGATTGTTTTCGATTTGTTGATTTTATGAAAATTCTCAAGAGTTCGCGAGGAATTCAGGGTAGCTAGTACCTTTTGCAAAGACTCAACGAAGACAGATTGGTGAAGCAGATGCCAGTGGATGTTTAAAATATTTTGCAATGAAGAAATTTCAGATCCATTGAAAAATCATGAAAATAGGAAGAATGCCGCAAACCTACAAAATTAATTTACAATTTTTACGATAACCAAGAGACCTCATAACCAACAGCCATAGCGCATTCTCCTGAAGGATCCATCATCGCATCATTTCCCGGATCACAGGAAGCACTTCTACGCTACTGGTGTCCAAGCAGAGCCACAGAAGTGCTACGCGCGCGAACATCGAGCTGACAACGAAGAGTAAAAGAGACGAGCCAAAGTAAGAACGAAGAAGAAACGCGTATGAAGCCAGAAGAAAATGGAAGAATGGTGAAGGAAGAGGAAGAAAGGGACAAAGAGAGAGGTTCTCTCTCGTCGAGATGGGAGATGCGCCGACATAACCGATAAATAACAACGGCAACGAGCCTGTCAGACCCTTGTTAAACCATCGTGCACACGCTCGCTCAGCCTAGCACGCACGCATTCACGCATTAGAATACGTTTTAACACATCCCTCTCGTCCTTCGTCTTTCCTCCTCGTTTATTCGAGAGAGAAGGGCGTCTAGATGTTTGCCCCTCGGGGGTTGAGACGCCATTGACGAATATTACTACGGTCCTTGGACCACGAGCAAATGCTAATTAATTCCACTTCTTCGCCGCAATTAGCATCCGTGCTTTGGGATGGGATTGATCGTTCAGCTGGCTGCAACCTTTTTTCAATTGGATTTTTTAAACGTACGATTTATTTATGGCTCGTGTATATTGTTTTGGAAGAATCGGGCTAATTGTTCAATAATTTGGAAGCAACGCAGAGCACTCCGCGTGGTTTGGAAAATTGACATGGTTTGTGGCTAATGGAAGCGAATATCGTGGATTTTGGAAGAATCGGACTAGTTATGAAATAATTTGGAATTAATGGAATTAATGCTCTGTATGGTTGGGAAAATTAAAAATCTGAATGCTTTCCTTGCTATTAGGCTTTCCACATTTTTCCATATTTTTCAGTGGAGTCTTTGTATGGATTTTTGTTGTCAGATTGTATGATCAAGTGGCACCCCAAAAACATATAACTTAAAGTAAAAGAAAGAAAAATATAAGACATAAGACGCATAACTAATACCATAAATAAAAAGCGTATAGTTTAAAATCGCCCAAAAATTTCAAACGCAGGAGAGAAACCATGTGCAATATGACGAAGCTTCTCGATCAGGGGAAGGACGTTTTTATGGTTTCCGAGCAGACACAGAACGGGTTCCCGTGGTCCCTGTCGATGACTTTGCCTCGAAGATAGGTTCAAGAGGAACGGAGGAGACAGGGATACACGGTATGACGTGCCAAGAGTTGCACTTACGTGGATGCATCTGCCTCCGTTCGCACGAGCCATCATTTTATCCGGTCGACTTAACGCAACGCCCGTTTACGCTGAAGTTACGAGCTCCCTCTCCCCGCCTTTCTCATTCCTCTCCCTCTCGCAACCTCAAGAGGGTCCGTCTATCTTAAGGGTACGTTTTATGAACTGCACTTTATGAATTTGTCGAAGAGCGCCTCGAGATGGTATCGTTAACGCGCCTCCAGCGTTCCAGCGAACAACCAAATGGAAGAGAAAGAGAGAGAGAGAGAGAGAGAGAAAGAGAGAGAGAGAGAGAGAGGGAGAGTTAGTAGAGGAAGAGGTTCTTTCTTTCTTTTCGCAAGAATGGTTCGATGGTAGCATCTACGGAGTACGAATCTTTGTTTTCTGGACAGAGGTACGTGAAACGGATGAAGGGAGAATTTTTTATAATTGGGTAGACGAAAATAGACCTTTTAAATGATATGTTCAGAATAATTTACCATAGCTTTACTTATGTATTTTTTAAAAAGAGTTGCGGGAAGAATAGTAGAAGATGGTTTTTAAATATTTTTTTTACGTCCTATTTGTTTGAATTTATTTCTATTTAGAAATGGTCAAGTTTCTCTAAAGAGTAGTTAAATAATAGAACGGAGACAAAAACAGGATAAGACAGGTTAAACTAAGATAGCTAGAATAAGAACTAGATTAATAAGTGTCGCAAATGTAAAAGAAAATTAGTATCGTTGTACTGTGTAGAGTTTATGTACGGTTGTAAGTCTATCGGTTGGCAAAGGCATGAATTCAATGAAAGTGAATATAATAATAAAATAAATAACGGAACAGATCTTTATCTTTTGGTCTAAAGATACGTAGAAAAGGTAGAGAAAGAATTATCGACAATTCGGGTATAAATAAACGGAAAATATTTTTAGTGAAAAGAATTCCTAATGAATAATACGTTATTTTATCACACACCATATAATCTCGTGCAATTATAAAGATCAATTCTAAAAAAGCTTAGAACGTAATAAAAAGTTAAGAGCACCTAAACTCTTGAGGTACCAGAAAAAAAAGAGATTCGGAAGAAACTTTCTCAGCCACATAAGTACATATTTAAAAAAGAAAAGAAAAAGAAAATAGAGAACAAAATATTGGGCACGCGCTTTCCTTCGAATTGGAACCAGCTTTCTTTCGAGGAGCATAAATTAGCGACACAACAACGTTGCTCTCACCCTTATCTGCCGGCTTATTTTCACCAGTGGAGAAAGAAGAGCCTGGCACGCTCTACTCGCGATTGACTTTCGCTGCGCATCTGTCGGTCGCGAAGAAGAGAGGACCGTGTAGCCCTTATCTCGAACACGCCCGTTGTCGAAACACTTAATGTTACCACTCGAACGATCGGGTCGCCTTTGATTTCGGTGGAAACACGGCCGAAGCGAAATCTACGCCGACGGAACACCGTGTTCCCGCCGGTTTGCCCGGCAATTAAATTTCCTCCGACAACGTGCGCCGTTTCTTTTTCGCGGTACTTCGGTCCTTCGTGGAATTTCACCGGTTCTCTTTGCATCTGACAGAATTTTAACTTTTTAGAAATCTTTCTCAGGGTTTCTTTTAAGTTTCCCTTTTAGGTTCGTTTGGCGGGATTTCAAGTTTTTTGTAGCTTTTATGCGAGAAGCAGGAGATTTGGAAAGTTTAGAATTGAAATTGCGAAAGGGGTGGTAATTTAGGGAGCTGACAAGAGGGATGATGCTGGCTGAGCATAGTCGAATTTATATCATCAGTGAGATATTGGTTTGTAATATAAATTCATCTTACTTTATATTTGCTACAATGTATTATGTAATATGCGCATAAAAACGGTACTAATTTATATTACAATTTGATATTTGATGGAAAATCGATAATCGTAATTTATGATTTTTGTAAATATACTTACATTTCATCGAATCTTTCGACTGTCAAAATAATCAAAGGTGATCAGGATAATATTCACTTTTTGTAATTCAAACTATTTCACTTACGCAATTTTATTTGTCATTTCAAATAATAATCGCACATTTATTTCGCATCGATCTAACAGCCCTTTAATCCCTCAAACTTTCAAACACAAAAGATGATTTAAACCGTGATCCTTTAAACCATTCATTTACCAATTCGTTTATCTATCTTCTCATCTTCTAAAAAATTTTACTCCAAATACATACATACCAATCTTCGCTAACTAATAACACTATTATTCTTCTTCTTACATTAAACTATAATGTAACGTTACTCAGCTTTTAGTCCCCAAGATCGATTCGTTGTTATTTTTCCATTATTTCGCCATTATTACTTCCCATTACTCCAACTGTGCTCCCTCTTCGTCAGGTTCCTTCTACTTAGCCGGCGATATTTTCTTTATTGGCTTTAATGTTATCTACAAGGCTCGCCACCTGGCGCCGATACAAAACGGTGTATCGCTTTCACCGGCCCTCTGAAGGGTTCTGACGGACCCTCCTTGGAATAATATTTTCCCAACACCGAGACCCTGTTTATAGTGTCAACGCAGCAGCGACGGATTATTCGACTGGTTTCCGGTTGATGTGCGAACGCGTCTATCATCGCGCAAAAATTTCTCTTGTATACGCCATTAGAAGATTTCGGTAGCATCATGAACTTTCGAAGAATTAATTCTAATATTTTTTAAGCACCTTCCTCAAGTATATATTACTTTCAGTAATTATACAGAAGTATTGGTGTCTCACTGTTTCGATAATTTTTGAATATGTTGTAGAAATCAACATTTCGAACAACTTTTTCCTATACGTGTACCTCGTTGTAAGGTTTTATTATTTGTGTAGGTTTTAATAATTATTATTAAGAGATTTATTAAGAAATCTTCGAAATCGGTGAGCTGACAGTATTTTTAAATACATCTAAGTAATTGTCAGCTATTTTTATATTACAATATATATATAATTTCGAGATTGAAACGAGATTGTAAAATGCGAAGATATTGATATGCGTGAAAAATTCGAATTATTTCCCCGTTTATGATAGATTTTAGCAATAACCGCGCTATTAATTAAAACACTATTACACGCATTCCGAATCTAGAAACCTGACAAAAACCCGCACACTCAACCCAAAAACCACGTTTCCAAATATACCGAGGTTCATAAATCCTACCAGACGCGTCTCTAAATCATCCTCTTCCGAACGGTTCTCCTAACAAGCGATTCGATCGAGCTCGTTAATTAAACCTCGGCGAACCTGTCCTCGTTTTCCAAATTCCCTCTGCCATTCGTCACCTGGCACGAAAAGCCCGGCCTCTCGTTTTCTAAAGCTACAGTCCGAATCTTTCCGAAAACCACGCGGTTCGTGGAAAGATAAAAATAAACGAGAAAGTTTGAAAAGGGAGAAAAGAGGGAAATTGGTCGGAATAAGGGGTGGAAGTTTCCACGAACGAAGAAAGATGGCAGAAAGGGGAAAGGGAGAAGATCAATTCCAGGCAATATGTAGAACGATTTCTCTCCGTTTCTGGATACGAGTCGTAACGAGAATTCACGACGCTCCCGCGGTGTATCCTTTATTCCAGCCGACGATTTATCCTCTGTCGGGGGTGCGCGACAAAGGGGGCGAGGGGGTGGACAGAGGGGACAGGCCATCTTCTCGCTCGGAAGAAGGTTTTATTGGGCTTTTTATGGGCCGAATAAACGGTCCCGTTACGTGGATTTGCATGAAACTTGTTCTGTGATTCACCGCCAACCCCGTCTTCTTCCTTGTCATACAGTAGAGGGAAAGGGTGGATTATGGCAACAGAACGCTTCTTCCATTGTTTGTTACCAAGTTTGTTTGGTGGTTTTAGAGAATCTAGGTATCTTTTTGAGGACGATTGAGAACGTCGGATTCTGTCGTATCGAATTTCTTTTATTTTTTACGAAAAATAATTGTCATACATTTGACGAGAGGCGCGGTTCATGGAAGCAGAACATTTCTTCTATTATTTGTTGCGGAATTTGCTGCTTTTAGAGAATTTAGTTATCATAGTCGTCAGACTCTGTGATATCGACTTTCTATTATCTTTTATAATAAATATATTTATCTTTGTGGATGTGTCATGACATATCATTTCAAAAGTGGGAATCATCTACTGCATATATGATTTTAATCTTTTAATATATGTATCGATACATATATCGAGGAGATAGAAGACCTTCGCTGACCAATATCGACACATCATAACGATTTTTCATTTTTTTTTTTTTAATATTTCTCTACAATACATAATGTGTTCTAAACATCTTTTAAGTAAAATGAAGTAGAAGGAAATTTTTCTCAATGTTTCTCATGGAAAGTAGCAATCGCAGAAACTATCAGCGTTGAATGTATTAATTTACGTCCAAATAAATTTTTCTTGTCATTTAATGATACTTTCATGTGATTATAAGAAGTGGATATTATAAAAATGAAATATAGAACCTGAGAAAAAATGTATCATTAAAAGATAAGGACATGTGTGAATACTTTTTATAGCCACTCCGTGTCGTAACGTGAAATTTGTTTAGTAATTTCTATATCGATTAATTTCACTAAATTTTGTTAGAACGTCATCAATTTTGAAACCTTCGGTAGATATAAATATATACTTAAACTGATACGAGCCTTCCCCCCTCGTCCCCAAGAAAAAGCGGACAAAATGAAAAAGAAAAATATGGCTCAAGTATTAATCAAAAAACAAGACAGAAAAAAATTATCGTCTGGGTAGCTGATGTAATTATGATGAAACGTTGTGGAATGGTGTATTAGATAATCTATGGTTCCGGTTCACAGGCAGCAAGCTATGGTTCTTAATTAGTTTATTGACGCGTCGACCGCCTTAAATTACCTAATTAATATCAAGACTCACTCAGATTGTTTTTTCTGCTTGAAATTTCGCAATCGTGGGACGCGAATCAAAACGTACTTGTTTTTCGTTCGAGTTGCGTACAGAAATGGTGTCAATGTTCCTCGATCGACGCCATTTAGGCGATCGAATCTCGAGCACCGTTGATAAATTCTCACGATTCAATTTCCCGATGTTTCTTTTACGAACCTGCAAAAATGAAGTACCTGCATCAAAAAAAAAATGTTTAAAAAGATTTTATAAGAAGCATAAAACGTATAGACGATAAGATTGAGAGTTGCAAATAGATTGGTAATTGATTGAAGCTGATTGGACTGGTCGGAAGATTATGTATATGGGCTATCGAATGATGGAAGCTTTCTTTTATAGTGTCTGCCAGCGCGGAATTTGTATAATAAAGTCTGAAAACGCGTATTACAATAAATGGACCGAGTGATTGAATTTGTTTGCAACGTTTGTTGTTAAGCAGGTATACGCTGGAAGCGCAGTTTTGCAAAATAGTTGCACGAGGAAGATCTCGCACGCCGTTTCACGCCGCGCGTTAAGCCCGGTGCACACTTGCAATTTTCTGCCATAATGTAATCTGATCGTGTACGACGCGGGCCTGGCTGATTTAATATTACATCACGTCGTTTTACGCAAATTCGAACTTCGTGCGAAGATTGGCTAGTTTTGGAGCCACAAGTTAAGCCACAACCACACTTGCGTTATTTGACCATATAGAAATAGAATTATTCAACTTCAAGTTGCAATGGTATTTATATTTTTTGATACAAAATATTAAGACTAGAAAAATGTAGCTGATAAATAAATTAGAATACCCTATACACTATTTATTGTACGCGTGGTTTACATTAAAATAGATGTTCGCACTATGTGAAATGTTTTTTTATTATCCATATTCGGTTATCGATGATCCAAGTAAAGGAACTTCCATTCTTATTTCAGACAATTTACTTAACAAGTGATTATAACAATACAGTATGGATTCTCCTCGAACTTTTTAATATCTGAAACACTAAAGAATTTAAAATTGCATAATAATTTAAAAAGTATGTACTATCTTAATATTCTATAGAAAGATCAATTAAGTAATTTAATATTGATAATGTTTTTTTTTTAGATTGAATTGTCGTAGTATGTAGAAGGTTTTCAGCGAAAAGAATGTGCTAATGAATGTGTTGGAGTACGGTTTCAAGGTTGCATTACGTATCAATTTTCAAGTGCGAATGAGACTTCAACCCGCAGCGAGGTCGTTACGATTTTTTCGATCGCGCGTATCGAGAACGTGTAATTTCGAGCGATTCTTCGAAGTTGCGAACACGATGGTGAGCAGTATCGACGTTAAATCGTATGATACTTAACTTTGAAGGTGCTGCAACATCCAATGAAGTCACGTTCCATACCTAATCACACGTTAACTCAACGTAAAAGACACGAACATCGAACTATGCACCCTATTCCAATTTTATTCCACGATTTATCTGGATCTTACAAAAATTTCTTCCAACATTGAACGTTAAAATGACCGTTAAAATTCGTAGAAGGACGTTGAAGTTTTATAGTTTGCTCCTCGCAATCGATGATTCGTGACCGGAGTCTAAGAGATGATTAAAATCGACGATTCCTTCCATTTCCGAAAAGAGAATCGATTTCGAATATTCTGTAACAAGCTCGTTTCGTATGGTTCACTCCATATAGCACAAAGAGGCGAAAGAAAGTAAAAGGGCGTCACGTGTCATTTGATTTCAATCCGCTAGCCTATGGGCTACGCAATAATCCCCATTAAACAAATAGACCCGGGGTTGCCCCATTGCGTACCACCAAGAGCGCGCATGTGCGCACACTTCGCGCCTCGTTGCGCTCGAAATTAACGCAATTTGAGTGGAGATCGATCAGAGCCGAGATTAATCAATTTTCGAAGCGAAAACGCCACTGTGTATATTAATTATAGATATAAAGGTTTAATTATAAATATTTTAGATTATTTTAGGTTATTTTAAAGAGGGAGATTCAATTTGGAATGGAAGTTTATCACTTTACTTTCTAATGGATTAGAATCTCTGGATTTAGAACTTGTTCAATTAAATACAAGAATTAGCAATTAATCGTAGGGAAGAAGGCAATTAATAGGAACCGAAAATAAATTTCAAACGCACGCTACCTAACTTTGATTAAATTCATTTCAATCTTTACAAATGTAGATCGATTACTATTATATAGGCAATATTTTAAACTGACAATGTTACTTTCTCAGATTAAATTATTCCAGTAGAAGATTCATTGTTTAATTGTTAAATATATTACTTTCACATCATCTATTGTATTAAAAGACGAATTAAAAATTAAAAATCTTTCATAATCAGTGTGTTATAAATCCTCTGAAGGAACAAAGTTATAACCAACGCAACGTAGCCAACAAATGAACTCATCTTTTACAGTTAATAGATGAAATCCCGAGTAACCGAGGTAACGCAATTACAATTATTTCACCGATTATGCAAGCAAGCGGGAAAGAAATCACTTCTCCCCTCACGGACAACGCCATTATCATTTCCATGCGGAAAATTAGTTTCACAGCCGATGAGCCGCGTTATCACCCCCGTTATCACGATCGATAAGGACGGGGAACGCGTGCAAATACGGCTCGTTTGTAAAGTGCACAGCGTGTTACGAGGTCCCCGATGATCGTGGGAGGGTTGGGAAGCTCCAGCCCACCCCGCAATCGGCCCCAGAACGCGACCAGCCCTCCCATAATGCAATTTGAGTTAACTGCCGGGGGATAATCGCCGGCAGCCACCCTATAAACTGTAAGCACACAACGCGTAATGTACTCGGCGCGTTGGGACTCTCTTTTCTTCTACGACGATGTTATTCTTGCCGCCCCTTTGTGCGACACACGGGGGTGAAACATCAAGGGACTCTGAACCTTGTGGACCTTTGTGGACTCTGAACAGACGTGTCCTTTTGATTTTTGACGAATCTTGCGGAATTGTTAGGGTCAAGGTGCAGGTCTGTGGAGGTTGGATGGAATTGGAATTTTCAGATTCGCATCGAAAAGTTGGGGAATTTAAGTTTGAAAGATTCGTGATCTTCGGAATTGTTAGATTGGAAATTTTGCAGCTAGAATTTGGATTGGAAATGTATAGAAGCTGGAGATTCCAGTTCGACAGATTTTTATGATTTTACGAAGTTTTAAATTGCACATGACGTGATGGAATTTTTAATTGGAAGATACAAATTTTAAGTTCCCTTACATTAAGAAACGTCACGTTGCGTGAAGTTGAAGCATTTATTACCTGGAATTTTTAAATCTAAATATTCACAATCATGAAAGGTTTTAATGCTTGATAGAAAGTTTACAATATCAAGTTTCAAGGCTTTTAACTGATAGAGCTCCGAGTTCCGAGATTAAACAGATTCGAATTCCAAGCTCTAGGGACATTAAACAATTCCTAGAGTGAAAAGGGAAAAGGAAAATGAGTCAAAATACCTGTTATCTCTAAAATTTTGTTCATAAATGATCCCTGCGTAACTAACTTCGTTTACTCGAGATTACCTATCCGATAAACGCTACACAAGCGATAATCCCTGTTGCAATTACAGTAAATCAAACCAATTAAATTCATGGAAAAATGGTTCACTTCATTATCGGCCAATAAAAGCCATTAAAAAAGAGAAATAAAATAAACCATAGAGATGATAAGGATTTTATGAACAGTGGCCATGGCAACTCCTGTTTAAAACAAAATGGACGCGTACTACGAGCTTTCTATCGAGTTTACAAGCACCTTGACACGACGCTATTCCGCGAATCTCGCTAATTGCCATAATTGACGCTATTTTCGCGTATCTCTGTAATTGCCGACGTTTTATAGCGACGTGATCCACGTTTTCGAGATCCGACGGACCGATCTCGTTGGTTAAATCGGTCTACGAAATTAGCAGGGACATCCGTGATTCCAGTTGGAATTTATCGTCGTTACGGAATCGCTATGGAGATTAAATCTCGCAGGATTTATCGTTGTGACGATGGAAATTTTCATGTAAATCAGGTCGACGTTTATTGGGAAATTTTAATGGGACGAGTAATAGTGGGAATTTTGAAATGAAGCAGCTCTAATTGAAGAAATTTGAGATTTTTAACGTATTAGAATTGAGGATTTTCGGGAGAATTTGGAATTTTGGAAATTTTGGATTTGAAAGTTTGAAGCTTGAGGCTCGGAAAGTTGAACATTTTGGAGATTTAAAAAGGTGCTGAGAATTCTAATAGTAAGAATTTATGAATTTTTGAACTAGTATAAATACGCAATCATTGTTCAGCTTCATTAATATTAAGCTTCAGAATTTCGAAAGTAGAAGCCTATAAGTTTTGTAAGGTTTTGTGGTTCAAAGTAGATGCTCGATGTTGCAATATTCACATGGTCCAAGATTTAAAGCTTTGCTCTCGTGAATACACAAATCTCTCAAAGTAAAATTCCCTTAAATTTATGAAACTACAATTTACTGAGAAGTAAAATTCTGCGTCCGCTAAATTTACAAAGCTAAAATATCGCAGAATAAAACTTCATATTCCCTTTTATATTCCTATTTACGGAGCAAAAGTTTTACAACATGGAATCCACGTCAAAATAACATTTCGACATCCCCCATCCTTCAAGCCTCCTACGAGTGGAAGAAACATAATTACCATTTACCATTGTACCAGAGAACGATATTATCACGAGCGTACCGTGCGTGAAGTATCGCCACGGCACGACCCACATCACGATCCGAAAAATTAACAACGCCATTGATTTTTCTTGTTTTAATTAATGTTTACGGCTCGGCTGTAAAGCGGGTCGGACACGGGCATCGATTTTAATGGGAAGCCGGGTATTGTCGACTTTTATGCGCCAGCATAAATCGCTCGTAGAACCGGAGACCCAGCAATCGCCACGACTCCTTTTAATTCGACCTTTTACGCCGCTTATCGTTTTCAAATCGAGTCCCGCCGCCAGCCCGAGGATAATGGACAGAAATTGAATTACTTTGCCCATATGAACAGCCGCTTTCGTACGTGTGTATGCAACACTGATAAAATAGTGATCGAACTCCGCTCTATAAATGGCTGCCGGTTTACGAGTTATTCGTTTAATGTTTCTTTAAATCACTCGTGGAGTAAAGTATAATTTATAATTAGTATTCTGCATTCAGAGATTGTGATTGATAGACGAAAATAAAAATTTGGTTGGTTTTAAAGAGATTGTATTAAAAGATTGTTGCTAAAGGTTTTAGTATTGAAGATTATTGGTCTTTTGGATTGTTCCTTTTTTTAATAGTTGAAATGAATGGTTTGTGGATAATAATTTGTTGATATTAATTTTATATTAGCCTGCGTGATTATTTTATATGTACCGATTTTCATTAACTTTGTATTGAGTTTAATGGGATCGGGGTATGCAATCATTAAGATATTCTTTTAATTTTATTTTAGCAGAGGTATATACTTTATTATGGTAGTATATTGATTCTTTAATGATATATATAATATTTATATGTGTATTTATATCTTCAGTAGGAATCTATATTTGATTTAATTACTAGGAAATCTTTCTTATGCATTTCATAAGAAACAAAATGTAAACCTATACTGAATATTGTACATAGATACACCTACATATAATAAAAGAACAAGTGGATGAGGAAGACTTATCAAGATTTTCAAGGATTAATATACTTCTGTGTTGTACGTAATTGATCTAACTACCACAAAATACTTCTCACATTTATGTGATCCATAAGAAACAGAATATACGAACGAAACTTCGATTAAATTGCATTAGACTCTCTTGTTCTCTGTCTTCTACTTCGAAGAGGATCTTTCTAAATAAATCATACTCTAAAAGAAAGTATGCTTGCGAGTATATTCGCAAGCATTCCATATAAAAGAAGATAAAAACGATAAAAGATAAAACGACAGAAAATCCATCACAACGGTCATAAACCAGCGAATCGCCTGAAATTCACGGGAGCGAGTCTCGTGCAGGCTTCTCACTCCATCAGGAGCGTCCCGGAAACCATCGAGGCTTCCTCCATTTTGGCGAACGTTACTCGGACCCGTGAAACCTCTCCGCGTGGCAGTAAACCGTGCTGCACGGAATTGCAACCACAATTTCAACTCGTTCTCCCGCAATCCGGTACTCTCGATCTTCGCTCTTCCTCGGAAACCAACAGAAACCAACGTACCGACCGAGCCACGGTATCGCGAATTCTAACAAAAAGAATTACCTTTACCTCTTCGAACTGAACCTAAAGCGAACGAAAATCAAAAAAGACGATGAAAGACTAAAAAGAGAATGGCAGAAGAAAAAACGAGAAAATAGCAGGATCGCGCGTGAAAGAGAGTCGGAACGCGGCGGAAATTGCGAAAATCTTCGACAGGGTAGTTTCGTTGGGCGGAGTGGCCGGTTAAACAAACAGTAGTTGCCGAGCAATCACGTAGGAAGCGGAGGATCGTCGGAGAAGGCGGCCGTGTAACATTCTGAAAGGGATATGATCGTTGGTAGAAGAGAGAAGGAAGTGCAGGCTGCGTGGAAGGTGAAAATTGCCGGTTTGCCGTGGCGGGACGCGTCCTCGGGATGGTAGCCACGGTCGGTTCGGTTTTATCGGCGCAAATTGGCCGGAAAGTCGGCGCTTCGCCGCGGCGCACGTGTGTATCCACGCGTTTTTACCTTCTACGGGCCGCTCTTACACCCTGCTAGCAGAAAATTGTTTGTTTGCACAGAGAAATCGGTATGAAAGATTACGCAGAGGGTTTTCGAGTCGAAAAATCGAATCGAATGTATCTGGTTATTGCTGGACGAGTCGTTGAGAAATTGTGGAGGATGAATGATGGTGATGGATACTGAAGCTGCGAACGGTGTAAGATTTAACTGACCTGGTTCTTGGAAATTTGAACTTTTTGTTTCAATCTGAAGTAGCTATAGATATAGGTTCAATTTGTGAATATCCTTTGGAAAGGGCTTCTTCGATGAGACGATAAGTAGATAATAAATCTTGTCTAAGTAGTTGATATATCTATCAAGTTAATTCATATCGTTACATTATTCTTTGAATTATTCACTCTTCCCTAAAGCTTACCCTTTATTTAGAAAATAACAGAATAATTCGTTGTAATAAAATAAAATATTATTGAAAATATACTTTGAAATTTTTAATATCTCTGTTAGAATTTTCATTATCCTTCTGTTCTTATAGCTTTTCATATTTAATGGAATATTTTTGTATTTAATCTTTTCAGATGTGTATCTTATAATCCTCTAAAGATTTATTACTACAAAAATCCCATCAGACAGAAATACAAATATACATAAATTCCAGAACTTCAAACTCTATCAACAATCTTTAAACATCTCCAAAGATTTCTTCCTTCTCAAATAACTTCTTCTCCCACAATCAACGCCCCCTTCCAGGCGAAACCGCAGACATAAGAGCGAAACAAATCACCATACTGTCACGCACAAGTCGACCTTACAAAAAATTTTCTGATTCTAGGGACAGGAAGGAAAAATAGTTTCAATGTAACCAAAAGAAGGAAAACGCCTCGTGCAGCCTATAATTCTACTTTGAACGCACACGGCTCATTAGCGTCGAAAGTCGTTGGATATGGAAGAAAGTTTAAAAAGAGAGTAGTCGATAAGAGAAAAGTGTCGGCTGAAACTTTTACGATCGCGGCTCTTTTTTTACGGCAACTTTCGTTGAAGGACGCGGCCGCAATAAAACGACCGCCATACGCGCCGCGGTATCTCGTTTTCATCCCTTTTTATCCTCTTTCATCCCCTTTTCTTCCTTTCGGTGCGACGCCCACCGTGTTTCGACCAGCCGGCCCCGATTACGTTTCATTACATTTCCAGCTTTTACGATTTTCCAGTTGGTTTGCATTTCACGTTTTCCACCCTTTTCCTCGATACCATTTTTCCAACACGCTCGGCGATACTTCGCTTTTAAGCACCCTACACACGATAATATCTAGCCACGTGATTTGAAATCAGGTCTTACGATTGGAATCATCAAAACTTTCAGAAATTGTTGGATCAGTAAAAATGAGAAAATTGACTATTACGATTTTCAAGATTTCAAATAATTTAAAGGGTTTTAGAAATTACAGATATTCTAAGGACTCGAAACTTATCGAGATTCTAGATTTTATCAAGACTTGTCAAAATTTCGAAGCTTACGAAGAATTTCAAGATTCCCAACGATCCCAAGGCTTACTGAGACTTTCAAGATCATATATAATACAAATTTTAATTAAATTAATTTTAAACATTTATCACGATATTTTTTAAACTTACACGAATTTTAAGACTTTTCCAAACTGTAAAGATTTCTGTCGATACCTAAGAAATCTATCAGTAGTCGAAACATATCGAAATTACTTAGAATTTAATACATATATTGAATTATGTTCCAAATGATTCAATTTTATTGCCAAATGTATGCAAAGAACTTTATTCCGTCCATCCTGGAGCAAGGGAACCTTTGTTTCTAAGTGTGGGGGTGAGAGAATCGTGAGAGGTGGGGCTTTACAAAGGATTCCATTTTCTCAAATAATCCCGAAAACGCGATAGAAAGCTCGTAAAACGGGCAGGCAATCTTGCATTTACGAGCTCACACTCGTTTCCGCTGTCAACGCGAGGCCGTTGCTCCTTGAAATACGGAAACCGCCGCTATGGCCTTGCTTCCAGATCAAGATTATTTCTTTTGCGGATGAGGTTGGGTAGATGGAGGATCGAAGATGGTTAGGTTTAGTTTGGGGGAAATTGTTCTTGATTATTTTCGCCGATTTTGATGGTTCCAGCAAAGTTATTGCACATACTTGTTTCTGGAATCAACGTGTTTGACGCAAATGATATGAAGTTTGAGCAACTTTCCTTGAAGATAATATGTTTATTGATACGTAATTTATTATATTGTTTGAAATTTAGTTTGAGAGATTCTGTTGGCTGGACGTGATCGGTGTAAATGGATTTGACGTTTAAAGAAGTTTTATAGTTTGTAACATCGTTTGAAGAAGTTTGAGCAAGTTTGAATAAGTTTTGGTAGGAATAATATTCTTGTTGAGAGAGATTTTTCATACTGTTGTTTGAGGTTGTATTAGAATGTTTATGGATTGTGTATAATTTCAGATTTCTGATAATTAGGTATTTCATAGATTCAAACAAACAGAAAGCCCCACCAGTTCAAACTGCCAGAAACAATAAAAGGAATAAAATTTCACCGTGAAGTATAGCCAAAGGTACTTATTTTCCGCATGACTGAAGAATTTGGGTGTGCCTGGCCACCAGGAACACGTTGCTCGGTCATTATGGGCCTATTAGTCGTGTCAAATGACGAGCCATGAATTCGTCTCGGATTTCATTCGGTAAACTGAAGAAGCGGCTTCAAAAAACACATCGCACCCTTTCCCTTCTCTAAAGAAAGTTAAAAGAGACCGTTGAAATCAATCTCGAATCTCTCATTTAATTTCATTTCTTCACCGAAGCTTGTCACGCCAATCATTATAAAAAATTCAACGTACAAAAAAAGAAGACTCCAAGACGAAATTATTCTCTTTCATCGAAGACAAATATAACGTTAGACGAAAGAATTGCAGAATGAAGACGAAAATTCGTTTACAAATTTTTCTCGAATTTTTTTAGAATACCGTAGACTGATAGCGGGGTCGTTGAGAAATCCCATAGTAAATTGTGATAAATCGTTGGGACTAAACAGAATACGAAAATCTGCAACGTAAGGAGAGACCGCGCGCCTCTGTCTCCCGCTTTTTCAATGTTCTTTTCTTAGTGAACCACCCACGGTGAGCTTTCAATCTGGAACAAGAAGAAAAGCCGTGCGACCGACCGATTTATGGTTTTTCAAAGGAATGGGAAACGAAATCGGAGCACGACGAATGTGTCGGCTCTAAACGGAGCCACATGTCAAGCCCAATGTTGTCGCTAATTTCGGCAATTAACTAAACGTCTGTCCAGCTCGAACCTCCAGCTTGTTTAATTATTATTAATTACACGCGTTGTTCGAGTGAATTCTTGGAAAAGATCAACGAAGCTTGAAATCATGTCTTTTGGTATTTCCAAAGATTTTAGAGAAACTTGTATAATGATTATTAATTATAATCACGATCGACGTAGATATTTTGGAAAAAATACATTTTGAGAAGTATTTTCGTATAATTTTATAAATTCTTTTCCTTGTTGAAGTTTCGTTAAGATCTCTTCTATCATCTTTAATTATAGTATAATCAATTTCTTTTCAATAATTCATTTTTGTAATCGCTCATCTCGAAGTTTATTCAAGAAATAAAAAACTGACCTTTTGTACAGGCGAATCTTCCTATTCTCTTTACATAAATAACATCATATGTTTTTAAAGAATTAATTCGTCTAAATTGAACAATATCTTATTTATCTACTCTATAAATATAATTATACAAGTTGATTCATTCGTCCTATTATATACCTTATTCTTCGTTATTTAAATAATGATTAATAATAAATCCTCTTGGTCATTTGACCTTCAGTCTTTGATCTCATTACATTAACTCTTTTATTCCTAAATTATTTAACAGTCACAATTTGTATATATTTTTCTCCCTGTTACACGACAAATAAACTTATAAATTACGATTTTTACAAGATCAGCTTCTGATCAAAGTAACACCTTACAATTCTACTATGTACTTTTTTTTCTATTATTATACTATCTATTTCGTAGTTCTACTTTGAACGTGTCGACAGAAACGAAAGGGTTAAGATAATAACAGTAGCAACGTATCTCTTTTCGTCGAAAATGCAGAGTGTTTTAGTGTCTCTGGAGTGCTTGGATTCTTCGTTGTATTAGAGTGTGTCGTCTCGCATTGCCAATGTAACCGGAAATCATACTGCTGCGCAGTATGGCCGGTCGCTTTGCCGGACGTTTGGCGTGCAGGTGATGTACCATTGGTTCCAGTGGTTTCTTCTTCGTCAATGGCGTTTCCCAGAAAGCCTGATCGATTCCGAATAACTCTCCGTCCTTTAACAATTAACTTTCAATATTGATGTAACCATCGTAAGAATAATCAATTTACAGCGACTAGCGAAAGTATTCGAACACTCGTAGATACTTTCTATGAATATATTATGCATTCTATACGAAATATTTATGTTTCATCAAGTAGGGACTCTTATGAGTTTTGAGCATACTCTAAGAAAGAAAAAAATATTTCAGAACGAAATTGAAAGGAAAACACCCGCATCAACGATAATTCTTCAAACTTAAGAAATGTTTTAGCAATTACAGAAAAACACGATACAGTCGAAATTGATTAAAAGTACGCATCAAGCTCGATCGTTACAGGGTAATTGCTAGATTGCGGAATTTTATAGATTTACGCAGAGAGTGGAAAACTGCGCAGGATCCTTAAACAATATGAAAAAGATGTACAATATCCAGAGTATGAGGCTTTACTTGCTTAATTTTTAGACTGCAAACGTTTTCACGGTACCCTTAAACTGTAATCGCGAGCCTTTCATGTCCAATGCATTACTCAATAAATAACGCTTGTTAAAAAAGTCCCCTAAAAATTCATATAACATCTTCGAACGTTCTAAATTATATTCATTGTAGAAATTTTGCCAAATAACATTTTTTAGATGCAAATAAAATAAAGGTTTCTTACCTACTACCTTGCGAGAAATTTTCATCCCGGTCGAAATAACTCGGCCATGAAGCACCCACATTTACGGTTTAAGGATTAATTATATTGTGGAAAATAAGTATTCGCATAAAGAAGCACAGTCGAGTAATCGGCATTACCATCATCGTTTGGGGTAGTTGTTCCATCAGTGTTTCAGGAAGGAAGAGACTGAGAGATCCAGCAAATATACAGCACGTGCCAAGGATGATCATCGGCAGATTGTACATCAGTTTACTGGAGAAGGCGATGAAGGGGCTGCAGATGGAAGTAACGTACCCTGTCACGTGTATGAACGCCACGCCCTCGCCTCGTATCACTGTCGGTAGTAATTCAGCCGCGTATTGCATCGCGATGTTCGAGGCGATATTGATAAAGAGTCTGCCGCAAATTGCGAAAGAGACGAAGACGATCCCTATCGAGACGCTGGATGCGAGTAGGCTGAATAATCCGGAGAGTATCACCGAGACGAACAACGTCCATCTTCGACCAAATACGTCGAGAGTGTAGACGATTACTATCTCGGCTGGGAATTCGGTCGCGGATGCTATGGTAAATGTAGTGAATACATCCATGCCGAGGCGGTCCAAGCATCTTATGTGACCGTCGTAGGCCATTTGAATGATGCCCCATACCGCCGTTAATAGCAGCGTGATCCTTCTGTGGAGGATTGCATCCGAATTGAAAGGAGTATGTTAACAATTGGTCATTTTTGTATCTCCTTGCAAACGAAAAAATCTTGCAGGGTACTTAAGCAAAGATCCAAAATAATAGTTATTTTTGACATTTTTTTGAGGAAGAGGTACTGAGAGAAAATTAATTTTTCTTTAAATAGAAGCTGGTTATTAGTGAATTACAGAGAAATTTCTCAAAATATTAATTTCTACCACCAGATTATTGCTATACCAGAACAATTCTTGTGATATTTCGGATTCATTCGACTCGAAACTTCAATTGATTTACCACTAGGACTCTTAGGAGATTGTAAGTTTGACCATTTGCCATCTTTTCATCTTTGCACTCATTTCTTCCCTATATTTTAGATAAATGCTAATAAATATTTTTTGTTCCTTCAGAGATGCTCCTAATGTCGTGCAAGAATTTTTCATTCGTTAGAAGATAAAAAAAATGGCCACTTTTTAACATCCTCCTCTTCCTCTCTATTTCTATCGAATTTCAAACCATATTAAATTTTAGATCTTACTGCTATTGTAGAATATTAGACGATTCATATAACATATATAACATATAACAGGAAGGATTTCTATATCGAGATTATCTACATTATTTATGTTTTCTGGTTAATACAATAGCAGTCCATGTTTCGATAAGTTAATTTGAAGAAGAACTGATTCAGTTACTAATTGACAATTTTTGTATATTATATAATTTAATTAAGTTTAAGGTATAGTATACAGCGCAGAAAGCATAGCGCAGTGCTCAAGATAAAATATTATAAATACCTTAAACGTTTTGTTTTAAATAAATCGAAAATGGTGTGTTCCTCCCCAGCCAAGGTTTCTGCAGTTCTCCCGCAATCTTCCAAAAATTCGTTATATACATCGTTAGGTATCCTGCGTTTATTTACTTCCTCGATCTTCGAGATGATTTTCATAGCTTCCTCGATATGTCCCTTTCCAATTAACCACCTGTTTCATACGATTTTGTTCGTTAACTCCCACGAAAATTATATTAAATTTTCTCTTAACTGGTATTAAAGAGGTTTTAGTTAGATTTATAGAACAACGTTATTCAATTTCACGTTATCTGAAAAATTGAATTCAAACGGAGATTTGTTTCGCCCAACCATGTATTATTATGAATAGTATATTTTGGATATTTGCACCTGCAAATTTCCTATAAACGCATGCACAGCCACATTTACAATATAAATGGCGGAATAGAAATTACCTGACGCTCTCAGGAACAACGAAAGGCGCGACTATAACAGCACATATTGGAACGGTCGTGATCAGAGAAAAAGTTTGCCAATTGGCGACCCCATAAGCTATCCATGGTATAATCATCGTGCCAATAGTATAGAATATTCCATAGGACATGTGACCGATAAAAGTTCTCCATCTGGGGCCCACGTATTCCAAAACTAGTATATAAGCCATCACGAAACTGGTGTCATAGGCCACACCAACGATGAATCTACAGATGCAGAATTCCCAGAACTTGGTTATGTATATGGTGCAAATGCCACCGACAAACGCAAAAACATTGGTTGCAATTAAGACCGGAACTCTTCCATATTTGTCAGCTAGCCAACCAAATACTATGCCTCCAGCAATCGAACCCATAAAAAAGATACTCTGTGCTAGTGTTGCTTTGTAGCTTTCATCGCATACCTGATTTGGTAGAAATTTGTGTTAGAAAATGAGAAACATTAAATTCAAGTTATATTAGTAGACAGTAATCTTGATAATATTTTGGATAATATTTGATAGAATAACATTTGCAAATTTTGACAATGTTTTGAATAATTTTTGATAAAATTTTGGATACTTTGTGACAGCGTTTCGATAATATTTTGAATAATTTCCGATAAAATTTCGACGATACTTCAAACATTTTGCATTATATCTCTGATAATATTTCAAATTATACTCGATAATATTTGAAATAATTTTTGACAAAATTTCGAGAAATCTCAATAATATTTCGAATACTTTACAATAAATTTTTGCTAATATTTCCAATAATATCCATAATAAAATTTCGTATACTTTGCAATAAACTTTAGACAGTATCTTGAACAATGATCGATAACATTTCCATAATATTTCAAATAATTCACGATAAAATATCGATAATTTTCAAATGACCATTTCAATAGAAACTAATAACGTTAATGAAAAACTGCTCGATAATTTAATATTAATTTTGTTATTACCCATTTCTGTTCTGCGGCTATGGATATGTAAGGCACGTCAGAAGCGGACAATTTAAATTCCCATTCGTTACATTTCTTCACCGGCCAATTTGCATCTGGCTGACGTGCAGCGATCGCTTTTTCTATTGCTATATCGTATATCCAGCATCGGGAATACGCTAAATGATGGCCTTCGTAAGGGACCATTTTCGCGCTAGGTATCATGAAATCTCTTAATTGTTCGGCGGTAAAGTCTTTCACTTGCGGAAGTTTGCACCAATATTCTGTCGGTACCACGACGAGAAACGCTTGCGCGAGATAGATGAACGCGATAAAAAAGCAGGAGGACATTAGCATGATGATAAGATAGTTTTGATAGATGCCAAATTCGCCTAATAATGGAACAATATTATAAACGAATGTATTCAGAATCGAAACTGAAGAATCGTTTATAATTAGAAATGAGAAGTGTGCTTTAATCAATTAGATCTATCGACGATCAATAAGAATTTGTAGAATTATACGAAAAAGAGAAGAAGAAACGAGATTAGCGGTTTCGGGTGAAATATTATATTTTTTACACTTGCCTAGATAAATCAATATATCGTCGAGAGTTACCGCTTCGTTCGGCGGTAAAGCCCATAAAACCGGATGAGACGCAGTTCTCATCTGTGATGAAAAATATTCTACGAATCTCTTTCAGCGAGGAGTTTGACAGATCAACTATGTATATAACCTACTCATCGATGGACTGTGTAACTTAAAGTACACAGCGAAAGAAATCGAAAAGTATCGGCACAAACATCGAAAAATATTCGAATGATTTTCGATCGATACAATACACAATATTCACGTTGGTATAATATGGGCTGACTGAAATGAATGAACGAATCAATTTTATTTAATATTTCAATGTTATTTCACTTATTCGTGGTTCCATTATCTTCAAGAACGAAAGAATCGTCGTTGAAATATATCCCTGAAATTTTATGCTTTAGACGATGTATCTTTTTACCTACAGCGCTTTACGAGAATAAAAATGAAAATAGCGTACCAGATATTAATTTCTATATCTTGAAATGCTCAATTTTCCACAAAGGAGAAAGATATACGAGTACGAACAAATTGAAGGAACCGAAACATATTTTCGCTAACAAAAAATATTCAAAAAATCCTATAAAATTTTCAATATTGTACTATACTATCAACAAATCGTTCTTTCGAAAAATCATTGTCTTCCCTTCATCTTCCAGTTTCCACTATTAACCCTTTGCCTGTAAACGCAAGTGAATTCGAGATCGCTCGATTACTAAACGAGACACGTTTCCATTGGCAAACTCAATACTCAATGAAACTCGCCCTTTACAACCTAAGGAGATAAGGAGATCCTGAACTTCGCTCCACACTCCCAGTTCCACCCCAACTGTTTGACCTTAGAGGGTTGATGAAGGCGCAGCTCGTAGAAGGGAGCCAATCAGAACCGCCGTTTAGCTAATGCGTGTAACGCGACCCGTGGGACGATCCGACACGATTCTGCGCCTGTTTCACGCTCCTCGTTACGCTACGGGCATGGTTCTATCTTACACTTAACTCGCCCTATCTCGTTTCATCGCCAGACGTTAAGGGTGGCGCACCCTTCTTAGCCATGGGTGCTAGACATCGTCTGCTCTGAAATATCTTCGCATTCTCTATGTGGTTCGAATGGATTTGTGGGTTTTTTGAAAGAGTTTTGAAATGTTTGAAAGTGTTTTGGAATGTTTAAAAGTGTTTGCGTTTGTATTTAGAATAGATGTCATGTGTTCTGAAATATTTTGACGTTTTCTGTATGATTAGAACCGGTTAAGGCTGATGCACACTAGCAATCAAAGTTATGGTCAGAATAGGATCAATCAAAAGCTAGGATTTTACCGAGACATTCACACTAAACGATCACAAATAATCAAATCTCGGCGCACTCTCATTTTTATTCCATTATTCTATTTCGATTCATAATTTCATAATTTCATCATTGAGTAACAGTAATGACTGAAATCATATAAAACGCATATTAAACGCATATTCTCCATGTTCGTTTTCGATTGTTGACCTGGGTGGTCTTGATTAGGAAACCGATGTCACGGCCAATAGATTTTCATTTGACTTGCCGAGCCATCTACCGTGAATGCTCTCGTTGGATCACGTGTGAGTGACCTTGACTCTATTTCTAACTTGATGTGATCGCTAACGTGCATCAAGATTTAGTAACTCTTTCGGAAAAGATTTCCAAGGTCTAGGAGCACTCGTATTTGCACTGTTTCCGATTACAGTTAGATTGTAAGAAAACATTAATTAACATTTAGGCGTCGATGAAAATGTTGCAATAAATGAGGATTTACTAAATTATTAATTTAGTAAAATTTTTTCTCGTTACATAATATTAAAGAATAACGTGATGAAGAAAATATACTGTTTAATACAGAGAAACTATTTTTGCTTGTACTTTATACAAATTTCTAATTTAGAAAGATGATTAGTATTTTCTAAAATTCTTCAAGAACCAAGAAGTATCTTGAGTTTTCTTTACCGCGAATATTACCAAATTCGCATGCAATTTGTAATTTTCTATGAAATTCAACGAGACCCTCTCCCTGCAAGTTTATAAGGACCACACTACCTTCAGCCATGTCCTATTTCCAATTTTCAGGGACCAGTAATCCGACGATTTACATAACTTCATAGTAACGATAACGCGATCTTACTCGAGAAATCGAGACTTTGTCTTTTCAAGGGCTCACCAAGGGGTGGATTCCTCCGGAGAATACAAATGGCCGTAATTTAAGACTCTCATTCAAGATTGCTCTTTTCTCCACGAAATTGGCGAAACCTAATTTACGACTAATTTCACGATAATTTGCTCGTGACCTATGGCACCAGAAGTGTTAATAGGGGTGATTTAGTTAATTTCACGCTGTACATATTAATTTGGCAAAATTAACCTAATTTAAGCTAAAGGATTTTTTTTTTAAATCTTTATTACGAATAATTGTTACGCAAAAATGTGTCATGTATAATTTATTCTTTATGTTTGTTGCTGATAGGCGTAATTTTGCTCATTTTGTATGTATATTAGATAGTAGTTTTATAAAATAGGTTAATCAAGGGTGGAATATAGGTAGAATAATATACACCCTTTGCTTTCTTATAAAACTTTTATCACCAATAATAATTGCGCAAGATAAATTTCTCCACTTACGTCGTTTACGCTTTATTCTCTATATTTACGCCTGATACGAGTGACTTTGTTAATTCTACGTGGTAAACAGTAATTTGAGAAAATTACCATTAAGGGTGGAATGTAAAACGCCTCTGATTTTTTTTTACTTGTAATCTATGAGCTTGAGAGGGTTAATAAGGGTGATTTTGTTGATTTTATGAGTTTAACAATCTGCCTCTTATAAAATCTTTATTACGTATAATTGCGAATAATTGTTGCGGAAAAATATGTTAAATTCACCCACTTGCGATTTATAATTTACAGCTATTGTAATTTATTCTACGTAATATGATACCACACATATAATATTCTCTCTCGTTTACTGCATGATAATTGTGTTTCAAAATTTAAAGAATGCAGAAATAAGCTCGTCAACCGTTTAAAATTCTACGATTTCAAAGCTCAAACATTTTCGAGGTACCAAGATTCCATGTTTTCCGGTTCCGAAGTTTTCAAATTCCAAAATTTCCAAAGCTTCAAATTTCCCAACTTTTACTCTTCCAAATCTTCAGATCGTCAAATTTTTAAATATTCTAAATTTCAAAATTTCCAAAACTTAAAAGTTCTACAATTCTAAAACTGTCAACTATATAAAAGAAATAAAAAATCAGAGATCCCGAATCTCCAAATTTCCAAATTCTAATTCTGTCCAAATGCTAAAAAACTGAAATTTGCGAATATCTTTAACGTTAATTACGCGCAACAAACGAATCGCGTTAAACGTACCTGTCTATAATTGCTAGCACGTAAATAAGAAATTACGTTCCTACAAAGCGGTTCTTGTTAAAATCGCTGCCGTTTCCGCTTCGTTTTAGCCAGAATTAAGCGTCCTGTTGGTGACGTAATTCGCGTTAAGTTTCCTCGTTTTTCGGATCGATCCGACGACGAATCAGGGCGCAGTTAGCTAATGCGGGCTTGTGTTGGCACAGCCCCCGAGGGGGTGGCTCGTTGTTCCACTGGCGTAGTCAGGGGTGAGTCGTGGCCGTGGCAACGATCCACGGAAACGCGAGCCTGGATCAGACTTGTCTTACACTCACATGTATACACACGCCAAACTTCTAATTTTCTTTCGAAAATTGCTTCCTCGCTGCATATTTGTTTCTTCATAAACAATTTTATTTTCTACCTCTTCCCTTTCTTTCTTCCACTCTACCAATTTGTTCTTTGTTCGTATAATTTGCTAATTTATTCTCTGTACACGTTACATATATTTCTTCTCTTTCTCTCCTAAAAATTACATTTTCTTATACGCGTGTTTCTCTTCTTTCGAGTGCTTTTTCTACGGGAATAGAATAATAATTAAGGGTAGAAACAATATAATAATCAAACGTAGACCAACAGTTCCCAAGGAGTTAGCGATTCGACAATTGTTAAGAATATTTTTTAACATAACAATGACACAATCGATTCTGAAAACCCACCCCTTTAACTTCGATAGACAAGAATTTTTTCTCCAGTGGAAAAAGCTTCCCGTTGAAGGTACAAAAACTCCGCGGCTCTAATTTCCAGCCGGGGGTGGCTTTTGCCGCAATTAATTTCCCGGGAATCCAATTAATTCCTCGCCGCCGGCCAATGAACTAACGTTGTTTGCCGAAGAAAACGTTGTCTCCGGGATCGTCGTGCTAAAACCACCAAGGGGGAGGAAGAGAAACTCACGAAGCGGGGATGAAAACGATGGCGAGAGAATAGAGTCGCCTCTGAAAGATCGTTGAGGAGCATAAAGGAAGGGTGGTACAGGGGCGCAGATAAAATTACATTATCGCCTAAAGCGTCCTCGACGAAGGAGAAAGGGAGAAAGAGGGAGGAGAAAACCGGGGTGAAAATCACGTCCCGTAATTCCCGGGCATTAAGGTAAACGTTCAAGTCGCAGGGCGCAGGTTCGGTCACCATGGAAACTGACACCCTCTTCCTACCACCCTGGCTCCCTTTCAATCGATAACTTATGAAACCATCCTCGCCAACCCTCCGCGACCCTCTCCGCATCCAACTGGTCCTCCTACCGGATGCTGGATACCGTTTCCCGCGATGGCGACCCCTTGCCACCACGATCGAACCATTTTTCTACGCGCCTCCTTTCCAGGCTAAGGGGTTGTTTGTAGGACACACGATGTTTTCGCGATCGTTGTACCGATTTATTAATTCCGATTGGTTCGAAAGAGTTTGATTTAAAAGCAGACTGTTAGGAAATATTAAATAAAAGCTTCTGAAGTTTTTCTGTTATGCAAGGTAGTAATTATTGATTATTTTTAGTTCACGAAAGAGACGATGCTTGTTAATAACGTAAAACTCTACGGTGAAAACAGAGAGACGATTTTAAGCGTAAGCAAATGGAATTTGATTTCCATGGAGAACTGTTATGAAATGTTAAATACATATGACTTCTTGGAACTTATTTTTTATACCATTTGTTATTAGAATTGTAATTAGTGACCTTTTTTAAATTCATGAAACAAATGGATAACGTTTGTTAATAGCGTGGAGATCAGCGCAGATAAGAGAGAGATAGCTTTAGGTGTAAGTAAGTAGAATGAGACAATGTCTACGATCTTCTCTTGATGAAAGACTCTGTTGAAAGATTGAAAGATCTTCTTCAAGTATTGAAAGATTAGTAAGATACAGATAATTGAATAATTTTTTAAGATTTGGTCTTGAAACAAATTGGAAAATGCAGAATTTGATTTTTTAAAAATTCATGATTTGAATAAAACACAAAAAAAAGAACGTAGATATTCGAGAATTTTTATATTCTACCTAAGTTAAGATTCATTTAATTAAAATATTTTATCAGTATAAGATTTTCAATATGATGACATGTTAAAGATCCAACAGAAAAGTTTTTTCCTATTTCCATTAAATTTAGCTTCACATTAGACTTCCAAAAATATAAAATGAAGAATAATCCTTAAAGAAAACTCGTGCTCACTAGAATTTCTATACTATAAAATCTCAAACCCTAAATATCTTGCACATTTAATAGAAAAATTCTTCTTTACTCTAATAAATTCTATACCGTGTTAAACTTCCTTTTATATCATTTTATATCATCAAAATTCCACCTTCATCTCAACATTATTATAAAATTTCAGACAATTATACCATCGCTGTAAAATTCACCGAAAGAAAGAACACATGGAAGAATCAACGAGTCTTCTTCCGAGGAAAAAAAGGGAACAGAGTTTCTTCCAATATTTAAATTATCAGAATTAGCTACACGAAATAGTTTACGCGAAATTCTCGCGAGCGAATTTCGCGGTTGTAACGGGACAGAAGATCCATCTCCACGGCGGAACTTGTTTATTCTTCATGACGAATGATCGGCGACATTAACTGCGAACGATCTAACCGCCGGCCCACCATTTGTCGGCCGGTAATGCGTACGATCGATTAATTAAATCCGGCCAACCGGCGACCGTATCGCGCCTGGAATCATCCCCTAAACGCCGGGCCAATCAGAGCAAGGGCTCACCAGGGGTTAGCCACCCTCGCCACCAGCAAAAAACCAAAACCAAAACCATTAACGTTCGACCAAACGATCGTCTTTAAATCGTTCGTACCCTTCATCCCCCATTCGTTCGACACATGTTCCTGTAATTCCTCTATGAGAAAATTCTAACTGGCTGACTTGTCATCCTTTTTTAATAATTCATATCGTCATTTGACTATTTTTCATACGTTCAGTTGAGATTTGAATTTTATAGAAATACCAAATACAAGTTTCTCATACTTGAAGGAAAAATCCATATTTAACGAAAATCGCATGCGTTCTTTAATCTTCAAATTCTTTATTCACAAATATTTCTTCAATCAATAAAGGTAGAAACTCTGTAGAATTTCTATGGATTGTTCGATCATTTCTAAATTCCTTGGAACATTTTTTAACAAAATTCTACTTTACAGTTACAATTCGAATTTGATTCTTAACAAAAATCCAGGTTACAAATATTCTCCTACCTCCAACGAAATTTTTCGGCTATCGCAAAAATTCTCATTCAAAGCTACTTCTTTCTTGGCTCTCGATAAAATCATGGAAAAATCTCAATTTTTCCTCAAAACCTCACTACCTCACTTTCTTATTCTACTAGGTACACGGATGAATAATCCAAATTTTTCAGGGAGACTAAAAGTTTCTCTAAAAAGAAAAAAAAATATCGTGTTGTTCGATCAAAGTATTTGTCGCTTTTTATAAAACTGTAAATCATCTATTAAGCAACGAAAGAATTTCATTACGGAGGATCGAATCGTTACTGACAAAGTAGGACGTTCAGTGAAGTAGCTGTGTGACAACGTTAGGCTACATACTGCTTCTACGAAGGAAAAACGTCATAACGAGTCTCGTTTGAGGTGTCTTCCATCTTATTCATCTCATACGCTAGAAATTACTCTCTTAGATTGCTACCTGCTCTGATCGATGTAACACGTCTTATCCGACTACCATTTGCAATTAATGAAAGCACAAAGATGACGATTGACGATTGGATCTTGTCTAAAGACGCAGTATTTTTCAGTAATGGAATTCGTCGCTTGTCCGATAAATGGCTTAAAGTTATAAAAAGCAACGACAAACGATCTTAATTCAACAACTTGTTGTACTTTTCTTTAAATACATTAAGTTTGAAAAATTTGGATTACTCATTTGTATACCTAATGCTTAATTCTTAAGAAAATTCCATTAAGAATATTCTTCGATTCTTTGGAAAATCTGCGGTATATGTACGCGTAACAATTTCCAATCGCGTCTTTCTCCTCGGTTCCAACCATCTCCACCATTGTCTGCTGCAATTATCGTTACCAGCGCGATTCGCGAGCAACGTCTATCGCGAAATTGAGGCGTCAGCTTTATAGTCTTCGGCGGCGGAATAGCAGAGAGGCCCGCGAAATAAGACACGAGAACCGGAGGAGCGATGGAGGAGGAAGAAAGATGGTGGCGGGTAAAGAGGAAGACGGGTTCCTGGTCCGGGTTATATGGAGTTCGGAGAATTTTAACAAGACGGTCTCGCGTCGCCCTGGGCGAGGAATCCCCTAACGAGAAAGGGCACTTCTCCCCTCAAAAATAATGAAGTCTTCAAGCCGCGTTCCCACAGCCTCCCCGAGGGTGTAATGTTGCGCTTTTATGCAACTCGTCTCCTAGTCGAATCGCTGGTGAACACATTCGGTTCAAACACTTTTGCCGCCTCAGCAAAAACTGGATACCTCTTAGTCACTTTGCTTTGTATTTTCGAGAAAATTGATAGAGCCTGCAATGGTGTAAATTCAAGGGATGTTTTGTTGTAATTTCATTCTTAAATAGAGCCTCTCTTGTGTGGGAAATTACAATATCTAGTCTGGAATTAGTCGTGTTCAAGCATACTTGATAAATTTTCAAACTCGATTTTCTCGTAAACTAAGTCTTAAATGAAAAAATTTCCATTTTGTTCTTATTTTTTCATAAGGAATCACCTCGTGTTCGCTTGTACATGTTATTCGGCCGCACTCTGTATATCCTTTATCTCTGCTTGCCTCTCGGATTTACGGCGATTTCCAGTTACACGTGCAAAATAAATCAGAGGAATAATCGTAAAACTTATCTGTAAACAAAAAATACATAATAACAATAATCGTGACTTAATCTAAACTCAATTAACTATAGAAACAGCTACCTACATTTATCCTTATAATCTATATTATTATCATAATCCTTATTATCCATATTAATATACCTATTTCCGTATAGATACTTTATGATGGCTATCGAGAGAGATTCAACAACCTGCTGTACGATAGGGTTATTAACACCTTAGAAAGGTAGAAACGAAGGGAATAATTTGTAACTGAAGAGAGTGATTATCCTAACAGTCGTTATTATTTGTCAGATACTTAATATCACTGCGTCAACAACTTTTGTACTATTAAAAATACTTCACTAGATATCTCTTCAATATCAAATTTCCCAATTTTTACGATATTCAAAATTCACGTCATCTCAATTGCTAAGTAATTCTTAAATAATTCTTCGATCCCTCCAATTTAATTTCTCTTCAAACTCACTTCCAACTCTCAGTTAACTCTATAATTTCACGATTCTACACGTAACGTCATAATTCACGAATCACCCGAAGGTAAAATCTTCGTAGTTCGTGGACATCAAAATAACATAAGTACACGCATTTCGAGTCTGCAAATCAAATCAAATCCAACTACCAAGATTCCATCCAATGTCCAAAATTACCTGAGCATCAAAGCATCACACGAACAACTACCTTTAAAACGGCGGTGATAAAGAAGAGCCGAGTAAATAACAGAGAGACTAGAGCGAGGTAACCGGACTTAATTCGATTTAATGCCGGGTTAATCCAGCTGACCTTTGGCGGACGAGTCGTGATTTAAGGCGACGATTGGCCGTCGGCTAATTGGCGGCCTTGTCTTCCATCAGGGCGAAACGCTGATAAATACAGCCAGTAATCCCATCGGGAAGAATGGGTACGAGCATCGCGAAACAAGGTGAAAGGAACCGGTGTAAGAGAACGAAGAAAAACGAAAAAGGGACAAGGACGGCGCACAAGGCTCGTTTTCATTAAGCTCGCCTAAACTGCCATCAATTTCACCACGATGAAAGTCGGGCCCGTCCCTATTCGACACGCATTTTCGCGCCATTTGTATGGATATACAGACGATCCGCGCGTTGCCTAATTAAATCAACCAGGAATTCCTGGTATTTATTGGGATTTCATGTAAATCAGCCTGGTCAGCTATAGAGAGTCGTTTTTTCAATGGCAACCTGGCGCGTGACTCTTTGATCTCTCTCTCTTTCTCGTTTTCACGGAGTTGGCTTCCTTTTTCCCTCATTTCTGACTATAATGTTTCTTCTTCACGTTTTATTGCATCTCTTTCTTTTTTCTTTTTCTCCATGATTTTATTGAATATTTTTCTTCACTTTTTAAAGAAGTATACTTCTCCTTCTTGATTTTATTTGGTTCTTTTCACTAGTTTTTTATAGACTGATTTCTTTTTATCGCTGGACACTAAACATATATAACATTCAGGTTTATAAAAAGCTAGATAAATGCTAGCTAAGAGCTAATGTGTAATATAGATACGTAGGTGTGCGAAGAATCTTAATAGAAGTTACTTCGTAAGAATCATTTTTCTATGAATCTCGGAATGGTAAACCTACAATTCCTTCGTCCTCCAAGAAGGGTTCAATAAAACCTCTACAATTTATCTTCAAAACAAAACCGAACGAAAAAAAAAAAATAACAGCAAAAATATCATCCAATATGAAAAATGAAAAAAACCTTTGACAAACAATCTCCCAAAGCGCAGCAATTTAAACTGCAGAAAAAAATCGCCCAATAAATACGTTTCCCCTTCAGGCGAATAAAAAATTAAACAAAAAAAAACAATAATAATAATAATAAAAAAGAACGAGCCGGCGTGAAATCGTTCGACCAATTTATCACGTTTTTTTTTTTTCGTCCCGCCGGTGTATCGAGACTAGCGTTGAAAAACGAGGGGGCGAAAATGGAAAAACGACAAAAATGTGACACGGATGGAGGGTGGTTGAAGGGGGTGGCAAAAACGTCGGGCTGGGCCCGGAATGAATTTTAATTCGGCACGCGCGAAATAACAAACAAAAGAGAGAAAGAATGGTAGCCGGGCGAAACTTAAACCAAACAGCCACGATTGGAAACACGATCGGAATCGATTCCAGCCGACGAAATCGAAATCGTCGCCTCGATTTCCGGCTGGGATTCGATCATTAAAACGAGACCGCTTATTTTTTCTTCCTGCTCGCGAATTTTTTCGGCGCAGCTTTGTTTTTCCTTCGTCTCGTTCTCCTACCCCTTCTCTTTGCTCGACAATCGAAAACGATTGGATTTTTTGGCAGAGTTCGAGCAGGGGTTTGGTTTGTTCAATCGATCGGTCCAGTGGTTTGTAAGTTAATTAGAAGATTTAAAAAAGGGATGGTGAATTTTTTTCATCGTAGTGTCGCATTTCTATTTTGTTTGATTACTCGCAATTAGTTGTATAATTCTATTCGATTCGCGTGTACGATCTCTAAATTATGTTAAGTCTTTTGGAAATAGGAACTTGTATTTATCATTCGTACATGTATAGAAATCTTTTCAAATTTATTATTAGGTTATAACATATAAGTATACTCGGACCTAATCAATTAGTGTGTAAATTTTTCTAAACACTGTACGTTAATGTTAGAATATCAAAATTAATGATATACGATGGAGGAGAGATTCTCATCTTCAAAACTATGCATAATACAGTCGATATATATTTACTGAAAAATATAACAGAAGATCGATATCACGGAATCTGACGTTTTCAACTACCCTCAAGAAGATAACTAAATTCTCTGAAACCGCCCTTGGAAATCTCTGAAATTCATTCACTAAAATCCACTTACCTCCGCCATCTTCTCAAATCACTATTCCATCATCCATCAAACCTCTCATCGCTCCTCCCAAAAAGATCGAAAAATCATCCCCATGCTCCGTAACCATCAAAAGACTCAAAACACCGGAAGAACCGTTTCCTCCCTTCGATTCAACTTCCCTCCCCTTACAGAAAAAAGAAAAATACTATCCGTAGTAGTAGTCGACAGGTAGCATCTTCCTTACAAGAACACCAACACTCGTATAAAGGATGAAATCGAACGAGGAAGACGGGAGAACAGAAAGGGGGATGAAAGGGACAGACGTGAACATCGTGGGGACAGCCAGCCTCTGGTTTCTTTACATATGGCGCTTAGCACAACGCTATAACCATCGATAATCGGCCAATAGGAACGAACCACGGGATCGTACGCTATCGTCGAAACCCCATAGATCCGTAGGCAGCATGACAAATAACTCTCACAATGGGCCATCATTTCCAGTCGTGCACCCCCTCCGCAGTAGTCGAGCTTCCAGCCCTTCCTCGCGCTATCTCTCTCTCCCTCTCTCCCTCTCTCTTTCTCTTTATAGCTCCCCTCTGTTCGTGTTATACACGACCAGATCGGTTCCGGCAATTTTACATTCACGTCAGAGCCGGCGCTGATTTATTATAATGTTTGCTGCTCGCTTTGCCATCCTCCTCTTCCACTGGCTTCGAGCTCGTCCAGCTTTCTGGTCCGTTTCATCCCCTCTTTTTCTTCATTTTCTTCTATGTTTATCTACGTATTGTGAGTTAGGCGTGGTTGGTGAATGTTGGAATGACGTTGGTGTTGGTTGATTATTTGTTAGACTTTGCAGAGGAAAAAGGAACGAGAGGAAGGAACAGGAAGGGTTGCTTGAGTTAGGGACCTGTTCTCGGGGAAATTGCGATGTCGCCAAATTAGTTTTGACGCGAGGAGCGAGCTCATTGTGCGTTGATTTTGGCACAGTGGATCTACTTTGATTTCTTTTGGCTCCCGTGAATATTTGTTATCGGATGTCTGGTGTTTGAGATGGCAGTTTGCCTGGAAATTAGGGGATGTTCCTGATTTGGGATTTTTCGGATTTTTCTAATAATCGAGGGATTCTCGTGGCCGAGGAGTTTGATAAATACCGAAGAAAGTTCGTGCGTGAGGACTTTATCGTTGCAAAGATATTTGTGAATCTGGGCGATGTGCAGACTCGAAGAAGATTTTTTTCTTGCAAAAAAGGTCTGTCATATTGGTACTAGCGATTTCATTAAGAATTGTTTATGTCCTTCGTGGAAGATATTCCAATATTTAATTTTGAAACGTCTCACTTTTGTTCCTCTTAAAAAATTTAGCGCATGTTAAAATAATGGAACTTATCGAAGGAAAAAGCAATTTCTTCGACTCTTCGTATCATTGTCACTTGTTTAACAACCAAACATTTGACAGTTCAAGATGATTGACTCTCTTGAAAACAACGAAATGGCAAGAAACAAAGAGTAACGAATGGAACAAAGCTTCTTTCGGTCAAAAGTCTGGAAACAAGGGTTGATAGGAGTAGGGTGAAACGTTGGTGAGCGGAAAAACGGTATACGGTGTAGGGGATTCCATTTTCCGGGGCTCGATTCGCCATAAAGATTTTTATCCCGCCACTGGAAAATAGAATTGTTATCGGTGAATCGGAGATTGCTGCGTGCCCCATGGCCCCATTCCCAAGGTCAAACGAGCACAGGCTCCTTTTAAGGCCGCCAGCCATCGGTTATTTAATTAGTATCGTTACTGTGAAATGGCGAACTCGAGGCACGTCCCTCGAATTTATTCACCAGTTTTTATTTTCGACCGAGAATCGTTGCAGTTTATCACCATCCTTTCTTCCTCATCTTCTCAAGGGTGTGAACGAGTTCTTGGCATTTTTTTGCCAAAAGTTTTGTGCTTGCTTGCTTACGACTGACAAAAGTGACGATTGGATTCTTTATTTCTTTCGTTCTCGTTCTTGTCGTATCTGTAGATTAAAATTGGTGGTTATGGGGGCAAGAATCTTAGTTTAATTAAGCAGAATTTATATAAAATAACAGCATGTAGTTATTCGTTTCAAGATATTGTCAGTTTGAAGAAAATTGAAGTCCACCTGGTGAAGTTCCGATTTTATTATAAGAAGGTTCATAATATGTAAAGAATGTAAAATGAATGACAAAATAAAAATATTGTCGTTTGGTAAAAATTCTAAAGATTTGTATAATGGAAAACATAAACGTTATGGATCTACTTACAAAAGGTTCACTTTCGTTAAAAATTCAGAAACTATCATATTCTTCTTCTCAACAATTTGTTCTTCCTGGTCCTACGAAAAATTCCTATCACTAAAGGTTTCCATATTCTACTCCTTATTTACACTGTAATCCTTTCTAAAGCATTAATAATCTTCGTGCTTATCCACGAAGAAATCATCCATTATGAAAGAAAGATTAGTTATGAAAACCAAAAAATAATAGAAAATCAACCCAATATTAATCATAGAAACAACTTCAGCTGGAATGAACGACAGATTCGATATCAATAAAGTGAGTTTCAAGCCGTTCCAATTTCAGTAACTGGACTAATCCAAACGTAAGTTTCACGCCCGCCCTCGACAATCGAAGGAAATCGTTGTAACCGATTTCTGTTACCGGCCCTGAAGGTTCTGTAACGGGGGCCGTCGATAAACAAGACAATTTCGCGGCAGGACGTCCCCAGGAATCTATAAATCTCTAGCTGGCCAGTCGCGATCTATCGATTAGAGAAGCCTGTGGCCGAGGTCTCGCCATCTTGAAAGCGTTTGCCGCCAAACGATTGAATGTGTCCCCAAGCGGACATCCTCTCAGTCTCGATTCTCTTCCAGCGAAAACCTCTCTCACACACAACACCTCGTTGCGTTTCTTTTCTTCCTCCCTTTCCCCTTCCGCACCTTTTCTCGTCCTGTTACTCGCGATCGCGTCGCGGGAATTGAAAGCATCGACAACCGAAACCCGACGACGATTCTATTTTCCCTTTGGCCAGCGTCCCCGTTACGTTGCCGGTAAAAATCTTTATGGCGAATCGAGTCCGGGAAATGGGATGGCTTATTTCGCTTTTTTCCCTCTTGTTTCTTCGTCTTTTTCTGTTACTTTTTCCATGTTGCTTCTGGTGATGGGAGGAAAAAATCAATTTACATGGATTTATAGACGGAGGACCTGTACTGGGGCAAATTTGTGTCGCTTTCTTTAGTTTCTTTTGGATCAGCTTCTTTACATTGTTCCGGTTACTATTGGTTTACCTACTTAGTTGCTTCTAGGAGGTTCTCGGCTAATTTATTGTATAATTTCCATGAATTTGTGGATGGCAGACTCGCGTTATCTGTATCCGGGTGTAATATCTGTGTCACTTTCTTTAGCTTCTTCTAGGTTGAGCCAAACTTCTCTCATTTTCTTTAGTTCCTTCTGGAGTAACTTCACTGGATCGTCCTGTGTAGTGTTGGTTTGTTTTTAAAAGGTTCTTGGCAAATTTATTATACAATTTATACAGCAGATGGTGAACTTGCCATCGGTTAAATCTTTCTTCTTCTTCTTCTTTGAATTCTTCTGGGTAATGTTAGTTCGTCTTTAGAAGGTTCTTGGCTAATTCATAGGAGATCCTGGAACTGTTTATTATATCGTTCGTTTCCAAACTGAATGAAATTGTGAAGAATCGGAGATTACCAGTGAACTACCATTATATGAATTCCATTTGTATGAATTGCCAGCCCCTGAGAGGCTCTTTTAAACAGATTTCCTACATGAAGTTCTCTAATTGTCGTTCTATATAGATTGTTAAATGAAGGGAAAATTTTATTGAAAATTTACGGTATTTATTAACACACACTAACATATATATATACGTATAATAAATTGCCAAAAATATATATAGAGTATTAGAAAAAGGAGAAACTGAGAGAAAAAGTAAAGTAAAATTCCATTTGTTCTAACATTAGCTCACGTGCAAGTTTCTAGCTACTGCTGTTTTAACTAGCAGGTTTAACGCATTCTTTTAACCGTTCTACTATTTTTCCAAAGAGATTAAAATTCAAATAGCATAAAAAAATGAGAGCAGAGCGAATAACGCAATAAATTTACATGTTAACCTCCGACGATCGTATTTTTCGTTCCCGATCGGCAATAAATACAGCGAACCGGACCATAAAGTTCTATTTGTCAACGCGATTTTCTCGATGCACCGGCCAGGTTGTCACTCGTAGTATACCTAGTATTCAGGATAGCGTTCTCCTGCTCAGAATCTAGAACACGTTGAGAAACTGCAATGAGGAATCGTGTCACGGTTGAAAGTATCCCGCACATTATTGTTCACGTCACTAACCGGAATATTCTATGAAAATTTGCATTTGGGTCTTTGTTCAAAGAATCCATTGTTTCTTTTATTATTTTACCTCTTTCTAAAATCATTCGTTAGACTGCATTCATCGTTTTACTTCTTTATCGCAATTTACATTTATATTCTAATGTTTCTTATCGAAATTATTCGAACGAAAGTGAAAGGACGTTGGACTAAAAAGTGAAGAGAGGAGAGGTCCAAGGTATTTTCTCATTTTTCATTCTTTAAGAAACATTGGAAGTAGAAGAATTTCTAAATAGAATACGCGATTTTATACGATGCTAATAAAGATAAAAATTCATGAAGAGTTTTTACAATGATTAAATATTCAACTGCGTCTTAATACAGAATCTATCATTATCAAGATAAATAACATAGTATGTTCTCGTGTATTTATTTTTCTGTCTCTTAAGACTGTAATTTATGTGTCTACATAGGAGTATTTTATTATTGAAAGAAACGAACAAGTTATTTCATATAATATACTTTATAACAATATAAATTACTTTATATATATTCGATCATTTTCTCATTAAAACGTAAAAAGAATTATGTGAAAGTTAGCAGTATATCTAGAACATAGAATATAGAACGTATCTTCGAACATAGAACAAAAATTGCGACCGTCAGATTATCGCCAAACACATTCTTTTAAATTGCCCTAAATACAATGTCCCTCGCAACAAATACCACGTTAAAGAAATTTTTAGCGAAGTATAACTAGCAAATCTTTCTCTGTTAACATTACCATCGCTAATAGTACTAACCACGGTACTAACTACATGTATTTAATGAGATGTTGAAACTTATACATATATATAAAAGAAAAAATAAAATAAAAATCACTGGAATACCTGCTATAAATTCTCCAAAAAAATCTCGAGATACGACGATTACCGTAAATAACTTACAAAAATCTCATTTTTCTAATAAAACTAAGCGACATTTGTGAGAGAAAAAGAAGAAGTAGAAAGTTTAAGAGGAAATTGGTGCGAATTCGGCGTGGAACGAGGGGTCCGCGATCGGCGATTCAGCGCGGTTTTTGCTCGGTCGGAGGTTCGCGTTGGCTGCATTATTTTATTAGAATGAATTATTCATGCGCGTCACTTACACGGTATGCGCAAGTCGCGCTCCTTCATCAATTCCTCCCCCTCTGGGCCCTGATTCGCAAACCTAGCCAACGGCCAGCTCCTTTTTCATCCTTCTCCTTCTTCTGGTCCTTTCTTCGACATTCAATGAAGAAAAAAGAAGACGTAGAAGAAGACGAAGAAGGAGAGAAAAAGGAGAAGAGGAAGAAAGGTTTAACTAGTTCACAATAATCCTCTCTTTTCCATTTTGTAGCAGCGCGCAAAAAAATTCTGCCCGAAAGAAACCTCGAGAGCGATGGACCGACCACGAATTCGATTCCCCTTCGGTTTCTTTATGGGATTTTAAGCGGCCGCGGTTTTTGCTCGACGTCCGCCGCGGTGCGAGATTTTCGCGCCATTTTGAAACCTGTTGATTGATTCAAACGTTTTACGGTGCGTTCGATTTCTTGTCACGGGGTTGCGCCACGTTTTGCCGCGTTTTTTCCCACGTTTCCTTTAAAGTTGGGGAACCCTTAATGGAAAGATGGTAGAGGCGAGGATTTTAGAATCTCTATGTTGTAAATGATATTACTCCTTTTTGATTTCTTCGTTTTAACCATGGTCTTAAAGTCAATCTTCGTGGGTGTCATATGAACCTTTGGCCAATTTAACTCCGCTAACCGCATAGTAATAAACGCCAATAAATCTTGCGATTCGATAGACTTTTTCTGTTCACAATCCACCGTCAGCTGTAATGTTAACAGAATATTGTCATCCACGAACGATTTCTAACCGAATTGTATATTAAAGTGTTTTATACCCATGAATAATAATAATAATAGTAACAATAATAATAATAATAATAATGAGCAACATATTAATCTATCAAACCCATAAGTGTCCGTCGTTGTCGTTCATTTGGTTGATGCAACAAATGTAACTATTTTCTGATTGTTTTAGTGAACAAATGAAACGGCAGGAAAGAACAAGATATCGTTCAAAAGCGACACTGCATAAATGAAAAAGCAGAGAATACTGATGTTACAAATCTTGCTCTTTTTTAATTTTCTTCATTTGTGTCTTTTCCTTGTAATAACTGAACTTTCCAACTAAACAAGACGTACTGTACACGCAAATTCATTGATCACAGTTAGTTTGAAATTTCCAATGGACGAGCAAACATTCGAGAGAATAAAAGAAGATAGTCGAAATGGTGGCACGAGCTGGATTTCGATGGAGAATTTAAGGGGGCAGAGAAAACGAATTGACCGGATCTCGCGAGAGTAATGGCGGGCTAAACGGTGGCGGCGCCTTGATATGCAAAAGCCGGAATTTCCGCGCGGCCATACGGCGGAAAAGAAAACGAACAGGCTCGCTGGAATGCTATGCAACCGCTATTCCGGTAATAGCCTGCGTTTACATCGCCTCTTTAGCGTCCGCTATTCGTACGGCATTTGTCTTCGATTTTCTTCGCTCGATGCAACGATCTGCACGATCCTTGAGAATCCTTTGATCCTCACCCGCGATCCTCCGCGACTCCTCCATTATTTTTCTCATCTCGCATAGCCTCGCTTTGACGCTCGAGACGACACATCTCGGATTATTCTGTCGTGTTAATTTAAATAGCCTCATCTGGCCAAATTAATTTCAAAATCTTATCTGGTTTGAAAAATATGATTTTTAACACCTTCGAGATATAAATCGCTGTATCTTCAGTTTCAACGAAGATACGGCTTCCTTGTTTGATATACGCATGGATAAACTATTTTTCGATTTAAATTGTTTCTAAATGTACATTATTTGTATATTGTATACAGTATTTGTATATTGTACTCGATCCAGTTTGTACCACCTTTCCCTCTGTTATTAGTTGCTTCTATCAAATTTGTCAGAAAATTGAATTTTGGGATGTTTTAGTCAAACCTGTATCGTTTAAGTTCTACTGTATCTCTATGTTATTCTGTTATTGCATTTCACAGTTGTAATATGCTAATGGAAAATTTGGCGATTTCTTCAAAAAATAGTCAAAAAACAAGAATGAAGAAAATGAATAATTATTTTCCCTGTTTAACAATGATATTTATAAAGCAGTTGAGAACAAACGATCCTTAAGATCGTTTAAAGAAAAATTGAATTATCTAACCAGATAGTGTATGTCACAATTAATTCGAATAACTATAATATCTTCCACTGAAGATATTTATTTTATATGAATATGAAAAATGTCCAATAGCTCAATGATATGTCAAATGGCTAATATCATACACGTTAAAAAGGGAACGTCTTTGCAATTTTAACATGTCGTCAAATAATCAATCGATATCGTACACGTTAAAATAAAAACGTTCGCTTCTGTCGTAAGATCGAAATGGTCAACAAAAGTCAGCACTCGGACTTTAATCCTAATTATCTCGTTTCTGGCGAGTGGGAAAAACAACGTTCCTACAGGTGACACGTCATTGTACGATGCTCTCGTCTGACGATCGAAGAAGGGGATGAGACACGAGGACAAAACCAGCCAAGACTTTTCGGAATGCCGCGGTTGGGACGCATTCAAATCGTTTCGTCGCTTCGTTTTGCGTGCTCCGACGCGGACGATTGACGTTGAGGGATGACACGATCCTCTTCGACGTGGCCCTCGCACTCTCGACTTTGGTTCCCTTAAATCGAGTTAAAGTGAACGAAGATAGCGTATCTGTCTCTCTGGCGGCGATAGTGGAGAAAGAGACAGGAACAAGACGTGACGAAAATTTCAAATTTTCTAGAGAAATTGATAGTTTCGTGAAATTTAATCGAAGCAATGTTGAAGGGACTGAAGAAGGATGGGAAGTTTCGCGACTTACGCTTCTTCTGCTTTCAATCAATGATACTTATTTTAGTAATATTAGTAGATTTTAGAGATTGTAAAGGACGGTGGATTTGAAGATTACTTTTATTCTTATTATTTATATTATTAGACACAGTAAATAGATACCTGTACTGTATGTACGATATCAAGTTGTAATATATCACGGCAAATTAATAAATGACAATTATATTAATAAATTTCGAGAGTTGTAACTATTTCAAAATGGAAACTTTTAATCTAAGTAAAAATCAACCGAGTCGATATATCTTCTTCTACAATTCAACAAGTTTCAATTTCAACTTTGTGAAAACCTTGCAGCTTCACCGTCATAGCCATTTGACAATAAATTTTTTACCTCGAATTAAGAAATACAAACACACAGATTTTTAAAATTATTTTTCTACGCTATCGCAACGCATCAATTTGCAATTTCGAAATAATTAAATATTTTGAAAAATCGTGCGTTTCAGCATTAATTTAGTGTTTAATACGCCTGCGTTTAAAATGCCTTATGCAGCGCTTGAATATTTTCTCAACAACGAATAACAAGGAAATAATCAATCACGAAGGGACCATCGGCGATATTAAAGTGTTATTTGAAATAGATTTCGGGGATAACGAGTTAGCCCGGTAATTCGATGAAAATTGAGGCGGAGGAAAGCTGTACTTAAATGTTTTTTTTTTTGTTCTTCGAGCAGAGAAAATTCGGGGTGTTGCGTGTAATGATGTAATAAAAAATGAAATAACGGGAGTAATGACAATGAGATAAAAAGTAAACGATTTAACGGACGAAGATCGAGTAATTTCGTTTCGAAGATAAATGTATTAAGACGAAGGAAATGGAAGCTCTTGGCGAAGTGCCTTTTTAATAACGCGCACGATTATTACGTCCAAGATTAATGGAACACCGAAAAGAGAGAAGAACGAGCGGGTAATTGTAGCGTGCGGTGATGCAGTTTCTCTGGAAGGAGCGTTCCCTGAATGCACTTAAACGAAGTTAAATATCACTCGGTGAAGACGTAAACCAATGGCGGCCGAAATGATCAACGGTAGAGGGAGACCGAAGAAACCTCCCTGCATAATAACTATGCTATCTTTAACAACTGGCTACTAAGGGATTGAATCAAGATGAAATGGCAACAAACACTTCTTATTACGAACTTTTACGACTTTTAAGTTAATGAGAAAGTGGAAGTTGTGTACGAATTTTGGATGATTTTTACATCTTTTGGAATTTACTTCTCGTAGCAAATCTCTTTTCTACTGAAAGGGAGAGAGAGAGAGAGAGAGAAGAGAAATGAAAAAGATAAGGAAGCTGAGGACACGAGAAAATATGATTAAAATGAAAATAAGTATTTGATATTGGTGAATTTCTAGCACTTTCAGAGAATGACGAGATAAAAATTGTTTATCGATAAATTTGGAAGAACATACAATTTCTAAGAAGAAGTAAAGAAGAAGAACGAGATTGAAAATTAATAACAAGGAAATAAAATGTATACATCGTGAGTTCGTACGATCGTAAAGCTTGTAAGGAATTTGTTTCATAAGAAATGTACTTTCCACCAGAGAAAAGAAGAAAAATAAATAAATAAATTCAAAGGATTAAGAAGAGGAAACATTGTATTGCAAATCTACAAGCTTCCAAAATGAATAAACAAATTTTTTTAAATCGTATATATCGTCGATCTGTAAGATCGTAAAATTACTTTCAATTTTGCTTCGTTAGAAACTCTGTTTTCTATTGGAGAATCGAGAAGAACAAAATTATAGCAAAAAGGGAAAGAGAGACGAGACAAAGCGAGACGGAGAAAGAGGACGAGAGTTGAGGCCGAAAGAGGGATTAGCAAAATAGAAAGAAAAATGTGAAGAGGCCGAAGGAAGCAACGAACGAAGAACAGCATCGTCGACATTTTTACCGGCTGTTTTCGTTGGTTTTGCGAATTCGTTCGCGCGATCGTGCCAGGAATGACATCACGGCCTCGTACGAGCTACACCTAAGAAACACTGGAATGCCCACGAACCTGCACAGGTGTTCCTCTTCTGAATGGTTCTCAGGTCGGAACGGAAAAACGAGACACGCAAGAAAAGTTCCCTCCGATTCTTCCCTCCTCTTACGATCCTTCTTTCAAGTAACACTGTGAATCGGTGAACGCCAATGACAACGTTGTTTACCAATTCTCATGACGATTTCAAGCTTCTGCTCGGAAAGTTATACGATTCTTACGTAGTCAGGAAGATTTGGATATATTTATTTGGTAATTAAATTGATTTATCGTTTTGAAGAGGTAAAAGGTTTAAGCGTTTTGTAGATTTGAACGGATATAACGTTTTAAAAATTTTTTTGAGGGTGAAGATGATGAGACTATAGGATTGATGATTTCATTTCTTGTTGAATTAGTTGCAAATTGTAGTTCTGTAACTATTTTCGTTTTTTAATGGAAGAATGAGTTGAAATTATTGGTAAGAGAGAAATTCAGATTTATTACAAGGTTTTATTAGATACTTATTTACATTTGATTAAATATTTTCCATCGAATGATCCACAGATGGGATCAGATTAAGAGTAACATATAATGTAGTCTTCCTTATAATTTAATACGAAAAATGTGCTGTCTAAACAGCTACTGAAAGCTCTTATGATCATATTTATCATCTACTCGTCAATGTGAATAGTATCCTATTTTCTATCTTCTCTTATCTGTATAGGAATAAATAATGACGAATCTGTAATGTCATCTCTTAGTGTATTTCTAAATTACAAAGAAGACAACTAACGAATAAATAACAAAAATAAATCGCTATTTTTATGGTCACATATAAGGAGAAACTTATTTGTTTTTCAAGAAGTTAACATTGTACGGACAATCGTACAGCTGACTAATAAAACTGTGAAACATAGAAAAAGTGGAATAGATCAATCATTAAGCTATAGAGACTATCATAGTATACCTATTAATTATAAGTACATTAAATTTCGTGTCATTTAGTAGTAATTTCACACGATTAGAAAAATTTGATACTATGAAAATGAAACATAAACCGTGATAAATACTTTTTGTACTTATTGTATATAAGATAAAAAAAAAAACGAGACCTAAGAATTCTGTATATTTTGTTTTACTCTCAAAGTATCATAAAAAGTCAGTTTCGATATTTTTGTATATCTCATATACAATTTTACATATTTAAGTTTCCCATAATTATTATTATTATTTATTTATTTGCAATCCCTGCCTACTTTTTACATCTTTTTTTTGGCATTACATCTCTATTTACAGTATCTTATGTTATGTACTCTATTCTCACCCCAAAACCACAATCTCGTTAAATTAGAATTAAAAGCAAAGGCAAGCTCAACACGTATCTCAACTCAACTTGAACTTAAACATAATATAATCATATCTTAGACCTATTCCTTTTGGTACAATATATTTCAATTCTAATTCTAATTCTATTCCATTTTATTTTCATCTTAAATATCCCATTAATACTCTTAACTCCTAGAATTTCCCTAATAACATTAATTCAATTGTATAAAAACCCCATGAAACAAAGATATCGCCACAAAACTTCCCACCCTCTAATCAACCCAACTTCCATCATCCCCGTACGAAAATCCAGGTGATCTAGGTACCTACATCTATAAATCTATATATATCTACGTCTCGCCGCTATCAAAATCTTCAGCATAAGATCAACGATCTGGCGAATTCGACGCACGAAACGTCAAAGCAACAAGCAGGATCCCCCAGAGGCTGCGTGGTCCGCTCCTTTCCGGTCCTCACAGACCCTGAGCGTCGCAAGAGCGTCCTGGAGGAACGGTCGAAAGCGCGGCAACACGGTCGGAACACGAGCAAAAGACGAGCCACTCCAAAAGCAGCGAAAGCAGAAAGAGAAGAAACTCTCAGGGACTCGTCCCTGACGCACAAATACGGCAATAGAGGGACAGCAATTTGCTTGTAGCAGGCCCGAGATGTACGTTTCCGCCGCGGAGCTGGTCGGTTTCGCGCGTTTAACGTCCCAACGATCGCGAGATTAGACGGTGGGGATCGCTCGTTAGCCGAGCGAAAGAAAACAAGAAAGAGACCGAGAGAGAGGAGATCCCTCGTGAATATTCTTGGTGCGATTCGAACGTGCTGCTAACGAGCGTGCGACACGCACCGGTCTTGTTCCGACGTTGGACGCGCGCGACCGATCCAATGGCGACCGAATGCATCGTGTTTGCCGCCCTTTGTGTCCCGATCCGCGATTACCTTGACTCTGTCCAACCTAATTTGCTGAATTTTAGATCGCAGGAAGATTGCGGAGTATTAAATTTTCTCCTTCTTTTTGTCCTGTTCTCGGAAGTTTGAGCATTGTAGCTTTCAGAGCTGTCACAGCATCGGTTATTTGGGCAAAGCAGGATGTTAAAAAATGGTTGGATTTCTTTAAAATTGAAGAATTCTTATAGGATAAAAGCATCTTTGAAGCAAACTACGTTACCATTTGGCCGAAATGTGATGGCAAGTTGAAGATAACGAATGCAGAGATGAAAAAGTGGCAACAGTCGAACTTACCCTTGTGTTACATCAAACTAGCTAAATCTAACATCGATCCTTTATAAAAATCTACCTAATGTACCCTTAAATATCTTCAAACATGAACTAATCACCTAAAATTATTCACAAAGAATTTACGTAACTAGGCTGTCTCCTAGAAGAGACATCATCTTTGATAATCCACTGTGTCTTCTGTTCTTGAGTGGGTGCAGCCGGTCCCATAAAAAAGTTCAGAAGAATTGAATTATCAGCTCCTATTAAATGAAAAACCACCAACCAAATTTCGCATCAATCATTTTTAAACATCTTCCTTACAGTGCTCTAAATATCTTTAAACACAAACTCTTTTCAACAATCAAAACCATCTAAAATCTTTTACCAGGTGATTGGCTCTCCTCTTAGGAGACAGATGATCTTTTGTAATTCACAGTATGTTCTCTTCTGGAGTGGGTGTACGGGTCGGTCGTAATCATTAGCAAGAGAAGGAAGAGACTTAAAGGGGTGCGACGAGTGAACACAGCGATCCTTGTATCGGCTTGCAGGAGAAAGGTACGAAACGATAGAGAGATAGAAGCGTCGGCCGTCGGCGAAGGCGCGGAGAGGCTCGTAATCCCCCGTCCCCGGCCGTTTTGCACGGCTTTATGGTGTTTCTTGCGCCTGCTGGCATCGCCGCTAACAGGCGTCACTAATGCACGGAGGCGGTCTCGCTGTTTCCAACGCCGGTAACCCCGTGCCTGGCCACCTGTCTCCTCTGCGGTAATTCACTGAATCGCTTCATCTCCACGCTGGAGAACACAGGAACATGGCGCTGCTCACGTTTCCGTTCTGCATCCTTTTTGGATATCGTCCAACAAAGATTCGTTAGGTGATTTCTAAAGATTAGGAAGATAATTTAATTTCTACGTGCTGAATTTGTTCAGAGATGGTTTTAAATGGTTCATGGTTATTGTTGAGTAGGTTTATCGAGTTGTGCGTGGATGTCAAGTATTTACCACGGAACATTTTTCGTATCAATCGATGAAATTTTCGTATTATTCAACATTTTCTATTAATCCTGGTTATTGCTCAGCAAGAATTCGTTCGTTCGGCAATATAAGGAGATTGATGATTTCTAAATTTTAGGAAAATAATTTAATTTATAGGCGATGAATTCGTGAATGATTTGCGGTTATCGTTGAGTAGGTTCATCGATTTGTGCGTAAATGTAAGGTCTGGGTTGTATAACACTTTTCATCTCACTAAGTGAAATTTGTATACTATTCGTGTGTCTAAAAGATCCCAATAAGGAAGCAAACAAAGAACGCTATACAGGATATTTTTTAGAGATGCAGTTGTATAGTTTGAGAGAGCAAGAAAGAAGAATAGGAACGTAATTGTGTCGAAGATGGAGTTATAATTAGTTTCTGCATGGTTGTTCGCTAAAGTTGGCAAAGTTCAAAATGGAACAAGATATAAGCTCGTTGAATAGATGGTAAACAGGTTGCGGCTATGTTAATCATGTTTCCAGAAACTTATAGAATCCATACGACCTGGTAAACAGTCGAATTTACGCAAAGAAACTTTCTTTTAAACCAAACAGCAATTAAACAGTGATATGGAAAACGAGATACAATTGACGTACGATCACAAATGCAAAAGCAAGCACAGGTGCAGTTAAAGTACGACATTTTTCTGACAAGGATAAAATAGAGCAATTGATAGCGTAGATGCCATTAAAGTGCAGTTACAAGTGCAAATACATCAGTAGCTATATTATAAATAGGTTGTAAGCAATAAATCTTCTGCCATGCATATATCTACACATAATGTATAAACACATGCAATTTCAAATGGAATTACTCAACCATATCTGCGCACGCAGTTTCAAATGCAATTGCTTAACTATATCTACACACGCAACTTCAAACGCAATTACCAAAGCATCATATATTTGCACACGCAACTTTAGGTGCAATTACTGAAACATATTTACAAACGTAACATCACCTACAATTATTCGAATGATGAACTTTCCCTACAATGGCTCAGCTATACCTACATACACATAGACTGAAATGCAACTGCATTCAGTAAACGTGAAATCCAGAAATACGAAAACGTGTACTAAATCACAATCGCATTTTGAAAGTAAGTCAGAAAATACAACTACGCTTTCAAATGCGATATCCACGCTACGTCTTTCTCTCGACAGCCCCACGATTCGCTATACTTCCATTCAAATTTTCAATTTGTATCCAAAAGACAGAGAATTTTATCGAAGAGTACAGCAGAGCGAAAAATCGAACGAACGCTGGCAAGAAAATCGCGAAACTGGTGCGAAGATACCTCGACAAGAAACGAAGAGAAACGGGGGTGGTGCAAGGTGGGTCCGGTTCATGGGGGCTGATGATAACATCAGTCTTTCCCCATTCCCTGCTCGATTTCTACGCGGAGATGCCACGGACCGTTCCGTGTCCCTCTTCATGTAATTTGTATCGAAACATCGTGGCGGGGAGAAGCTGTCGGCTTTCGGGCAAAGAGCGATCGCGACGCGACGTCGAAACCTGGGGAATCTGAAGAAACGTTGGAAGGAGGAAGTGGTTTCGTCCTGGAATTCTGAAAGGGGATGAGTGCGCAGGCGGAACCTTTTGTTCCCGCGGAACCGGCCCCCCTCACTCCTATGGAAATTCCCTTGGGGTGGACCGAAACCACTTTCGTACTTCGGACGTACTTTGGGGGTGTGTGTACCGGTTCTCCGCGAGCGGAGACCAGCGCAAGTTTTGTGACTTTACGAGCTGGATTCTTGGAAATATTTAGAGTTTTAAAATGGACAGCTGTGGGATTGGTGGAGAATTGTTGTTGGTGGTGAATCTGTTTCTTTCCAAAGTTCGATATGATTTTTTGATGATTTAGGGGAAGCTTTAAATTTGTTATTAGGAATTCATCTGACGAAATTAGATTGAAATTCATGCTATTTGTTTTCGTGGGGCGTTTGGTAGGATTTGTTGACGTATGTAATGTAAGAGAATTTTTAGATTTATTAATGGATTTTGGAATTTTCATCAAATTAGATATTTTTCAGCCTTATGTATATATAATGGAGAATGGTGAGATTATCAAATTGTAATTACAGTTATTTCTTTTCTTAAGAAGTTTGGTACGACTTCTTGATAATATAGAATTCTTGGATTTATTATTAGGGTTTCATTTCATCGAATTAGATATCTTTGTACGTACATGGCAAAATTTTTGGATTTATTATTAGTATTCATTTTATTAAATTAGATACTTGTGTATTTTGTATACACATTGGGTGACCAGATTTTTCGACAAACGTAGAACCCTACTGAAATTTAGTACAATATACTATAACCAAATGTAACTAAATACAAGCGAATACAATTTAAACAACCGCGTTCACTTACTCCACAATATTCAACAGACGCGATCTATTTTGAAAAGCGGGCAAAACGCGGCGTCTTTTGTTCCCGTAAGGGGCCATGCAGGTCCTACAAGGGCCCCATGGCCCCCCTCCACGCGGGAAAGACGCGTGCAGGGGGCCGTGGAAGGGACTTTTATTTGCTCGTCAAGGCTCGGGCTACCTTTTTTGCCGGCCGGGCACCGCTAACAAGCGCTCTTTTGCTCCTCGCGAATTGTGATGCCGCTGACACTTTAGTGATGTTCCTGCCTCTTTCGAATGGCCACTCCCTGAGTCCACCCTTCCCTGCCTCCGCCGCCAACCCTCCCTCCTCCTGCCAGCTGACCATATTCGGAATCACATGTGGCCAAACGTAAAATTCGACGGCGAATTTACTTTGCCTTACTCGCTGCTTCGTTCCTCGTAACCATGGAATTCGAGGGAACTGGTATACCGAACACCACCACTGTTGTTCCACCCTTTTTCTTTTCTTCAATCATGCGCGGGATTCGTGGAGAAACGTGGTTTTCAGGAGTTTGATGGTTTTTGATGGGTTTCGATGATTCTTAGAGCAGCTTTCAGAGAGTGTTTCTTTCAGGATGTAGATAAGATAGATTTATTGGGGTAATTTTATAAAGAAGGATGAACGATGCACCTAATATGGAAAAGTATAAAAAATGTTTAAGATATATTACTATTCTGTAGTGAATGAATTAAATCTGATACGAATTTGCATGAATATTCACAGTATATTTATTAAACTTCAAGTTTCTCAACCACTAACACCTCATTTCACCCTCTCCATTCTTTAAAAAAATTCGCTAACTACCTGGGAAGCTAAGAAACTTCGTCAAGTAATTATACGTAGAATTAGGCAAACTTCACCTTCCTCAATCTCTCTAAAAATCTCCAAGAGTTTAAATAATTTTCTATCTGATAATTTCCATATTTTCCACATCATATTCTCCAATTCTTCTACTTTTATGAATATAATGAAGAAAATAGAAAGTATTTTACCCAATAAATATCGCCACATTATTCTAGACATCTCGTGCATCGTATACATTTCTATACTTTCAATTTTCCCATAAATCTACGAAGATCCTACTATTAGGTTGTCCCAAAAGTTTCTTTCGTTTCATAAGTGAAATGATAGATGTGCAACATTTTTTATCTTATATTATTTTATGGATTTATACGATCCAATTGTTAGAATAAAATGGATCAGACATAATTCAATAAAATAATATATAACAAAAAATGTAGTGCATCGAAATTATTTATAAAACGAAAGGAACTTTTGAGACAACCTAATATATAATACACCCTATTCATAATGCACATAAAAATTTGCCACCACATCAAACTTCTCACCCTCTCACCAAAAATCATCGCATTTTCTTCCCTCGTCCTCTCTTTCCCTGCCACCGGTTGCACCAAACGAATCAATCGATCGAATTCCTCCGCTTCGTTGTAAATCAACTACCAACCAATTGGCGCGTTTTCATCGGCCGGAAAAAGACCCGATCCACGGAATTAGACCAGAGAATGTCGTCGACGTTATTCTTTACGACGCCTTTAACCGCGTTCCATGCCAGCCGGTGTCTACAAAACAGTTTCGTCCGCGAAACGTAACTCGGCTTCCGAGATTGATACATTTTTAATGGGTGCAGCCGGACGAAACGGAGCTATGGAATCCTCTAAAAGGGAAAAAGGGGGAGAGGTCGGGTCTCTGTCGAAGGGACCAGTCGTTCTGTTTCGCGTGGAATTCCTCCGGGCAGCCAGAGTTTTTTGCGAATCCCGGGGGACGTGGTGAGAATCGTCGACACGGCCGATTCTTGTTCGGCTTAGCCGCGAAACTCCTCGAGTTTTAGGATCCTCTGAATCCATTTTTTTCCTTTCCTTTTTTTTAAACTGGTAACTGGATGGCACGGGATCTCGATGTTGACTCGAGGGATTTGTAAACGTTCGTTTGTTCTCCAAACTTTATTATGCTTCTTTTATCGCAGAGATTGGCATTGTTGTAGAATTTTGGAGAATAGTTTAGAACGAATCTCGCGAAAACCACGACTCCTATGTTTTTGGGAAATGTGCGATTTGTTAAGGGTATTTAATTCGCTGCTTTACCTACATCTTGGTGTTTTCCTCTTAACGTGATCTCACTTTATTTTAGCTCCGTTTAATTGTTTTCAGTTTTCGAATGTTGCTAAAAATATTCAACGATTGTATTATTTTGGTGAACTAATCTGATCTACGACTTGCTTCCATTAAGGTATAGCTTTTGTAAGAGCGTCCTGATAAAAAATCTTTAGATTAATGTCACTGATGGTCCCACTGAATATCGAAGTTTATTAATGTAATGGATAATTAACTGTTCAAATATTTCTGTAATTTCAATGAAGCCTATGCTGCTATTAAATACCTCGTATTTTTTATGTACACTTTCAGATTAGTTTCAAATTTTCCTAATATAATTATAACAGCAGTGTCTCACTATGATGCTAATGGAACTTCAAAATGTAATTCCATGTAACACATAAAAATATATTCATAAAGGATGTCTACAAATATTCAAATATTAGGTTGTCCGAAAAATGTCTTTTTTACAACAATGTATCTTTATAGAAACGTGAAACCAAGTCTGTGAAATGTCGCGGTGTTTATCTCAACAGAACGAAATGGATCGTACGTAATTCGATAATATAATATAAAACAAAAAACGTTATGCGTCTATTATTTCCTTATAAAACGAAATAAACTTTTCGGACAATCTGATACTTGCATAATCCACTGTATATTCGATAAAGTACCATTGTATCGGGAAGAAACGAAGTAAAACGAACAGGAAGAAAGAGGGTTGATGATGCGCAGTGGCGGATCCAGGTGCCTTTTCTGGAGGAGGGAGAAACGTGTAAAAGTATAATACTTACATACACTGTTATTCATAAGCATGTGTATATTCTGATCAATATTTATTGAGAATAAAATAAACAATATTTAATAGCAAACCAATGATCGAAAGTATTCTTTTTATTATTTTCTTATACGATGAGCAAATATTATGTTATACAGAACGTCTACTTAAAATCTTATCAATGGAATAATAGAATTAAACGCACGATTGGCCTTGGTGTTAACTGATTTTAAATATTAGTGCTATAATAGAACTAATCGCGATAGTCTTTCTGTCAATTTGCAAGAATCTTCTTCATCTTATCTAACCGAACAAGCTACGGTTAACAAACTCGCTAATTAATAATAACACTTGCAGATGTCAATTCTTTGATCATATACTAACTCGTAAGACTAATTTTAAGCTTCATCGTGTCGTAATCGGATAATCTCGGCTGACAGCCGATAAAGGATAAATAAAGGCCGACTGATAAAGGATAATATCACCAGTCTTTCCATTTATATCTCGTAATCGAATTGCGTTTTGTCAAAGACGAACAAGCATCCATACGCACTTCCAAGCCACAGTGTAAGTACATCTTGGAATCTTCTCTCGCAAGATTTCAAATTCCCTGGTAATTTATATTTTAGTATAGCCCATCTGACATCTATATATCTTAAATAATAAAATTTATCTTATTTATATACCTAGCAAGTGTTTCAGAATGTGACACACAGTATTTTTGTATTTTATAGAATATCGATCGTTCCTATCGTTGTGCTCTGGGTTCGACACTGGCGACTCGGTGGCAGGGGGTAAAAGAGGGTGACGAGTCAATTAAGAAGCTTTCGAGCGTACGTTGCCCTAATCGTGGACCCAGAAGGTGAGCAGAAGAAGAAGATGAAGGGACGAGGGGTGGGAGGCGTATGGGTTAAATTACGAGCAGCCAATTATATTGCGTTTAAAATTAATTACTAGATCGGCCGAAGATAAATCGATGGCCTGACGAGGACGCGGGCGACGAGCCACACTGTGCCAGAGAAAAAGGCCGCCCCGTTTATCTTTTCCTAACTATCGACGGGCCCCCGTCCTCTTCCAATGGATCTCTTCCATCCAGCCGGCAATTATTCCGTCCTCGTATTAATCATACTTCGCGACGACAGTGACTTGACGTCTGTATCTTCGACGCCCGTCCGGTCTCCACGAACGACGTTCCAATACATTCATAAGCTTTGGAAATCGATTAAGGACAGAGTATGAAAATCGAACCGGTAGATCGAAGGAATAAGAAACGTTGTGGAGTAATTAAGCCTTCTTCTTCATTTACTTATCTTTTTGGAAAGAGGATGAAATGTATGTCGATCGACATGTTCGATAAAATATTGAATTATCTCGAGAAAAGGATCTTTATAAGTAGGTATCCTTGTTGGTCCAAGGAATATTCATTTCCTTATCATGCGCTTCGAAATCTTTTCGTGCTAGTGTAGACGAGACTGGATTTTTTTCTATGTTAAAGTGATGAATTGAAAAAATAAAGAATATTCGAAGGGTAAATAAAATTGAGTTTTTATTTGCTTTTCGGAAGAAGGTAAAACGTGGTGTCGATTGACGTGTTGGATAACCTGTTAAATTCTTGATAGAAAGATTTTTCTTCGTGAGTATCCCTGTTGCTTGAGAGTATATTCCTTTCTGTAATCTGCATTTAAAAATCTTTTCTCTGTGTTAAAATAATAAATTGAAGAAATAAGGAAAAATTGGGTATTTGTTTGCTCTTTGGATGCACGTAAAATGTGTGTCGACTGACGTGTTCTATGAGACATTGAGTTATTTGGAGAAAAGGGACAGAAAATTCTCAGGCTTTTATCGGTTCAAATGACAAAAACTTTTTTGAAATATTTTTTAAACATCTAAATATCATCTGATATACGACTTATCTTAAATTAAGCATACTGGAATTCTATTTATCTGAACTCGGCGGGGGACAAACAGTTTATGTAATTGAAGTTCAGTTCATATAATAGAAGCTCACCAACAATCGCGTGTCAGCTAAAATTTCGTTCAGATAAACGGAGTTCTACAGTAAGTTATGAAATTCTGCCACGTTTCCAATTTACAATTTATAAAACGAATTAACCAAGGAAATATTCTGATGAGAAACTTGATCCAACTTGGCACCAATAGTTTACACAATCTTAAATACGATCTCACTAAATTCTCACGAGAACACTATGCAAATGTATAAGAACTTTCGATCGTACCTCGGTCGTAATCCACGACTCGATCATAAAAGCATCGAACATCCGATCTAATTAAAAAACAAAGGAACAACGTCTGCTTATCAAGATGATTCCTTCCCTCAAATTTTCCTCCATCCTTAAAAATACCAACGACAACGAAAAGACGAAATCTTGAACATCGCGAAATCGAAGTAGTCGATCGAAATCATGCAACAAGCAAATACAGGTTGGTCCGGCTGGAGAAACCAGAAATTACTAGAAACTTATCGAAGCAATAATCCGGTATCGTAATCGTCGGGCATCGATCGATTCCATGATCGAGTCAGCGGAAAGGTGGCTATAATAAGACTCCATTAAAGCGATTTGGCGCACGAACAATGCGGCCATTCGTATTCAGGTGCGCGCGAGCGCGAGCCGATCCTCGAACCAGCTGCATGACCGCCATGTGAAGCCGATCGTGAATCGGGTTTTACTGCCGGTGAACAGTTAGTCGTCGGGATCGCACGTGTACGTGTCCAATGAGCCGCGATTCCCTCAAATATGAGCCAGCTCGTTTCGTGGCGGCGAATTAGCTTCTAACTTATAACGTCGATCTACCGCGTTACGACACAGCCTCGCGATAAATTCGTACTTAAGGCCCGATCTCGCCGTGTTCAGACCTCGATTCGACGCGAGAAAACGTGTTTAAAGGCTCGTTCCGCGATTTCTTTACCGCTAAGAATTAATTGGACGGTTAGGGAGGTCTTCGAGGGTGAGTCTTCGGCTCTAGGTGGTTTGGGCTTTACGATGTTTATTCCTCGTTAGGTTTCAGCCGTGTCGATATGTATTTTCCATGATGTTACGGTCAGTGGAATAGTTCTCACGTCGTAGAGGAAGATTTTTAGATTGATAAGATAAGATTGGCGTCGTGTCGTGTTCTACGAATTCCGGATGCGTGTAACGATGGAAACTGTTGTAAAAAACGTTCAGCACGTTTACCAACACCGTGTATCAGCTCTTCGTATAATAATAAAATGTATGAATTGAAAGAATATTAAAAAGATGAATTTTGTTTAAAACAAAGTGTCGTAAAAAGAAGAAAATAATTTCCTTAATCGAGAATCATTGAATAATTGAATTTAATAATAATATGCAGGAAAACTTGTACATGTCGAGCACACGCCATAATCATATCATCGCTCAATTGTTGAACTCATACAAAGAAAAGCAAGCGAAGAATCTACTGAGAATAATGACCGCTATAATATCCCATAGTTAACTACAACACTGATTCAATTATCTTAAAGCTCCTCAAACAAACAAACCCTAACACAAACCCAATTCATTGTATCAATAATCTACTCGAGTCACAGTAGACCACAAATTCTCCTAAACACCGAGCCAGAAAACAGCTTTGCCAGGTAATTGGCCATCCGCTGCAACGTTCGGTCCCTCTTTCTGAAACATCCACGAAGATATTGAGAACACGATTCTCCGCCCTTGGTGAATTATGAAATCCAATCGAATTATCGCGGTGACTTATGGCATCTAAGTGGCGGAGAATCGGCAAGGTGCACGCGGATCGGCCGCCTAATTCCAGGATTTATTCGCGGCCGGCCTACGGTGATTTATTCGCCGTTAATGCCAAAATATTTAGAGGTGGTGCGCGTACACGCGCTAACTAATCCCCGACCGGTTCAATTAGCCGAGCTGCCACGCCGCGCCCGTTCGTACGCCAGCTGCTCTAAACCGGTTTAGGATCGGCCCGATCCTACCGCAGTTTAATACAATGAAATCGATGCGAAGTTAATCGTCTTTCGCGGTCGACGATCGCTCCACCAGCGACGTGCCACGACAGGGACCTTCGAGGATTGCCATCCGACTCTTTCGTGGGCGATCGTTCGATCGATCTCTCCATTTCACATTTCCAATTCTTCACATTTCCTTTTTCAATTTCAACGTTTCGTAATTCGTTTATTTATTTTATTCGTTATTTCTGGCAGTGCTGCGTGAACCGTTTTTTCATGAGATCTCTTGCAGTTTAATATTATTTTTGTTGTTTCGGTTCTCAGCAATATCTCCGTCGAAAGTTGGAAGGCAGAGGGTATTCTGGCTTTCTTAAATGTTTATCAGACCTGGTTTATTATCCTGGTTTCGATCGTCGTGCTTTTAAAAGCGAAGTTATCTTACTTTCCGCTGTTTTTCGTTTTATGGTAAAAAACGGATTTTTACTTTCTTTGCGGATTTGTCCTTTGGCGAACAAAAATAAATGGTCACATCTTATGCTCGAACTGATAGATTTCTGTAAAAATTTTTTTCCGTTTCGAAATTATCTCGCTACAAGATTCGTATAATTTTGATAATTCTATATTTGAATATTCAAGAATGAGGATGTTCTTTGAATTAGAACAATTATTTCGTACTTACGAATAGCATATTAGTACTTGCATACTTGGATTTATGTAAGTTCTAAATTAAATGCAAAAATTATTGGAACGTAATGCGCACTAAAATTCGATCGTTGAATTGATAAATGTCGACGAACGAAATATAAACAGGATGGTTATTTTTGCCACAGCCTGTACGGACATTTGGCACGTATACCTGCACATATAAATTTGTCCTTAAGAAGTAGCCGCGGGCCGGGCTTACTAGCCTACAATTAAGCCGCCATTATGTGCCGTAACCAATACGCGAAAAGGTATTACGTCGAGATTTATGGAATATCGCCAGATATTAACGAGAATGCGCTCCGTTGATCGCTGCGAGCGTCTCGATTTCTTCGAATGACTAATTTTTCATTTCAAACCACGTCGCCGGAAACTCCCCTCTTCGTGAATTAACTCGTGTTTTATTTTGAAACAGGGGCAACCAGATTCCTCTTACTCCTTTTTATATATCCTACGTATGTTGCGATCATAAAATTTGTTATTAAACATTGAATTTATAAAGACATCAGCTTCTAGGAAATGGTATAAAATGGTATAAAACAAAGTAAACTGTTCCTCTTTTCCCCACTTGTTCTTCCACGTAGGATCATCAATCTGTCGGTTATAGCGCGATTTTTGGGATTAGGTTTAGCTTCGCAAAACTACCCGTTTGATTCTTGAAAAGTTAAACCCTGGTCGTAGTGTTCCGTCATACTAAAATTAAGAAACTTTTAAAAGAAGGGAATTGATCAATTTACTTTTCGAGCAGCTCGTATATCGAAATAGCTTTTGTCGAAACACGTAAGGGACACGGTCTTGTCTACGATGTGACTGCATGGTGGTCACAAATTAAACCATAAGGGGGTTAACAACGCTTGTGTATCGGAGAGATCCCGGTGTTCCGTCGGATCGTTGACGCGTCCGGCTCGTAAAGCGATGATCGATCGTTAACGAGCTCGATTCTCGTCACGTGGCAGCCGGCAGACAAAACGGGCATCCGCCCCCATTGGACAGCTCGTAAATCGTCGTAAATCAATCTACGCCGGAGACAATGAGCCGAGATTATCGTGGAATAATCCAGCTGTTGGAGGTCTCGTGTGGACGCAGCTTAAAACGGTACCCGAAGGATCAGCCGCTAATTGTTGCTAAGAAATTGGATTACAGGGCTTACGGTTTAAGCCAATTTTCAAGGAATTAGAAGTTCCGGCCCGAAGAAACGTCTGTCCTCTTAAATAGCGCGAGGAAATAGCGTGGTCACAAATCGAAGTCTCTCGAGAATCGATCTCGCAGGGAAAAAACGCTACAGGGATTTGTAGATCCTCTCAAAGCAGATTTTCAGAGAAAGTTGGCATTCGTTATCCGTGTCGAATTGAAATCTTTTTCCCCTTGGTTGATTTTGGTAGAGTCCCTTTCTTTTTTCAATTTTAAACAATATTCCTTGTTCAATGGAAATTCTTGCAGGAATTTTGAGGAGCGAGTACGTAATATTAGTTGAAATTTATGTAACATTTATTATGTAACGATATACTTTTGTGCAATGTTAGTTGAAATTGTAAAACAGTACTATAGTGATATATGATATGATATTTATAATACAAGATAGTGATCTGTTAAGTATTATTCCTATATCTATATTCTCTTTGTCTATAATTTATTTTTACCTATATTGTCTGTATTAAACATCAAAGAGATATCCATTGGTTGTAATGTCGAGTAGATGAAACAAATTTCAATCTAGGTTCTACTCTCCTTTACTCGCGTTCAAGAGATGAATTTGCATAAATATCCGCAGTCCAGTTATTACCAAGCAACTTGAGAAAAACCGAGAGGAGCAGATTATGTCCGCCATATGGCAAAAAAGTTGCTTGCAATGAAGTATTGGGAAGAATAAAAAGAGAAAAAGAAAAAGTGAGAATTATATAGACGCGAGGATATGCTGACAAAGTTTCTTTCGATGAAACAAGAATAATAAGAAAAACAAGAGAGACATATATATATATATATATATATATATATATATATATATATATATCGATGTAACCATATGCTAAGGAAGTTCCTTCCAATGAATTACCAATAGAAGTAAAAAGAGACATGAAAAAGAATTATATCGACGCCATCATATGCTAAGAAACTTGCTTACAACGGAATGTTAAGGAAAATAAAAAAAATAAAAGGAAGGATAACGAAATATAGAAAGAGAATTATACGTATTTATGCAGCCGTATGCTAACAAAGCTTCTTACAATGAAATATCAAGAAGAAAAAAGGAGGGAAATGGAGTATAATTTATTAGAAAAGAGCCGCGAATTGACCACTACTGCGAACGTACGGTCCATCAGCCCACACGAAGGAGTCATGGAGGCACACGTGCAAACATCACGGAACCGATACCCAGCGGGTGCGACGTCGCAGCACACGCGCGGATACGCAAACGCATAAACATATCGATGCCCCACCCCCGGTTGCACGATGGCCCTGGAGAACTCGCCAGAGCTCAGATGCATGTCTTATGGTAATATTCCGTGGCGTTAGCAGGACCTTACAATATTATTTGTCCGCGTTAAATCGCTTACGCGGTATCCTTCGGTGCCTCGGTCACGTTTGGTTCTCAATCTGTTAATCTTTTCCGTCATTCATAATGCAGATTTAGTTGGAATTATTCAGCCAGTAATCTGGTGTATAAGTTAAACGATGTCGTTGCGTTCGATTTAGAAGAGGATATAACGTTCGCGGAATAAATTGCTGATTAATATAATAGATAGTTTCAGCTGGCAAGCGCTGATATTCTTAGGTTCCTGGTTAAAGGTGAACATTCTTAAGACGCGGATAAAATACCTGTGTACGTAGAAAATTGATAACAGAAAGTTTTACGGTTCCATTGTAGATAAAGAAAAACAGAAAAAAGTTGAAAAATTGTACTTACAAAGAAACGGAAAGTTCTCAGTATTATTTTAGTGACAATATCGTGCTTGTAATGGTATCGTTTCGGACCGTATATTTTGTAGATTTTAGTTTTTTCTACGTTATAAATTAATACAAATTGAGAGAGTTTGCTAATTCGATATTTCCTTCTAACTTGGACGTAGATAAACTCGAGAAGGGTTAAGTAGAAAAGGTACTTAAAAGATATTAAAAATCCGCCCAATTCATACATATTAATACAAATGCCTTTTTATGCTAATGTTAGAAGGGTCGAAGAGTATTTGGCATTAGCCGTTTCTGTGTTCCCTAACATAAAAATTAACGAAGGTGAACTAATTTCAACTGCGTTGATTCTTACGTGCCTTTACGATCTAAAAATACTAATAATAAGCAACAAGTTCAGTTTCGAAGGAATTAAGCTCAACAGTTCCATTAAAAGAATATGTTAAATGAGAACCACTAAAGGCTCCCTTTCTTCAACACAGCGAATGAACACAACAGTTTCTAATTAATTTGCAAATATATCAACAGATTAAAATCGAAGTAAATTAATTTCAATAATTTCCACATAAAGCTGAAAGAATGCGTGATATGAGAACCGCTGACGGTATACTTTCTTGAAGAGGGCGGATGAACACCGAGAGTTTGCGGTTAATTCAGGGCCGCGGTTGCGGTCAGCCGGTCGCGACGCACGATAATTACGGTTAATAGGGTCGTTGGTATTAATTACGTATTTATTGAAGCTGAAGCGAAGACCGGTTGTTTTCTTCGGAAGCGTGGCACTTCAATTTGTGCAAATTAAGGGAGACGTGATTAAGAGGACGTTAATGAACCAACCGAACCTCGAGCAGGGGCAACGATGAAGGGGGAGGGAGAGACTTAAGTATGTAAATTTCGGGTAAATCGTTCGCGGGAAGTGTTTAAAGAAGCTCGCGGTAAAATTTAATTACCCTTCGAATTAAGGAGCCCGAGGCCTCGTTAACTTGCCCCGATGCTTTCGTTTCATCTGATAAACCGCATCGAACGGCCTCGCGAACGCTAATGTACGTGCACACGTATGATTCCTCGAACGATTTTTATGTTATTATACATACGTAATTATAATCGTATTTGAATAATCGATACCAGCACCACAACACCGACCTGCAGCGTGAGAGAAACGTCGTACAAAAAAATTGTCGACTTAAAAAGAAGCAAGAGGGATAATCGCATCATAAAAGCCTGTCAACGCAGCGATTCTCAACTTTGTCATCGTTAAATTCCTCTTGTTCTTTTAAAGCGATGTTAGTTCGAATTTTTCTACCTAATTGATTAAGTCCATCTTGGAAATCTCAATTATCAAATAAAAGATGAAGAAAATACTGCAAGAATATTATGAGAAAACCATTTAAGGAAAACGTATATTTCCAAGAATTATAATTAGAGATAAATTGAAGCTTTATCATAAATATAACGCGAGTCTTTTAAAATTTTTAATCAGAATTCATGCTACAAAAATGATTCAATATTACAAGAAACAAGCAGTAACTTCTCGAAATCAATTCCGTCTTCCTCAAGGAAGAGAATTACAAATTACGCGTATCAATGCAAATACAAGAAGAAATCAGAAAATTCTCATTAAATCCGAGCGAATGTTGTTGAAACGTAGCACTACATACTAATC